>OY754345.1:9644676-10844676 GCA_963572235.1 Caenorhabditis japonica
TGCTCGAAAACTGTCTCCAAAATATCAATACCTTTATTATGGTTTTATAGGTGAGACATTTATCGTTTTCTGAATATAGGTAGCACGCGTACATTCCAGGAATCATTTCCGCGATCTTCTTTATTTCATTGCCACCTTCCGAAGCTTTTAATAGTGTTTTTGCAAGAATGTGGCAGTTTTTAATAGGTATTTGTTAATGAATAGTACGAAAACAGTTCTAGTTTTAAGGAATGATTGTTTATCTTCTAACTACTTCGTCTTCTGAATCTGAATACAAGCTTCTGAGTACTGAAGATGAAAAGTACAATCTTCTTCTGGACGACGTAAATCTGGGTAAAAAGTGTGCAGACCCAACGCTTACCGAACGTGTTTCAAATTATTCCGAATGCTCCAAAAATATTTTACTTTTCTCATTGATCTCTGTGATTTCATGCCCAATTACTCTACCACCATCCATTCTCAGGTAACTAACTAACTAACTATGCATTGTTTCGTAAATATCTAAAATATTGGATTCCAGACCTCTAGTCACTATTTTTACTGGGTTACTTATGCTAATATCTCAAGGTAACAAAATTCTCTCCAATCGATTTCTGACCTACATCGGTGACGTTTCCTACTCGCTGTATCTTATTCATTGGCCAATTTACGCCTACTGGAAATTAACTGCTGAAAGAGATCAGTTAGGTAAATGATACAATTGAAATACATATTTTAACATATCGTAATACTTTAGGATTAATAGTTGCTTTGCTGGCATCTGTTGTACTAGCCATAATAACATTTGAGACGTACGAGAAATGGTACCTCACATTGTCGTCCACAAATATTGGAATTCTAGTCGTAATGCTGTACTTCATGAGTGCCGTTCTAATTAATAAAGATGAAATTAGCGGAAGTTTGTATGAAGTGCAAAAAAACTTTTCAAGATTAGACGGTCTAAATGAGAACATGTCAATTGGTGAGAAGATATAATTGTTTAAACTTGAATAAAACTACAATTGTTTTAGACGATGCCGCCAAATTCAACTACGAGTGGAATGTTAATGATTATGAAAACTTGTACACCAACACGTGCATCTATGAGACAACTAAGCCCAGAACGCCGCTTGGCTGGTGCAATCATACGGTACTGAGCGTTTGTCAAAAATCAAACAAAACATCTTTTTCTGGCTTCATTTCTTGGTTAATTCAGAATTTGACCGGGAGATATCGAATCGCAACAATTGGAAACAGTTGGTCAGCCAATCACGCCAAATTGTTCTATCAGGAATGTGGTCACAAGGCAAAATCGATTCTACAGGGATCGGCATACGGTAATTAAAAGGACAACTATTTTTGATTCAAAATGTATCGTGTGTTTAGGATGTGAGCCGTTATATCCCTCAGTCAATGCTGTCGAGTGCAAAATACAATTTGATGATTTTGCGAAGCGAATTGAGAATGAAAAACCCGATTACGCGTTTATCATTTCCAGGTTTGCTGGATTTGCTTGATAAATAAAAACTACTAACTTGTTCTTCTCGCTTTTTACAGATTCATAACCATTGGTGACAAAATTCCAGACAATGTGACTGTAAAAGATTTCGATCACGATCCAATATATCAAGTGATGAAAAACCAAACACTAAACTTTTTGTCGAATATCAAATACAAGTTGTATATTCTGGATGCGGTGCCTTGTCCAAATATCACATATATCAAAGAAATTGTGCCAATGTTGAAGAAGAACACCGACCCGGCGGTTATTGATGTAAGTAAGAACTAAGGAAGTGGATACAGCAATGTGACGATAGGGTGTTTTCACTTTTCTTCCCGGTTACAGTACCCTCTCGTTGCATTAATCATGGCCCGCCCACTCGCCCCGCTCGCTTGGTTTTCATTTGAAAAATCAGAGCGGGCGAAACCAGAATGAATCTTTCGCGTGGTCCCTTACAGTATTCGTCAAAATATTGAAGACAAACTATTTTTTTTACAGAACTTTTTGGTCAACAAAAAGTCTTATGAAAAAGCACGTGAACGACATGCTCAATTGGTAATAGACACCAAGGGAAGAGTTGAATTGATCGATTATCTGCCTACATTCTTTAACAAAACCACTCAAACGTATCGATATTTTGATGAGCAGGGATTCTCATACTTCACAACTCCGGCACATTTGTCTCCTCACGGATTGGAATACGTGAGACACGTCTGGAGAGATTTTTGCAAACTTTTATAGCAAAAATTTCATTTTAATTTTATATTTTTCCTCTTCCCGATGCTTTATTATTAAAACATTTCACATTCTTTAAATTGTCCCAGAGTTGTTATTATCATAATTATTGTTGTTTACTACTGTGTTTTTCTTAAGAGTGAACACGGTTTTGTTTTCTGCCTGCTTCTTTGAGACCAAGCATCATCCAAACGGAAATTCTGGTTGCTTATTGGTGCGCGGAAATGCCGTATCAGATGGAAACTTGCGAGAGGGATATGCAACACGTCAAACATCGCATCACCGGAGGTTTTTAATCTCCCCATCTTTCTGGCACGAAACCTGAAGAAAGTTGTACGAATTCGACCGAAACACAAACAATCGGGGTGGAGAATACAACATACGAAAAGCACGCGATGAAAAAAATTTTCATGACATATTCTTCATTGGGTTCTAATGATAAGATTAAAAGGACCACCTTTCAGAATTGTTTCCTTTGCGTTTTTGGCTTACCTTTATTCACTACGTGTTTTTAGAAGCTCTTCTATTCTATTAAATCCTATATTCTATAATTCTAAAATAATAAATATAATAAATTCTATAAAACATAGAATTATATTAAATGGAAGCACAGTTAAAATTGTTCGAAATTTTCAAAATTCAACCTAAACACATTGAAATCCCCCATTAAAGGTCTTTGAAGACTGCCTTATCTTGAGCAAATAAGTATTTTAAAAAATTTGTCAACGGTTTAACACACAGCAATCCAATTAGATATGGCATTTTTCGAATATCCACCTTAACTTTTTATCTTTACTACAGTGCGCGTCATAAGTATATGCCCACCCCAAAATTTTGATGTTTGGACCAAACTGAACTATTTGGTTGAAAACCGCTATTGCTATTCGATCCAGCATGTCAAATAACCTATGTGGCCAATTGGTCATCACGATATTGTCCATCCGCGAAGAAAGTAAGTGCGCTCCACAAAACTTATTATCAATTCAATCTTCTTGCCGGCTACCACAAGAGTTCACGCGGAAAATCTATGGCCCAAAAGTTGAGTGAGTGTGGTGACACGTGGCGTTCTCATTTCTCAAAATAACTGTGGTGTTTGCAGAATTTTCACGTGAAATCCTATTGTAACCGGTAAGAATGTTGAATTTATAATATTTAGTATGTGTAAATTCTACAGTACTGGCCATAAAGAATGCGACAACTGGTTTTTTGACGATAACTTCTTGGAAAGTTAACTTTTTGACCCGAATTTCTTACTGTATCTGCAATGGAACCTCACAAAAACTTGCATAATTGCGAATTGCATCATTCTGCAAAAAAAAATTTTTTTTTAATTTTTAAAATTTTTCTCATTTTTTCACTTTTTTCATGTAATTCAGTTTTTTGTATAAAGTTGAATGAAAATTAATTGGGAGTAGTTTTAATTAGTTTTTTATTGTTTTTCAGCTATGGTCAGACCATTTGGGAAAAAAACTTTCACTGTGGACGTTCGAAAAAGCACCGTACGTGGACATGAACTAGGCGCGCATCCGAAGATACTCGCAACTCAGTTTGGTTGTTCTTCCAGCCAAGTTTACCGTATTTTGAAGAATAATCGTGTTGATGTAAGGTTTCAATTAGCTCTCTAAACTGATTTCGACTATTCAGGATGGTGTAGTTCATCGTCAATCTCCAGGAAGACCCCGAACCACTTCCAGAGCTATGGATCGAAATATCTTGCGCGCGTGCCGAGAAGATCCTAGATGCACATCTACGGATATTCAAGTTTCCGTGACATCTCCAAATGAACCGATGCCATCGAGAAGGACTATTAGAAGACGTCTGCAAGTTGCTGGACTACACGGACGAAGACCAGTCAAAAAACCACTCGTTAGTCTAAAAACCGGAAAGCTCGCGTTGAATGGGCTAAACAGCACTTGTCCTGGGGACCTCGAGAGTGGGCTAATCACATCTGGAGCACCGAATCGAAGTTCAATCTGTTCGGTACTGATGGTATTCAATGGATTCGACGTCCTATTGGCTCCAGATATGCTCCTCAGTACCAATGTCCGACGGTAAAACATGGAGGTGAATCTGTGATGGTTTGGGGATGCTTCTCCGACACTTCCATGGGTCCATTGAAGAGAATTGTTGGAACCATGGACCGATATGCGTACGAAGACATCCTGTAGAACACAATGCGACCATGGGCAAGAGCAAATTTGGGCCGATCGTGGGTGTTTCAGCAGGATAATGACCCGAAGCATGCTTAGGGTCATGTCGCCAATTGGTTTCGACGTCGCCGTGTGGATCTCCTGGAATGACCAAGTCAGTCCCCGGACTTCAATCCCATCGAACATATGTGGGAGGAGCTAAAACGACGTCTCAAAGGAGTCCGAGCCTCCAATGCCAACCAGAAATTCGCTCAACTCGAAGCTGCTTGGAAGAGTATCCCGATGACGGTGGTTCAGACGCTCCTGGATTCGATGCCACGTAGATGCCAGGCTGTTATTGATGCCAAAGGATACCCAACCAAGTATTAAATCACTTTTTATAGTTACCTTCCTTTTGTTTTTGACCTTCGGTGATTCTAGAGCTTATTTGTATAGATCTCCAAAAATGTCAATTTTCATGAATTTTCGAAAAAATTGAATAAAAAAATAATTTTTAGCAGAGTTTTAAAATCAACTTGACAGAAAGGTTTCTGATAGTGCTGAAAAAATCTCACAAAAAATTTGGGTCAAAAAGTTAACATTCCAAGAGGTTATCGTCAAAAAACTAGTTGTCGCATTCTTTATGGCCAGTACTGTACATTAAATTAAATAATTTTCGACGAAAATGAAATCCACGATGTACTAAGTTTGGTGGAGCGCACTTGCTTTATTTGCGAATGGACAATACAATCAAAATTACGTGATTCAGACCAAAAAGTTGAAATTTTGGTCGCGTCATAAGTATATGCCCACCCTGAAATTTTGACGTATTTTCAAATAAACATATAATTTTGTTATGTATTTCATTCACAATTTGATTTTTTTTTTGTTATTTTTTATCGATCTAGGCGGTCTTTATAGTTTTTAATGTTATTGAATATGTTCTTGTTGGAGCAGTGCTCTGAAAGGGCTCTGGGACGTTTCAAAACAAGACGTTTCAAAACTGGGACGTTTCAAAACTGGGACACTTCAAAACTGGGACGATTCAAAACCTGCCACTTCAAAACTAGGACGGTTCAAAACTTTGAGTGCAATTGTGCGTCACGGTGTACGCACTAGTGACACCAGAACACACGCACATTAAATTTTTATTTTCGTTTTGTCATTGTTTTAAACGGGGGTACTACGGTATAGAACTCGCACGGAGTAGAACCGCTATGGAATAGAACCGCTATGGAATAGAACTGGATATGGAATAGAACTGCGCGGAATAGAACTGTGCGGAATAGAACTGCTACGGAATAGAACTGCACGGGATAGAACTGCTACGGAATAGAACTGCGCGGAATAGAACTGCTACGAAATAGAACTGCTATGGAATAGAACTGTACGGAATAGAACTGTACGGAATAGAACTGCTACGGAATAGAACTGCACGGAATAGAACTCGCACGGAATAGAACTGCTACGGAATAGAACTCGTACGAAATAGAACTCGTACGAAATAGAACTCGTACGAAATAGAACTCGTACGAAATAGAACTGGTATGAAATAGAACTGGTACGAAATAGAACTGGTACGAAATAGAACTGGTACGAATGAGAACTCGTACGAAATAGAACTCGTACGAAATAGAACTCGTACGAAATAGAACTCGTACGAAATAGAACCAATAGAACCAGCTGGAATGGAGCTGTATTGAGAAACCCTCAGCACGAAATATACCTCAGGGACTCACAATGTATAATGAAATAATTCTTCGAATTGCTCGAGCGGTTCTGTGTCGGTCCAGCTCCATTTCAGGCGGTTCTATTCCGTAACAGTTCTATTGCGTGCGAGTTCTATTTCGTACCAGTTCTATTCCGTACCAGTTCTATTCCGTACGAGTTCTATTTCGTACGAGTTCTATTTCGTACCAGTTCTATTCCGTACGAGTTCTATTTCGTACCAGTTCTATTTCGTACCAGTTCTATTTCGTACGAGTTCTATATCGTACCAGTTCTATTTCGTACCAGTTCTATTTCGTACCAGTTCTATTTCGTACCAGTTCTATTTCGTACGAGTTCTATTTCATACCAGTTCTATTTCGTACCAGTTCTATTTCGTACCAGTTCTATTTCGTACCAGTTCTATTTCATACCAGTTCTATTTCGTACCAGTTCTATTTCGTACGAGTTCTCATTCGTACGAGTTCTATTTCGTACGAGTTCTATTTCATACGAGTTCTATTTCGTACGAGTTCTATTTAGTACGAGTTCTATTTCGTACGAGTTCTATTTCGTACGAGTTCTATTCCGTAGCAGTTCTATTCCGTGCGAGTTCTATTCCGTGCAGTTCTATTCCGTAGCAGTTCTATTCCGTACAGTTCTATTCCGTACATTTCTATTCCATAGCAGTTCTATTTCGTAGCAGTTCTATTCCGCGCAGTTCTATTCCGTAGCAGTTCTATCCCGTGCAGTTCTATTCCGTAGCAGTTCTATTCCGCACAGTTCTATTCCGCGCAGTTCTATTCCATATCCAGTTCTATTCCATAGCGGTTCTACTCCGTGCGAGTTCTATACCATAGTACCCCCGTTTAAAACAATGACAAAACGAAAATAAACATTTAATGTGCGTGTGTTCTGGTGTCACTAGTGCGTACACCGTGACGCACAATTGCACTCAAAGTTTTGAACCGTCCTAGTTTTGAAGTGGCAGGTTTTGAATCGTCCCAGTTTTGAAGTGTCCCAGTTTTGAAACGTCCCAGTTTTGAAACGTCTTGTTTTGAAACGTCCCAGAGCCTCTGAAAGTGTTGCTAAAAGCGAAGTAAGCTACCAAACCCTCATTAAGTCAAAGGGGGGGGGGGCAGGGAACGCTATCAACATTCGCTTTTCGTCAAACCGCATTTCTCTTCAACAACCAGTGCCTCGTAATGGGGTGACAAAAAAGTTGTTGTCTGTCTGTATACGTGCGAGATTTCGTGTGTACGGTGTTTTCTCAACTCCTACTGGACTGATTTGCAACAAACTTGGCTGAAAATTTTCAAACCCAAGGGGTATGAGACAGCCGAAGTTTGATGCGGTTCGGACAAGCGAATACCGCCGAGACCCGTCTAGTAATTACTCCTTGTTGAAATTGAACGAATGCCATAAATTTCTGCGGAAATAAGAAATAGTTAATTAAACAAAGTAAACAATTTATTAGCGTCATAACAATTATTGGCCAAGTTTCAGAAACATTCAGCTCTATTCGGCACTGTTGATAGTTGTCGATGACATAGGTTTTTGTTCAGTCATTAACTGTTGGCAATTTATAATCAGAATTGTCATTTTTTTGGCAATAGCCATTTTTCGCCATTATTACAAAAGTTGCAAAAAAACCCCTCTGTCAACGCCAGTCAATGAATCTAGAACAATGCTAAATTATGCCAATACGTCGTGCGTCGTGTCTAGGCCCTACGTAAAGACACACGCGCCCTATCGCATTCTCTGCGTCTCCACAGTTTCGTTCTGCCAAGTTCAGCTAAACGCGTCCGAAAATGGCCTACGAATAGTGGCCGTCAAAAAAAAACAAAAACGTAGCCCCGAACACGCCGTTAATTAACTACATACTAACAACCTGATTTAAGTTTAACCGGTAAAACAAAAAATGAAGATCATAATTTTTTACAAATATCTCTCCAGACATGTCTGACATGTTCCACGCCGTGAGGAGACAAATGAGACGGTGTTGTAAAATAAGAAAATCCCCGCTCATCGTAATATCGAAATGTATTCGTGTCATTGTTGTAGAATTCTGGAATGTAATCAACCAAAACACATTTCTTGCCGCAATCTTTCAACAGTTGGGCGTGTCGTTTTCGTGCATTTTCGTACAATTCCGGCGCAATAAGAAGTTTCTGTAACGATACTCCATGTGTGGTAACAATGAAATGTCTTACATCAATTTCCCTTGGATCAGTTTCATTTTTCAGCATTGATGGTATCTTACTGATATAACTAACATGTAGTCTCGGTATTGAATCCAGAATAAACATTTTATACTTTATGTTTTTAATAAATTTCAGCGCTTGCTCAAGCATAACTTTGTACATTGGATCATCCGTCACTTTTGTGACATTTTTTGGAAATGGATCTCCGATTGAAATAAATCTGAATAAGAAACAAAAGTACGATAAAGCAATCATTGGCTACCTGGTAAACATAAATACGTAATCTGGTTTTTCCTTCCGAACGCGCTCTTCAAAAGCGGTGAAGTTGCGTGTGCATGTTTTACTATGCCTAGTTGGATAAAGAGGTTCACATCCTGAAAAACTTCTAGTTTTAGAACAAGATTTGTTATCTTACCATAAGCTGATCCTTGAATAATACTTTTCGCCTTGTAGCTGCATTCTTGATAAAACATCGTAGCGTGATTAGCCGTCCAACTATTACCGATTGTTGCAAATTTGTATTTTGCAGAAGGCGACAAACCCTAATTTATCTATCTGGATGAGTTGAACATTGTTACACTTACAGTATGTCGACACCATCCTAAAGGTGTCTTAAGGCTTTCATATACACAGGTAGGAGTGAACAAATTTTTATTGTCATTTACACTCCATCGATAGTTTAGTTTTGGAGCATCATCTGAAAAGATTATTTTGTTGAGAAAATGAAAATGTTGTATTGATTTACCGATTGTCATATTCTCGGTAACACCGTCTAGACTAGTGATGTTCTTTCCAAAGGAAGATATGTGGTCGGAAATTTCATTTTTGTTAATGACGACAACATTGGATAGAAATAGAATGACAACTAGCACCCCGATACTCGTGGATGACAGTTTTAGATACCATTTTTCAAACGTTTCAAATGTAATTACGGCGAGAATAACGGATGCAACCAAAGCCGTGAACAATTCTGAAAGTCGTAGAATTCATTTGTGGTAAAACGAAACGAACGAAAACGTGAAACCTCGCTCACTTTTTTCATGCAAAAATTCAAAATGTACTATTGTCGGCCCGCCAAAATGGTCAAACGCGCTCCGCTGAACTCAACGCTGTGCGATTTTCATTTTGGTTCCCAAATTATTTCATTTCACGTATAAATTCAACGTGAAATGAAATAAAAAAAAAAGTCCACGTCCACGTTGCATTTTGGAACTCTCAGATATGAATAATAAAATTCAATGTTCGCGTGAACAAAAGTGGGCGGAGTTTCACGTTTTGATGTCGTAACTCGATTAATAACGGGAACATTTTTTTCAAACATTTCTAATTTTTTGGCACATCAGTAAAAACTATCAGAACGATAAGCATCATGTCTTTTTTTTCAATGTCCTGACATAAGTAATGTTTTATTTTTGTTCCTGCACAACTTTACAATAATACATTAACACTTACTATACTGATCCCCATTGGCGGTTAATTTCCAGTAAGCATAGATAGGCCAATGAATCAAATACAAAGAGTATGAAATATCACCGATATAAGTTAAAATTCGATTGGACAACACTTTGTTATCACCTGAGATAAGCATTAAAATTCCAGTGCTCACAGTAATCAAAGGTCTGAAACAATCATTTATCAATTTTTTGCTAGAAAAAAGATACCTGAAAATAGTAGCCGCAAATGTAAACGGAAAAGTGAGAATAAAAATCAAACAAACTAATAAAAAGTAAGAAGTTGGATTTAAAAACTTTTCCATGGTGGATTCAGAATGAAATTCCGTTGACTCTTCTTCCTCATCTAAAAGAGTTTCACAGGCTTCACTGCTTTCCTCGACGTCTTCTGAGAGAACTCGGTATTGAAATTTGGATTTTTTAGAAACAGTGGACGTATATACAACCATTCCTGAAAATACTTGCATTTTTACTTTTTAATAGAACAGAAAATACCAATAAGAAACTGCCATATTCGTGCAAACACACTGTTGAAAGATACTGTCGGAGTCGAAAAAAAGAAAAACAAGAATGAGATGCAACCTTTCAAAAAATGGAAGGCTTTTAGAAATTTTCCAACAAATAACTTACCAAGAACACTGTAATAAACATATTGATACGTTTCGGAAAATCGGTTTCCAAATATGAAAATGATGGGAACAAGAAAATAGAACTGGATTTCCACCGATAAAGACCAGGTGTGAGTGAAGATATCCACAGCAAGAGAGAGCTGAAAAGACTCATTATCATTATCAACAAAATATCAAACCATTGCAAAGTAGTTCTCCTGTACAGTTCTCGGTCTGTTAGAAACAAATAAAAGAGCATGTGTAGCAGATTCCTGATTTGTTTCGATGGCAGTGTCAGGGAAGAAGTTGTAGAGAGCAATCATAGAGAGCAGTATAAGAAGAAGATAGAGAGGAAGAATTCTCTTGAATCTTTTCGAGTAAAACAGGCTGACAAGAGAGCACGGTGTCTGTTCTTCAGCTCGTTTCAGCAACATGCACATGAGGAAACCGGAGAGCACGAAAAATCTGAACGAAAAGTTAGAACAAGTTCGGAGTGGTGTGACTCACTGATCAACTCCCAAGTATCCATTTGGCATGTATTGAGGATAAAAGTGGAATCCCAGTACTACGATTATCGCTATTCCACGTATTCCTTGAAGGTCTAACCTTTTAGGTGAGTTTGTTTGTTTCTTCTCCATCATACTGTAATCGTTTTCCAATGAACATTCAAAATTAAGATTTAGAACGATAGAGAGTTTTACAACATGAAGGTAATGGAAATGGAAGAGAGGTAGTGAATTGTTAAAAAATTGTTTAGCGGGGAAATGTGTCATACGTTTCAAAAGGAATGCTCAAATAGTGTGAATTTTATTTAATAAAAAACACATGATTTGTATTCTTTTCTTATGATTTTCTGACGCATTTTTCTTATTGTGAATTTCTACAGCAAGGTACATTTTAAAAAAGTACATGAATATGAAAAAAAAAATTCTTTTGAAAATAAATATATGCACTTAAAAGCTTTGTCGAGAAATCAAGATATCATTTTCCGTTAAGGACGAATGCGATAAAAAATCTCAATATTCCAATAAAATTTGTATGTTCAGTTTTAGCGCTGAATCGCTCTTTTTTCTCAAAATCTCACTCCAAATGCATGCTAAATTTTTTGTTCGATTGGAGCGAGTTTGCAGCGTTTTATACCGAGTATAGATGAAAAACGTCCAATGCGTGGTGTACCAGCTCCAGAACTAACCGACCATATATGGATTAAATTACTATAGGATTAAATTACTTCTTGACACCAAACAACTGATAACTATTTTTTTTTAATTTTATTTCATATTTGCAAGCCTGGCTGCATCAAAAGCAACTTTTGATATCTTTTCATTTCTGAAATGTTTCTTCTTCATTTTCTTTTAAATTTATTTTTCATTCATTTCTTACGTGTGCCCTGTACGTGGCGCAGGCGGTTAAATGCTTGCCCAGTAAGCGAAAGGCCGGAGTTCGAATTTTTGTGTTGGTCTCGGGCGCTCAGTTCGCTTCCTTAATTTGGAGACCAAAATGAAAATCGCAAAGCGTTGAACTCAGCGGAGCGCGTTTGACCATTTTGGTGGGCCGACACTATTTATTTATTTAGTTTAGATTTCTGGTTGGGCTGCTAATTTTGATGGTTCGAGGATTTTTGCCTAATGAAATAGCTCGAGTTTTGGATCCAAAAAATTGCTAAAATCCGAATGAGCCCGCGGCACTAATTGAGCTAGAATTGTTTGTAAAAGTAGCACTCATGCTGCCCGTTATGTACAGTACCGCTCAAAAGTATATTAAGTTTTGGTTTGTTGATGATACCTCAGTGATAACTATTCCGATTGACATATAACGTTCACGGATAATTTAAAATAGACTTTGAAACATATAAGGTATACTGTATACCGTAGACATAGATATGTCTGCAATTACTTTGAAGCATATTTTGATGCATATTTGAGAAAAAATGAACATTTGTGTCGATAAAGAGATTTTGCCAATAAAAAGTATAAAATAGAAAGCGTTGATGGTGCAGTTTTCGGAACCGTTTTGCAGGGAAATAGGCCATTCGTAATCTAGCAATGCAACTTTCCTTTAAACAGCTGCTCAAATATTGTACATTTACGGGGAAAAGGAAACACAATAGTTCGTATGCTTTTTCTGACTTGCTTTATCGGTCCTAGTTTGCACAAATCGTGCAGCAATTAATATTTCATTGTTAGAGAATTTTTAAAATGATAAAATTGAAACTCTTGAGTCAGATTGGGAACCAAAAAGTATTTGGCGGATGACCTGTCGTGCTTTTAACCACTTCAATAGCGATGGGGACAAGCTCCGGGAGTCAGAAAACACGTCGGACGTACAATTACTATAATTTTTGATTAAGATTAGTGATTTTCATGTCTTATTTTGATTGTTTTATGCTGAAAGTGTAAAAAACTAATTAGCTACAGTACTCAATGCCTACAGAATCGTTTGACTACATTTTGTTCAAACTTGCTTTCGACTGACAGTGAGCTACAGTTTAAGGCAGAGTGTTTCAATTACAAGTTTTCAAAAAAAACAAGAAGATATTTAATAAAAAACACAAACAAAAAATTGAAGGACGATAAATTTCCACAAATGAATGGATGGTTTTGTTTTTGTAAAAATCTCGCCGATATGTGCTATCGAATTAGCTGTTTGATGGGCTAGATCTTCAAGTACAATTTCCTTTTTTTCCCTTATCACCCTATGAAACTGTTGCAGGTGGTAGCTAGCGTCATCCTTGTGCGTCCGAGCGCGTTTTCTGATAAATAAATCATACCCATATGCATACGATCGGAAAAAAATTCTTGAATATTGTCCATTCGCGAAAAAAGCGCTCCACGAAACTTATTACTTAGTGGATTTTATTTTCGTCGCTAAATTATTTCCATTTACGTGTAAATTCAACGTGAAATGAAATAATTTGGAATATTCTCAGTATGGATCGCTGCAAACGCGCTTCCTTCGCACAGTGGTGGACGCGGCCACGTTGGCGACGAGAGAGTGCAGAAAATTGAGAGAGCCGTGGTCGGTGTTTTGCTCTGATTTCTCTAAACCTCACTCCGAATGCAAGTGAAATTCTTTGTTCGTTTGGAGCGAGTTTTCAGCGTTTTATACCGAGTATACCAAAATGAAAACCACGAAGTACTCTAATTCAGCGGAGCGCGTTTGACCGTCGTGGCGGGTCGGCAATATCAAATTAAACATCTCAATTTTTTGTTTTCATCAGCCAATACAAAATAGTTACTAGTTTTCAAAAAAAAAAACAAGATGAGGGGTTTGCAATAGTGACTGTAGATTGATCTCTAGACTATTGGTCAGTCGAGCCTGCGTTTGTGCAAATACTGAAAAATTTGAATTTTTCGGATTTTCATCATTTGTGCAAAATTTTTTTGCAAATCACGAAAACCAAAACGCTGGAGTTAAAAGATTCTCCATGTATTGGACGGCTCTATGTCATCGATAAAGACGATCTAATGCAACTGGTTGAGTCGGATTCCTAATGGGGTTATTCACGAAATGGCAAAAAATGGCAAAAAACGGCAAAAAACTGCGCGAAAACTCGGAAAATGCTCCGATCCATCTGAAATTGAGAAATAAGGGAAAAAACTCTCCCGGGCATTCCCACAAAATTTCAGACCAAAATATCGATTTTTAAGAATTATTGTTTTTTTGTCTGAAAATGCTTAAAATCGATATTTTGGTCTGAAATTTTGTGGGAATGTCCGGGAGAGTTTTCTCCTTCATTTCCCGAAATTTCAGATCCGCCGTTTTTTGCCATTTTTTGCCATTTCGTGAATAACCCCATAACGTTTACCAAAATTTTTAGCTTGGCGCTTTCGGTTGTTAAAACCTATCCTGAGGCCGGATCCATGAAACTGGAAAACGACAGGAAAACCGTTTTCCGGAAAACGAAATTTGGAAATTGATAAATTTTGTGTGCCGTTGGTGAGAGACGGAGAGAAACAGATAAACCCATTTTCTGAAAATACCGTTTTTCTGTTTCATGAATCCTAGCTCTGAACACTATGAGATCTAATGTGTTCCATTATGTGCTCGAAGTCGTGGATCTCGGAAAAATTATTATGTATCGCATTTTAAGAAACGATTCTTCAATAATTTAAATATTAAAACAATGTACACTCCGTCCAATAATGATAGGACCCCCTTGATTTTTGACGTTCTGGCAAAACTAAGAAAGTTATAAAAAATCTGTGAATGCCATTTGATTCATAATCTAAAATAACCCCAGGAGCCAATTTTTCATGATCCTACCATGTTCCGTCCCCGCACACTACTAAAAAGTCACTTTTTCGACCGACCAATAATGATAGGACCACCTGAGATTTTGGGTGGGTCGGTGATTTTTTCGAGCGGTTTTCACTAAAATAAGTTTTTATTTTCATGTTTTATCTGTTTTAAACTATTTTTCATCTTATTTTGTTCACTATTATGGAGTCTCGACAGTAATTTAGTGTCATGTGTAACGCAACTTTTTTAATGAGATCAATTCAAAGGGCTCCAAACCCTTGATTTGGGTGAGCTGTGCACCGTAATCAGGATCGTGGAAGAAGTCTGATGTGCAGGTACAGTAATAAACATCCTAAAATAAAATATAGTCCTAAAAGTGCCCTTCCAAGTTAGTTTTTTGTTTATTATCTCATCATGGGCCGAGCTCCACTCCACACTGTTGCTGAGCAAGCACAGATTTCCGTGATGCACCAACTGGGATCTTCTCTTCATATGATTTCTCGTTATCTGAAAAAGAGTCGAAGCGCTATCCGCTCTTATTTGAACAACCCCCTCTACTACGGCAAGAAGAAATCTACTGGAAGACCAAGGAAAGTCACCTCCCGCGATGAACGGAACATCATTCGGGTCGTCTCCAATTCTCCAAAGAGCCTCAACGACGTTCGTGCGGAGCTCAATCTTTCTGTTTGTAAGCAGACTGTGCACAATGCAATCACAAGAAGTGGAACGATTGTTCCACAGAACATAACGAGAAATCATATGAAGAGAAGATCCCAGTTGGTGCATCACGAAACTCTGTGACTTCAGACTTCTTCCACGATCCTGATTACGGTACACAGCTCACCCAAATCAAGGGTTTGGAACCCTTTGAATTGATCTCATTGAAAAAGTTGCGTTACACATGACACTAAATTACTGTCGAAACTCCATAATAGTGAACAAAATAAGATGAAAAATAGTTAAAAACAGATAAAACATGAAAATAAAAACTTATTTTAGTGAAAACCGCTCGAAAAAATCACCGACCCACTCAAAATCTCAGGTGGTCCTATCATTATTGGACGGTCGAAAAAGTGACTTTTTAGTGGTGTGCAGGGACGGAACATGGTAGGATCATGAAAAATTGGGCCCTGGGGTTATTTTGGATTCTGAATCGAATGGCATTCACAGAATTTTTATAACTTTCTTAGTTTTGCCAGAACTTCAAAAATCAAGGGGGGTCCTATCATTATTGGACGGAGTGTATACTCGGCGAATGCATCATCAGCCTCGCTCTACGACACTTTTCAATTTTCAACAGTGTAGTGCGCTTTTTTTGAAACGAAAAATCAAATTTTAACTGCAACTCGTTGCGGATACGTCATTTTCCTTTGAAAAAAATAAATACAACTGGAATTCGAGTTGATCTTGCAAGTGCAACCCGGTTTTACAAGAATTTTGCAGTAGAGCGAGGTTGATGATGTATTCGCCGACTATACACATGAAAGCAGTCAATTTTTTACAGGCTTGTGAAATTAAAGAAAATTGTACGCCCAAAAAATATTATCAATCTCTGAAAGTTCCACCGAGGGCCTATCGGATCCTAGGCCATACAGCGCAAGGCCAACGGCGAGGTACGAATTTTCCATGTGGAAACTTGCGAGACGCGAGATGAAATGCGGGAAAGTCCGCAGTGCACGGTCCCCTTGGATCAAACATTTTGTATTTTTGAATAAATCGGTTTGTACCACCGAATCATTGTACCCCAAAAATATAGAACCCTTAAATGTATTACCTCCGAATCAGTTATACCTCTTGTACCCCGAATTATCAGCCTCTTACGATATAACTGTTTCAAATAGAACTGCACGAAATATAATGGATTCGTGGTGGATTGACACTTGAATTCATTTTTTTATTCGAAAAGAAAAAGAAATATCCAAACAAATGAACTGAATTTCATGACAAATGGCACTCCGTCGCGAATCCATTACAGGACTGTACAAAATAGAATTTCATGAAATAAAAAGGCGTCGAGGGGAGGGCGACCTGACTGCCGTTGGGGCGAGTCGCCCCTTGCAAACGACCGCTTCATTTACTGGCAGTATATACTGTTATGCTTGGCCCCAGTGTTGCACTGAATGAAGAGATCCGGAAATGGAATACGGAATGCAGTAAATTTTTGACGGAACGAGCCTAGCTCTTGGTCCACGCCGGCTCTACAGTAGACTAGAGACTATCGTTCTTCTTTACTTGTACCCAATGTATATTTGATTTATTGAGATAAACATGTTCTCTTTACGTGATAATTATTCTGAGCGTCTAGTTTACAATCAAGGAATAGTGGCTGTCACCGAGCCCTATACTATATCCTTGACAGTTTTCGGCCAACCTAATAGTTCATCCGTCTATTACAACAAGGAATAGGTTGTTTCGAAGATCTTTTAAATTTTTCCGTTCGGCGATACAATGGTTTCTATGCAATGTTGATGGAGATGTGTTCCAACGAGACCAAAGAAACATGTGCTCCAGACTTCTTATTATTTTTTCATCGTGTTATTATTTATTATTCTTCTTCTTCGTGTTAGTTCGTTCACATTTCATTGTGGACATGTATCAGCCAGAGTTGTTTCTATTTTTTATAACTACGCTCTTTCTCATTGTATTTGGACAATCAACTACTTCTATGATTGTAATATGGGGTGAACCATCAAATTACTCAAATTTTCAACTCTATAATGCCACTTCCTGGGATGACTGTGTGATGTATTGTTATGAAGATGACACATGTGTGGGAGCATATTCTGAGGTTTCTCCCCTCAACTGCAAAACTTTTGAACCTAGGCAACTTTGGCAAGTGGAAGAAAGTAATTCTTCTGCTGGGCATTTAGTAGCTTTAAAGGTTTTTTATTGCCTATTTTTTGAATCTTGAGGCCGTATTCATGAACGTTTACCACACGGTAAATGAAAAGGTAAATTATTCTCCTGACAGTAAATAACATTTTCCATAGCCATAAAGACGCTTACGGACAATTTATAGTGTAATTGATTCAGTGGACACTTCGGAAACGTATTTTCCCTTTCGGAAAATCATTTACCATTTTCATTTACCGTACGGTAAACGTTCATGAATACGGCCTTTGATTTCAAATAACTATACTTACAGGTAAACAATTCTGCTGGTACTTGCCCCTACGGACAAAACTCGCCGTTTTCCATTAATAACACAATGTTTGGATCGGCAAACGGCACTACTGGGGATAATAATTACAATGTATCTTTTGATGGGAGCAATTGGAATATCATCTATGAAAGTTAGAATTGACAATTATTAACTTGAAGATAACTTAAATATTAAGACGCACTTCAATGCCAAGATGGATGGACTAAATTCTCACGAATACTAACCGACTGGTGTATCAAGGTGGTTTTTTATTTTAACAATTACCGTCCTTACAATTCGCATTATAGGTATTCGGCGGAATTAATCAAACTTACACACAAGATCAAGGCGTCGATTTATGTGCTCAAAATGAAGCGGTGTTGAGTGGATTGGAGAGTGAAGACGAGCGTTGGTTTGCAACAAGTAAATTAAATATCTTTCAAAACCATTTATTTACTGGTTTTTTTCATATGTGTCGTGGGCATTTCTTGGCACTGACTATCCGCAGTTTGCTGCACTTTGGATATCTGGTACGCGAAAGCCAGAGTGCTATGGAAACAAAAGGTCGAGCTACACGTATTGCAGCGATAAGATAAAGGTTTGTAGACGTGAGATTTCGAGGGAAAAGTCTGTCTTCAGCAATTCGACTATTCGGATCAATACATGACCAACTATGGGGGAATATTCTGGGATCCAAACCAGCCTGATGGGAATTCAACAGGGAGTTGGCAAAATTGCTTAATGATATGGCTCCGTCAGGAATGGCAATATAATAGCACATATTGGGAAACCAATCCGAATGGAGCCGCGGATGATGCAATGTTAGAATATCTGTAAATACTGTCGGCCCGCCAAAATGGTCAAACGCGCTCCGCTGAACTCAACGGTATGCGATTTTTAATTTGGTTTCCAAATTATTTAATTTCACACTGAATATAAACGTGAATTCAAATAATTTGGAGACCAAAGTGAAAATCGCATAGCGTTGAGTTCAGCGGAGCGCGTTTGACCATTTTGGCGGGTCGACAATATATGATAAATGTTACGTCATTAATTTTACAGTTGCAACGTGGGATATTTTACTTCCTACTCTATACGAGGAGTTGTCTGCGGAAAACTTCCGGATGTCGATGTCTGAGATATTTACCATAATGTTTTTTTAGATAATATTCAAAATTGTATACTTGTATCAGTTGTTTGTTTCTTTTCTTTGTTTTCACGAGCATTATGCCATAATGTTCCGTGTTCCGATGGGCAGACTTTTAAAAACATGTAGAATGTTGCTAAGCGACCGAAAGAAAGCCGAAATAAAATAATTTTTTTTAGAACATCTCGGAGACAGAAACATGAAAGTTTCATTAATACTGAAATAGGAAACTTGAGTTGGCGAATGTGAACATAAGCCCCCCCCCCACCCACATATGACTCCCCACAAGTGGAATAAAGCTCCCCAAAAAGGGAGTTTGACTCCCCACATTGTTGAAAAAATTTTTATTTTTTTTCGGGGAGCTCAAATACACGATATTTTCCGGGGGGCTATTTTACCGATTTGGGAAGTGGAAGTTCATGAATAACAGCTCCCCACTGTTGATTTTGGGGGGAACATGTTCACAGGAGGGGCTTGTGAACATTGACCCCACACCAATAGAATATTGACCCCCCACAATGGAACTTTAACTCCCCACCCAAAAATTCACACTGGTGGTACCCCGAATTCAGTTATGGCTACCAAGACAATGGAAACTATGAATCGATCTCCTCGATTGTGCGGTAATCTTTCAGAAGTGCCCCCCACACCACTAGTACACCCCCACCACCAGTAGTGCCCCCCACACAGTTAATTTCAGATCCCGATTGAGTGTGGGGGGCACTTGTGTGAGGGGGGTGTTTGTGAAATGTCATCATTACAGAAGTATCCCCCCATAACTGAGAGGGGGGTCGATTCTGTAAGCATAGGTAATCTTTCAGAAGCGCCCCCACGACATTTCATATCCGCCCCCCTCAGAAAAATTACAGAAGAAGCCCCCACCACGGATTTCATCCAAATTTGATAATTCTGCTGGGTTTTTTAGTTTAAAAGTAACTTACATGTTTCCCTGGCGATAAGCTCACATTTATAGATCAATTGGTATAGATATTATATAGATATAGATGGATCTTTATAGGGCCGCACATAAACATGAGAAGCATCGTTTTGCCACGTACGATGGTAAAATGAGAAATAAATTAGAAAAAAGGAATATGAAAATACGTGTATGTCTTGCCACGCATTTAAATGTCACGCTTATATGATATTTTTCTCTTATAAAATATTTTTACGTGAAACTTTATTTTAATCGTGAGGGGGGCTCTTCTGGGGGTTTCCCGTGGGGTCCTGAACTGTAATGTTGGGGGTGCTCTTCTGTAATTTTACCCGATTGTGCATTGACATTGGTTGAGTAGCACAGGAAAAAGACTGACACGTGGCGCGACACCGCTAAGTTTTCCACAATTTCGGTCATGCGTATACACACCCATCTTTTTTACGTGAACTTTCCGTGTTACATGTTTTTTTGGTGGGGAGTTGTTATTTTTGGTGTGGGGTTGTTCTTCCATCGGTGGGGAGTTGATCTTCACTCTTGCCCTTGCGTTTATACGACACTGTTTTTCAAAAGTTGGCATAGAGAGAACTAATATTGAAGTCAAGACAGCAGGGTTACAACTGTGATTTTAATTGCAACTTTATTAATTTCGAATCAATTAGTTACATTTTGCGGAAAACTCAATCGGCATTAGCAGGTGTGGATGCGTTTGCTGGGGTGCCGTCACGATCCTTCTTTCTTCCCTCTCGTTCCGCCGAACCTTGCGCAGTTTCCAAGTCATTCGTCAGCGTCTGCGTATTTTTTGTATGGAACAAATCCGTATCGCTACCTGATTTCTGAAAAGGTTATGTGAAACTTTGTTGAAAACATGTAAGTGCGATAGTTACCCCTGCCAAATTAGCTCCATTGTCAAAATGAGATGGGTCCATTTCAAACGTCTGTGTTGTTGCCAACGTATTTCTATCATTTGACTGATCCGAATACGTCTTTGCCAGTTTCCTGCGAGAACCAACGTCTCTTGCCGTTTTGAATCCTCTTCTATCTCTGAAAATAATGATCTTCTCTAATCGTTTTTTCGTTCAAGGAATGTTATGCCGCGTCCAAAGTTCAAAAAATTCCTGAAATTAGGAGTTTTTTGCAGTCCAAAGTTCCACAAAAAATCCCAGAAAAAACAGGCGGTGACAGTTGAAACCGGTGTTACCGTAGTTCCTTCGCTGCGAGATCTTCTGTGTTTGAACTTGAATTATCCCGCAAAAAAAGAAAAAATTGAGCAACTGTGGGAAAATTCAAGTTTAAACATAGAAGGTCTCGCAGCGAAGGAACTACGGTAAAACCGGTTCCAACTGTCACCGCCTGTTATTTCTGGGAGATTTTTCGGAACTTTGGACTGCAAAAAACTCCTGATTTCAGGAATTTTTTGAACTTTGGACGCGGCATTAAGGATTAATTTTAATTTCCTAGATTTATGTGAATTTCGCTCTAAGAACGGTTTGGTTTAATGACTTCCATACTCTTACAGTACTAGACAAAAAGCATGTGGGTTTCACTGTTTTCTGTTCAAAACGGCCAACTTTGAGTGTGTGTCACAAGTTTAGGAATTTTCACTACTGATTTATATTGTTTTGTGTTTAACGCGTATTCTTTTTGACTAGTAAAGTATATTCGGACACTCTAAAAATTTGTTTTCCAAATTTTCAGTTTCCTAAGATTCAAGAATTTTATGGTCAAGGTTTGATTCATTTTATAATGGACCTATTCATTACAGGAAAAAAACACCGATTTTCGTGGTTTTTTTCCCTATGCAAAATTGAGGAAAAAAGACAAAAAACTACAGTAGTCGGAGGTTTTTTTGACGTAAACAACTTATCGTGTCGAGACCGGCCGATGAAATAACTCTATGCGCCTTTAAATTTCAACCGAATTCCCATTGAAAATTAAAGGCGCAGTGCATTTTTCACTGCCGGGTCTCGACACGATGGGTTTTTTTTCTGGAAAACAACCTGCATAGGAAAAAAAAAACGCGAAAATCGGTTTTTTTCCTGCGCTGAATAGGTCCATAACTTTCCATTTTTTGTGAACGGTGTCTGCAGTTATTGTACGCGAGCATAAAATTGAAAATTTTCTTTGCGTTTCTATTTTCCTATTTGGTTTAAACCACTATTTGGGATAATTACAGAATAGCCACACATATATTTGAAAATAGGTAGCCATTTGACTCGCTATAGTATAGCCACCCACGGTCGGCGCCGCACACACGCAATGATGGGTGGCTATTCTATAGCCCATTGGTGTGGGTACTTATATTGGAGTGCAAGGGTGGCTATTCTGAAAGATTCCCTAGGAAACCAGTATAGACACCCATTACCACTGAGTGGGTGGCTTAACTGTAATAATATATTCCAGTAAAAGCAACCATATATTTCAAAATAGCGCCCCACAGAAAATCGCAAAAATCCCATTTTTTGTTATATGGGTGGCTATACTATAGCGTGGGTACCTATATTGTAGTGGGTGGCTATGCTGGAATTTTCCCAACTATTTTGATATTCTTTCTTTTCTCTCATCTGCACGAGCCTGACTCACTCTGATCCTTTTTTACCCGAACCATCTACTGGAACAAGATTGTCTAGACGAGATCCAGTGAGAACTGTTCCATCCGTTTTGTCTTGAAGGCCTAGGAACATGTTAGGCGTCTTACTCGGAGTTGTCTTCCTATTATCGTTATGGGTGTAATGGCCAACCATGTAGAAATTTCGGCTGAAAAAGATAAGGGAATTTTTGAAAAAAGCAAAAGAATAAATAGAATTACCGCAAAAGAGCAGAGACCCACTGAAGTCCTTCCTTTCCCGTAACTTTCATTGTAATTTTCGCACCATTTTCTGCCACAATCTTCACCACGGCATCGTCTTTCTCCTGTTTCACAATCATCTTCTTCACCTTGTCCAATAAGATAACTTGACCAATGAATGGTTGTCTGAAATGCGTGTTTTATTTATCGAAAAACAGGGCGGGACTCTGTGCAGGATTGTTGAAGACAGGTCCTGCACAGGTCCTCCTGCCAACTCAACCCTGCACCGAGTCCAAGAAGAAAGTACGTGTAGATGAATAATTTTGGAGGCTCTTCTTCTGTTTGTACTGCAACTGCCGCTCGTTGTTCCCATTTTGACCGTCCTATCTTTACTTCTACATGACGACATGACGAGTTCGCTGATTCACACAACGTTTTCTGAAAATTGTTTAATGTTTTGAGTGTTTGCGAATCGAGATAATCTCTGCACTTATTCTTGTGTGTTGCAGTATTCTCAGTACGGAGCGCTGCAAACGCGCTCCCTTCGCACAGTGATGGACGCGGCCACGTTGGCGACGAGAGAGTGCAGAAAATTGAGAGAGCCGTGGCCGATGTTTTGCTCTGATTTCTCTAAACCTCACTCCAAATGCATGCGAAATTCTTTGTTCGATTGGAGCGAGTTATCAGCGTTTTATACCGAGTATATAAGAATACTGTGTTTTTTCTAAATTCAATTTTCTAAAAAGATTGCGGTAGCTCTCGTTGTTTTCTGTGTGTACACCCAATGTTCGCTGAAAGGTATCAAGACCACTTAAACCATGTCACATACAAGGAGATTGTGAGCTCATTCTCTCTTTTGTTGAAAAAAACAATCAAAAACTATCGTAAAAATAGTTTTTTAAAGTTCTTTTCTAAATAAGTGCTCATTAAACAAACCTGATCCGGAAGCGAAACGCTTTTTGACTGCGTAATACACATTAATTTTTAATGTTTGCTAAAAATGACAATGATTTCGTTTTTACCAAATTTTTAATAACGATTTTTAACTTGAAAAAGTCACGCAAAAATCACGCGATCAAAAGCTTTAATTCAAATTCGCGCCCGAATTTGCTAAGCCGGCCGTGGCCGCGTACGGCGATTCCTAGGCCACACGGATTTTTTGCAGAATTTCGATTTTTTTTATATTTTGGCTTATTTTCTATTTGTTTTCCTCTTTTAATTGAATATTTATTTTATGTAAATTTTTCCTTTTAAAGACCGAATTTGCTTTTCTTCGTGTAGTGGAACACCGTGCAAGCGTGTTGCAACCAGACTCCGGCCACTATTTCGTTTGCAAGCTTGGGGATTCTAAAAAATCGTCGCGGTCTCCTGTTAAGATAAAAAACGAGCCCAATGGTGAGTAATACTTTGAAATTGCTTTATAAATAAAGGGCGTTTAAAATAAAAACAGTACAACTTCAGAGTTCCGTGGAAGACATGCTGCGCGAAGCCGCCAACGAGGTGTTGCAGTCTCGAATACCGCACGGATTCGTGTTGTATCCAAACTATGATCAATACTGGTCCGAAGAACAGAAAATGTTTTACAACCTGGAAAGTTAACGCCCAAACTGGGATTCTCTGAAAATCGCGATTTTACAGGACACTGAATTGTTTTTTAGACCTGAAGACCAAACTGTCTATCAGTTGAATCCAGAAGGCACTGAATACGTTCTCGTTGAGCGCCGAAAATCCAGTTAGTTTCTTTTCTTCTTCGTCTGTTTTGTTTAAAAATTAAATTAAAATTTTTCTCAAATATTTTCAGCGTACTGGGCGAGCAGAAGTTATCGAAAACGAGCCATCGAAATGCTCGGCGAGACTGAATTCAAAAAATTTGACCAAGAAGACGTTAATGTTTGTGAAATGGCTTTTGGAATGGTGGATAAAATTGTGAGGCAGGAGGAAATGGAGAAGGAAAGAGAGTATTTAAAATCGATTGCCGATAACAAAGTAGCTCTGATGCAGCATCGAATCAACAAAGTTTTCAAAGGGAATCGGAGGAGAAAAAATCCACACAGAGTAATTTTTTTTGTTGTTTTTAATTGGGACAAAAAAATTCCTCAAAAAAATTGCCAAAAAAGTTCCAAAAAATGGCGTATTTCTCAGGTAACATCATATTAAGCTAATCAAACAATGCCTTTTCTAATCGAACGCTGCCAATTCTAATCGTCCGCTGCCGATACTAATCGAATGGGGCCGATTCTAATCGATCGGTGGCAAATCTAGCTAGATTTTGACTAGCCTACGGTAAAAGCACGCAAAACACGTCAACATTGTATTTGCGCGTTTCGCGGCTATATTTTTTTTCCAGTTTTGGGACTTTTGCATTTATTTGAATAATGCTGGAAAACAAATGTTTTTTTTCTAATTCGTATTTTAAAAATTAATAAAACAATTTTTCTTGTCGTTTGTCATGGATTGATTAAAAAACATTTGTTTTCCCTATTCGCCACAGTTTTTTTCGTTTCGCGTGTTTAATTTTCTAAATATTTAACTTTAATTTTTAAAGGCATTCGTCGGTGCGCCAAGACAATTGTATGGGTTTCGCATGGTGTTTTCGCACAGGTTAGTTTTTATAAATGTATTTTTCGGACTATTCATAGAAAAAGCGAAAACAGGAAAAATAGCAAAAAACTGTGGAAAACTTGGAGAATACTCAGATTCGTCTGAAACATTGGTAAATAGTTTCAGAAATACTCTCGGATATGACAAGAAAATTTTGGGCCGTTATATCGATTTCATAAAATGGTCAGAAAAATCGATACTTCGGTCCGAAATGCTGTAAGCATGCCCGGGAGTATTTTTGACATTATTTTCCAAAGTTTCAGACCAATCGGAACTTTCTTCGAGTATTTTCCCAATTTTTCTCTATATTTTCGCCATTTTTTCAATAACCCATTTTATTTTTTTCCAATTTACAGGTGCTTGTCAACTTCCTCGCAGTGGACGGAATGGCATCGGTGGACTAACTGTCTCATGAAGTCGGTGCGCTGTTAGAGTATCACATTAAAAACTGATTGTAAGTCTCGTTTCTATAAATTAATTGTCGTAAAGTATACGTTACAATTTATTTTTAGTAACCATATTCATCACTCGTTGCGGAGAGTCAAGCATCGAGCAGATGAAGGAGAATGATGTGCTCGTCGATTCATGGCGATGACTTTGGACTACTCGACTACCCAGTATGCCCAGGACTCTGGGATGTTTCAAAACCTGCCACTTCAAAACTGGGACGTTTCGAAGCTTTAATGCTATTTTTCGCCGCCGTCTTCGCACTATTGACAAAATTCGGCCAAGGATAAAATAGTAATCGAATCTTTTACCGGCAAACTCGGAGGTTTTGTCAAAATTTACCGCTAAAAATGCACAAATGTTTCGAAACGTCCCATTTTGAAGTGGCAGGTTTCGAAACGTCCCAGAGCCATGCCCACACCACGGTCCTTGGCTCATTGCTAACCGCAATTTCAGTGTTGTCGTTTAATTTCTATTTCTCCTTATTAAATTTGGCATGCCACCGAGATCTCACAGTGTCGAAATTCTCGGTCTCTCGTTTTGATTTTGATGTTTTTCTTACTTTAAAAATGTATTACTATTGCTTCTTTTCTTCATTTTTGGTGTTATTAAATATAAATAAAACTGTTTTCAATAAATATTTTGTTGTAAGGGTCAATTTTTATTTTTAAATGCTACTTTAATTACAAATAATGTACTTCTAGTAACATCCATCCATTAATCTAATCGGTCGCAAACACCAGTCTAATAAATTGCAAACTCTAATCTAATCGATCGCATGCACTATTCTAATCGAACATTCAAAATCTAATCGAACGCTGACCGAAAGCTACCTAGGACGCGTTAGTCGCTCATCTGCGTTTGATTAGACTATCGCGGCCGTTTGATTAGCTCAATATGATGTTACCTGAGTTCTGCCAGTTAAATGGAAATTTTCCCAGTTTTTGACTCATACCGGGCACATTTTGTCCAAAAACAGGCATTTTTTGCGCCTCCGCTGCCCTACAAAAAATGGTCTACGGCGAAAAATATTTTGTTGTTGTTTTTTTTATTCACGAAAAAGCGGAGAATTTTCCGATTGGTCTGAAACTTTGCGAAATAATGCCAAAAAAAAAATTTTTTTTTTGTTTTTTCAGGGTTTTTTTTTTGGATGAGACAAAAACATTTTTGATTTTTTTTGATGATGCGCCGTAGGCAAGAAAAAGTTCCGGTTTTTGGGCAAAAACTTCGTCGGTATATGCTCCGAATTGACCTCTAATTTTCAACAAAAACTTGGAAAATTTCCTTTAAACTGGCAGAAATACGAAATTTTTTTGGATTGTTTTTTGTAATTTTTTGAGGACAAAAACATTTTTTTTTGTTGATATTTTGTTAATTTTTTTGAGAGCAAAAAACATTTTTTTTTTGTGGAAATTTTTTTGTCCCACGTGAAATTTTTTGTCCCATCTTAAAATATAGGGAAAAACGGCAGAACTGCGCAGAACGCGATTGGAAAAATAGATTAATGAAAAAATCAATATTGCGCAATTTCTTGAATTATCTTGAAAAATCTTGTAATATTGCAAATTTCTCACAGAATCTTGGAATTTCTTGTAATATCTTACAAGATTTTTGAAATCTTACAATATCTTGTAATATCTCGTGTTTCTTGAAATATCTTGTCTAATATTGCGCCAGCAACATTGCTGACGCATTTTCTTGCCAAGACAAATGCGCCAGCCAAATATATTGTATAATCTTAAAATATGACGATTTCTCAGAATATTACTAAAATTTCTCATAATATTTTTTTTCAATTGCCTGAGACCCCTGCTCCCCGGCATGCTCAGACAATTTCGGAGCGAAATATCGATATTAAAAATTTTCCGAAAAATTTTTTTTGTATTTATATTGATATTTCGGAGCATAACTGGGAGTTTTTTTGCCCTTGATTCCCAAAGTTTAAGGCTAATTGGAGAATTCTCCGCGCTTCTTCCGACAACTTTTTGCGTTTTCCCTCTAAAAAACAATAAATAACCGAAAAAATGCTCAAAATTTGATTGAAATGTGAAATTTTAAAAATCAACAACTTCTTCCACTGCAAACACCAAATTTTTTAGCAATACGTCGCATCATTTGACGAAGCTTCTGGCCATTTCGAGTACAATTTACAAGTTGACGATTATTTCGACTGGGAAGACGCTTATGAAGACGATAGTGACGACGAATTGAGTGCCGGAGAGGAACAAGCGGTTCTCATGCATCGTTCGTTAAAAATATTTATCTGTTTTCTCTTTTCTATTGTCGTTTTTGTTGCAGAAGAAGGCTACGATCAACCTCCTTGTATGCGAGTCATGGATCAGCTGCGACGCCTCCACATCATCACAATTTCCGGTGGATACATTGGCTCCGGTCGAGATTGTGAGGTGGTCTTGGCCAATCAGTTGCTACCTGAAATTTGTGCAGAGTTTGGATATTCAGAAGAAGCCGGATGTTATTCCATACAGAAATTGGATGAATCGTGTATTCTGCAAGTCAACGGAAATAGTGTTCAGGTGAGAAAAGCTTTTTTTATTTATTATTTCCATTCAGTTTTCAACGTTTAGATTGGTGCCACGATAGATCTCTGTCAAGGCGATACGATACTTTTGAGTGGCGAACGATTTGATGTTCATGTGCATATGGGAAGCAACACGTGCTCCGGATGTGAGCCCGGCCTCTATCAGGAACCAGAAAAAGAAGAAACCATTCTTCCTGCGAAACACATTCGTGGAGAAGTGGCCAGAAGAAAGCAACTGAAACAAATGATGAAATCGTATGGTATTCGTCCAGATGAGGGGCTCAATGAGCCTATCCGAAAGAAAGCAACAGGGCCATCGCATCAAAACATCACAAGAACTGAAAGACCTTCTGATGATGGAGATATGTATGGATCATGTGCCGCAAAACCTCTTCCAGACGCTCAACGAAAGTTTGATCTTCCGCCAACAGCTGTCGCTTTGAACCAACCGTCGACGTTTTTGGCAAAACCGTTGGACAGTGGAAACGTCGGATTCAAATTGCTGAAATCCATGGGATGGTCAGAAGGACAAGGACTCGGAAAAGAGAAACAAGGACACGTGGAACCAGTGGCCACCGAACTGAAGAATAATCGACACGGATTGGGAGCAGTCAATGAAAAAGAGCCGCCCAAGACGTATAAGGATACGATACTGGAAAAGACCAAACAGAGGTTTAATGAGGTAACTTTCAGTGGTTTTTTTTTTACTTTTTCTGGGTAAAATATTGATTATGAAAGGGCGTTAATTTTCTTTTTGTGAGCCCGCAGGACTAAATATTTGTATCTTTTCATGAAAATTAAATTGTTCATGTTTTTTGAATATTCAATTTTTCGAGAGCCAGGAAATCTTCAAAATTAAGGCTTCCATTCGGACCAATTTTCGTCCGTCCGTTCGTCCGTCCGTCCGCCGTCAGTCCGCTTCGTCCGCGGACGGATCGGTTCGTCCGGTTCGTCCGGCACGCTCTAATTGGCTGGGAATTTTAATTTATGACACTCTCATTAAAAATTCTGACATTGAAAATGTAAGCGGTTGCAAATTTATGTAGAATTAGTTTTGCAAAAACAAATTTTTTATTTTTTTTTCCGAATTTTTGATAGCAGAAACAAGACATTTCTGTGGATATTTTAAAGAAAAAAAGAACGAATACAGCTTTTGAAAACAAAATATAGCAGAAACAAAAAGGAAAACTAACAAGAATAAAAAACGGACGAACCGGACCGACCTCGGACGCTTATATTACTCTCGTCTCAACTGAGGAGACTGTGGCCTAGAAAATGCAAACTCTTCCACGAGTAAATTCAGCACGATCGGACACAGCTGAAAGGAATGTGACCGTAATCCATCCAACAATTTTAACATGAGAGAGAGTAAAATAGATTGTTAGCCTTAAAAATAGAAAACATGCCCTTTTAATTGAGTAAATACGATATCATTTTTTCAAAAATGAAACCTAGACCGGAAGGAATTACGGGAAAAATTATTTTGTTTTATCTACATTTTTTCTCACAGCCCCTCGTCTGCCACAAGCATGCGATGATAGAAACAATTTTATGCTCTTTTAACGGCGAAATTAAAAAACTAACAAAAGGCGCCTGTCATTCTTAGTTATTGTTTATTGGTGACCAAAAGCTGTAAAAAAGTGGAAAATTTTTTTTTTGCTCGAAAAGTTTCATGAAGCCGAATCCATGAAAATTAAAAATAGGAAAGCTGTTTTCCAAAGAACGAAAGTCAGAAAGTGACGGTGTTCGTTTTATGGTGCTAAAAGACGCAGTGAAGTATTTTCTAAATAATGATTGTCGTTTTCATGTTTTATGGACGTAAGAAAGCGTTTATTTTTTATTTTTCCTAATTCAGGAACTTCAAAATGACAAAAAACTGCTTCGTGAAAAGCAATGTTCAAATTAATTAACCTTTAAACTAAAAGTACCGAGAAATACCGTAAAACCTGTAATAGAGGCGCATGCGCTGAAATTATTCCATTTTTAAAAATTTTAAATAATTATCAGTGTAAAGGTGCTTTATTGTTTCAAGCAAAAGGTCTCGCCGCGGGTGGCCGGGAGACTAGAACAAAAACTGTGGCGGCTACACTTTTTTGTCATGCAACTACAGAAAAAAACATTTTTCTATAAACCCTTCCACCCCCCCCCCCCCCCCCCCCCCCTCCCCCTTGTGCAGAAATCATAACGAATTGAACAAGACACTATTTCAGAAACGATGACCAATCACTCTTCAAGTTGGGACGAGAACGTGGACAGGTAGAAGTGCGATAAATATTTAAATTTTTTCGATACTTACGTAAAATAAAAAAAACTTTAATTTCATAATACTCGAGTTTTTCATGGCAACGCTGTTATCACTTTTTTGTGACTCTATCTCGAGCAGCGAAGAGGGTCATTGTCACAAGTCACAAGTCACAAAATGTTTTTGGGAAGTTTTTCCAAAAATTGGGCATGTGGGAAGCGAACTGAGCACTCGCGAGCAACACAAAAACTCGAACTCGATGACCGCGTATTATGCGGTCACTAAACCGATTGCCCACGCGAAAATGCTTTAGATTTTACAGGTTTTTGAGGCGCCGTAAAATTTTCGGAACCTTTTTGAAAGACGCGAGACGAAATTCGGGAGTCCGCAACTCGATTGTGAGAAAAAAAAAATGTTTTTTGTTTGTTTGTTTCTGTTTTTTTTCCTATTCATAGATGTCAAAAATGTCAAACAATGTTAAAAAACGTTAAAAAATGTCAAATAACGAATCCTATGAATAGGTCCATTCGAGTATTTACAGTGTCTTGGAGAAGCATCAACTTTAATTCGCTCGATCGCCAACTTGTTAAAAAATAAAATAATCGGAAGTGATCACAAATCAGAAAAGGAAAGAAAATGACGTTGATGACTTCGAAAGTTGATCATTTAGGTATTTTCTTGACACCGTGATTTGTAAAACACCACTAGACGGATAAAGAAAATAATTTGAAAGGGCAGTTTTTATTTATTTTTCCTCAAAAGCACAATTTTAAAAGATTTGTACATAGTTTGGACAATTTCATTGATAGCGAGCGAGCACATTGAAGTCAGTGAACAAGTTTGCGGAAAGTAACCCATTTTTTAGACAACACTTGCAAAACGGGGTGGCGGATCAATTATTGGGATCTAATATGTTATTAATCGATTTCAATGGTTTCTAATTACAATTAGATGTTACATTGCAACCTGCATTTTAATGTCGCAAGTGGATTGAAAAAATGGTAGTTGGATAAATGGGATTTTTAGCATTCATCGTAAATAAACGAATTATGGACATTTTAAGAGCTTTTGCAATCAAATCGGTGGTAAAATAACAAATTTATTAGCGATTTTCGGAAAATAATTGAAATTTTAGTTTTTCAGGACAGCGGGTCGGTCTAAATTTCCATTTTCTTTGTAAAAACGATTAAAACGAATATTTTAAGCGCCAAAAAAAATTCCCTATTAAATTCCCTATTCTGGTATCAGTGGAAAACCCGTAAAACAATAGAGCAATTAGAAATCGAATGAAGAATGAAAAAAATAAAATAAAAATAGCGACCTACCGTATCCCGAAAAATACGATATACGAGACGATTTAAACCACGCCCCGGAAAAATGTGTTTTTTTTTCTTTATTTCACACGAATATTTAAAGTAATTTTTTAGCTCGAAAAGCAATAATTTTTGCAATCGGGGAATTCCCGATATTTCGAAAATTATCGCATTTGTGACTGAACGATCGGCGACTGACCAAATCGACAAATTTAGACATTTTCGCCTCGTACAAACTGATAAACAAACAGAAATCATGAGAAAATTGGGTAATTTGATAAAAAATAGGTTCTCGGATTTTGGAAAAGGGGGCGGGTTTATTTCTCATGGGTTACCATATCTTGCTATTCTGTTTTTTGTCAGCTTGGTGTCATGTTTACGTGTAGCACCTCTATTGAAAGCACAATAAGTCCGAGCATCTTAAAAGATTGATGCCCACAAGAAATGATGGGAAAACAAAAAAAAGAAGTTATTTTTTAAAAATTAAAATGAATCACTCGCAACGGCGTGCCCTTCGATTGTTTCTTCTACGGGGGTTTTGAAAAAAGTCGTACGAAAAAGTTATAAAATGTTTGAATATAGACTACCGTTAAAACTCTAATAGAAAGATATGCCCTTATATTGTTGCATTTCATCAAAACTGCCGAGTATCTAGAGGTTTGCACACCAAACTCGGCAAAACACTTTCTAACCAAGCAGGCATGAGACGACCAAAGTTTTGATGAAAATAAACAATAGAAGAGCAAGCTGTTGTATTAGAGTTTTTACGGTACATAGTGAGCCAACTGGAGCCTGGGGATGGAAAGGGAAATTGTCCTTATTTTCTGTTCACTTCAGACAAGAGTACCCCAGTGTGCATTTGCCGCAGGCAGTGGGAAAGCAAAAATAGTTTCAATTTAAAAGAAAATAAAACATTTGTTTCACAATCAGAACACTGGACAAAAAATCCAAAACTCAAGAAATACTTCTCGTCGCATCCGGATGGTTTATTTGAATCTATTTTTAGCCCACTCTTTTCTTGATAATAAATCAGTTTCAATTGCTATTTCGAGATACCACATTTCAAGATAAGACACATCGTTTTTAGATGACCATCGAAAAAAATTGTTCAAAACTTTAAGGAGATTATCGAAATCTTCGGAAAGTTTGCCCTAACAGATCACAATCACAATTCAAGTTCAATCAGCAACTAATCATTTGTGCTCCAGTTTGGAATGCTCCCCGCCGCTTCAAATCGTATCACAAGTCATAGACCCTCCCACTTTCAATTCTTTTCCAAAGATAACCCTCTTGTCGATAAAAGTGGAGCCGATTAAACTTGTTTCATCATTTCGTTTTTCTTTTCGTTTCTTTTCGTTTCCATTATTATTTTTATACAATTCACTTCCTCTAATAAGACAGTTTTCAGTCCGCGCAATGCTGCGCAACGGCAGTCTTCGACAGAGTCTTCGGACTCTTGAATCGTTCAGTTTAGCTCCAGGGGATGTCCTCAAAACTGCTGTTAATACTGTCGAGGACTATGAAAAGTGAGTCAAAATTGACATTTTAAAGAAAGTTTAAAAAAAAAACGATATTTTTTGAAGTGTTGAGACGGATGAAAATGGGGATATCGTGTGGACGAGAGATGCGAAAGAGGAAGTTATAAATAAAGTGTCGATTCCGCAATTGGTGAGTTTTTCAATGAATTATTGCATTTTGAGCGAAATTCAGTAACTACCCTCCAATGTTCTGCAGGGTACTGCCAGATTTTTCTGAGCATCGTAAACAGGCTTGTTCGGAAAATACTTTTCGGAAAATTTTTTTCCGGTTTTATTTTTCGGAAAATCGGAAACCCATTTTTTTTTGATTTTTCAAACTAAAACTGCATTTTTTAAAGTTAGTTTCAATAAGAGTTCTTAACAATTTTGTTTAACTTACTTCTTTGAAAAAATAAGAAAATCAACAAATTATCCAAAAATTAGAATTTATTTATTATCCGTCACAAATGAATACATTACAAATTAAATCAAAGAAAATAAATATATTGGGATAATAAAAGTAAAATGACCAGTCAGACCAGCAATAGTCTATCGGTCAAGTGTGGGGGGAAAGGGTTTCGAGCGGGAATGAGGCTATGCGCGCAGCAAAAGCCTCCGAATTCAGTCTTTTCGGGAATAATTTGACGACGTGGTTCCACAAGGACAGATTGTCGATTAGAAAACCGTGTGCGGAATTACCACAAGGAGTTAACATGTACGGACTTCTGGATGACCGGGACGCTTTTACACATAGTGGTAGGGACGGAAAGTGACATTCAAGGTTGACAATTTTAAAGTACATACGGAGCACGGATAAGATTCTTCGGTGAAAAGTGGAGATCATGTGAAATTGAGTTAATCTGTCAGTATACGATGAAAAAGACACGTTACATCGTTGCAGTACCCGTCTGGTGTAAAATCGTAGTGGATATTCGAGTTTTTTGGCTTGGGATACTGAGTGGAGATTTAGTAGTTCAGAACCGTATTCTAGAATTGGCTTTACATAAACATTATACAATTTAAAATAAAATTCGGGGGATTTTGAATGGAATGCTCGTAACAGTTGTCTGCATTTTAGTAATGATATGTTAGAAATATTATTTACATGTTTGTCAAATTTCAATTCGTTGTCAATTATAATTCCCAAGTCTCTGATAGAATTTTTTACATTTATTTCGAAGTTATTTACAAAGTATTTGGTGCGCGGATTCTTGCGGCCGAAGTGCACGACCGCCGTTTTTTGTTCGGCCAATTGGAGTCGCCACTTGTCACACCAATCTGCGACGAGGTTGATGCTGTGCTGGAGTGACGCTGGATTGGAGGAAAGTAGCTTCAAATCGTCGGCGAATGCGGTCACGTGGACATCGGGCGGAAAAATTTCGAGTAAGTCGTTTATATACATTAAAAAGAGAAAAGGCCCTGTCACGCTTCCCTGTGGAACACCAGAAAGAACGCTAATCGAGTTGGCTGAGACATAATTATCGATTTTTACGACGGATTTGCGATTTTCAAGAAAAGAACGAATCCATTGACATGCTTTTGCGTCGACACCGAAATTTTGTACTTTTGCCAAGAGAAGATTGTGCGGAACTGAATCGAACGCCTTTTTGAGGTCAAAATAGACGGCGTCAGCAAAACCGCCTTTTTTCGCTAGGATTTTGCGTATTTCGGTCGTCGACTCTAAAATTGCCAGTGTACAAGAGCGGCGATTCATAAATCCAAATTGATTTTTCGAGATTTTACCGTTAATTTGCTTCCGGATCGCTTCCAAGACGATTTTCTCAAACAGCCTGGCAAGTGGGTGAGTCAATGTAATTGGCCGATAATTGCCCGAATCAGTCAGACTTCCTTTTTTATGCATAGGAATTATAGTGGAAGTTTTCCATTCCGTCGGAAAATGACTACTCGTAAAGGATTCAATAAAAATAAGAGAAAGCGGAACGGTGAGGGCGTGACAGCAACCTTTGATCAGAAAGAAATTGATTTTATCACTTGAGTAACCAAGTTTCGGTTTCAGAGCAAGGATGTGCTTCATGACGTTCACTGGCGAGAAGTCGGGAGATATTTTCGATGGATTTGGCGACGGATACGATGGAAACGCTGGTGACGGAGGCGTGAATGACAAGGAAAACGAACGGATAAATTCACGAGCAATCACTTTCGGATCGGTGACAATTTGGCCGGAAATGGAAAGAGTGATAGGCGGCGGGAGTGGCGAAATTCTGCGATTTATGAATTGGAAAAGTTCACGGCAATTCTTGGAACTTATCGCTTTTTTCTCGTCGTTCGCAAGTTTTTTCTTGATATTTTTTAGCTTACGATTTATCGATTTTTTGTTGAAGTTAGTCTTCAAGCGGCGTCGAAGCCTTCGGCTAAGATTGTTTTTCGACTGGTGCACGGGCGGACGAAATCGACATTTTGGCGTGTACGTTTCTATCAACTCATTGAAAATTCGAAGAAAGTGCGCAAGTTTCGAGTCAGGCGTTGCGAAGAATGACAGCTGACGCTCCCAATTGTATGAAAAAAGATGACGATTCAAAGCCGAGAAATCACATTTCCGGAACAATAGACGATCACGAGAAGCGTGAATATTCATAGGACGCGGATTATGGGCGAGCGAAAAACCAACTGATGAGTGGTCAGAGAGAATCAACGGCGGAACCTGTGAGCAACTCGTGAAGGAACTAGGACGATTTGTAAAAACCAAGTCGAGAAAATTGTTTCGGCCAGACGCGGCTGTTCTAGTCGGAAAGTGTACCATTTGGACCAAATCGTGCGAAACCATCAAATTTTCAACAATAAATTAATTTTTGAAAAGTTTTTGGGCCTTATAAGCGGCACTTTCACGACCATTTTGAAAAAAAATGTTTCGGATAAAATTTTCCGACGGGTAAATTTTTCGAAAAAAGTCGGAAAATTCGGAAAATCGGAATTACCGTTTTCCAAATCTGAGCAAGCCTGAGGCCGTATTCATGAACGTTTACCGTAAGGTAAATGAAAACGGTAAATGATTTTCTCGACAGAAAATTAAAATTTTAAAATGCTTAAGGGGTTCTTGGAACCATAAACGACCCGTGAATCGTTTCAGGAATAACAAAACTGATATTTTCGGACAATACACCCATTTACTTGTTCATTTACCGTATGGTAAATGTTCATGAATACGGCCTCTGATCGTAACTGAATTTCGTTCGTGAACACATAATAGCCGCCTTTAGGTAAAATTAATTTTATTCAAAAAAAAAAATTACCCGGCCAAATGGCAGACACATATCGGCTAGCTGCCCATTAGCTGCCCCGGACAGATCTGCCGAATCCCGTGGAAATTTTCCATTTTACTCGGATACTAGCGGCCTCCTTGTCCCATTAGCTGCCCGAAATTCCCTGAGAGCATGTCCTTCTAATAGAATAAAAAATACGGTAACAAAGAGTTTCCCACACTTGCAAAAAACTGTGTCTTGGGGAAAATTTGTGAAAATTTTTCAAATAGTTTCTTTTAAAAAAAGGTTTCCTTATTTGAATTTCCGATTAGCCATCCATCACCCGCATTTTTTGTCTAAAAAAATCTGATAACACCTGTAAAAATCTGAAACCGGGTATGCTCATGCTCTTTGGTAATTCCCTTTATCAGCTGACCAAATTTCCAACTTTTCCAATGGCAACAAGTGCACAAAACGGCACAGTAATGCACTCAAAATGAGCGCTTTGAACTTTTTGTCTAGTCTTGTCTAAAAATTTCATCAGTCTCATTTTGCCAAATGACCAACTTTTTGCTTGTCGGCATTTGTTCTCTTATCGACTATCGAACAGAAGGTATTGGTCGTAATTACAAAAACCAGCATAACGAAAAAAAATTGGAAGAAAGCATCAGATTATATGAGTAGACCATTAAATCCATGTCATGAAGTAAAATGATAAAATAGTCCCAAATTTTTTGCAGTATCGTTACACAACGACATGGGAGAAAATCCTGTTGGTGATTGGCACCATTGTGGCGATTATCACTGGAGCCGGATTGCCGCTCATGTCAATTCTGCAGGGACAAGTGTCACAGGCTTTTATCAACGAACAGATTGTTATCAATACAGGAAACACTACGAGTGAGGATGAGCAAAAAAAAGAAAGAAAGTGAAAACGAATATTAACACTTTTTTTCAGTTCCACCATACAACCGAAACTACACAAAACACGATTTCGAGCACGATGTGATGAACGTGGTGTGGAGTTACGCTGCAATGACAGTAGGCATGTTGGCGGCTGGACAGATTACTGTAACATGCTATCTCTACGTGGCGGAGCAAATGAATAATAGGTTGAGAAGAGAGTTTGTGAGGGCCATTTTGAGACAAGACATCTCGTGGTTCGACACAAATCATTCTGGAACTCTGGCGACTAAACTTTTCGAGTGAGTTAGATAATAGACTGAAAAAAATGTACGGGACTACGTTTTTGAACGCGTACTCTAGCGGCGCCATTTCTCGTGTCTCTGCGTCTCTATTTTTGCAAGCGTTTAGCTGAAATTGGCAGAACGCTACTATGGAGACGCAGACAATGCGGCAGCGCGTGTTTGCATTTTTTAGGATCTAGCACGTCTTGAGAGAAAATATTCAAAAAACGGACTATAAAATAATACAAAAAATCTTGTGACATTGTCTATCAAAATTAAAAAGGATTGAAAAATTATTGACTGACTGATTGACTGAAAAACTATTTTTTCCAGTTTTAATTTTTAATTTGTTATTCCTAGCTCAACATTTTCATTTTTACAGATTGAAACGCAAAAAATATGTGTTTTCCCAGTTGGAAAATTCACTGAATATTCAAAAAACCTATTGCTCCTTTTCTCCGAATCGAGGGTTAAACTATTTTTTTAAAATAAAGTTTGATAGAGAAGAAAAAGTTGAAAAAAGTTATTACGAAACTGATTTTTTTCCGAAAAAAAAAAAACAAAAAGTCGTTAAAAAATCGAAAAACAAATTTTTTAAAATTAAATCGGTGTTCAATTGCGATAGGAATCTTTCCTTATGTCATTTTGGAGTTTCAAATAGAAAATACCCGTTATTAATTTCAGCAACCTGGAACGAGTAAAAGAAGGAACTGGAGACAAAATAGGAATGGCATTTCAATATTTGAGTCAGTTCATCACTGGATTCGTCGTCGCATTCGTTCACAGTTGGAAACTGACATTAGTAATGTTGGCTGTCACTCCACTTCAAGTCATTTGCGGATTCGCCATTGCCAAATCAATGTCCACGTTTGCGATTCGAGAAACTGTTCGATACGCGAAAGCGGGAAAAGTGGTCGAAGAGACGATATCGAGTATTCGAACAGTTGTTTCTTTGAATGGATTGAGACACGAATTGGCAAGATATGCGGAAGCGGTTAAGGAGGCGAGAAAGTCTGGAATTCTGAAGGGATTGTTCCTTGGATTCTCTTTTGGTGCTATGCAAGCCACCAACTTCTTCTCATTCGCACTCGCATTTTATATTGGTGTTGGATGGGTTCATGATGGATCTTTGCAGTTTGGAGACATGCTTACTGTACGTACGGTTTTTTTTTAAAGTTTGTATAAGACATTCTTGTTGTTCAGACGTTCTCTTCTGTGATGATGGGCTCCATGGCTCTTGGATTGGCGGGACCACAATTGGCAGTTCTCGGAACGGCGCAAGGAGCTGCTTCTTCGATTTATGAAGTTTTGGATAGAGTAAGTATTGTGACGCTTACTAATTTTATTCCATTGTTTTCAGAAACCAGTTATCGATTCGTCAAGTAAATCTGGTCGTAAAAATATGAAAATCAAAGGAGATATCACAGTGGAAAATGTACATTTCTCGTACCCATCTCGACCGGATGTTCCAATTCTTCGTGGAATGCATCTTCGTGTGAATGCTGGTCAGACAGTGGCTCTTGTCGGCTCGTCTGGATGCGGAAAGTCCACAATCATTTCACTGTTGCTCCGCTATTATGATGTTCTCAAGGGGAAGATTACTATTGATGGAGTTGATGTTCGTGATATTAATATCGAGTTTTTGAGACAAAATGTGGCTGTTGTGTCGCAAGAGCCAATTCTGTTCAATTGCACCATTGAGGAGAATATTCGAGTGAGTATTTTTAGTAATGGACCTATTCATAGGAGAAAAAAAAACAAAAAAAAAACGTTTTTTTTCCTATTCATAGATGTAAAAAAACGACAAACAATGTCGAAAAACGAATGGTAAACAAGTGTTTATTGACCATGATAGACCATTGATAGAGAGGAGGCGCAGAAAAGGGGCGGAGTTTGCATGAACTAGTAAACAATTCCGTTCCCACGGGGTTGTAAACATCTCTGTGCCTCCTCACTATCAATGGTCTATCATGGTCAATAAACACTTGTTTACCATTCGTTTTTCGACATTGTTTGTCGTTTTTTTACATCTATGAATAGGAAAAAAAACGTTTTTTTTTGTCTTTTTTCTCCTATGAATAGGTCCATAACTTACGTAGGAAAAAGTCCAATAAGTTGTTTTTAGCTCGGAAGAGAAGACATCACGAATGAAGAAATGGTTTCTGCGTGTCAAATGGCAAACGCTGAAAAGTTCATCAAAACGCTCCCAGAAGGATACAACACTGTGGTCGGAGATCGTGGAACTCAACTTTCTGGAGGTCAAAAACAAAGAATTGCAATTGCTCGTGCTCTTGTTCGTAATCCAAAAATCCTACTGTTGGATGAAGCCACTTCTGCTCTTGATGCCGAGTCCGAAGGAGTTGTGCAACAAGCTCTCGACAAGGCCGCCAAGGGACGTACTACTATCATTATTGCTCATCGTCTTTCCACTATCCGAAATGCCGATATGATCATTTCTTGCAAAAACGGTCAAGTTGTAGAAGTCGGAGATCACAGAGTTCTCATGGCGCAAAATGGACTTTACTACGACTTGGTTACGGCACAGACTTTCACTGATGCCGTTGACTCTTCTGCTGGAGGTAAGTTTTAAAAAATAGAAGCAAAAACCTAAGCCCAATGCGGGGCTCGAACCCGCGACAACCAGATTAAGAGTCTCACAGGTGAAATGCGGTGGATGCATATAGTGTCCGTATTTGAATCATATCGTGCATTTATCTAAATTAGGCTCTAGATATTTAATAAATCCGCGTCGTTTGATTAACGTTCACACATTTTACTGATTCAGCCACAAAAATCACGAAATTTGGAAGAGCTGAAGTACAAAAATCAGTGCCGTTACAAGAAAAAAAAAACTTGTAAGAAAAGTGAAAAAAAAGCAGTGGCAAAGTCGCCAAATGTCGCAGGCTTGTGTATAAACATTCAATTTATTTATTTTAATGCAAAAAATAAATAAAAAGTTACTATATACCGTCCAATGAACCAAAAGGACGACATGATTAAAATACGGACACTATATGTATCCACCGCATTTCACCTGTGCTGGTGCTCTACCGACTGAGCTAACCGGGCGGCGAAAGAAACGCTCTTCGAGGCGTATATAAAACAGCAAAGAGACACAGACATACAATGTCGTTGCAGGCAAATTCTCGAGAGAAAATAGCGTACAACGGCAAGCGAGTGAACACGAGGCACTCTCTCGTCAAGTGTCAGAGATTGATGACATGGCTGTAAGAGTGAGAAGTTCGACACTGGCATCGGTAACGAATGGACCAATTGCTGATGAAAAGGAGAAGAGAATCGGAAAGAACGCATTGGCCCGTCTGAAAGAAGAATTGGAAGAGAACGATGCGAAGAAAACGAACATTCTCGAAATCCTCTATCACTCAAAACCACATGCACTTCCCCTAATTATTGGAATCAGTGCGGCGTGTGGTGGTGGATTGGTTTATCCAACGTATTCCGTGTTTTTCACTTCCTTCATCAACATCTTCTCTGGAGATCCAAATGAAATTCTGAGCAAGGGTCACTTCTGGGCATTGATGTTCCTCGTTTTGGCGGCTATTCAGGGTATTCTTGCTTTTCTGATGACATTCTTCATGGGTATCGCTTCTGAATCGTTGGCTATGGATCTTCGTAACAAATTGTTCCGAAATGTTCTGTCTCAACATATCGGATACTTTGACTCGCCGCAAAATGCTTCCGGAAAGATTTGCACAAGATTGGCAACTGATGTTCCTAATTTGAGAAATGTACGTTTTAGATAATTTAAACAAAAAAAAACAATTCATTGTTTGATTTCTTCTTTGCCTACTTAAAGGCAAACGCGCCCTATCGCATGTCTGCGTCTCCACAGTGGCGTGCTGTCAAGCAAGTTTAGCAAGTGGCTGGAGACGCAGAGACGCGAAAACTCGCGTTCAACAAATTTTCAAAACGTAAATAGCCTCGAACACGAATACATAAATAAATATTTGAAAAATTGTAGGCGATTGATTTCCGTTTCACGATGGTCTTGATGACAATGATCTCAATGGTGGCTGGAATTGGACTTGCATTTTACTACGGTTGGCAAATGGCTCTTCTCATCCTCGCCATTCTTCCAGTCGTCGGATTCGGACAATTCCTTCGTGGCCGAAGATTTACCGGAAACAATGTGAAGAGTGCTTCTGAGTTTGCCGATTCTGGAAAGATCGCCATTGAGGCGATTGAGAACGTGCGAACAGTCCAGGCGTTGGCCAAAGAGGACACTTTCTACGAGAAATTCTGCTCAAAACTCGATGTTCCGCATAAAGAAGCGATTAAAGATGCGTTTATTCAAGGAATTTCCTATGGGTAAATTGCATTCTTTTCTCTATGGGCCTATGGTTAACTTCCTTGCAATTCCAGAGCCGCCGTTTCTGTATTGTACCTTCTTAACACTTGCGCTTATCGTATGGGATTGGCGTTGATTATCACAGATCCACCAACTATGACACCAATGAGAGTTCTTCGTGTCATGTACGCCATTACGATCTCCACTTCTACACTTGGATTCGCCACTTCTTACTTCCCAGAGTACGCGAAAGCCACTTTTGCTGGTGGTATCATTTTCGGCATGCTCAGACAAAAATCAAAGATTAACAGTCTTTCGTTGGAAGGAGAGAAGAAGGTTGGTTTTGAATTTTTTAAACTTTTAACCTCGCAGTTCCACAATAATTTTTGTTTGTATTTATACATTTAATTCCATAAAAACCATATAATGGTTTCGTGACGTAGCGAGACAGCGCGTCAAGTTATGCGTCAGCAATCGCCGGGTCTCGCCACGACTCAGCTCTTGGCGGCGAGAGAGGAAACAATTTCTTGCAAAGTTTTATCATGATGCTGGCGCACAACTTGCAGCAACCAGTCACTTCGTCACGAATCCATAATAACTTGACCAAATAGGGGAAGAAATGCCAAAAACCGAGGAACAAGTTCCGCCCCTTTTGTAGATCTGCGGCATTAGTTCTGCTCAAAAATAGAGAGCTATAAATTACTGAAAACAGTCCCGCAAACTGTCAAAGGGGAGGGACTTGTTCCCCGGTTTTATCAGGGTCTAAAAATGGGTGGTTTACGGGATTACGGTGGACTAAGCGGGTCCGCAAACACCAAGCAGAAAAATTGTATTTAGCTTCAAGAATAATTTTTTTGTAGAATAATCTGGAAATTTTTAGCTAATAGCCGTTTACGATAGCTTTTATCTTCAACTTATTTCAAATGTTTTAATCAGGGCATTTTTAGGGAAGTTTTCGCGCGTATATGGCGGGCATTGGCAGCAATGTGGCTAATAGCCATGGAAAACGTTAGTAGACATCGCATTCGGGGCGTTTGCCAAATGAAAAATGGTGAAAAGCCATCTAATTTTAGACGTGCGCCAAATGCATATGGGTCACGGCCCGATTCGATGGCTATTAGTGCAAAATTTTCTGAGTAGAGATCCTGACAGAACCGGGGGAGACAAAATCCGGGGAAAAATTGCAAATCTGTAGTTTTATTTTTTTTTGCCTGCATTCTATTGTGTTTTCAATCGACTTGCGACATGAGAGCGCGAGACTCCGCCCACTTATTTGTGCGCTACCTGTCTGCGTCTCTTCAAATATCACTGTGTTCGCGTGGTCGCGCACAAATAAGTGGGCGGAGTCTCGCGTTCTCATGTCGCAAGTCGATTGAAAACACAATATAATGGACCTATTCAAAGTACTGTAGAAAAACGGAAAAAATGACAAAAAACTGGGAGAAAACTCGGAAAATGCTCCGATTAGTCTGAAATTTTGGGAGAAACTGTCAGAAGTGCTTCCGGGCTTGCTCAGAAAATTTTAGACCGAAATATCGATTTTAGAAAATTTTCAGAAAAAAATCAATATTTTTTAAAATCGATATTTCGGTCCAAATTTCTAAGCAAATGCGGAAGTATTTTTGACAGTTTCTCCCAAAATTTCAGACCAATCGGAGCATTTTCCGAGTTTTCTCCCAGTTGTTTGTCATTTTTTCCGTTTTTCTACAGTACTTTGAATAGGTATAACAGTTCCTCTAAAAAAACTCGTCCCGAACACTTTCAACACTTGTTTTATTTTCTTTTAAATTATTTCAAAAGTACACAAACCAACAATCAAACAATTTAATTACAGAAACTCTCCGGAAAAGTGATCTTCAAAAATGTTCGATTCGCCTATCCGGAACGGCCACAAGTTGAAATCCTGAAAGGACTCACATTTTCGGTCGAACCCGGTCAGACTTTGGCACTTGTAGGACCATCAGGATGCGGTAAATCTACAGTAGTCTCTTTGATCGAACGATTCTATGATCCATTGGCCGGAGAAGTTTTCATCGATGGAGCCGAAATTCGAACTCTGAATCCGGAAAACACGAGATCTCAAATAGCGATTGTCTCACAAGAGCCAACACTTTTCGATTGTTCGATTGCCGAAAATATCGTTTATGGATTGGATCCTAGTACTGTAAACATGGCTAGAGTTGAGGAGGCTGCCAAGCTGGCCAACATTCACAACTTTGTATCCGAACTGCCAGCTGGATACGAGACAAGAGTCGGAGATAGAGGAACTCAACTTTCGGGTGGTCAGAAACAGAGAATCGCAATTGCTAGAGCACTTGTCAGAAATCCAAAGATTCTTTTGCTGGATGAAGCCACGTCGGCACTGGATACTGAATCGGAGAAGATTGTGCAAGAGGCGTTGGACAGAGCAAGAGAGGGAAGAACGTGTATTGTGATTGCTCACAGATTGAATACCATTATGAATGCAGACTGTATCGCTGTGGTGAACAATGGAACTATTATTGAAAAGGGTTTGTTTTGTTTTGTTTCTTTTTCTTTCAAATCGATGTGTATCTTTCCAGGAACCCACAATGAACTAATGTCTCAAAAGGGCGCCTATTTCAAGCTGACACAGAAGCAGACGAGTGAAAAGAAATAGAAGAATGTGATAGTTTTAATTAGAAAATTTCTCGATCTTTCCGTCGCATATTAATGTTAATTTTAAGGCTCTGGGACGTTTCAAATCAAGACGTTTCAAAACTGGGACGTTTCAAAACTGGGACACTTCAAAACTGGGACGATTCAAAACCTGCCACTTCAAAACTAGGACGGTTCAAAACTTTGAGTGCAATTGTGCGTCACGGTGTACGCACTAGTGACACCAGAACACACGCACATTAAATGTTTATTTTCGTTTTGTCATTGTTTTAAACTCTTTTCACGTACTATTCATTTTCTTTTTTCGTTTTGTCATTTTTTAACTCTCTTCACGCGTTTTCCTCTCGTTTCGCATTTTTTAAAAATAATTTTTTGCCGGTATTTAAATTTGGTAAAATTCGCCGAGCTCATGAGCTCGGCAAAAAATTATTTTTAAAAAATGCGAAACGAGAGGAAAACGCGTGAAGAGAGTTAAAAAATGACAAAACGAAAAAAGAAAATGAATAGTACGTGAAAAGAGTTTAAAACAATGACAAAACGAAAATAAACATTTAATGTGCGTGTGTTCTGGTGTCACTAGTGCGTACACCGTGACGCGTAATTGCACTCAAAGTTTTGAACCGTCCTAGTTTTGAAGTGGCGGGTTTTGAATCGTCCCAGTTTTGAAGTGTCCCAGTTTTGAAACTTCCCAGTTTTGAAACGTCTTGTTTTGAAACGTCCCAGAGCCAATTTTAACCGAATAAACCAATTATTAAATACTTTGCTTTGCAATTAATTTGTTCATTGAACACTGATGACCAGGCGAAGTTGGGATATCATAAAAGAAGGGAAAGAAAAAAGACCAGAAAGAAACAAGTTTGAAGTTGAACCATGTTAATAACGATAACTATAACGGGTTGGCCCTTTCCTATACACTGGGACTAAACAATTTTGGCGATAGTAGTTCCCTTCTAAAGGGCAAAAATTTTGACAGAGTCACCGATATTAGCAGGCGAGCAGAGAAAAATAAAGAGGTAATCACAAGAAAGTGGCAGGGGACAATCAGTTGTAATTGCTGACGGCATCAGTGTAACTCAGACGGTCTTCGCAAACTGTCGATGCCTTTTGAATTCGTTTTGGCGTCATCACATTGTTCATTGTGGCGCACGAAGCTTTCCGATCGTCGTATTGGCGACGGAGAACGTTTATATACGTGGTGTATCGGCGTTTCTGCAAAATTTAAAAGAAATTTCCTGGTTTTCTACAGAACTGCTAAACTAAACAGTTTTTGTACGAAAACTTGCTCGGTATGAGTTCCGAATTAACAAAAAATCGGAGATTTTTAACGAAACCTGGGAAAATTTCCTTTAAACTGGTAAATATTTAGAAACACATTTTTTAATGATTTTTTCTTAAACGCAAAACATTTTTTTTTTGCTAATTTTTAGACAAAAATAAAGTTTATTTTGGTATTGTGTTTTCAATCGAGTTGCAGCATGAGAACGAGAGAAAAAAGACATGTTTTCTCTGCTTCTCTTCGAATCGAACTGTGTTTGTATGGTCGCGCGAAAACAAGTGGGCGGAGTCACGCGTTCTCATGTCGCAAGTCGATTGAAAAAACAATAATTGCTTTTTGTATTGTGTTTTGAAACGACTTGCATCATAGAAAAATTAAACCCCGCCCACTTTTTTCACGGGAATGTTAAACTTTAATGCGATTCCATCAATAAAAATATGGGTTCATCGCTGAAAAAATTGCTCAAACGTTTGTTGAAGTCTAATGAATTTTACCGAAAAATGAGAAAGTAAAGTCAATGTTTATTTTAAAATTGGATTCATCATGTAAAAAACTATCGAAATAAAAAATAAAAAGTACCGTGTTCGACCTAGAAAAACCCATAAAATTCCAATTTCTGACTTCCATTTCAGTTTTCTGAAAATTTCACCCAAAAGCTTTTCTTTTCAGCAAAATCTGATATCACCAATCGACTCTTTAGGGTCGATTACATACGAACAAGTTGTAATATTAGCCATTATGTACGTAATATTGGCGTAACAGACCCCGAAAGGTCCAAAACCGATGGGTAGAAGAATCTGCACGCACCGCCCACCTTTCATTGCGCTGCCTAACCATATAATTCACATTCTCACCTCAAAGTACAGTAGAACCAATCGGTCTAGAATTTGCTGTTGTGGTCGTTCCGGATAAACAGACGATGCAACCACTTCGATCATTTCATTCAACTCGGCGACACGTGATTCGTGAGTTCTAATCTGTTTCGAAATTGGAGCCAGACATGGAATTCTCGGAAGACGTGGCATCGGAGCCGACTCTGGCTTCGACGTCACTGGAAGCGGAAGAGTTGGAGAGGAGAATGCGGCGGCGACAAAATTAATTTTTTCACACCACTCTTTCACTTCTCTTTCATTGCTCGTTTGAAACAGAATTTCTCCACCGTGCGCTATTCTCACTCGGAACACGTAAGACTTCTTTTTGTAGTCAGGAGCGGGTTCAGCAAGAGCGTGATGAAGGGAAACTGCATTTTCGAGAGAAGCATATCGACTGGTGGCTTTCGGTTGTTCGTCACTGTCGAAATAAAGTACCAAACCGCGAAGTCTCGCATACATCATCTTCCAACTACGTCGGCCAAATGGTGCTGGAAATATTTTTTAACATCAGTTGGTTTTTAATATCTCGAAATTCATACTTTTTCCACCATCCGCCTCGCGAACGTACTTCCGCAATAGGAAAGCACTATAATATTCAACAATTGATTCCGGATTCACTTCATAAAGTTGCTGTTGTTTTATACTCGAAACAGCGGATCCATTGGCCGTAGAACTTTTTGCCGATGTACTGAAAAGCCATTAAAAATCAATATCGAAAAGTAAAAAAAAACGTACTGTTGCAAAGCGATCGCATTGTCTTTTATGCTCTGGTACAGAGTTTTTAGCATGTCTCGTTTGTAAGTGCACCCAGTGTGTCCAATGTTAGTTATGAAGTCACGGGCACTCATTTTCTTTCCGTTATTCGGTCCGTGAAGGTCCGAATTCAACAAAAGAAGTGCGCATGTAAGAGTATGCACTTCATCAAGACTCTCGAAAATTGATGGATTGCATTCGAGGTATCGGGCGGAGAATACGCGGAGAAGACGTTCCCTAGCAGAAGATTCGCCACGAAGTTCCACGCGGCACAGAAATTCTCTAAGAGCTGCGTCTATCCGGGTTGTTGAGAATTGGAAAAGCTCCAGGTATTTGACGAGAACAAGGAACGAAAAGTCGTTTCTGAAATATATAAATTTGTGTGTAAAAACATATATTTATTCCTCTACAAATTGCTATGTGGCCTTTAAAGTATTTCACGTAATTTTCCTATATCCCTGAAATTCTTCACAGTCATAAATGTTCCAAAATTAATTTTGTTTTCAATTTTATTGCATGTTTCTTTCGGTTTTTTTTTTTTTGCGAAGTTTTACTCATTATTGTCCATTCGCGAAAAAAGCAAGTGCGCTCCACGAAACGTAGTACTACGTGGATTTCACTTTCGTCGCCAAATTATTTCATTTTACGTTGAATTTACACGTGAATTGAAATAATTTGGCGACGAAAATGAAATCCACGTAGTACTACGTTTCGTGGAGCGCACTTGCTTTTTTCGCGAATGAACAATAAAAAATATTGCTATTAACAATATTGTGTTTTCAATCGACTTGCGACATGAGAACGCGAGACTCCGCCCACTTATTTGTGCGCTAACTGTCTGCGTCTCTTCAAATATCACTGTGTTGGCGTGGTCGCGCACAAATAAGTGGGCGGAGTCTCGCGTTCTCATGTCGCAAGTCGATTGAAAACACAATAAATGAAAATAATGGCTCTGGGACGTTTCGAAACTTTTTTTTACATTCTTGCGTAGCGTTTATCGCCAATTGACACGATAATCCAGCAAATATTTATTTTATTTTTCGTTTTTATCAAAAATTTATTTTTTTTTTGGAATTTAAATCCACTAAAATGTCGCAAAAATTCACAAGTTTCAAAACGGTTCAGAGCCGAAATAATAGGCGGGAGTGATTTAAAAAATGTATTTATGACCGTGGAAGAAGATTGAGACCCTGAAATAATCGGGAAAATTTTTGCAAGTTTGCGGCTTGGTTTTTTCCTGCATTCTATAGAAATTCTTGTTTAAAAAAACTCGTGCCACAGACTTGCAAAGGGGCGGAGCTTGTTCCTGGTTTTTGACCCTTTTTCTTGGGTTTTGTCAGGATCTCAGAAAATTCGCAGTTTCTCGGTTTAGAAAACGTCAAATTCGCGCCACTTTTACGGGGAAATGTTGACCCTACGCTTTTTGAAATAATATATCAATTGATAATGTAATTTTGAGAATTTTATTACTCTCAATCTCCACGAAAATTAAATTATTTTCCCCTAGAGACAATTTCTCTCCAATAAAAAAAAACTCACTGCTCGTTGAGTCTGTCAGCCACATCATTTGCAGTGCACGTCTTCAGCTCGTAAAGTCTTCTCGCAATGTGTGCGGCCTCTCGTTCTCCTCCGACAGAATTCATCGAAGTGCTGGCCACTTGATTGACAGCGAACGCCGAATTGCTGTCCGATCGAATTGACCCACCAGTGTTATGTTCTGTAGCGGAAAAAAAAACAGTTTGTTTAGTCTCTCATTCTCAAATTAATGAACGTACTACTTTCTGAAGCGGCGTGAAGAGAAGGACTGGCAGATGCGGAACTGCTCGTTGGTTGCGTGTATTGTGGGGCTTTGACGAGCATTTGCTTGCGAAGAGATGGAGTACTGTTCTTTGGAGTAGAGTCCAAAGTACTGTAGAAGGCGGCACGGGACATATCTTCTGTCTCGTATGAGGAGTGTGGGGTGTCTATGGTAACGACTGAACGCTTCGACGGTGTGTCTTTATCCTGAACATGTCAACATGTAGAAAAGTAAGAGGTAATATTTAATTTTAAAAAAATTTGTCACCTCCAGGGATGTGACAAAAAAAAAAAGGGGGGGGGGGGGGGGAGGTTTTTTTTTAGGTGAAAAAATGTTTTTAAAAAAGATTTTTTTGTAGAGCCGCGGAGGCGATAAAAACTTCCGGGTTTTTGGGCAAAAGCTTAGTCAAAAATCTACAACTTTTATGGGGTTATTCACGAAATGGCAAAAAATGGCAAAAAACGGCAAAAAACTGCGCGAAAACTCGGAAAATGCTCCGATTGACCTGAAATTTTGGGAAATAAAGGAAAAAATTCTCCCCGGCATTACCCCAAAATTTCTGACAAAAATATCCATTTTAAGCATTTTCAGAGAAAAATGCAATATTTCTTAAAAATCGGTTTTTTGGTCTGAAATTTTGTGGGAATGTCCGGGAGAGTTTTTTCCCTTATTTCCCAAAATTTCAGATCAATCGGAGCATTTTCCAAGTTTTTGCGCAGTTTTTTGCCGTTTTTTGCCATTTTTTGCCATTTCGTGAATAACCCCATTAACAAAAACGTTGAAAATCTCCATTTATCTGGCAGAAATACGCTTAAAAAAATGTTTTGTTGTTGTTTTTTTTTGCAGTTCTAGCGATTTTTATTATCCTCCATTTATTTTTGTTCTTGAAAATGTGAAAGGTTCACATTTGCGTGAAGAGGCAGAGCCTAATTTTAAAATTCGCGCTGATTTGGAGGTAACATTTTCAAACCAATAATCGATTTTTTCAACAAATCAAAAAGGCACAGGGGCATAAGACGAGAATCAGCAAACGCACCCGGTCGAACAACTTAAAACATTCAAAAATGAGGCACAATTTAATTATTTAGAAAAACGTAATTTTTTTTTATGAAAACGTGATTTTTTAAAATCAAAATTTTCACGTTTTATTACGTATTCCCGAGTACGTGAGATGTCGTAAAATGGGTCTTGGCACGATCGGTGTTTGCACACTTGTGGATTTGAATATTTGTTTTCGAATTTTTTCAATTAAAATTTTTCTTAATTTTCTCATGTTATTTTTTTGTTTTTTAAAACATATATTTTATAATCAGGGGGTCATTCATGTAAAAAATAACATGATTTTTCCAATTCACGCATGTAAAAATGTAAACAATCTACAGTATCCCAAGTACTGTAGACTGTTTACAAGTATGCATACACCGATCGTGGCGAGACCCATTTTACGACATTTCACGTACTCAGGAATACGTAATAATGAAAAATTCACATTTTAATTTAAAAAATCACGTTTTTTATCACGGAAGTTGTGCGCTCGGGCGCGTTTGCCGACTCCCATCTCATGACACTGTGAAAATGTTTTCGAAAACCACGACTAACCATATATTTTTGAGAAGGTGGCGATCTAAAACTGTCAGAAACGTTTTGCACATCTGTTTCATCCACGTCATCATAAACCGGTGAATGGGCTGCATCTGAAAATAATCCAGTTCTGAATTTCAAAGAATGCTCAGAACTCTAACAATGATTCGAACCTCCGCTGCCGTGATTAATAATTGGAGATCCGGTGGAAATGTGTGGCGACGAGTTGGAAGACGATGAGCTGGCTGGTGGCATCGTGAACATTGCGTTGCGAAGACTCTTGTTCACGATCTCCTCGTTCGGAGATTTCATGTCATCGTCGTGTTCGACTGAAAATCAAATCAATGTGGTGGATAATGAAGACAAGAAAGGGTGTAACCCACGGGGGGAGGGGGGAGTGACGTACATATTTACAATTTGTGTTAGTGCAGTGAGGTGAAAACAGAGCGGACTAACACAAACAAGTGTGAAATGTATGTACAACAACGTGCCGTATGCCTATTATAACCGTTTCTACCCGCCATGTTTGCCTTTCGCTTCTCTTTTCACTCCGAATCAAAAAGAATGCGACTACACGACGAAATTGTTGCAACTTTGTGTGGTAAAATATAGTATCCCGCGAAATTTTAAAGCAAGCGTGGTCGGAATTGGAAATTCCGAATATTTCGCAAAAATTTTCAGAAAAATGGTCGGCAAAGTGTCGTGCTTCTATGTAAAACCGAAAAATTATCAAAACTAAATGTTTTTGTTGAATTTGCAAATTTTCATATTTTTTTTTAAGTATTGTCCATTCGTGAAGAAAGCAAGTGCGCTCCACAAAACGTAGTACTTCGTGGAGCGCACTTGCTTTCTTCGCGAATGGACAATAGAGCAACTTATAAAAAACGCAATTTCTCCCGGAAAACCCAACATTTAAAAAATTGGGATATCTACGGTGTCAAGGATTTGAAAAGTAGGTGGAGCCAAAGAAAACGCGCTCCACTGGATTTTGCGCAGAATTAAAATTTTTTAGACATTTTTAAAATGTTTTTCGGTATGAAAAGCATAAAAATTCATTTTTTCCTAAATGTGCTCCGGGTCAATTAAAGCGTAACTTTTTAAGGGTAAGGACCAGCAAAAAAACAAAAAATAGAAAAAAACCAGCAAAAATTCGGAGAATGCTCCGATCGATCTGAAACATTAGGAAATCATTAAAAAAATTCTTCCGGGATTCCCTGAAAAACTTCAGACCAAAATGTCGATTTTGAAAATTTTCAGAAATAAAAATAGGAAAAAAAAAAATTTTTTTGAAATCAATATTTCGGTCTGAAATTTTCAGGGAATGTCCGAGAGTATTTTTCAAATGATGTCTCAAAGTTTCAGATCAATCGGAGCATTCTCCGAATTTTTTGCTGGTTTTTTCTATTTCTTGCTTTTTTGGTGGTTCCGTGAATAACCCCATTAAAGATAAAATACATAAAAAAAATATAATAAAATTAATAAGAAATGCGAAAGACAAAAAATGCGTCAAGGCATCGAAAGTACGCCAGTAAAATTTAGACTCCGCCTACATTTCAAATCATGAGATAGGATCCATGAAAGAGGAAAATGGAATTTTCCGGAAAAATGGGTTTCCTGCCATTTTCCAGTTTCATGAATTTCTTGCGAAAAAAACCAAAAACTAAACAAAAAAAACATTTTTTAGTTCGAAAAACCGCGAATACCCGATTTTCCGAATAACTTATTCCGGCCAAGCCTGATTGTAACCTGATTGTGAGTCACAGATATCAAAACACACTAATAGGCGGGCGCAGGTGAGTAAGAGTAGAAAATAGAAATACCGAAAAACAAGACAAAAAATATATAGTGGCAGCCGAAAAATAAAACAATTTTCTTGAATCATTCCGATTCAATTAAACCCAGATGTGTGGAGAATCAAAAAACAAAAAAAGAACGAACCGATGAAGTGCTCTTCCATCGACGACTTATCAATTGTTTCATTCTCTTTCTCTGCCGCTACTGAATCCAGTCCATCGTCATCCTCGACATCTGTACTTTCCATTCGTTCGATTGGCGCCGTCTTTTGCATTCGAATAGCTGACGGCGATTCTTCGGACGACGTGTTCCGTTGATGATTTGGTCTTCGCATACTTTCTATCTGACTTGTCGATACTGGAAGACGTGACGCCTTCTGGCTCCCCGATCGTTGCATCGACGGAAACGCGACACCGGCAGACGCAGTGGCACGGGACAGCTGTTGTGGAGGAGTGCTCGAGGCGACGGTCGTAGTTGGTGGCAGTTGGTCGCCGAGTAGCTTGAAACAATCAAAGTTGAGAAAGAAAAGGAAAAGAGAGATGACAAACCTTGGCGTATGTGCTCGACACATTTCTGTTCAATGAGATCAAAACGTCACCCGACATCACAAATGCTTCTGATTTTTTAACGTGCTGCAAAAATTCTAGTATTTTGAGACGGATATTTATTATTGAGGAAAAAAAATGTTTTTTTTTTGTTTTGCTATTCCGAAATTTCGAATTCTTATGGACCTATTCATTTGAATTAAAATGAATGTTTATGTCACATTTATTCAATGCATTACATCATATTAATTAATTAATCTGAATTTTTCTGAACCATTGAGTTTGAGTCTTTGTGCAAATCGCGCCTAGCCATCCTGGTCAAATAAGTGAACTTATTAACAAACAAATGCATGCGCCTTTAAACAGTTTACAAGTTTACACAAAAATGATTACAATTTATGAATTTTTTGACCAGAGGCTGTATTCATGAACATTTACCGCACGGTAAATGAAAATGGTAAATGATTTTTTTGCACAGAAAACTAAATTTCTGCAATGTGCACGGGGTTCATGACACTATAATTCTATAAACGATCAGTGAATTGTTTTAGGAATAGCGAAAATTATTATTTCCCTCAGAGAACCCATTTACTTTTTTATTTACCGCACGGTAAATGTTCATGAATACGGCCTCAGGATGGATAGGCTCGATTTGCAGAAAAACTCAAACTCAATGGTTCAGAAAAATTCAGATTAATTAATTAATATGATGTAATGCATTGAATAAATGTGACATAAAAATTCATTTTAATTCAAATGAATAGGTCCATTAGGTGATTTTTCAACCTTTCCGGGCGGTCCGGCAATTATAATATTCGTTTCAATCGTGTTTATTTACAAAGCTTTTTAAGAGGAAAATGGAATTTATGGACCTATTCACAAAACCGAAAAAAAAAAAACGGAAAGAAATTGCGAGAAAAATCGGAGAATGCTCCGATTGACCAGAAATTTTGGGAAATATTGGAAAAAATTCTCCTGCACACGCTCAAAAAATTTTGGACCAAAATATCGATTTTAAAAATTTTCATAAAAATCGATATTTTGGCCCAAAATTTTTTGAGCGTGTGTTGTGCTTTCAATCGACTTGCGACGTGAAAACGCATGTGTGCATTCACCGTTCTGTCTGCGTCTCTTCAAATATCACTGTGTTAGCGTGGTCGCGCACAAAAAAGGGGCGGAGTCTCGCGTTCTCATGTCGCAAGTCGATTGAAAACACAATACAGGTGAATTTTTTCCAATATTTCCCAAAAATTTCAGGTCTTCGATTTTTCTCGCAATTTTTTTCAGTTTTTTTCTTTTTTTTCCAGTTTTGTGAAACTTTTTTTTTGCATTTTTCCGGCATATTAGTGGATTTAAATTCCCAAAAAAATTGATGAAAGAGAAAAATAAAAACCGAATTCGCGTGTGTTTTGGTTTCACTTATGTTAGCGAAACCCGCTAGGCAAACATGCAAAAGTTTCGAAACGTCCCAGTTTCAATATTGCAGGTTTCGAAACGTCCTAAAGCCGAAATTTAGACCGATTGTCTTGAAATTTCAGTAATTTTCAGAAAATCGCTAATAGCTTTTTTATTTCTCAGCCGATTTGATCGCTCAAGCTTTTGAAATGTTCCTAATTATTTTCTTAACAATTTGTGCTAAAAATTCCACTTATCCAACTGAACCGTTATCTACAGTTGGAAACTGTGACAGTGTTCCGCCTGTTTTTTTTTTCTATTTTTCGATTTTATATATTTCTATCGGAGTTATTCACAAAAGATTACGTATTCCTGTAATGGTGATACCGCGTCAAATGGTGTACATTGCGGTTTCGCCACGAACGGTGTTTGCAGACTTGTGGATTTACACGCAAATTTGAAATTTTCCGTTTCGAAATTTATTTGACGAATAAATTCCATTATTATTTCTGCCGTTTTTAATTTTTTCAACTTTTTGGAATTTGAATTTTTCCCGGAACAGTGTTTAACATTTTTATTTCCAAATTGTGAAAAAAAATGCAATCCGATCTTTGCGTACTTTTAAAATTCTAACGAAAATGGGAACGTTTCTCTTCATTTGCCATGATATTTCTTCCATTGCAGTTTAAATTTTCATAACTACGCAAACACCGCGTTGCAATTTTTTCGTTTTCACAATATGGAAATAAAAATGTTAAACACTGTCCCGGGAAAAATTCAAATTCCAAAGAGCTGAAAAAATTAAAAGCGGCAAAAATAATAACGGAATTTATTCGTCAAAAAAATTTCCAAACGTAAAAATTCAAATTTGCGCGTAAATCAAGAAGTCTGCAAACACCGCCCGTGTCGAGACCGCAATGTACACCATTTGACGCGATACCACGATTCCAGGAATAATAGCAAAAAATTGCGAAAATTCGGAGAATGCTTCGATTGGCCCGAAACTCCGGGCATTCCCAGAATTTTTGTGATTATTTTTCAAAGTTTCGGGCCAATCGGAGCATTCTCCGAACTTTCGCTGAATTTTTGCTGGTTTCAGATTTTTTTTTGTTATTTCGTGAATAACCCCATGAGTTTCGTTGGTGCTGTAGTTTGAACGAGAATCTAGAAAAACCGGTTCCACATACACTGGTGAAGCGCCACGGGCCCGCGGCGGGCCCGCTGACAGCTAAAAGAGTACACGCGTGGTGCACGCATACGTATGGGGAAAAAAAAAGTGTTCATGTATTTTTCGGTTTCTATTCTAATGTTTTCGAATTCTCCGGAAAATAAGAAAAAAAATCACTTGTAAAGTAAAAAACGTACTCTTTTCGGTTGTACATCGATGGTGGCCAATGCCTCTTCGGCTCCGGACGACGCCACCTTCGCCATCCTTCCTCCTGAAAACGAAAACCATTTAATATTCAATATTCAACCATTTTCAGTCGATTTTACGATGTGTAAATAAATGCATAAACGAGAAAAAAGAACGGTTGTGATATGACGAAGCGAGGAACGATATAGGTTTGTTTATAAAAACACATCGGGTGAATCGGTTAGATTATTACCATTTACCCGATGCGAGCGAGGCTAGTGAAAAGTACGAAAAATCAGTAGGAGAAATCAGCCGGTGGATGACGACGTCACACCTCATTCCCCTCACTACCGCCACCTCAAAATCTGTTTGCCTATCAGATTGTGCTGTATAATAAAATTCGAGAGAGGGGGGAATAGGAAGAAAACGGAGACAACTGGTCGCATCTGGGTGGGCGGGTGGGTGGGTGCGTTGAGCAAAAGCAAATCAGCCACCAGAACAAAATGACAGTTGTGGACGGACCTGCGCGCAGACTCCGACCGCAAACAAAAGTTCAAGACTTTGCTGATAAGGTGTTCCGTAGCATGATGACGGCTTGTGGAGGGAAGAAAGTGACCCCTCGTGTCGAGAAGAAATATTTACGAGAGTTGACCAACTAAATGTACTAGATGCAAAGAACAACAGGGTATTACAGCGTTCACGGCAAGAGGAACTGGATAATTGGAGGCTGTTGGAGAAGATAAATGAGCAAGACGAGGTTTTGTACTCTTTGGAGCAACAAAAAGTTTTGCAATGGCTAGAGGACAAAGAAACAATGAAAAGGAATTTAGTATTTAATTGTTCCTACATATGTACATATTTAGATTCGAAACTCATTGCAAACTAATGCCGCGTCCAAAGTTTAAAAAAATCCTGAAATCAGGAGTTTTTTTTTCCAGTACAAAATTCTACAAAATATCCCACAAAAAACGGCTATCGGACGTTTCGAAAGTTTTTCTGAATTTTTTCGTAGCGGTGTTTGCACATAAAAATTTTTTTCAAAGCATATTATGGAATTTCCCTTAAAAAGTTTTCTAAAATGATTATGTGCAAACACTGCGACGACAAAATACAGAAAAAACTTTCTGAACGTTCGAGAGCCGACACAACCGGCGATCACAGTTGAAACCGACGTTACCGTAGCTTCTTCGCTGCGAGACCTCCTATGTTTAAACTATAAATTTCCCATAATTGCTCAATATTTTCTTTCATACGGGAAAACTGAACTTTAAACATTAAAGATCTTGCAACGAAGCAACTACGGTAACGTCGGTTTCAATTGCGAACGCCTGTAATTTTTGGGAATTTTTTTTTGGAACTTTAGACTACAAAAAAATTTTTTTTTGAACTTCGAATGCGGCATAAAGCCTCCCATTTTATTACCCAGAAAAGTGCAAAACCGTTCCTAAATGATGATTCGCTCTAAAAGAAGAACGGAAAAACTAAACCCTTGACCCTAATTTAATAATCCGCCAAAGTGTTTATAGAAATGTATCTATTCGCAGGTGTGTGTGCCAGAAACTGGCGACAAAAAGAGAATTGGAACAAATGTGTTCGCTCTCATAACAATTTGATGATGCAGTTTTATGTTTCAGCGCACCGTTCTTTCAGCCATTTTCAACGTTCTCTTCTCCTCTCTCTCTCCCAAGTTTACGACGTGGAAAAAGGACGAATTCAACCGAAACCAAAAACGGCAACAAATGCGTAATGAGTGTGGCCATCGCCCTGTATGATTCAACGGACCGATAGGGTAAAACGGCAAGCAGTGAGTGTCAAGGCCGGTCAGCGATGCATGCGAGAAGGAGAAAACGACGAGGGAAGCCACCCGAAATGGACAGCTCCGTCCCCTCCTTATCGATTTTCGTACTCTCGGCGCCCTAACTAGTTCTTTTTTCCGTGACTGGATGCTCCGAGTCTTCTATCATCATCTCTCCGGATAACCTTTGAAGTAAACGCTTTCCCGAGGTCAATGAGTTTGGAAAGGAGAAAACAACTGGTGAACGGTTTAAATATAATAAAAATAAACGAAACAAAACAAAACCAAATCAAATAAAAACAATCCGCCACCTATTCGATCAGTTTCAAACCATTGTTATGATGATTGGACGACAAAAAGCGATCAGAGGTGAGAGTAGGGTGAGAATATAAGCAACAACGTGCCAAAATGAGAGAACAAAAGAACGAGAGATGACGAGGCGCAGAATGTTAGGGTGAGTGCATGCCCCATCATTCCGGCTGGACGTCTCGTCGCTCGGCTCGGCTCGTTTGCACAGTAACGAGCAGTAGCCCGTCTTGTTTAGGTTGAGGAGACAAAAGTATAGAAACGCTGTAACAGGTGTTATCGCACCGCACGCCCATATGTTTGATTAGCCAATACAATTTTTTTATGTGTTTCAAAAGTTTTAAGCGAGAGCAAATAATGTTGCGAGAAGAGACTAAAACATCTGGAAGTATTTAAATACAGTGGATGTTCGTAGAGGATAAAAAATACATCAGTAAAGGACTAGATCGGTAAAATTCTATTAAGTACCATATTTATCACCGCATGCTGGAGACTACGTTTTTAAAATTATTTTTGGAAATGAATTTCAGCGGGTCATCTTTCTCAAGTCTCTGCGTCTCTAGTTTTGCACGCTTTTAGATAAACTTGGCAGAATTCTACAGTCGAGACGCAGATAAATGCGATAGGGCGCGTTTGCTCTTACGTAGAGTCTAATACGCCGTGCTTCACTCTATTTGTTGGCTCAATTTCCAAACCGCCTTTTTAGATGCTTCCGGGAAATTAAAGGCTGCAGGCTAATTTTTCTGACAGTCGTTTTTTGTATATTAAACGCTGCCGGGAAATCAGAGGCGCCGGGCAATTAGTGTAAATACGGCATGCATAATGGCGCGGCCAGAAATGAAAAAAAGGTGCCCATAAATTCAGAAATTTCCCCTTTTTTCTAAATTCAACTGTGCGATTTAGAAAAAAAAGGGGAAATTTCTGCACTTATGGCCACCTTTTTTCATTTCTGGCCGCGCTATAATAAAAGCGAAAAAAGAGAAAAAAATTGGGGAAAAATCTGCCAGAAACTTTGGGAAATCATTTCAAAATACTCCCGCGCATGATAAGAAAATTTTGGGCCGAAATGACGATTTTGAAAATTTTCAGAAAAATCGATATTTCCGTTAAAATTTTTTTTATTTATTTCCGGAAATATTGTGTTTTCAATCGACTTGCGACATGAGAACGCGAGACTCCGCCCACTTTTTTGAGGGCGACCACGCGAACACAGTGATATTTGAAGAGACGCAGACAGGTAGCGCACAAATAAGTGGGCGGAGTCTCGCGTTCTCATGTCGCAAGTCGATTGAAAACACAATAATTAAAACGAAATTTTCCGATTTCCGAAACTATTTTTGGCACTGCCTTATTTTCCAAAAATTCCCAGCAATAATTAAAATAGTTATTCGCATTTTCACTCAATTTTTCTAAAAATTTCCACATTTTGATGAATAAAAATATAATAAACAAGAAATTAATAGCTATTTTTTATAATTATTAAAATAACAAAGAATTCAGAAAGATCTTAACGACAAGATGCGATCGAACAAGTGTACGCCGTGATAAAAAAAAGACGAATAAAGTGGCTGGTTTCGCGATATAATCATTCTATTCTCTTTTTCTCTATTTCTTTTGTGGTGCAGTCATTATGAAAAATGTTTTGCCTTGAAGATGTGACATGCGCTTTTATGAAAGAGAACGGCGGATTAAAAGAAGAAGAAATAAAAAACGAAGAAGAATGACGGAGAAATTTCGAAAAGGAATAATAATTGCAAATCACAGTACGATTAAAGGTACATACCTTCATTTAGTGAGTGGGGTTTCGCTGCGATTGTATTAAAAAGATGAAATCTATTGAATTGTAATTCGCGTTTTATATTTATGGGAGAGATATGTCTATTTGAAGTTCGCCCAGTTTTTATTTCGTCGGTTTTCAAACTATTTACTTGCAAATTAGTATTCATTTATTAAATTATCGAGAAAATAAAGAGCGGGGACCTACCGTAACCCGAATAACAAGATTTACGGGGCGATTCAGGCCGAGCCCGAAAAATTTTTTTTTTGTGTTCTGTCTAGGGCTTCGAAAAATGAGACAAAATATTTTAAGCAGACCCCACGCCAATGAAAAATAGGAAATTCCTGATATTTCGATAATTATCACATTGGTTGCTGGTGAACGGTCCGCACCGACAAAGCCGGCATTTTTTTTTAAAACTAAACAAAAATCCTGCGAAAATCGAGAAATTTTGGGCGAAAATAAAGAAAATACACAAGTGCGCAGCGGCTGCAAAAAAGAGTGTGGTCATTGCTCGTCTGTGGGGAGGTTACGGTAGGTCGCCTCTACACCTACCGTAGCGGATAAATTTCATTTTACAGCGAAATGTAGGCTATTTTCTTAAAAATTTTTTCTTCTTTTTTTTTTTTACTTACTATCACAATGCTGCTCTTTTTTCATGAATACTTGATGTATATGAACTCATAAAACAATAATTAGTGTTCGAAAACATTGCTTGAGATGTTCACGGTACGAACAATTTTTATTTTTATAATGGACCTATTCATAGGAGAAAAAAGACAAAAAAAAACGTTTTTTTTCCTATTCATAGATGTAAAAAAACGACAAACAATGTCGAAAAACGAATGGTAAACAAGTGTTTATTGACCATGATAGACCATTGATAGAGAGGAGGCGCAGAAAAGGGGCGGAGTTTGCATGAACTAGTAAACAAGTCCGTTCCCACGGGGTTGTAAACATCTCTGTGCCTCCTCACTATCAATAGTCTATCATGGTCAATAAACACTTGTTTACCATTCGTTTTTCGACATTGTTTGTCGTTTTTTTACATCTATGAATAGGAAAAAAAATGTTTTTTTTTGTTTTTTTTTCTCCTATGAATAGGTCCATAAGAGGAATACAGAAATTGAAGAAAAATGGTAAAAATAGGCAAATTATTTCCAACTGGCGCCGCGTCATTGAAATTATGTAAATTTCCTATATTTTCGCATTCGGAATTGGAAAAAACAACGGTCAAAGACTAATTAGAAAATTTAGCAATTTTCAAATCGCACGAACTGATTGAAATTAAAAAGCAATTAAAAATGAACGTGCGGTACTTGCACAAAAAAAGAAGAAGGTATTCCACAAAATCTTAATTGCAATTTTTCGAAAGTGAATTCTCGGGCGTCATTTCTCGCGTCTCCGCGTCTGCTTTTTTTCAGGCTAAACTTGCAGAATGCCACTATGGAGACACAGAGAATGCGGTAGGGCGTGTTTGCTTTTATGCATAGTGAAGGAAGGGGACTTGAGGAAACGCGCCCGGATTCACAACCGCAACGTGTCCAAATGAGGCCAAACGATTGAAAAAAAGCGATTGCTCACTCCCGCATGCCCCTGTGTTTATGTAAAGTCTAGCACGCCGTGATTTTATGAAAAATGTCATGATCGCTACCATATCGCACTTAAATTTTCACGTTTGCTCAATGCGCACTTTCTTCATAAAATTGTCCGGTTCGTTGTTGTTGCGTGTTCCGGGCCAAAAGCGATACATAAATTGTCTCGTGACGCGAAAATTAGCGATGCGCAGAATGAACCTTATGGCATCTGCTCGAGGAGAACAAATTACGTGAAAGAAAATTGAAAGAAAGCAGCTTAGGAGAAACTGAGCAGTTTGTGCAGTTATTTAGCAGAAGGTACAACAGGTTATCGAGAAGAAGAAAAAAAAAGAGAAGAGAAGAAGAAAAGTTCTGTCGGTTGTCACATCAGAGAGCAAATCTCACGGATGTCGACATGAGGGAACAAAAAATATGTTGTGAAATAATAGTAGAAATAAGAATGTTTGTAACGAACGAGAATGTTGTTTGGATGATACACACAGCTCACTTGGCTCCAGATGAAATGCGCCGCGCGTCGTCCATCCAGTGCACTTCACAACAAGTCCAGGACGAGAGAGCAGATGAGCCGAAGATACGCAGACAGTGTGTCGACGTTCCAATGATGAATTAGACCCTCCGCAGAGCCGGACGATTTTGTAAGGAAGGTGGGAGAAAGGGCGGCTTTTGCCTCCACCACTGGGGCATTTCATCTCATTTCCCAGTGGAAAAGAAAAATTAAAAGGAAAAGAGCCTTTTGAGGAGATTGGAATATTTATCTATCAAGATGCCGAGATAAGAAGTATTCAAAATCAGACATTCAGAATGCTTTATTAGTGAAACCCGTCAGAATATTTTCCACGTTTTTTTGTTTGTAAATTTCTAAATACATGCCTACATTCTTAAATAAATTAAAAAGTAAATTTCAGAGATAATTGGTCACACAATGGAACTGCTTGCCCGATCGAATTGTCGATTTTCAATGTCGAATTCGTCATCGTATCTGTAGAAAAGTCATGATTATATGGTTTTTCAAAGTGCAAATATATATTTATGCTGTACGAATATTACAGTCAGCAATTTGCGCTCTATTACTCTCGTCTCACTCAGCTGGTGGGAGCTGTGGCCTAGAAAATACAAAATCATTCACGAGCAAATTTAGCACGACCGGACACAGCATGGGTGACCGTAATTTATTTAAATGGTTTCAACAAATTCAATGTTTTAATTAGCTTTTTTGGGGCTACTGTTAAAATTTTTACTCTGACTTTGTGTGTCTCTCTCTCGTTAAAAGATATACAATGAATTACGGTACCACTCATTTCAGCTGTATCCTGTCTTGCTACATTCACCCGTGGAAGAGTTTGAATTTTCTTGCCCACAGCGGGCGCCAGCTAGCCAATCTTAACGGTGTTCCAAACTATGCGAATTCACGTTTTCCAAAATTATTTTTGAAGCAGAGAACGTGTATGCGACGAGACGCAAACAAGAGACAGCGTAGACACGCGACGCAACCGCACCGCTTTGGTCTTTGGTGTGAAAAAAAGCAGCAGGCATCACCCCGTGTTTAACAGATCACCCTTTTTCCCCGTACTTACCCCATAATCTTTCTGTCACGAATAAGGACGAACGTCATTGAGACAATAGTCGTAAACCACATGTAGAGAAGACAAGCCCCTGTGGATCCGACTAAAATCAGTGTGACCACAGTGTTGGGAAGCTCGTGACGACGGACCACTGCCCACGAGCAAAGAACAATTAGAGCTAGAAGGTTGGCACTCTAAAAATCAAAAACATATCTGTTTGGAAAAAATAAGATTGAAATATGTACTTACACAAGAGAGTATGAATGGAATGAGCAAATAGTGAAAACTGGTGAGCACTGCCACAATCATGATCATAGCAGTGGCAAATTGAAGAAGAGAAAGAACGATTGGAGTGGTAAGAAGCGATTGTGCATCTGATGTCATTGTGGTCGATACGGAGAGAAAAGAGCACAACGCTGAAATAAACAATTAAACGGCTTAAGAAGATGCATTAAAACTTACAGAGAATGGAGATGAGAATACAAGCTACACCAATGGCACAAGCACCAACTCGTAATCGGCACGTCCCAAAACAGCAACGATATCGGACCATTGGAACTGTGAAACTGGCTTGAGACGGAGGCGCACTTATTATCGAAATGAAGCTACTGGAAGAAGTGAGAGCGGAGACTTCGGAAAGCTTCGAGTCGTCGATCTGATGAGTTGGAGATGTTGTATTGTGAAGAGATGATGATCGTCGGACCTGAAAAACTTTAGGTCTCAATATGGATGCCAATCTGACACCGATGTTGAACTCATTAGAAATTGAGACACGAAAAGGATCAATGAGCAGAGAGGAAAAAGTGTGGTCACTTCTAAGAAAATGAATATTTCTTCATGGGCGGGAAGTGAGGTCTAGTTTAGATGAAAAGGACGTAAAGAAATGTATCTTATTCCTTTTATTTATTCTTCCCATTAAGATATTCTAGAAATAACTTTATTATGTACAGTATACGTAGGTATAGCAACGAGAGGTGGGCGGGGCCTTCAATTTTTTCTCTTGGGTTTCGATTTTTTGGGTTTGAGCCATCATTGCTCGGATACTAGCCAGAAATCGACTTATGTTACATTTCATCGGTATGTAATCCACCCCAAGGAACCACCTGGTGTCATCAGATTTGTTTGAAAATTCCTATTTTTAGCTGAAAGTTGCCGAAAAGTGAAACGCGGTTCAAAAAAGTGTCTCGTTGATGGTAATGTAGGTCGAACACGATTCACAGTTTTAACACGTAGAATTCGAATTTTGTTGTCGGCCCGCCAAGATGGTCAAACGCGCTCCGCTGAACTCAACTCAATGCGATTTTGATTTTGGTCTCCAAACTAGTTCATTTCACGTATAAATTCAACGTATTGAAATAATTTAAAAACCAAAATGAAATTCACGAAGCATTAAATTCAGCGGAGCGAGTTTGGCCGTCATGGCGGGTCGACAATATTTATTTTATTTTTTGAACAAAAAACGTGAATTCGAGTGTCTCTCAGTCACGAATCCATAATAATAATAATCGGATAACTATGATTAAATTTTGTTCTAGGGTTCTGAAAATTTCCCATATTTATGGTAAAGGGTATTGCGGGACGGCGTTTTAGCGCATTGTAATAAATTCAGAAACACAGAATACCTATGAACGTAATTATAAAAGAAAAGTTATTAATAACCTTTTGGCTAGCACTGTAAGTCTAATTTTTAGTGTCAAAACAATAAAAAATACGCTTTTTCCAATGAAAAACGGAATACGGAAATTGGAAGTTTTCATTAAAAAGAAACAGAAAGGCGATCAAAGGAAAAAAAGAGATAAGAAAACAATTGGTTTAGGAGGAAGCTAAAAAATAAAACTTCCTGGGTTCGTCCACGTGAGCTCACCTACTTGAAAACAAATGGGAAAACACGACAGAACACACGAAATAATTGAGTCTACAAGGAGCTCTTTTTCCGCTGAGCAACGCAGCAGGAGCACCGATTTGAATGGTGGATGAATGAGCGAGTGAGAAAGTGAAACGCATCTCCTATTCATCGCAAACTAATTGAATTCCCACCAATAAGTAGAACGAGGATGTCTGATCAAGAGGCGAGGTGTTGGATCAACATGTTTTTTTTCAACACGCTGGGAAAACGAATGAAAAAAAATGGAGACCAATCATTCCATGACGAAGGCCCAAATGCTGAGCATGACATGGTTTAGAAGATGTGGAAAGGAAAATAAAAACAAATAATATGGATAGTGACTCACTCATCTAACACAAGTGACGATAAACGAAATGAATTCCGGATGCGTGCAATTTATGTTTGTGCGAATCAACGAAAATTATGAAGGAGGAGGAAGGAGTAGGAGCAGGAATAATAAATTATTTACCAAACAGATGATTCAGAGAGATTATAATGAATTTTAAATGTTTTTGCTATTTACTACGCAATATTCCAGAAATTTTGCTGCAGAATTTTAAAGTAAGCTTTTTTCGGAAAATGGTGGTTGAATATTGCAAAAAAATAATTTTTTAGACAGTTTCTCAGTGGCATCAGGTCTATTAGGAACACAGGTGAAATGTGGTGAATGCATTTAATATCCGTAATTGAAGCATATCGTACATTTATGTATGCATATTACGCTCTAGATATAAAATGAATTCGCGTCGTTTATATAGCGTCCAATGGATCACATAGACGACATGCTTCAAGTACGGACACTATATGCATCCACCGCATTTCACCAGTGAAATATTTGTGATATACCAAATTATCAACTGAGAATCGCTCTTAGTGGTTCTATAGTCAATGAATCAGATAATTATGGTCATAATATGAATTTTTTGTGGAATCGAATCGAGTGGTGGTGATAATTAATTTTAGACCAAATTTCAAAAATTGTATTTATAATTTGTTCGGCTTTAGGAGGCTTAAAATAATATTTTGGTTTTTTTTAACACCGTTGCCAAAGATCAAACTGTTATGTCACATTAGAAAACATTCTTTTAAGATACTTTTCTGAGAATGCGTATTATGATCAGTACCACCTATGATCTGTGATGCCCCTTTGGATAACATGACTTCTAAAAAACATACACCCTTACAATAAATGGATGGGGAGTAAAATATACGATAAGGAAATTACCGTATTTTCTCTAAGTTAAGCGCATGCCCTTCTATTGTTTCATTTTATCACATTTGCTGGGTATTTAGAGGTTAGCACACAAACTTCGGTCGTCTCTTGCCTGCTTGGTTAGAAAGTGTTTTGCCGAGTTGGGTGTGCAAACCTCTAAATACCCGGCAGTTGCGATGAAATGAAACAATAGAAGGGCATGCGCTTAAAGAAGAGGTAATACGGTAGTCAGTTTTTGCTGTTTATAAATTGGGAGCGATGATCTAAAAGTAAAAGTTAGCAAAAGTGAGTAAAGTTTCTGCATAAAAGCGTCGCTTAAGCGTTGCAGAAACAAAAATTCTAATTAAATAAATTAAATAAACTAGAAAAAAGTTTAGCTCTGGCAACGTTTTTTCCTCTTCTAGAAAATTTCACATCCGGCCAAACCTTTTATCGTTTTTCTTTCTTTTTTTCCGACCAGACGTCACGTATTTGTCCGCTTTCTTGAATTTCTGTTGCTACGTACATATTTATGTACGTCAGAAGAAAAGGTAGAAATTTTTTTAGTCTAGACATTTTTTTAAAATCTCGGCACGTTGTGAATATTTTTAAGAAGACTAGCAATGTGAGTAATGCAAAAATGGAAGAAAAAAGTAAGAGAACAGGTGGCTTTATTTTCAGGACCCGTTTTGCATAAACACGGTAATCCAATTGTCTGAAGAGCGGAAGAAAGAAAATGTGACTGGAAGGCTGAGGACCGCAAAACATTTAAATGAGAAGATTTGAGAAGGTGATATTGATAAAAATGCAGAAAATTTGAACATGTCACTGAACTTTGAGAAATAATGTCAAAAATACATACACTTGGACGTGTTCCAAAAGCTAAAAAACTTTTGAGCATCCTTATGGCGCTCTAGACCTACGAAAATGCAAACGCGCCCTGTTGCATTTCTCTGCGTCTCCACAGTGGATTTTTGCAAAGTTTAGATGAACGAGAGAAGCAGTAATTTGTTTTGTATTTGTATTTGTATTTGTTTATTGATTGAAGGGCAGCTGCCACTTATTCATCAGCACATATAAATAACAAACTATTACACACGTATAAGAAACGATATGATGGAAGATTTAAAAACAAACGAAAGAAGTTAAAAAAGAGATGTTAGGAAAATCTATGTAGACAAAAAATTAGAAGTTATGAAAATTGAGTAGAAGAAAATTATTTAGGCTGAGATTCTGTAGCCTGTTCTTAAAAGCAGTAGAAGAAAATTTGACCGGGAACGTTTTCACAGGCAGCGAATTCCAGCACCGAATAATACGATTTGACAAAAATTGAGATCCTATCCTTGTAGCACCAGTTAATTGACAGCGAATATAGTAATTATGCCTTCTTAGAGGTAATAAATTTGCCGATGAGATAAACAGATCGTGACCAATATTGATTTCTCTTGACACCAGCCATTTGTAAATGAATACCAGATCTGCCATTAGTCTTCGCCGTTCTAGTGTTTCAAGGTTGTTTTGCTCCAGAGCTTCGAAGTAGGAATTGTAAACTATCCCAAACTTTTTGTAGCAGCGATAGATAAACGACTTCTGGAGCGATAAACGACTTCTGGAGCGATAAACGACTTCTGGAGCTTTTCAAAAATAAAAAAATAATTCAAAAATAATTTTAAGAATTTCAAAAATAATTTTAAGAATAAGAGCAAAAGCCAGGGATATTATGTAATTCTGCAGGAAATAAATAATAAAAATGGAGGATACACAGCGTTCTTTTTTTGGAATGCGTTTAGTTCTGTTTTCTTGATACCAACAAGCTCGCATTTGAGTGTAGAGAAGAAAGATCAGAAATCAAGAGTCTATGAGTTTTATGACGTAAAAAAGCGAACAGCTAAACATTTGAAATCCAATTTCAGAGGAGAATGGAATGGATAAAAAAGAAGGGGAAAAAGAATTCAACTGACAGCGTGGTAGGGTCTCTTTGTATACACGTGGCAAGCAATTTCCTGTTATTGTCCATGTACATATTTCCCACTTGAATGACGTTTCACGAGCTTGTTTTTCCTTATTTATCGAGAAAACTGTTCAAGCAAAAAGAACATGTAAACTTTTTGAAAAGAAAATTGGCATAGTTATTTTTTTCTGAGGTACGAAAACTTGAGACTTCAAAGATTATGGTAATTTGGGGCTGTTTTCAAAAACTAACAAAACACTTTTTTTTAGTTTCTAGATAAGGGATGTAGGGAACTTTCATCTCTCGCGTCTCTGTGGCTCTATTTTTGAACGCGTATTGCTAACTATAAGTTTGGAAGGGAAGAACGCCACTCTGGAGACGCAGACAAATGCGATAGGGCGCGTTTGCTTTCACGTATTATTAAAAAAAAAACGTTTCACTTCCGAAGCTGCGTGAACTTAAAAGTTACCGCATCTTCACGCGATTTTCATTTTTCGCGTGGTGAATCCTAATCTTAAAGTTAACGAGGCTTTGGGGGTGACAACTTTTTAGAAAACAATAATAGGATTTTGCACGGCGTGGATCAACGTTGCGCAATATCGGGCAATTAAAAGTGCTCGAATTTATAATTTTTCGCATTTCATATAGGCCATAGCATTATGATATACATATTGTCGGCCCGCCAAAATGGCCAAACGCGCTCCGCTGAACTCAGTTGAATTTACACGTGAAATGAAATAATTTGGAGACCAAAATGAAAATCGCATAGCGTTGAGTTCAGCGGAGCGCTTTTGGCCATTTTGGCGGGCCGACAATAGCTAATTTTAAATGATGTTAACACTAATGTGCAAAGTTTGACTAAAAATATTCGAAAAAAAAAGATAAATGAATAATTTATTAGCTAAAGTCAAAGATGAAATGGAAGTCACACAAATCTCGGGGAATTTCTGGTCAAGGTAGAGTCCGCACATTGAAAACTTGTTGGCAAGGTTTTAGCACGAATCGAGCAAAAAAAAAAGAAGCGAAAAGATGACAATTTGATTGAAATCGTTATTTTTATATTTTTAGGAAAATTAGTACAATTTTGATTGGCTTCCCGCATGAATTTAACCGCCCACTCACTGTTTTTGCGCGGTAAACCAACTAAGCACTAGGGATAAACATTGATTTAGGTCTTCGATAGACATCAAAAAAAAAGACATGCGTAATAAATCTATTGTAATGACTCAACGTTCGGTTTTTAATAGGCCTACGGAGCAAAACCGCTTACTGGTATTCTCAGTACGGAGTGCTGCAAATGCGCTCCCTTCGCACAGTGGAGGACGCGGCCACGTTGGTGACGAGAGAGTGCAGAAAATTGAGAGAGCCGTGGCCGATGTTCTGCTTGATTTCTCTAAACCTCACTCCAAATGCATGCAAAATTGTTTGTTCGATTGGGGCGAGTTATCAGCGTCAGTATATATACTAGGAAAGATAATCAATAGGAAATTGTTTTTAATTTAAAACAAAACTATTTATAGAACATAATTGGACAGGTGGTAAAGCTTCATTTTCAATTTCAGTTTAGTCCAAAGTACAAACGAATATTATATTTTTGATTTGAAATTTAATTCTTCCTAGTTTTAATTCAACAGTACGCACTGCTTTAGTATTCATAAAATTTTTTTTTTTGAAAAACACAATTTTAAAACATGTACCAACTGTTTGGAATTCCTAATTTGAGTTCTACTAGCATGAATCAGCATTCCGTAGGATCTCCGTAATTTTTGACTACAGCAAGAATATAGGAGTTCATAGAATTGATGAGATTTGGAATATAGGATGACTTATTCTTGTACTATTGAGCGGGGAATTTACGATTGATATTGCACATTAAAATGGCAGAGAGTTTTGTTATAAATATATTTTTGATTATTATTATCTTCTGAATTTTCTTGCCAGTTACAGTAAGCAGTGGAAAACAATTTGAAACCCCGGGTTCTCAGGGTTTTCAACTGACAAGGAAACCTTTTAAGTGGTACTCAGAACCCTGCAAAACCAACCATACAGTTTGATAGATGGGGTTTTGAAACCTACAATCCCGTTTTCAAAAACTGCTCATGAGACCTCTGGGATGCTGAAATTCCAGTGCAAAGTTCGGCCATTTTCAACCATAGAATCCTAATTTTTCTTGTATCGTCTTCCTCCTGATACTGTATTTTCCGCTTTCTTGACACTCTCTTGTTATGACCGCTTCCGCGTGCTGCTCGAAGACATGTTACAAATACAAAAAAGTTGTAGGGGTATGTATTATTGTCATCTCTGCATCTCTTACAAATTTTGAGCGGGAGGTTATGGGAGGGGTACGCGGGAGGTAAGCGGGAGGACAAGAGTACTGAAATGATAATACACGCAACACACTTCTAAAGGGATTACACCTATTCAAGTCCGTGGGCTTAGAGACCGAAATTCGAACGCATTTCTAGAAAAATTCCACTTTGTTGGTTGTTCTCCAACTTTCAGGAACTTTCAATAAATCCTGTTCAAATCACATTTCAACTTTTTGTCTAATCGAAACATTACATTTTGAACTGAAACTCGAAAAATCTAAAATTTCCCATCGTTCCGCAACATTTAGAATGATTGCAATTACACATTTTGTTCAAGCATGCAATTCACACATAAATAAGATAATTTCATCAGGCACCGAACAAGAAAATAGAGAGAAAACGGACACATGAACTTTATGTGTTTGCTATCTAGAACAACAAAAGACTATTCATGTGAAAAAATTGTAGGTTATGGATAAAAGCGTCCGGTGTTTTTTCAATTTTTTGTTGTAAAAATTACCAAAATGTCCGAACAACTACAAAACTGAAAAAAATGAGGTGAAAAAAAAAGAACAGATCTGGAATAATTTTAGAAAACAAAAAAAACAAAAATTAAGATGCACTCAAAATTAAAGTCTTCAATTGAAACCCCTAATTAGAAGAAGCCACCAGCTCCTTTTCCTCTCAATTTCAGTCTATGATCTCATACATGTTCATATTTGTTGATGTTCTAAATGCAACACCCCCACCAACATCACTCACCTCAATCCTGGGAATCTGCAGCTTATTCCCACATGATGACTTGATTTTGCGCATCTTGCCCAAACTGTTCATCTCGATCACTGACGTCTTCACGTGCGCGGCTGAAAAGAGCTCAATGAGCACACAGGAAAAAGACAATTGCAAGTGTGTATGTGGGAGGGGAGGGGAGGGGAAAGGACCAACCTATGCAAGAGGAACAAAAAAAAAAGAAGAAAAGTTCTTTTGTTTTGAAACAAAAGTTTTCGAAAAGGTACATAGATATGTACGTACAAAGGTGTGAAAAGAATTGCAAGAAGAAGAAGGAATTTTAACAAGATTTCGATTTTAGACAATTGAGTCTTTTTTAAAGACCAAAATCAGAAATATACAAAATATTCGTGTAGGAGGAATAACCGAGAACTGAAGATTGCGAATTTTCTGAGATTCACATCAATTCGTCTTTGAAGAAATACATATTTAAAAACCCTCTGCGTCAAGTAATGCGTTTGTATTATGACGAAAGTTCACTAGAGCACATTTGCATTATGATGAACATATTTTCTTTTCTAGTTTTGATAAAGCTTAGTGTTTGCAGAAACTCCTTGAAAACCATAATCTAGTGTTGACAGAAACTTTAGAGACCTTGACAAAACTGGAAAATAGGCTTCGCCCCTTTTACATGTCTGCGTTACTGTTTTTTGAAACACTTCTTCTACAGAACTGGTGCCGCAGACTTGCAAAAGGGGCTGAGCTTGTTTCCCTGCTTTCTCAGGACCCTAAACTTTTAAACACCAAAGGGCGGAGCTTGCAGGATTACTATCGACGACGTCAACTCAACACCAAATATCAACAAAAATAAACAAACAACTTGCTATGTAGTTTTCAATAATAAAACTTTAAAAGCTATAAAAGTTTTATCTGAAACGTCAGCGAGCCAAAAGGGCAGACAAAGATGGGTGAGTCACACAGCTAAAAGAAAAGAGGAGCAGAAAATAAATAAAATTTTAAGCTTTTTGAACTTGAAGTTCTTGAACGTGAATAAAATGTGAAAGAGAAGCCAAATCCGTCTAATTTGGGCTTCTTGAAATATTTTTTTTTGCAGACAGATTCAAAATAAATGTGAATTGCAATGCAAATCTACTCTAGTTTGATGTCTTGGAGAAGTCTAATATTAAGCTCATCAAGAATTGTTTGAAAGAAATTTGTTTAAATTCTGATTTTTCGTCTCAAAAATTCCCGGAGAATTTTGGAAAAATATTGCCAAATTTGCAGAGTGATATTTTTTTTCTGGGGTTCTTGGAAAATTCTTGAAAAACTGAAAGAAATTTATTGCCGAAATATTGCGCGTAGCAAAACCGCCATTCACTGTCCAATGAACCCCTCTTTTCAACGTTGGAATCAAATTAAAACGAAACCGGAAAACAAGTGACAAAATGCTATTTTTGTTATTCACATTTCAAAAAATGTTTTCTTTTTTTGTTAAAAGACTCAATCTGAATGAAAACGAATGAAGAATAAAAAAAAGATGATGGGCGGCACGTTGTTCTGAGAAAAGAAGAAAAAAGAAAAGAAAGTCCTGAAATTAGCCTGTGGCGAAATGAATTGAAATGAAGGATGATGAGAAAATGAGGATAGCGGCTCAGAGCAGGAAACATTTATCTTTTCTTTCTTTCTTTCTTCATCCATTTTTTCTGCACTTTATTTTCTGGGTCGAGATTGCGTAGAAAATCAATTTTATAATCAGGATTTTTAAAGACGGTTGGGTGGGACTTTTACGATTATCACGTTTTTTGACAAATTTCCAATACGAGTACAGGAACGCATTTGTCAAAACCTTGATTATTTTTCCCAATTTCATTCTGTTGTTTTTGCACTATGAGGAAAATGATGATAAATTCAAGAAAAACGAAATATTATGAAGAATCATTTTTTCTAAAAGTTCGCTTGAATTTCCCAATGCTAGGCGTTGGGGCTAGAAGTCGTGTACTTCTTTTGGTGAGCGAATCTTTTGTTGCTGTATTACCCATTCCTGAATTTTCTACCGCAAGTCTATCGGGAATTTGAGCCATAGAAAACCCATAAAACTTCAGTAATATTTTTGTGCATCCAATAGTACAGGATGACTCATAAATAATAGGACGCGTTTGCAAAACCGTAATTTCTCTGAAAACAGGGTGATCATCGTGAAATTTCAACCATAGTTTATTGAAACCATTTAAAACAAGAATCAACAATAGTTTTTGAATCGTCCTTCTTTGACCGTGATCACAGCTCGAAGACGCTTCGAGTAGGCGTCGATGACGGCGCGTTCTTCAGAAATGCGACTTTCAGTTCCACAAAACATGAATAGTTTCTCGTATAGATCTTCAGGGTCAAATATCCCCCGATGGCATAGTCCATTGGGTTGAGATTTGACGACGAAGACGGCCTTTTTGCAGCAGTGCTGAACTGGGTGGAAGTATACACCACTGTTAAGTGGCTTTCACTCGATGGGCAGGCGTGATTTGGATTATGGAAGCATCTTCGATTCCAAGATGTGATCTCTGTAATACTGTTCGATCACTTTGGCTACCAAATCGATGAAAATAAATGGCGTCTTGCCAGTTGCACAAACTCCTCCAAAAACCATCACAGAAGCGGGGTGAGATATCATGTGGAGCAATTTTCTCTTCCTTCAAGCGTCTTGATAAACCTTAGCGAGAATCCGATGACTCTGGCCATTTTTATTTGCTTCCACAGAAAATGTTTTTGTCTGCGAACACCGTGTTCAAGTTCGTGCCATAGCTTGGAAAAGATTGTTGGCTTTTGCATTCGGAGAGCCATATTTTTTCCGTTATGAATGCACCCTTCTGCATCCGATAAGGGATCATCTTTGATTTCTATGTATATCACAACTCTTCGCATCGATTACCTGCTCAAATTGAAGCCGTTTGCTAGTTTTTTCATGCTCCTCTTCGAATTTATTCTGATTGCTTCTCTCACTGTTTTTATGGCTCTGGGAGTAGAAAATGTGGCCGGACGACCAGTTCTAGTGAGTGTCCCGAAGTGTTTCTAACGATTGACAGTGCGATGTATTAACGATTTGTGAACTCCAATTATTTGAACATTCTCTGGATTTGTCATCCCATTTCGCGCGCAGTCGATGATGGCGACTCTGTACGGGGAAACGGATACCATTGCCTGGAAAAAAAGGATTTATGAGCTACAACTTGAGAAACATACTGAAAAACAGTATAATAAATACAAATAACTAACATGGTACCCATGCCGCGCCGTGTCGTTGCGCCGTAAAATGACACGAGTTTAATTTCAACAAAATTCTTCGTTTTAACGTTTTAACAAAAGTAATAGAACTGCTATAATATAGAATCAATTTCAAAATGCATCTGTGAAAAATAAAATTGCTACAAAATATAATTATTTTGCGGCGGAGCAAGTTAGCCTTGGTTTTTCGGGAAGTGCTAATTTTTGGCAAATTATCATTACCTACCTTTTCTGTACCTATCTTTGTTCATTTACCTACCTTGATCATTACCTACCATGACCTTTACCTACCAAAATCAAAAACGCTCTTTACCTACCATGATCGTTTTTGCTTAATTTGCTCATATTCTTTCTCTATCTCTTTGATATTCCTGTAGGGGGATTTCGAATCCTCCCAGATCACTATTTTCGTCCTTTGTCAGTTTCAAAATTACGTAATAGAAAAAGTAGGTAAAGAAAATATTCTATTTTGGTAGGTAATGAACATGGTAAGTAATGATCAAGGTAGGTAACTGAACAAAAGTAGGTACAGAAAAGGTAGGTAATGATAATTAGCCCTAATTTTTAGCTTTTCAATTTTAATCTATGTATCTGGCTAATAGCTAACTGAAGCGTTTAATAGCGGGCAATTATAACTACTAGCCATTGGGTATCGCTAATAGCGATTATAGCGCATATGTAAAAATTCTGGCTATAGAATGTTTGCATCCAAGAATAACAGGAAGAATCAGGGCGTGTTTGGCGCGTAGCCATGGCATATTTGACGTTCTACGGGTACAAGATGTTGAAAGTTAGAATTGTGAGGCTGTATTCATGAACATTTACCGTGCGGTAAATGAAAAAGTAAATGGGTTTTCTCACGGACATACTAATAGTAAGTTTCGCTATTCCTAAAACAATTCACGGATCGTTTATAGTGTCATGAACCCCGTGTACATTGCAGAATTTAAATTTTCCGTCAAACATATCATTTACCATATACATTTACCGTACGGTAAATGTTCATGAATACGGCCTGTGAGAGTACATTGAAGACATTAACCATCCGAAATGTCTAATAGTCATTAGAAGTGGCTACTAGCCATCGAATTGGGCTCCGATTTTTGCTCTTTCTATTTCAATTTTTCTTCTGCTTGTTGCATTCTGGCATTCTGCTTAGCGGAAGTCAGCTCCTTTTCAATGAAAACGAACGACAAAGTTTTCGCCCCGGAAGAAAACAGAAAAAAGTACATAAATTCAATACTTGTTTTCGTGATCTGTTGGCAGACAGAGGCGAATTTGACCTCTTAGAACACAAGGCTTGAACACTTGATGACGAAATAATGAGATGCACGGCCCGGCCAACGCGACGTGGCCGAGGAAAAACTTGTAATGGTACAGCAGTATTGGCAGCGAAACTGGTGTGCAAACACCGCGGCGCAACACTGCAGATTGCGCGTCAACACCAATTTGTTTTGGGTTTAATTTTGCTTTTTAAAGTTCTTAACAGCGAAATTAATTGCTTTATTCCATTAAAAATGCTTAAAAAACAACAGAAAAATAAAATACAATCAAAAAATAAGATTCGGACAACAAGAAAACGAGGAAAAGTATCAAAATAGCCACAAAAAACAAAAAATTGATAACAAAGTCGTGAAAACCTAATATTTTTGGCATAAAAAGGAAGATAATTATTTGAAGTACATTGGGGAAATTTTTCAGAACACTATACCTTCTTATTTTCGAGAAAAAATAGTTTTTGTCTGAAATTTTTCACTTTTTTTCGATTCTTCATGATTTTTCTTGAAAATCGATACATACAGTTTTATAAATTTGGTATTAAAAAAAGTAGAATTTCCTGGAGTATGTTGTGGCAAAGTATCAGAACGAAATACCAACTTGTTTTCGAGAAAAATATTTTTTTCCTGAATTTTTTACTTTTTTCCACAGTTTCTGATTTTTTTTTCAAAAATAAAGTAATACAGCTTTAAATATTTAGTATTAAAAGAAGGAAAATTCCCTGGAGTACGTTGTGGCAAAGTATCAGAACGAAATACCAATTTATTTTCGAGAAAAAAAATTTTTTTTCTCAATTTTTCACTTTTTTCAGCAATTTATGATTTTTTTCGAAAATAAAGTGATACAATTCTATAAATTTTATATCAAAAAAAGGAGAATAGTCTGGAGTACGTTGTGGCAAAATAACAGAACAAAATACCAATTTTTTTTCGAGAAAAAAAGAAAGTTTTTTGTCTGAATTTTTTACATTTTTCGATTCTTCGTGGTTTTTCTTGATAATCGATACATACAGTTTTATAAATTTGGTATCAAAAGAAGGAGAATTTCCTGGAGTATGTTGTGGCAAAATAATAGAACGAAATACCAACTTGTTTTCGAGAAAAATATTTTTTTGTCGGAAGTTTTCACATTTTTCGACTTTTCGTAGTTTTTTTTTCAAAATTCATACATACAGCTTCACATATTTGGTATCAAACGAAAGATGATTGCCTGGATAACGTTTTGGCAAAAACTCGGAGAATCCAAATAATTTTTTTACGAGAAAAACATTTATAAAAACTCACTACCTTTGAAGACTCGTGACGGGAAGTGTGCGGAACAAATGCGAGCTCGGTTGTGAGTTATCCTGAAAGTATTGTTTATTTTAAAAGTTTATTTACAAAAAGATAATGAAAAACGCGAAAAAAACAAAAAAAAAAAACGAAGTTTTATAGTTGCCGCTCGGCGCAATGCATTAAAAAGGAGGTGGCCGAGTTTCCGAAATTTCCTCGGCCACGTCGATTTGGCCGCGCCGTGAGATGTAAAACAAGAAAATTAGTGGTTGAGGAAAAATAAGGAAACAACTAAAAACAAAATAAAAATTTGAATTATCAGAGAAAAACCAGACAAAACAAATAAATCAAAAAATTCCTCGGTTTTCATCCTTGCAAGAATCTGCTCGCTTCTGATCAAACCACAATTTGTTTTTTTCTGCTTCCGCGTTTCAAGAAACACGACAATTTCTATGGGGTACAGTAGGCTGAAATCACGCCGCGACAATTTTTTTTTTCTATGCTCATAGTCATATTCTCCAGTAAGGAATAAAAAAATTCTAGAAATTCCAATTCAGAAAATAAACAAATTGTTCTGACAGAATGATTCCGGAAAAATCTTACCGAGCCAATTAAAATTCAACTCATGAGCTCTCAGAAAATTGCTCATTTTGTATTTATTTTTCTTAGAATTTCAGCTTTCCAAGACAAAAATATGTACAAATTGAATTAAATTAAATTCCGAAATCCAAAAACTTTTCGAAAAGAAAGCTAAAAAAATTTGGATTCAATATTTAGTTCTGACCAGTCGCCTGAATACAAATTTCAAATTTTCTACTGTAATCCCACAAGCTCCGCCCCATGTACACAATTTTCTGGTTTTTGATCATTTTCTATCTGTCCGATTTTGAATGAATTACTCAATTTGCTATGAAATAAAGCAAAAAATAAATTGTCAAAAACCTGCTAATAATTCAGCCACTTGGAGAAGACAACGCAATAGAGCGCATTTTCTTAGATATAAAAAAATTGATAGATTTTTTTTAACGAAGAACAAAACAATGCTTTGGACAATATGCGATCTTTTGATGGATATTTCTTGCTGAAAAACAAGATTTAGAAACAGAAGCCATTTTTAACACAAAAAAAACAAGACAAATATTTTTTCTCCAATGGCATCATTAAAAATAAACGAAAAAAATAAAATACACTGTTTTGAAAAGATCATAGCGCTAAAACCAGAAAGTTCCACTAGCGGTGAACTAAAAAACAATGTTTTGTCTTCTATTTTCTTTTCGGAGATCATTTTTTTTTGTTTTGTGCTGTTTTCAGTAACAACGTTATTTTTTGTGTTTGTGGGGTGAACCGCCTGGATGAGCAGAGCATATATTTGGATTCGAACTGCACTCATGGGTGAAAAAAATACAAAAAAAGAGGTAAAAATAGAAATTGAAAGGCTTTCTAGTCGGTATTTGCACTGAATTATTCAGGTGGTTTTGAGAAAGATCAGGCTTCTGCCTAAATATTATGTGTTAACGAGCAAAACTCAGTTGCCGCTCCAATGTTCTGCAGGTCTCGCTGCGAGGTGAGGACCTGCGGAACATAAGAGTGTCGTAACTGAACTGTGCTCGTTAACACATTATATCAGTTTGAATAGAGCGAAACTCTGACCAGTGGATTTAATTTCTAGACAGGGGGATTATGAATAAAAAATGAAACGTGGGGGAGTGTAATCCGATAGGGTCCTATTTTCACGTGTGCCATGATGTTAACAGGAAATAATTAATTGGAAAAAAACAAACTGTTAGAATTTCAAATTTAAGGTTCATTCTATACCAACAAAACTTGGTATTCTTGATTTTTTTCAGCGCTCTATTGAACAAGTAACGCGATTGCTCACGGCTGGTTCGGGGCTAATTTTGGTTTTGAAGCTTTTCTCGAAAGAAAAGTTTTGCGGGCATTTCTCCCGTCTCTGCGTCTCCATTTTTGCACGCGTTTATCTAAACTTGGCAGAACGCCCCTGTGGAGACGCAGAGAATACGATAGGGCGCGTTTGCCTTTACGTATTGTCTAGGACGCACGGCATGCTGGCACCTGCGTTTCAGTCTCAATTTATGAAATTCGATTTTTTTCATTTTGCTGCGTACGTTCCGCGAAAAAAGAATAAAAATTGTTTTCTCCGGAAGATAACCCATATATTTTTAAAAACATTTGATACAGCAGCAGTGTTGGCAACGCCGCGAGGGAATGTTATCTTAACACGCGTGCCACAGTGTTTCATCAAACGTTTAGTGTGATTGGGGCGCGTTTGCACTGAGGTAGGTGCCAGCATTCCGTGTCACGCCGTGTTCCTTAATTTTGAAGAGTCTTTGTTGCCTGTGATTCGAATTTTTGAAATAAAGTTAAAATTACAGTTTGGAAAATGTGCAACAAGGACCTTCCCTCCAAAATAACTGAAAAATAACTGAAAAACCAAATATATGCTCTGCTCATCCAGGCGGTTCACCCCACAAACACAAAAATGAAATTAAATAATTTGGAAACCAAAATGAAAATAGCATAGCGTTAAGTTCAGCGGAGCGCGTTTGACCATTTTGGCGGGCCGACAATATGAAGAAAATTTTTTTTTCGAAAATAAAGACTTTATAGACGGCACTACACACATTTGATTATTGTCTCAATTTTCTATGCGGTTATAGTAAGCAGTGAAGCAAAAACTTGAAACTCCGCCCCGTAGGTTTTTTTGGTAGACCTAGTTGGATAAATTTCAGCTGTAAGTTAAAACATGAAAATCACGAAGTACTCAATTCAGCGGAGCGCGTTTGACCGTCGTGGCGGCTCGACTATAAGTTCACAAGAATACTAATTATTCGTTATTTTTCTTCCAAACCCCGCGGGATTTTGATTTTTTCAAAGAACGTGTCAGAAATACGAGGCTAATGTTCGATGAGTTATACAAAAAAATGCAAAAGAAGAATCTCGGAGATGAGTAGGTTCCCTCATTCTCTGACGTGAATAAATCTGCAATTCGACTTTTTTTTTGCCATTTTCTTTTTTTTGCTTTTTCCGTTTCATCCCACTTAATATATTCTGCGAAAGAACTTTGTTTTCTTTTCCGACCCATAGGAAAAAATGAGAGGAAATAAATGAGATCAATAAAAAAGGAGGAGGAGGATGAGATTTGTTCACTAGAAGACACTGAGACCGAATCGCTTTTAAAAGGAAGCAAAATGAGCAAAAGGAGAAGAGAAAGACAAATAACAAGTGTGTCCGCTTGCATTTGGAACCTCTGAAATATTCGAGCAACAAAAATTGGAAAAGGAAAGCCGGGTAAAGTGAGAACAACTAAAGATAATCTGGTGTTCCCCAAAGTGCAAAATAACGATTTGAGCTGTAAACGCTCGGAAAATCTGAAAATCTTTTTTCTTATTTTTTCTAGCTTTTTTTTTGCAAAAAAGTCTTTATTTATTTCTCGAGCTTTCTGATTTCTGATTTCTGACTTTCACTTCCACGTGAAACCCTTCATTCATTCATTCATTCATTTATGCATTCCTTTTTTTCCTCTTCTTCTTCCAATTTTCCAGTTTAAATGCCCTATGGAAGAAAAAACACATACATTTTTTATTCGCGAATAAATCGGACGAGGATATATTTGGCAGAAAATTAAGAGATTTAAGCAAGTAGATAAATATAGTCATACATAATTATTATTGCGTTTTCAATAGAGTTGCAGAATGAGAACACGAAACCCCGCCCACTTATTTGTTCGCGATCACGCAAACACAGTGCTATTCGAAGAGACGCAGAAAAAAAAGAGATTGCAGCCTCATGTTTTCGTGATGCAACTCGTTTGAAAACACAATATTTGCATTTATTTAGCAACAAATATTTCCACTGCGACACGTCAATCCGGCACCGCATTGTCCTGAAACACAGTTACCATGTGGCGGCTGATTGTTCGGACAGACTGGACAACAGTTTCCGTTTTTCTGACAAGCGAATCCGGGCGGACAGATTCCCTGTAATAAAAACTTGCATTGCAGCGCATTTGCATCAGACTTGCATTTCCACAGGTACCGTACGCCTGTCCATAAGAGCACTCGCAACAGTAATTGGAAGTGGAGCAGACTTGTGACGTAAATGGGCAAGTTCCAGACATGTCACATGAGCCGAATGCAGTTTGACCTCCACATGCCACTGTAATCTATGATTGTAGCTTGAAAGACTAACACAAAGAACAACGTAATGTGAAAATAAACAAAAAATCTGCAGCAAACACATTTGCATACACCCATACATACCATTCCACTCGTTTCCCGTCGTCGTACAGCAAAGTCCTCCCAGACAGGTTTGCCCCGAAGCGCACTGGCTTTTTGATGTGCATCGTACTTCCGAAAGTTGACCTGATGGGCAGATTCCTATAAATGAAAAAAATCATTCTGTTTTAGACAGTTTAGAATAAAGTCACCAAAACGAATAGGAGCCACTGTGGTCGTTGTGGTCGTAGGAAGAGTAAGTGATATTGGCGGATTGTTAAGAGTGTTTGGAGACGTACAACAGAACCCGTTTATACAAGACGAGACTCCAGAATAGTAGGGTGTGCAGTGATACGATTGAGTGCAAGGAACGTTCATAAAGAGGCCACCATTCGGGCAGGATTGGGAAGATGGACATGCTGAAAAATGTATTGAGTATTGGGGGACTAATAATTAAGAACTGTGAGAATATTTTGTTTTCTTCAAGTTTTTAAGTAATTACCAGAGATCTTCAAACATTTGATTGTGAGAAAAGAGTGGGGAATCAACTTTACATTTGAAATGGTATTTTGAGCGTTTTAAGACGCTGCGACTCAAGCACATCCTGTTGAAATCAAAATGTTCGCTCTTGCTTTGACTGATGCCGTACTTTTTCGGCAAATAACAATCCGGCCGAACCCGCAAAAACGCAACAAAAAAACGACGATTTTTTTCAGAAAAATCACGGTTTTGTTTACGAGTGGGCTCTGAATTTTGCGCGGGGGTAACTCTGGTGATTCCCGGGGTGATTGTGATGTTATACCGCCTTTTTTTGGGTTTTGCGTTTGGAATCCGCAAACACCTTTGCCACAAGTGATTAAAATTGTTTCATACCAACTAGGTGAACGCCGTCAACAGTTGCGCAGATCTTACGCAACAGTTGTCTCATCGGCTGTAGATAAATATCTGCGTGGGATACGCGAAAAGCTGTGAATCATTCTTAAAAGTTTCCAAAATCTTCTTAAGAGATGTTATGTTTTATACTCGGTATAAAACGCTGATAACTCGCTCCAATCGAAAAATGAATTTCGCATGCATTTGGAGTGAGGTTTAGAGAAATCAGAGCAAAACATCGGCCACGGTCTTTCAGTTTTCTGCACCCTTTCGTCGTCAACGTGGCCGTGTCCTTCACTGTGCGAAGGGAGCGAGTTTGCAGCGCTCCGTACTGAGAATATTAAAAACTTGCGCAACAATTGTGGAGGGTTTTAAAAATTGCTGAAATGCTGCGAAAGGACCCAATGTCTTTGTAATATCTTCACACCTTACTGTAAGAGAAACTCACGCATAGTCGAATAATACTGATACGGTTGCGCACCACACAAATACATTTGCCTCTTAAACCTCGGAGCGGGATCTCTATTTTTGATCGGCTTGATTCGATGGATGGTTCCATCTACCGTAGTCAAAGTACAGAAAAGTACAAAATATTTGAATAAGACGAGCATCAGGTTGGCAGCGTGCGAGAATGTCAGTTTGTCAGTCAGCAAGAATGCCGCTCGTCAATTTGCCTTTCCCATAATACCATTTATTATTTTTGTGCGCATTGCGCCTTGCCCCATCATTCCGGCCCCGCTGACAATTATAACCGAGAGTGTATTTGATCAGCTTTTTTCGGTGATTTCAATGTCTATTTGTAGGTTGTGAATTATGCGCAGAAAACGAATGAATATCATGACAAAGTTGTACTTGTTTGGAAAACATTCCACAGTTAAATAAATGCAAAAGGAAAGAAAAAAAAAACAGAAAAAAAAGAAACAATTATTTACTTATCCAATTATGAATCCTAGGCCGATTTGTCCGACTTTTTATCGTTGCTGACGGAACTTATAAGTCTGAAAAACCCGATTTACTCGAGGATCAACCAATTAATTTAATCTCTCACTTTTTAATCACTGACTTCTTGGGCGTTTCTTCCCGTTTGCTCTCCTGAGTCTTCTCCGATCGTTGAGTTTTATCCGATTTCAGCGTCTTGTCAGATTTTAAACTTGGACTCGATCCCTGCTTGCTCCTCGCGTCATAATACTTGCTCGATGTTATTTTTGTGGACGGTGCTCGATTGGAAACTTCCGACTTGACACTATGGTTCTACAAAAAAATGTAAAGATTGTTGAAGCAAAGTGTTTTAAAGGAAATTAAAAAAAGAGACTGACAAAGTGTTTCCGCGAGAATCTCATCTCATTGCTGGGTGGTTTCTCCAGCAACATAGCCGTCCGAACTGTCAATCCCTTAATATCTTTTGTGGATAAATATTGGGAGGGAAGTTTTTGAAGAATTCCTTTGACTTCTCTGAAAAAAACATTGTTTATTCAAGAAGGGCAAATTTCAACTAACGTTAAACGAATAACGCATTTGTCATTGTTCATGCTGTTGGAAATAATCTCCAGTATCGCCTGGAACGCTCGAGTGATATTGTAGACCAGAGTTCTAAATGGTAAAACTTTGAAAAATAAAAATTTCCGTAAAGTAAGTATACCGATAGTAGTTGATCTGAGTGGTAAATGGTGGACAGTATGTTGGAGCTTCTGTAATTTCCAAGGAACCATCTTCCTTGCACGTGTATTCTTTGTCGGTTGGATTTAAAAGTTTTGCGTATTTACAGTCCTTCCAATTTATTGACACCAAACGGAACACTTCTCCAATCGCACACACTGATTCGAAAATTTTTTGTACGAATTCAAAAATGTGGTTGCTGGTCGAGGAACGCAATAAGGACTTTTTCTCTTTATCGAGCCATGTGGACATTTTTGCCATGAGCTCTGACAATTTTTCGCACATTTGTACAAGGGTTTTTAACCGGTAAAGGGCCGAGAGCTCCATAAGAGTGACTTTCTGAAAATGAATACAAACTACATCGTTTTAAATCATGGAAATCATGCTCTATCGCTCAAATGGACCGTTTTTAGGAATTCTTGGCCACCAAGGCATTTTGACTCATTTCTTCCCGCCCCAACATGATCTTTCATGTTATAAACAACCTTGTTAAAACCACCATTCAGTACAAAATGGCTGGAGGGTTTCGTTTTAAGATGGGGATTCACAATTAATTTAACTTTTAATGTATTGTCCCCCATAATTACAAAGTGGGGAGTCAACCTTTATGCACATGTTATTTATTCATCAATTTTATTTTTAGCTCCCCAAAAACACGGCGTGCTAGATCCTACGTAAAAGCAAACGCGCTCTATCGCATGTCTGTGTCTCCACAGTGATGTACTGCCAAGTTCAGCTATAAATTGGAGATGCAGAGACGCGAGAAATTCCACGCGAAAATCGCGTTCACAAACTAAATTCAAAATAAAACTTGGATTCTAGATGAGCCCTCCACGAATACAATATTGCCTCACCCCAATCTTTTTATATCAGGGTTCAATGGAACCAAGAATACCTCAAGGGTCTGTAATTTATTACCGTAGTGGGTTTCGGCTCATCGCTAACAATTTGTCGATTGTTCCAGTCCTCCAATCGTTTTCGAATTTCCTCTCGATCATCCTTGATAGCTCTCGGATTAGCTCCCAACTCGTTGAAATCGAACGATTTGCTGTCATCGTCGCCACCCAATCGAGCACGTGTGCAATGGGCAATCAACACTTTTAGATAGTTGGATTTAACGGTTTTTGTGTAGGCGTCAAGGGTGGTGGACTGAAAACAGCGGGTTCATCAAGGTAACTGGATTACAGACGTACACTCCATTTGAAGAAAAAAAGAGATGCACTACCACGACTGCCTTTTGTCGATCCTTTTGTTGACATTTTGCCAAAACTGATGAACGAGACAACGGAAAAAACGATGGATATTTTTGGGTGACGTGGAAGCCGAAACAACTTCTTGTAGGGCAATCGCGTGTAAAAAATATGCCTCTTTTCGTATTTTTTTTTATATTTCGAAAGGCATTTTGACACGGCGTGCTACATCCTACGTGAAGGCAAACGCGCCCTATCGCTTTTCTGCGACGCGAAAACTCATTTGCAAAAACGTAATCCCGAACACGCCGTGTTTGATGCAATGAACTATTTTTGCCGACCTGTTTAGTCTTAATTATGCCTAAATGCCCAGATGCCATCAAGAAGGTCGTCCTTGACGATTAAAATCTTTCAGCTTTCTAATGGTTTGCCGCGCCCCCGAAACAAGAGAAAAAACACAAGAGATTGAATGATGAAATGATTTATTTTGAAAGTAAAGAGTGCCTGATTTAACGGCGGGTTCCGTCCTCGAAGAAGACTCCTCCGTCGATAGCGCAGTATTTCGGGCAAATTCCCTTCTCTCCGGCACCTCCTGGAGTTCCAGCCTGTCCTGGGGCTCCTGGGTTTCCGTCGGCTCCTGGCTGTCCTGGGTTTCCATTTGGTCCCTTTGGTCCTGGGGCTCCTGGCTGTCCATCGTGTCCTGGCTGTCCTGGGGCTCCTGGTGGTCCTTGTGGTCCGGCTGGTCCAGCTGGTCCTGGTGCTCCTGGGGTGATTGGCTCAGATGGAGCATCCTGTCCTGGCTGTCCTGGGGCTCCTGGGGCTCCTGGGTTTCCGTTTGGTCCAGATGGTCCCTTGTTTCCTGGGGCTCCTGGCTGTCCGTCGTTTCCTGGGGCTCCTGGGTTTCCGTTGGCTCCGGCATCTCCGGATGGTCCTGGTGGTCCTGGTGGTCCGGCTGGTCCAGCTGGGCATGGCTTGCATGGTGGTGGGGTGATTGGCTCGCATGGCTGCTGTGGTGGGCGTCCTGGGTTTCCTGGGAGTCCTGGCGCTCCTGGCTTTCCTGGGCGTCCTGGCTTTCCTGGGGTTCCGGCTGGTCCAGCGGCTCCTGGAAGGCAGCAAGCGTCACATCCTCCGGCAGAGGCAGATCCTCCGTTCACTCCAGCATCATATCCAGCTTGACGGGCGGTACGGTTTCCGGCTGGGATGGCCTTAAGGTGGTTGACCTCAGACCAGATGTCCTTGGCGGATCCCTTGCAGAAGTTGATCTCAGAGTGCATCGTTCTCTTGACATGGTGGACATAGTTGTACACCATTGGGAGGGTGACGCACACCTGGAAAATAAAGAATTGGAAACTTGGTCTTAACTGCCGAAACTTTAGAAACTTACCGAAATGACGGCGACGACGGAGAAAGCGACGGCCGAATAGGCGACGAAGCGGTAAGCCTTGATACGCTGTTCGAGATCCATGTCTAGGCACTGAAGATTCCAACGGCCCGATGTCCTTTTATACCTCTTCTCTCGTCAGAACTAAGCGCCGCCCTCACAGGCAATACCTGGCTGAAGGTGGCAGCTAGGGGGGACACAAAAACTTGATCGGCACATACGCAACCAGCCGATCTTTTCTTTCCTTCGTAATGTTTGTGTTTTTTGAGACGGACAGAAAAAGAGAGGGTAGCTTTTGGCAACTTTTGCGTCGTTACACAGGTGAAGATGATCTAATCGGATGAACACCTTTGCGCAGCGAGTGCAATAGTATTAGCTGTGTTTAAAAGTACACATTTGGTATTTATTGGTGTGATGGAATAGGGTGTTCAACATGGATGAACAATAACTTTACATTAAAACCTGTAAATAAAGCACGTGTCCTTTTATTAGAGGGGCAATTCAATTTAATGATTTACTTGTTTCAATAGAATTTGCATGCTATCGAATAAACAACATCGTTTTTCAGAACACGTGGAACTAAACTTCTTTGGAATTTTTTTTTTTCAGATTTACTTAAACAGCACATGTCTGCTTGTATGTTTCTTGCATGGAAAAATGTGGCCCCTAAAAATTTTTTATCAGATCCACCCGGGCGGACCGTCCTAAAACGTAGAATGTCCCGGGAATGGTTGGCAAATGTCGTTGTTAGTGCGAACGCCACCCTACGCTTCCAAAATTTCTGGCACATTTCTCGTGCATTTTTCCGTGTACTCCCCGTGGACAATCCGACGATTTTGCCAATTTTTTTCCCGTTTTCTTGGCTTTTGCAAAATTTTTAAGACATAAATAGTCTGTAAATTAATTTTTAAGCTCGATCATTTTCCAACGAAAATTTATCGTTTTAGAATTAAAATGAATAATTTGAAAGAGAGGCGTAGTTCTCAAAAATAAATTTTTTCGACATTTTTCTGTGCAAAAATGGCATTCACCGCCTAAAGATGCAAATGCGCTTCACTGCAATTTTGCTGGCTCATTGGACGACGGGAGAGGCGTGGTGTATTGCTTTTTCGAATTTCTGGAGTCAAGCCAGTCAATTATAAACTCGTGGTAAACGTATTGTTTGTCAGTAAATTTGGACAAGCAAGATAAGTTTATTGTAACTTTTTAGGACGGTCCATGATTGGCTAGTTCCAGAGTTATTATGGAAGTGTATTCGGCTACTTTTGGTGCAAAACTTTCAATTACAAATATTTCAAAGTATTTTGTCACTTCTTACAATCGCAATACGTATTGCGTTATTCCAGATACCACAATATCCGTTCCTAATTTACCTTTTACTTCCTTATTCAATTTTTCCGGCGTGATCCCACCTCCACACACACTTATCTTCTTCGTTTCATCAGACATCGTCAGTGTCATGTTTTTGGGTCTTCAAACCGTCAAAAAATCTGCATTAAACGTCTACGCCTACTGTTTCGAAAAAGGAATTCCAATGCCATATCTATCTCTCACCGATTCGAAGTAAACCTATGAGGTAATGACCGCCCATCTCTTGATAACAAATGAGAAGAAGAAAAAGATGAAAAAAAAAAAAGAAGAAGAAGAAGCAAAACCCGATTTCCGTTACCAAGGTCATTTTTTCGAATTACCTACGCGAAAAGGTGTATAGCTCGATTGTAATCTGATTGTACTTCGACGTTTTTCTTCTCAAAACAGAAAACATTTGTTGACATGGCAGCTAGGGGGCTATTTGTTTGCTTCGACACGATGCCATCCTTCTATTACACTCTACCCGTAATGAATGAAACAGTGCGTACCTTTAAAATGTATGGACGGAAAAAAGTAGTGTAGAAAACAGAGAAACCTCGATAGACTGGACTAACTTCTACTCTGTTATTGTTTTTGCAGGGTGGTTTTTTATGGACGTCACTCATTATGGAATGAGAATGGAAGGAACAAAAAAAGGGAAATTTCCGTTTTGTGTGGATGGCAATCAAATTGAATTGAATTGGCATGAAATGAGGGGGTTGGGGTATTGTTCGAATATGCAGGCGGCGTGAAATGTATGGGAACTGAAACTGAAACCGCGGTTCAGTTTGGAATCGGGAATTGTGTAGAATTTATGTACAAAATGGGTGTTGAAAAAGTAGCAAACAAAGAGCTTTGTTTTTTTCCGGTGATTTATTTCAGAAAAATACCATAATCTAGGCAGTGGGGTTTTAGAAAATAATTTTTTTTGCTTGTTTTTTAAATTCGAACTGCAGAAAAAAAATGAATGTAGGCAAAGTTCATTCTCAGCATTTTTCTCCGAGGCGCCGCCCTGGTCCCATGGTTCCCTCAGAAAAAACTTCGAACTCTCCGCTGCTCCTGAAAGTATGCAAACTCCTCAAAGTTGTCTTTAAAAAAAAGTTCGACCTTACTCATGCCTCGTATAAAAATTCTGAACAGATAATCAACGTTTTTAAGCAGATATTGTGAAAACAAAAAAATAGCAACGCGGTGTTTGCGTACTTTTAAAATTCAAACGGAAATGGGAACAAATCTCTTCAATTGCCATGCTATTTCTTTCATTGCCGTTTGAATTTCAAAAGTACGCAAACACCGCGTTGCAATTTTTTTGTTTTCACAATATTCTGAACTCGAGCTTTTTTTTTCGAGGCAACGGTGAAGTCGAAGTTTTCAAGGCATCTATGAGGGTTCTGTGTTTTCTCATATTAACGAGTAGGCTTTCCACGTCGGGAGTTTTTCGCCCGCCCGACCCGCCCTAGCGAAGGGCCGTCCGAAGCCCGGGCGAATAAAAAAACCCGCGTGAAATGTTCTTTTTTTAATTAAAACAAAGAAAAAAAAATTAAATTGTTTCAAAACAAAAATTAGTTTATTAATCGACATAAAATGCAAAAAAAGAACTAGGAGTATTCGTTTAAAAATAAATACGAGATCATCAACTTCTATACTAGAACCGGGTAAGAAATAATTAATATTTTTACAACAATATGGTGTCTAAAACTTACGAGTTGCCCGATTTATAATAATAAATTATCAGCACCCTTCTCAACATTCGAGCGAAGAGTTTCACCGCACGGCATCATAAAATCGTCTAATTCCATGCGTGGATCACTGAAAAGCCGAATAAGTTAGCGATTTGTGTTGGAAAGGCTTAAACTCACGCAGCTATAAGAACTAAAGCACTGAAATTTCCGCTTTCTACGTGATTGAACTGATCATATAGATCACAGATCATTTGATCATATTCGACATCCTGAACACACTTTTGACAGCTGAACTCACAAAAAAACAATAAAAATCATGTTGAATATTATTGAAAATAAATAAATAAATTCGAAAATTGTATTACGTGCCATGCAACGTGGCGGCCTATCGAAACACCGTCACGTAAATTCGCGGACAGGGCGAAGCGGGCGGGAGTAGGGCGCCCGACCTCCGGACGGGTGTAGGGTGTTTTCGGGCGGCCCGCCCGAGATGGAAAGCTTATTAACGAGTGAATGCAAATGAAGGAAATAGTGCGTACCGTAGCGGGACAAGCCTCTGATAAAAACTCTGAGTTGTCTCGTAGAGTAGCCAAGACGCAGGGGCCTGAGGCTTGAGTGAAAAATCGCGCCCGGAAGCACAACCGCGACGCGTCCAAATGAGGCCCAAAAATTAATAATGGTCTATTTGAACGCGTCGCGGTCGTGCGTCTGGGCGCATTTTCCTAACCGGCCTCATGCTGGTCAACTGTTCGGCAACAGTTTATTTAGATATTAACAACAGTTGAGCAAAATTTTGAGGGGTGAACAACATTTTGCCCACATATGGGCGACCGTTGATCATCATTTCAAGAAAACTTCCTTGCGACAACTATTGATCAACAAAAAACAAGGAATAATAAACTGCCAAATAGTCCCATGCAACTGTATGGCGACAGTCTGACAACTTTCTGGCAACTCTTGGGCAACTGTAGCTCCGCAGACGAGGCTACCCCGAATTAGAACTGGGTAATTTACCAATAAGCCCCCAAGGGTGATATGACATATATCCCCAAGGACCAGTTGATATTGCACCGAAAAAAGCGAAAAACCCCCTCATACCAAAGTAGTCCCCCGTCGTATCAAAATAGTCCCCCATCATTTGAATATAGTCCCCCTCATACCAAAATAGTCCTCTCATACCATTTGGGGGACTTTACCGTTCTTTTCTTAGGGGTGTTTATTTTTCGTGGGGGTCGTATTGTACTTATCCCCAGGACTGTCTCGAATGAGAACTGTACCGAATCAGAACGTTTACGTATCGAAAATGGTATATGAAAATAAGCAAAACAATATTTTCATTTTTTTGAAAATACTGGTTGTTTATGCGGGTAAAAATTCCGAGCAAAATAAAATAAAAATAATTAAATGTTCACAAACTCAACGAGTGGCGAGTTACTGACTTTTTTTATATGGTTCTGATCTGACACCGTTCTGATTCGAGAGAGTTCTAATACAGGGCAGTTCCGATTCCGGACAATTCTAATTTGGCACGGTTCTGATTAGGCACACGGTCCTGATTCGGGACATTTCTGATTCGAGAACGTTCTGATTCGGGGTAGCCTCCCGCAGACAGATGACAGTTGCCCAATTTTACCGATTAAACTCGCTTTAAGCTACGTTTTCCGAGCTTCACTTCAACAATAACCTCTTCTGTGCATGAAAAACATTAAATACTGTTTAGATAAAAAAAACCACGAAAAATTAAATTGTGAACGGAATACAAACAATGCAATGTTTTTCAAAAATTCAGGCTCAAAACTTTAACTTTTTGGGTGCTACTTCAGAATAGAACTTGTTCGGAACAGAACTATAGCGAAATATAACTATTCGGAATAGAACTGCCTGAAATGAAGCTCTTAAGGAAAAACAACATCGCGAAATTGAACTCAATAGCCTTTCTGGCTCAGTACATCTCCATTTCAGGCAGTTTTATCCCGCTACAGTTTCATTTTGAAATAGCACCACTTTTTGGCCTGGTACACGTAATTTTTAATGTATGGTTATGAAAAATTAGCTGGAGGTGCAATTATATTTGAGGTATTGTATTGTATTTCTCGTAAACCGGGGAGAGGTTTTTCGCTGTTTTTTTTTTGGTTTTCCAAGTTTACCTTTTCTGTTTCAAAGTGCTTATCGAGTTTGAGATTTTTTTAAAGGGCAGGCGTTAAGAGGTGTCAGAAAAGTTACCAAGGGGATAAATGGCTTCTGGCAGCCAATCGTCCATAGCGTCGTTGCTTTTTGATCCTCCGATGACGGCCCTTCCTATCATTGCGAAGCAGAATTCGCCAAGCGTTGGATTTTCCACCCACTAATAGGGAACGTGAGCTAGGTTTAGACCGTCGTGAGACAGGTTTAGTTTTTTTTAGTTTTACGCTATTGTTGACTTGTTATTGCGAAAGTAATCATGCTTAGTATGAGAGGAACAGCGGGTTCAAACAGTTGGTTAATGGACTTGGTCGAAAGGCCAATGGTCCAAAGCTACAATTTCAGAGCCTATAACTGAACGGGTGCAATACTACTAGATTATTTACGGTAACTGGAGCATTTTACTAGATTCGAGGAAAGTGCCATTCTTGATGCTTTTTTTGAAAGTTTGAATAATAATTTGTGATGAAAACAGGCAACAATACATTTTTCCAGACTCTGCTTCTCGCTTTGCGTCATAATCGACTCAATTTTGCTTCGCAATTTTTTTTGTTGCGACGAGCAAATAGTGTCAAACAGTAGCCGAGGAAGCTGCGTTTGCTCCGCTACTGAATTCTCAACCGTTTTGTTTGACCCATTCGATTTCCGATCGCTTTACCTAGTCTTTTGGCGTTTTTCTTTTCTTCTTTCCCTGCACTTTTTCTTTTTAATTTGTCTGTCTCGTTTCAAATTCACAACGAGTCAGTTGACGTCATTTCTCGGCGGGATAAATCTGAGCTAGAGACGTCCTTTTAAATCTACGTATTCTTCAACAATACGACCTACTTTTGCACACTCGCGTAATTCGGTTAGTGCCCAAATCCTTTTCTTCTTCTTTTTCTTCTTTCTTTATATTTTTCTGGACAGCTTCTTCATCTGAATCATTCTCTTCTCCTCCTCCAATTTCTTGCTACTTTTTTCCGTTGATTTCCGTGCCATTAGTTTCTTTTTCATTTTGCTTTTTTGTTTGTATAAATACATAGTACAAATCAATTTGTCCGTATTTAAAAGGCAAAAAAATTACATGGAAGCCACTGTTTGTTGATTCAGCTTGTGGGGAGTGTGATTTTTTGTGTCAAGCCAAAACTTGTCAATAAAAAAAAGATACCATGACAACACCGGGGAAAAATGCAAAAAATTAAAGAAAAACTTCGGCTGTTTTGTAAGATTTCGGCACTGTTTTCTAAACTCCCTCTCAAGGAAATTTGCGAGGCAAGTTGCCCATTAGCTATCCATTATATGCCCATCCATTGCCCACTAGCAGCTCATCAGCGGCCTCGTTGCTCAATAAAAAACTTCCCTGCCCATCTACAAAACTCATAATAGGCGGAGCGTGTCCCCTGGTTTTGTCAGGGTCTCTTAAACCATTGGAATTTCACAGCTAAATGCTTGAAGACGTGACATTTTTCAGAAAAAAAATCCGGCTCTTCCTGCAACTGCAGCTAAACAGCTCAAATTAATATTGCACACGTTCCATTTTCCATTTTCCATTTCCCAAATTACCTAATCATTCATACTATAAATCAATCACTGTCGTTATTTTCCATTCCCTTTCTCCTTTTTCCACTTCCTGTCCGAAAATTTACGCCCATCGCGTGCCAAAATACCCCTTTCGGTCCATCCATCCATCCATCCATCGTCATTTTCTCCTCCTCCTCATCATCCTATTCTTCTGCTCCACTCGACCCGAAATTGAGCTGCTCTCCTCTACGCATCTTCCTCGTCTGGAGGAGCAGAGCAGCTCAGCTCAGCTTGAAATTTTTATTTTTGTGCATGCGTGTGTGTGTGTGTGTGGGGCTCTGAAGAGACAAAAAGAAAAGGGACCTCCTTCGTTTTCTTTCACATAAATATGCATACACCTCGACCCAATGTGTTTTACATATCCATGTATTTTATTGTTAGAGAGTATGTGATCTGTGTGGAAGAGTCGCAGCCACTGTGAGCTGCTCTTTTTTATAAACACGACCCGCTTTGTGTTTTGCTCCATCGTCGTTTTGGGGGGTGGAATTTTAAATAGACGAGTGTGGGAGGTCAAAAGATTAAGGTCCGCGTATCGAAACTTTCACTTTTTCGTTTTCTTTTGTTTAATTTGTGGAGCGGAACATGGAAATTAAATTTTGACTTTTGCGCGTAAACGCACGCTTTTAAAATTAAACTGTCACATGAAATTTAATCATTCTCCTTATTGTCGGCCCGCCAAAATGGTCAAACGCGCTCCGCTGAACTCAATACTACGTGGATTTCATTTTGGTTTCCAAATTTTTTCATTTCACGTGTAAATTCAACGTGAAATAAAATAATTTGGAAACCAAAATGAAATCCACGTAGTATTGAGTTCAGCGGAGCGCGTTTGACCGACTTGGCGGGCCGATAATACCTTTTTTTGGTATAATTACTTTGTTATTCTCCGAATTTTTTGTTTTTTTATGGTCCACATTTTTTTGTTCGTCCTATTCTTCGAAAAGTTCTAATTTTTTTTGTTTATTGAAGAAATGTTGTTTTTGGCAAAGTTTAGCTGTAAAGTTGGGCTCCAAGTAGCCTGAAAGGTGCAAATTTTTATTAATAGTTTCGGCCGTATCTTTCCTATTACTGCGTCGCGAGAACCAGTCAGAGCGCTCGTGTCTTGCGGATGTCGTCTCGCCGCGATCAGTGCGTATACGGTAGTTTTTTTACGAAAAAAAACGAAAACAATGCAAAAACAGAAAAACAATTCAAAAAAGAACGTAAAAAACTACCGTATACGCGATGATCGCGGCGAGACCACAGCCGCAAGACACGAGCGCTCTGACTGGTTTTCGCGACGCAGTAATATTATGAGATGAGCAGAATTCCGCCTTCCGCATTCCTTCTTCTGGAACTACATTTTTCACTCCCGCTCATCTCTGATGATCACCTACGCTGTGGGTCATGCACCGTGAGTCAGCAAACACGCCCGAACGTATATTTCGGGTTTCTTCATAAAAAAATGTATGATTTCCATGTATTTTGTCGGTTTTTTATTCTGAAAATCTTGAAAAAACTGTTTATTAAAATTTTAGACAAAGAATTTTTTTTTAATTTGACTGAAATTTTAGGGAAAAAAACGGAAAAGCTTTCTTTATCCTTTTCTTTTTACTTTTTGAGCTCCGTTGCTCACTCCCGGTTCATGAATCTGTCCCTACCCACCCAACCCGGTGTATTGTACTAATTCGTACGTTTTTTCCAAAAAAAAAAAAATAGGCTCCGTATATATCGTTTAAATTTTTCTGCAATGGCTGCGCGCAATTTTTGCAATTATCGCAGCGAGACAGCAGTGAAATAATGTGGAAGATCGGAGCGTCGTCATTATCGTTCGTTAGTGAACATATAGTATAACTTTGTGGCGGCATTTTTTTCCTTAAAAAAAAACGCTCCCGATTCGACCATGTGACCATGTTTTTCCGAGCAAAGTAACAACCCGTATTTTTTTTTGTTCTAAAATACCCAAAGCTTGGTACCATCCAAAATAACTCGATTAGGTCACGGACCCTGTTGGAACTTTCGAAATTGAACTAATTTGTCCTCTTTCGTCATTCCCCTAGACTTTGTGCTCTCCCGCTCCTATTTCCCAACTTTTTAGTCACCGGCTACTCGCCTATTTGCGTCACAACTTGCCGTCGCCTGTTTTCACTTTCGGACCTGACCACCTCAAACAACAAAAAACATTAATTACACTGTGAAAAGAAAAGCAACAGATGACCAGTGTCTGCGCTTCACTCTTTATCGCCAGAACCGATGACTAACATAACAAGTGGAGAAAAACCAGGACGAAAAAAAGTTATGCGTTCGTTCGTTTCGAGCGAGTGTGTGGCGAGAGAGTGATGACGGCACAGCGGGACCATTGTTTAGGGTCCGCTTCCGACACATTACGTTTGTATATAAAAATAGCGGCGAAGGGATGGAAGGAGTGAGGAATAGGGGGATGAGCTGGAAGGTTCATCTAATGTGGCCTTTAAGTCCTTTAAGTCTGATGCTCTTTTTTTCACTGATCGAGACAACTCAGCAGTCTTTTGATTGATCTATCTTTTCTACTATGTCTCCTTATTTCTAATCTTTTTTTTTGCCCTTTTGTAAAACATGTGAGGTTGTTTTGATATTCTGAACCGAATTCCAAATTTTCCTTTTAAATGATTTTATTCCTTAGGTACAGTAGGAATATTTCTATTATTATTTATTATTTATTTTACAACGCACGCCTTCTCCGAAGCGTCGTCCAATGCGCCAGCGAATTTGCAGTGGAGCGCGTTTGCATTATTCGCCGGCGGCGTATACCATTTTTTAAAAAGAAACATCGGTTTTTTCGAGCACTATGTACGTTCCATTTTTTGACGTTAAAAACCTCAGACAAATGAGGAATTTTTTTCCAAAAATGACCGAGCCTCAGGGGTTTGAAAAAACACTTTAAATGAGAAATTTTGAATTCGGAGCAATAAGAAACAAGTATTACTGCATCGCAGAAACCAGCCAGAGCCGCTCGTGCGTTGCGGCTGTGGTCTCGCCGCGACCAGCGCGTATACGGTAGTTTTTTTACATTCTTTTTTGAATTTTTTTTTCTGTTTTTCAAAAGAAATATGTGTTTTGGTTCTTTTTCGTAAACAAACTACCGTATACGCGCTAGTCGCGGCGAGACCATAGCCGCAACGCACGAGCGACTCTGCCTTGTTTTCGCGACACAGTAATATCTTTACCAATTTTAGTTTGTTTACAAAATATTTAAGTCGGCAAACTTGGCAAAAATAAGAAAAATTTTTTTAAAAAATTGCGAAATCGTCGGGTCGTCCACGGGGCGTACACGAAAAAAAATGCACGAGAAATGCGCCAAAGGCCAGAAATTTTTGAAGCGTTGGGTGCCCTGCAACACTTTTTTTCTTCGTTTCTCTTATATTTAAATTGTTTTCGTAATTTGCTTAAAAGTTTCGGAAAAGTATCCACTAGCCGAGAAGACGTAGACATTGACTGCAATTGCGTTATCTGACTCATTGGAACCACAACTTTCCTTTCCTCATCCAAGCCCCAGTCTTCCAATGGTTCACTTCCCATTTTATTGTCCTTTCCAACAATCTTTCGAACTTTCGCGAACTGCTCTGATGACGTAACTATCCCAGGGGACCATGCTGTCTCCTTCCAAGACAGCTGTCCACTCCTTTTCCTTGCAACTAGCGGTCACTTGTTGTGCTCAAAACTTATAAACTAGTCCATGATGTTTACGGTTTCTACTTTTTCTATTTTTAACATCTCTTCCCAGTCGGACAGCTTTGATTTGCAGCAATTTGCGACGCGCTCTTTCGGAAAATCACATTTTGGATTCTTCTCTTTTCTGGTGTGGTGTGGTGTGGGGTGGGGTGGTGCGCCCCCACATTTGGTATTCATATGACATGAAAACCAAAAGGAAACAAAGGTAGGAGACGAAAAAAGACAAAAGAGACGGGTAAAAAGGAAAAAGGACCTCAAGAGTCACCTGCCCCTGGTAGTTCACACAATTTGGTTCCTTCCAAGTTTTCTGCAACTTTTCACGTTATCAATGGTTGCTCTCTTTTGACGAACTACATGATTTTTAATCATATTTTTGACCTACAAACTTTCTATTTTTAAATTCACCACTTGAAGTTTGATGACCCAATATCCACATTTGTTGTACTTTTGTACGATTTTAAATGTATCATGTTACATACTTGTTTCTCTTGCAAATTTCGAAGAATGATCATCGAGCTTCGAAGAAAAAGAAGGAAAAAATAGGTTTGGAACTTTTTCTCCCTTGGAAAATTGAATTTCTGACTGACTCGCACGTGAAAATAAAATTGAAATTGCTAGGATGATGATGATGAGGGTGGTGTTCTTTTTCGCAACCACATGATCATTTGGAACAGCATTGTCATGTGGCTTACAAACAAGTTATTGGCGAAAAAAATTGTGTTCCAGATGCCTCGCAGATTTCTGAGTTATCTGGAAAAATTCCTCTTCGATCAAAGTTCTGAAATCGCTATTTTCCTCTTGATCATTCGCCACTTGTGAGCCACGAATTTTTGCAAACCATTTTATATATACTCGGTAAAGCTCTGCGAATTAGCTCCAATCGCACAGTGAATTGCGCATGCATTTGATGGGACATTCAGAGAAATCAGAGCGAAAAATCGGCTACGGTCTCTCAATTTTCTGCACTCTCTCGTCACCAACGTGGCCGAGTCCTCCACTTTGCAAAGGGAGCGAATTTGCAGCGCTCCGTACTGGTATTATTTTTTTAATTATAAAACACCCAATTTGTCTGTTTGTATGTACGTCGAATGGTCTTTTCATTAATCTATGTTTTGTCCATCGAGGTATGTCGGGTACCCACTTGAACATTTAGCCTTTTTTACGAAGACGGTGGTAATGGACCTATTCAGGGGAGGAACAAACTGAGTTTTTGAGATTGTTTCACCCTTTGCGTCGAGCCCGGTCTCTAAAAACATATAATGCACCTGTAATTTTCAATGTCTATCTTCAAATGGCGCATTGAATTCTTCCATCGCCAGATCTGGACAAGACGGTTTTTTTTCAGTTAAAAACCATCTAGGTACTGTAGTTTTTTCATGTTTTTTTTTGAATACGGTTAAAAAACCGTTATTTCCTGCCCTGAATAGGTTCATAAGAATTCAGAAAATATATTTCTCAATTTTTCACAGTAACATTTTCCGCAAAAGTCCATAGTCACGCCATTTAAATTATTCAACTGAATGCAGGAGATTTTCGGCAAATTGCCAATCGGCTGCCCTTTAGCTGCCCAACCTCGTGGCAATTTGCCATTCCATTTGGCTCGCCCACTGCCCATTAGCTGCTAGAAATTCCCTGAAATCAGGTTAAGCTGAAATATATGCAGTTTTCCTTTATGATAATAAAATTAGAAAATATATAAAACGTCCCGCAAGCATTTTAATTGATCATCTGGAAAATCTTTGTCATGTGGTTTACAAACAAGTTATTGGCAAAAATTCTTGTGTTCCAGACGTCTCACTTTTTTTTTTCGATTTCTGAGTTTTGGAGAGATCTGAAAAATTACTTCTGTCGCTTTTGAGATCAGAGTTCTCAAATCTTTATTTTTCATTTACTTGAAAAATGTTATCCATTGAAAATGTGTGCAGGCTCCGCTTCATCTTGTCTGTCTGATTTCGGGCCTGCAGCGATTTTTCAGCTCGGGCTGGACAGATTTTCACCAAACTTGGCAAAACATTTTCACATCCATGGGGCATGAGGCAGCCAAAGTTTGATGAGAATCGGTTAAGTCTGAAGGGTAGAAGACCGGAATCCTAGAAAAATTGGTCAATCGTCTCCGAAGCCCTACAGTTTGGCTCGGCTCGACCCCGCCATAAATGACCTAATATGGTCCATTGATAGTCCGTTTTAGATCCATCATTCCAGAGCTTTGCCTGTGCGACTTAAAATTAAGAAAACGATGAGTGAATAATACTTGGATACAGTGAAGCTTAGACTACAGTGTCATTCAACTGTTAGTTTTCCTTCATTGAAACCCGATACAATTCGTGTACCGAATCAAACTACATACATACATATTTTCGATCACGTTTGCAATATAAACCCCTCAACCAAGTGGATAACTTTCAAACCACGCCCGTTTTGTTTTTCTTGCTTCTTTGCAAGAAAAAAACGAACCTTTCTGCATCCGTCTTCTATAAATACCTCTAGACACACCACACACTTCTCGGTGTCCGTCTTCTTTCCTGACTATGAGTAGATCAAATCAATCTTTATCTGTTCTCTGCGTCTCTGTTATCGTCTAGAAGCACATGCTCATCCCTCCCGCAGTTGTTCTTATTCTTGTGCTCCCACTCGTCCCGCCCCGTTGCCGCACCCGAAAAACCACCACATGTCGACCCGTCGCTACGAAAACCTTTTCGACCTTTTGCTTTTCGTCTTTTTTTATTCTTTTTCTTCTTCTTCTTCTATCCTTGCCGACAAGTGATTTTCAGAAAGTTTCAGACAAGTTCAAACACCTCTGGAAAACTGGATTGCCTGGTTCTATGCACCGATTGTGATATGCGATCGAAAATTGCGGATTCCGAATCGGATATCAACAAAAATGTAGGTTTTCAGCAATATTGATCTCTGAAAGATCTACTGGGAGCCCTAGGCCCAAATGAGCTGGCTCCCTGTAGAAATTTCAGAGATCAGTAAGACATTTATACGGCTATCTCGAATCACCATCTCATTTGATGCTCTTCCGTTTTTATCAAAGCACCACATCCATTTTCCCGCCAATAAATCACGTGTACGTCACGTCAGGCACTCGGTCCTTTTCCGTCCATTTCTTTCCGTGCCTTCCCATCACACAGACCTCCCAATAGAAGTGACGTGCCCTCCCCGCCACCACTTTTATTTCTTCTTCTTCCCCGAAAGCTCCACCACCAATAGTACGAATCTAGTAGCTGTTCTAAGAAGTTCCTTTTGCTGCTAGATATTTAAGATAACAAACTTTGTCCAAGACAAAAAGAAAGAACGTGACTTTGAGAGTTTACTCTTTTGCGGGAACCCGCGAGACGAGGCGAGACGAGACAAAACTCGGGACGGACGGCAGAAGGCCGAGCCTTGATTGATCGGACAGAAATTGCTGTTGGAAGGAGGAGGGGGAGAAAAAAAGAGTCCGCAACTCGTAATCTTCTTTTCCTTCTTCTTCTTCGTCCTATTTTTCTCCTCCACTGCTGCTATTCGACATGTCTTCGGCTGGTCTTCAAGCGAAACGAAGATGTCGACATTTTGATCGCAGTGCACTTATCAGATGGTTCAGACAGGTGCATTTGTAGTTTATAGATAGAGGGGGATGAGGGATGGGGCGGGGCTTCTTTAATTCATCGAGTTGATGCTAATGCGATTCGGAAGTCAAGTGAGTGAAGTTGTCACTTCTTCATGAAAATCTCCCGCCGCTCACAATCAGAGATCATCATACATAAATAATTTTTAAATCATACTTTATAAACAAAATAATACACGTTCCTCTATTTCCAGATGAATCCCAAGCCCGGTTTTTTACGCCGTCAATGGCGAAAAGTGAAAGGAGAGATGGCGTCATCCCTGATGGCCCAATATCGACGATGTGTGATCCGAATGAAAAGATGTTTGCGTGAGAACGACGACGTTGAGCAGCAAAGACGCAAATCTCAGGCCAAATTGCATCCGTTGCCAGGTTTATTTTTATTTATTTATTTCACTATTTAAAAGCAGTGAAATTTTTACTAGCTTCGTTCTTTTTGAAAAAAGATAAGCAGCTGCCCGTGTTTTGAGAGGTTGAGGATGTTCTGAGCTGGAAAAAAAGAAGAAGAAACGAGAGTGATGTAAAGAGTTGAGAATTCGAAATGAGGTGATAAAAAGAATCGTTTCGAAATAAACTTTATAGAGCTCGTGGACTTTATGTACTGATTCAGGTGATCAGAACTCACTGATTACGAAATTAAACTAAATTATTTATTTATTTACAATTTAGATTTTGTTTATTTATTGATTTTCTTCTCACAAAAAGTGAGATAAAATTTTTTTTTTAATTTTGTGTTTTCAATCGAGTTGCATCATGAAAACACGAAACCCCGCCCACTTTTTTCACGCGATTGTTAAATTTAAGTGCATTTTGAATTTTTGCGTGAAAAAAGTGGGTGAGGTTTAATTTTTTTAATGATGAAACTCGATTAAAAACACAATAACACCAAATGTTTAAAGCGTACTTGCCTTTTCCATGTTTTAAATAATCACAGACTTCAGGAAACGCGTTCCACGGCGTTTTTGGCAGTATTTACGTTTTATGAAAAAATGTTTGAACCCGAGTTTTCGGATGTTATTTCTAGCGTCTCTGCGCCTCCATTTTTGCACGAATTTTGCTAAACTTGGCCGAAGGTCACTGTGGAGACGCGGAGAGTGCGATAGGGCGCGTTTGCGTTTATTTAGGGTCTAGAGCGCTCTATCGCTCCAGTTTGAGCTCCCGGTCATCGCAATATGTTCCCATGATTTCCTGTTTTTTTTTTGATTAATGGCGCTATTTTGAGCAAAGTTTTGATGTGTTTTGGTTTTTCCTAATTAGAATTTATTGTGACAAACGCCTTAATGTTTTTGATAATATCAGTAAAAATATCTGTGTAAAAACCAATATTTTTAACAATCACTTTCCCAATTTTCTTACCTGTCACAGCATGGACGTGGCTTGTCTTGTTATCTGCGTCGCTTCTAATTTCGGCCGAGTTTTCGTGCCACCTCATAATTTCCCGGCGTGGTAGACTCTACGTACAGGCAAACGCGCCCTATCGCATTCTCTGCGTCTCTACAGTGGTGTTCGTGCTAAACGCGTGCGAAAATTGAGACGCAGAGAAGCGAAAATTGGGGCTCGAAAATTTGATCTCAAAAAAGTTTTCTGAGACCTGGTCCCGAACACTCCATGTTTAAAACGCGACAACTTTCGAGACTACAATACTGATTACGTCATATGTTTAGATAGCTCACGTTGCTCCGATCTCTTTTTCTTCTCTTTTTTTCCCCGTCATCGATTTCTGATCGCCACCCTCTTTTATCTCCAAGCGGGCGCCAATCTTTTGCTCCTACACGTACCACCGCCGTGACGAATGACACATGCTCGTCTCGGTCCTTTTTGCTCAATCCTTGTCTTTTCTTTTCTTTTATCCTTTATCACAACTGATAGAGACGATGACGAAACATAAAGCGACATCTTTTGAAATCATTTCAAAAAGCGCACGAGGATTGATGGGGGAAAAGTGTAATAATTTGAAACACTGAAAAAGATTTAAAAAATTCTTAATATTTATAATTTCATTTCAGACCGCCCATTGCGAAGAGTGGCATCGAAACTGAACAGAAAACCGACAAATGAGATTGAAAGATTGCGAAAAAAGGGAGACGATTGGAATGCGAATGATCTGTTCAAATTTCAATATTCGGATCCGGAAGAGGGAACTCCGGAAGAGAGAAAACAATTGTGCTACGATTGGCTTGATAGGCTTCATGATATTTCCAAAAAGTACTGCTATTTGGCATGGTACGTTTGAATTTTTTATTGGAAAAATGAGGAAAATTACTTTGTTTAATTTCAAAAACTACGCCAGCCTATTTTTAAAGATTTTCAAATTACTTAAACCACAGGCGGTGTTGGCGAACTCGTGTTGCACACCAAAATCTAATATTGCAAGCTCCACCCATTTTTTTTATAAGCGTTTAAAAAATGTACCGTATTCAGAGGTTTGCTAACTATTGTGTTTTCAATCGACTTGCGACATGAGAACGCGAGACTCCGCCCACTTATATTTTCGGTTTCAGTTTAGTCCAAAATACAAACGAATATAGTGGATTCGTGGCGGAGTGATAATTTTTTTCACGTTTTTATTCGAAAAATGAAGAAATAACTGAAGAAATGAAGAGATTTTTCGTTTCCCAGTTTCACGTAAATTATCACTCCGCCACGAATCCACTATATTATATTTTTGATTTTAAATTTAATTCTTCCAACAGTGCGTACTGCTTTAAATATAGTGAGTATTCATTTAAAGCATGTATTGTGTTTTCAATCGACTGGCGACATGAAAACGCGAGTCTGCATTCACCTTTCTGTCTGCGTCTCTTCAAATATCACTGTGTTGTCGTGGTCGCACACAAAAAAGTGGGCGGAGTCTCGCGTTCTCATGTCGCAAGTCGATTGAAAACACAATATTACCAAAAAAGACAACTTTGGGTTAGATTACGGTTACAAACACAAGTTCGTAAACTTTGAGTGACAATATGTAAAACACCAACTGGAAATTTTTTCTACAAAGCGCTTCACGTTAAGCCATGTCTACCCAAATTTTTCATCTCCTTTAGTTTATTTTCGCACCTACCTTAATCAGACAAAAATTTTTTTAAAATAAATATCAGCAATAGAGTAAATATATTTCCAACACCCTTCCATTTTCCAGGTACGAATCGGCCATCTACGCGTGCTACTACCGTCTCGCGCCAATTCTAACCGATCCTATCGAAAAACAACGAATTTGGCACGACGTTAAACACGAATATGCCGAGATTTTCATGATGGGTCGTCGAATTTGGCGACGTGCAATCCATCCGAGCAGACTTCGTGTCTTTTACGATTTGGCCATGTTGTGCGTCAGATTTGGCGATATGGAGAACGACGAGACAGTGCCAAGGTTCAAAGAATTGATGTCGGATTCGACGAATTTTGATTTCAAAATCCTGAATGAGACGGAGTTTATCAAATCTCTTGATAAGGTTGGTTTTCTTTTTTCATTCGCGTTTTTTTTTTCAATTGATTCAACTCCTTTTTTTGCAGGTGATCAAATTGGAGAACATTGTTATCGATCAATTCTACAAACGTCGCCGTAGCAGTGGATCAATTCGTTCATCATTCCGATCTCGCCGAAACACGGATTGTTCTCCATCTCGTCGTTCTGAGCTTCTCGATGATTCTCCGAAAACCGAAGACGAGGCGGACGTCATCAGTCTTGCGGAATCACTTCAACAAGTTTCCATCAGTCTTCCGGCGACAACTTCATCTGAGCCAATTTTAAAGTCCCCAACTACCGTAACCCTGACTATTCCTACGATTGTGGTGGAAGGACCAGAATCGACGTCATCGAGAAGTCGACCTGCTTCGCCACGACTCGTCAGATTCGATGAATAACATTCATTTCTATATCATTCTCTTATACTTTTCTGATCCTACGGGTTTCTAGTACAACGGGGCGTATATTCAATCAATAGTTCACATTTTAATAACCGCCAACATATTTTGTTCACTTTGCCTCTTGTGCCTTACTTATTTGGAATTGATTCTTCTATTGCAATGATTAATAAACGAGTTGACTCTTACTTACTTACAGTTAATCGATCCGTTCTTCGATGGTGTGGTCGCGGATCACAGCATGCCAAGCCTTTCGGTCCTTTCGGATTCGCTCCATCTTACAGGTCGCTTCTCACTTATGGGAATTCATTCTTGCATTAGCCTCGTCCATCTGCCATCGTTTCTTCGCATTATGTGTCCGCTTCTTTTTCTTGATGACTAGTAGGGGGTCTCGGATCTCCGATTGTGCTCGGATATCTTCCCTGTGCATATTTCTCTGACGTTGTTCCGATAATGAGATTCCGACTAATCGTATTTCTAATGCTGCGTAGACCCCTCTGACTCTTTCAGAAAGTGTTTTTGTGAAGATCCAAACTTCAGAGACATACGTGAGAGCCGGTTAAACGATGGAATCTAAGAGTTGAGCTCGGATTCGCAGTCAAGACAGGGCATCTGTGGTGTTCTTGATTTTGTTGAACGCAGCCCATACTGATCGGCGTCTTCGGGTCTTCTGAGAAGTTCCGGCTCTAATTCGTACCGAGGTAAACGTACTCATTGACCTTTTCGATGCCGCTAGTCGCGTTGTTGTGCGTTATATTGACCGGGCTTTTCCTGGCAAATACATTTTTCATCACGTTGGTCTTGTTAGTATTCATTCGGAGGCCTACTTTTCCACACATCTCGACCAATTTTTTGAATGATTTAGCTTGCCGTCCTGGCGACCAGAACGATGTCGTCGGCCAATCTCAGGTTCGTGAGATTTTGGCCATTGATTTGTACTCCGGGCAAGTGGTCGTAGTTATCGTCGTCGGAGGTGGCGAACACCTCTTGTTGTGATCGGGACTTCTACTTTCTTGTGGAATGGTGTGATGGTGGTTGTGCAGTTGGTGTAGCACTGTTGCAGTAGGGCAATATAGGCAGGCTGGACGCCTTGACTTTTCAGGCTTTCCCAGATTGTCTGTGGTTCAACACTGTCGAAGGCTTTGTGAAAGTCTATGAAGACAAGTGTGAGAGGTTGCTGGTACTCGCGTCCAACATTGTGTAGGCGTTGGATTGAGTGGATGTGGTCGATCGTAGAGAATGATCGGCGGAATCCTGCTTGCTGGGTCTCCTCGAGTGTAGCCCGTATTCTATTCTGCTCTCGGACGTTTCGAGCACGGATAGAAGGCATATAGATACTTAGATAGATACTTACTGTAATACTCTTTCTTATTATTGTTTTAAAAAATTTGACACCTGGCGAGAGGCGCCACGGGGTGTTGAGTGGTACATGAAAATTAAACTTTAAATTTCGCGGGAAAGTTGTCACGTCACTCGAGAAAAAAGCGCGCGAAATGGCGTATTCAAAACGTCGTTACTGCGGCGCCACAGCAATTTTTTATACTTTTTTTTCTTGTGGGTTAATATATTTTGCATGATTCTAAATATCTAAACAATATTTCCCTATTTATTTTATGCAGAAAACATATTCCGCCAGCGCCTCGTTTTTGAAAATCCAAACCGTTTCAACTCTGTAACAACCGCGTTTCCTCAAATCTGGGTGAGCAGTGGAGCGCATTTTCACCATGTACTCTTCAACACGCCGTGAGGCGCGAATTCAAAAAATAGGCTCCGCCTCCTCGCCGAAATATTTTTGCAACTCTGCGCGCGCCAATTTGCAATCGCGGTGCGCGCGATTTCCGTTATTTTATTAACAAATATCCAATTAAGAAAATTAAAAACTCACTTTAAATCAATAGTTGTCAAATGCGCTTCAAAATAACCATTTTCATAAAGGTTTCCAGGAGAAATTGAAAGGCACTGGACAAAAATTCGAGGCAGAAAATCGCGCGCACCGCGATTGCAAATTGGCGCACGCAGAATTGCAAAACTATTTCGGCGAGGAGGCGGAACCTATTTTTGAATTCGCGCCTCTCGCCAGGTGACAAATTTTTTAAAACAATAATAATTATTTACATACATCCAAATGTTGGTTTATTAAATATTTACGAGCAAGAAAAATAAGGGGAAATTGGGGGAAAGCAAGTGGAGGGAGGAAAGTAAAGTCAATAAATAAGTGGCAGATGAAGAAATAAGCGGTTGATGTCTACCAATCACCAGAAAAAAAAAAAACAGAAAACAAAAAAAAACACTCTTCGATTCAAATATAATACACAGGAAGTGGAAGGGGAAAATGAGAGAACACCAAGACTTAAAGGACGGGGAATATAAATAAGCAAATGACGGAAATGAGAAAGGGGATAATCCGGGAGGGAGGGAGTCAATTTATTAAATACTTATGTAAATGATACATAACATTTTTAGTCAATCTTCACAGTCTGATAGATTTTTCGGACGAATTTCGCGGTTCCCACGTATCCGATAGTTCCAGTCATAAGACCAAGAGCAGCGGCGAAAATTCCCATGTATCCAAAGTAGAAGACTGTTTGGAATAGACCATACATTCTGAAAAGTATTTTGAAAATAAATAAGATAGTAAAAAAAAAAGACAACTTACTTTGTCTTGAAGAAGAAATAGTACATCGAATACAAATAAACGTAAAAGGCGGTAGAAGCTCCGCATGCAAAACTCGTCCATCTCCATCTGTAGTCTTCCGCATTCAACAAGAAGTACGAACAGACAATAGTGACACAGACTGTGACAATAGAAAGAATGATGGTGACAAGAAGCATGAATCCGTAAACGTAGTAGATCTTATAAGCCCAGAAAGAAGTGAAAATAAAGTACATCTCGATAAAGATCGATCCAAAAGGAAGAACTCCTCCGGCCAAAGTGATAAGCCACGGCTGAACGAACCACTTCTTGTCAGGGATCGGGCGAGGAACAGCGTTCACTCGGCACGGATAATCCGCGGTTCCAGCCATGTTTCTACCAATGACAGTTCCAACAAGTGTCAGAGGGAGAATAACGAAAAGGCAAATCGCAGTAACGGCGAGCATAATTGTGAATGGAATAGCACGGGAGGCGTGGTAGTAAATGGCAATAAAGTTGATCAGGAAAGCAACTCCGCAGACCATACTTGGCAGAAGGAATGCTCCGAGAAGCATTTGCTTGATCCAGTGACGTCCTCCGAAGCGGGCATACATCGATCCTCCACCATATCCGTTGACTGGAGAGCATGCGGCATACACAAAGATAGCGGCAGACAGAAGTGATCCACGTCTGAAACAAATGTTAGAACATACTCGAAGAAAATCGACTTACTCAGTGTAAAACTCTCCGACGATAGCGAGAATTGTTGTGATAACAGCGACGGTAAAAACGTGGTAACCAGCCCCAATGCACGAGGCGAAAAGAAGGGGCATGGATGGTGGCCGGAAGACGTCTCCGTGCACTTGCTTCCATCCGTACTCGTCTCCAAGATCAGCATCCAGATCATCGAGACTGTCCTCTTTCTGGTAACGGGCGTAGTCTTTTCTCAATGTTCGGACGAGAATCATCCACACCAATCCGACAAGGAATACAACCATCATGAAACTGTTGAATATCGAGAACCAGTGGATCTGGAAAAATTTGTTTAAAAAAATGGAAAATAAACGTATTATATTACCCTGTGTTGGAAAAAGTTTGGATCCAAGTACTTATCAAATCTCTTTGTGAATTCAACTGAAGATTTGCTCCACTGCACTTCATAAGTATAGCTAATCTTTGCTCCTGGACGGATGTCAATTCTTCCATCAGTCGTCAGATTCACATCCACAACTTGCTTATCATTGTATCCAATATCGAGACGTTTGTGGGTGTAGAGTTTGTAAGCTGGTGGAGAAACAGTGTTATCCACCTCTCCGACCATTCCCCAGATCGGCATGTCATCCAAGTACATCTGATAGTAGTAGCTGTTCTGGATGGCATACAGAAGTGTCTTGTAATCAGTCTCGGTCAGCGTTTTCTCACAGACAACTGTCTTTTGTGTGCTCGCTGAAAAATAATCGTAATGTAAATACCTATTTATAGCGTTCAAAACCCGTTTTTTTGTGTTTTTAACTATGGAAATTCAGAATTACAAATAGATAACAAACTTTTAAAAATATTTACCGTATGCAGAGATATTTGCTAGATTAAGGCCTATTCAGAGTACTGTAGAAAAACAGAAAAAAAAGACAAACGGGGAGAAAACTCCGATTTGGCTTAAATTTTGGGAAAAAAATGTTAAAAATACTCCCGGGAATGCTCAAAAAATTTAATCCAAAATAACGATTATAAAAAACATTGATTTTTTTCTGAATTTTTCTCATGCGCGTGCTTTTTTCAACAGCTTTGTATTTATTTATTTATTTGAATACGCCCATTTCGTATTTGTATTTGATATTTGGTATTTGAGTTATTTGCCAAAATGGTTTATTTTGTTTTTAATAAACTTTTACCATTTTTTGTCGGCCAAGCATATCTTCGAAACAGTTCTATTTCGCTTCAGTTTTATTCCGAGGTAGCACCAAAAGATTTTGGTTTTTGGCGAAATTTAATTTTGAAAAATCAGGCGAAAAGGAGTACACGAAATGGCGCGAAATTCAAATTTTCAAGAAAAACTAATCTTTCTGGGGAAAATTGACTTTCTACTAAAAGTTTCGGCCGCCGGTTATCTAGGCCATCATTTTTTTTTTGTAAAATTCGGAAAAAATCAGAATCTTTGTGTGCGATTTTAATGTGATATTCGTAAATCCCCCACACAAAACTACATTTTAATGCAGATTCATCGAAAAAATGGTTTCGAAATGTCGCGGAGCCACCGGGGCATGCTTGAAAAAATTTGTAATTTTTCTAATCTGGTACAAGCCTGGCTGAATCAAAAACTATTTTTGCTCTTTTCTCATTTCTAAACTGTTTTTTATTTGACCTTTTCCTCTACCCAGAGGCGAACGCAACGGCCTGCCGCTAACAAATCTACTCCTCGAGAGCATTCATTCCACGTGTCCCGTGTGGCGCAGGCGGTTGCACGCTTGCCCGTCTAGTTTTTATTTGGCAGCGGGTGCTGAGTTCGACCCCGCCATGCGCCTTTGACACAGACACACAAAGATCCTCAGTTACAAACCCAAACAGAATTTTATATATAAGGATGATTTTTCCGCGCAATACTTTTTGAGCATGTCCGGGAGTATTTCTATAATTTTTTTTTCCAAAGTTTTAAGTCAATCGGAGCATTCCACGAATTTTCTTCTACTTTTTGTAATTTTTTTTTCTGTTTTTCGACATTTCTCTGAATAGGTTTACAACAAAATCCATAGATATTGAACCAAAATTATTTTTACGTAGTTAAAATCATCTGACTATAGTAGGGTTTTTTTGTTGATTTTCCGCCATTCCAAATAGAGTCAAAAACACCAAAAACGTGTTTTGGCCATCAACTGAATAGAGCCCTGACAAAACCAGGGAAACCCATGAAACAAAGGAAGTCAAACCCGGAAAATGAACTTCGTACAAGAACTTTTATGGAGCTATTATCGGCCCGCCACGTCGGTCAAACGCGCTCCGCTGAGCTCAATACTACGTGGATTTCATTTTGGTTTCCAAATTATTTTATTTCACGTTGAATTTACACGTGAAATGAAAAAATTTGGAAACCAAAATGAAATCCAAGTAGTATTGAGTTCAGCGGAGCGCGTTTGACCATTTTGGCGGGCCGACAATATGCAGATAAATTTTCCGGCCATTTTATCCCTATGCAGACCAAAATTTTAATGCAGGTCAATGCAGATTAATGCAGGAAAATTAATCTGCATAGGCGCATAGGTTTTGACTTCTACGGTTTCGTGATTTTCCCACATTTCTGTCCAATAAGACCAAATGCAAAAAAAAGTACTTCTGAACTTGATGTCAAGGCCCGAAAATTCGAGTTCCACACCGAGCAACGACTCTCCCATCGTTTCGTGATAATGTCCAATTTCTTTTTTATCTCCTTTGCAGAACGGAAGTGAGAAATAGGTGTACGTCTCCTGACGGTTCGAGTACGGGCCCACCTGCAGTTTCGACTATGCGTCATTTATAAAATTATTGAACTTACCGTGTTCATCCAAAGCACTACCTCCTCGTCGACTTCGTACATGTGATCATGTTCATCGGCTTCGACAAGAAGCGCAGTAAGCAACAACAGGCTTAGCAGGACCCGCATTTTCCTGAAAATCTATTGTTTACCGGTTTTGATTTTGATTGTGATTTAGTGAAAGGAGTGATAGGGATGAATCTTGATAATCACAGTGACAATTTTTCGAGTAAATAGCATAAATTCAGTTGAAAAGATGTGAAAAATGAGCAGAAAAGGAACAAATTGTTGGATAAACGGTTGTCGGCGATGAACATCGGAGTTTACGTGGAATGCGAGACAGTACGTGCCGGAGAGAGACGCAGAGAAGTGGCAGCAGCCGGGAAAGTGCGATGGGGCGCGTTTGCATCCTCTCCTCATTTCGGTTTCGTTTTTTGTCCGATGAAATGCAACGCGTCGAATCGGCTATCGAGAAAGCGGTGAAACTTCGTTCCCATGGCATTTTCATCAGCGAGACATTCGAGTTGGCAAGGCAACAGGCGAAGAGAGCAATCGAAAATGGTATCACTCCGTTTCCGGTAGTCATAAAGGACTGCTTTTTGTAAGATTTACTTTTTTTTTTTAAAACCTAAAACTATTTCTTTTCTGAAATACGAAAAATGCTATGTTCTTGGAGAAAATGTGGACTTTAGGCCGATAAAAAGCCCTATTTACTGCCCTTCTATGTATTGTGGGTGCACTTCAATTAGAGGTGCCCTTCTGATAGAGTAAATACGGTATATAAATAAATTTAGTTCTCTTGCGAAATGTTCAAACCCGTTTCTAAATATAAATAAAAAAAGTTTAGCGCTCTGTCAATTTTACTTTTGTCCAAATTTGAACTTTTTTTCTTTTCAGGGAGCAGATTTCTATTGTCGGTGCGTGGAAATTCATTTCGCGCTCTACGGATAACGCAAGGCGCGTTGAATTATTTTGGAGCACGACTGGGCGTAAAATGTATTTTTTACGTCTACTGTGAAATTTCGAATTTCACTGTGAAGAAAAAAAATCCGTAAGCGTAAAATCCCAGCCCTGTTTTGAAGGGAAATGCGTATTTTAAAAATAAAATTCGAAACTCGAAAGTCAAAATATTTAAATGAGACATTGGAAAAAACGAATATACACAGACAACTAGAACGAAACGCCTCGCGTCATCGGTAGAGCGCGAAATAAATTTCGACGCACCGACATTTCCAGTTTTTTTTCCACGATTTACTTGCAAACCAAGAGCCAAATTCTAAGTTTCTTGCAGAACATGCCAAATTTTCTTCAAAAATCTAGAGTTTCCGAGTTTATTCATATATTGTCGGCCCGCTAAAATGGTCAAACGCGCTCCGCTGAACTCAACGCTATGCGATTTTCATTTTGGTTTCCAAATTATTTTATTTCACGTTGTATTTACACGTGAAATGAAATAAATTTAAGACCAAAATGAAAATCGCATAGCGTTGAGTCGAGCGGAGCGCGTTCGACCATTTTGGCGGGTCGACAATACATGTTTTTCTTTTTTTTAAATGAAAAATCTGGAAACATTTTTGCGCGATTTTTAACTGAAATAGGGTATGTTCTGGAAGATCTTTGGCCAACGAAACTATGGGAACAATTTTTTTTTCAAAAAAACATCGAAAAATTTTATTTGAAGCGAAAAAAATTAGTTATTCGCTTCAGAACGAAAGGAATTCCAACAACATGCGCTTCACAAATGCTGGAAAAGTATGTGCCGCCTGTGGACGCCACTGTCGTTGAGAGAATTGTGGCGAAAGGCGGATGTATTGTAGGAAAAGCGAATCTCGACGAATTCTGCATGGGAACGTCTTCTGCGCTTGGACACTTTGGACCAGTTAAAAGCGCACTTTCGAAAATATCTGAAGACGATTGGTTTATTCCGGGCGGCAGTTCAGGAGGATCGGCAGTAGCGGTGCAGACTGGAATCGCTGATGTGTAAGGGGTTTATTTATTTATATAGTGTGGAGAACTGTGAAATAATTACGCTCCGGTTGGGCCAAAACTGGAACAATTTTGGCATCAATTTCGGACCAATCGGATCATCCTTCGCGTTTCATTTATTTTCACCCAATGTTTTTTTACTTAAAAAAAAAAATTTCCATTAATAACGCCACATCCCACTAAAATAACTTTATTTCAGTGCTCTCGGCTCAGACACAGGCGGTTCCACAAGAAATCCAGCTGCTTTCAACGGAATCTTCGGCTTCAAACCGACGTACGGAGTGCTTTCTCGATATGGACTGATTCCTCTCGTCAATTCTCTAGATACACCGTCGATTTTCGCTAGAAGTGCGGAAGAGTGTTGGCAATTTTTAGAAGCGTTGAGGGGCGTTGACTCTTTTGATTCGACATCCATTGATCTTCCCGATAAACGTGCAATTGACTCTGTAAAAGGCCTTCGAATTGGAGTTCCACTCGAGTATCACAATGAGTGTTTATCAGAAAACGCGTGGAGATACTGGAATCGCGTTGTGGGAACTTTGAAAAAGGATGGAGCCGAGATCAAAAAACTAAGCTTGCCGACTACAAAATACTCGCTGGCTTGCTATTCAGTTATCGCTGCAGCGGATGTTGCTTCAAATATGGCCAGGTAAATAAATAAATAAATAACATTTGCATCTTTTCAAATTTTAGAGCATTTGGTGTACGAGTGAAAATGTATAATTTCAGTTTTATGGAAGAGGTTTTTAGTTAGTCCCTCCGAAACTTCTACCACGGTCATATTTTTAGTTAATTTTTTCAAAGTTCTTTATTTTTCGTCTATTTGTTATAGAGTTAATAGGCATGTTTAGATGAATTTTCCTAAATGCTATTTTATTCCTATGTGAATCTGTATTTTAAGGTAGGAAAATTCATTTGAGTAAATATTGTGTTTTCAATCCAGTTGCGACATCAAAACGTTAGACTCCGCCCACATTTTTCACGCGAAAATTAAATTTTAGTGCATTTTGAATTTTTGCATGAAAAAAAGTGGGCGGAGTTTCACGTTTTGACGTCACAACTCCACGGCGTGTTGAAGAGTACATCGTGAAAATGCGCTCCACTGCTCACATAGATTTGAGGAAACGCGGTTGTTACAGATTTGAAACGGTTTAGATTTTCAAAAACGAGGCGCTGGCGGAACACGTTTTCTGCATAAAATAAATAGGGAAATATTGTTTAAATATTTAGAATCATGCAAAAGATATGAACCCATAAGAAAAAAATATATGAAAAATTGCTGCGGCGCCGCAGTAACGACGTTTTGAATACGCCATTTCGCGCTCTTTTTTCTCGAGTGACGTGGCAACTTTCCCGCGAAATTTAAATTATAATTTTCATGTACCTCTCAACACCCCGTGCAACTCGGTTGAAAACACAGTAGGTCCATAAAATATACGTAACCTGTAAAAAAACCGCAAAGAAAATTGGAAGAAATTTTCAAAAAAAATTTTTTTTTAAATTACGAATATCACATTGAAATCGCACAAAGAAATTTCTCTGATTTTTTTTATTATTTTTACAACAAAAAATAGAAGACCATGCGGGCTTCGAAAATTGGATTGTCTTCATAGGTTTTTTTTCTCCTATTCCCTTCATTTTTTGATAAATTATTTACAAATCGGCCAAAATTGCCATTTCAAACAGGAAAAATTTCGGAAAAAATGCTGGCCGCCGGTTTCCTAGATCGCGACTTCGTGTACTCCCCGTGGTCTTCTATTTTTTTTTTCAAATAATGAAAAATCTGAGTTTTTTTCCCAATTTCAATGTGATTTTCATAAATCTCACACCCAATATTTAGTACATTGTAATGGACCTATTTAAAGTACTGTAGAACATCGGAAAAAATGAAAAACAACTGGGAGAAAACCCGGAAAATGCTCCGATTGGTCTGAAATTTTGGGAGAAACTGTCAAAAAGGCTTCCGGACTTTCTCAGAAAATTTTGGACGGAAAAAATGTTCAGAAAAAAAATCAATATTTTTTCTAAATCGAAATTTCGGTCCAAGATTTTCTGAGCAAGCCCGGAAGAATTTTTTACAGTTTCCCCCAAAATTTCAGACCAATCGGAGCATTTTCCGAGTTTTCTCCCAGTTTTTTGTCATTTTTTCCGATTTTCTACAGTTCTTTGAATAGGTCCATAAACCAATTTCCCTAAAAAGTTGCCACCTCCTTATTCAATTCTTAAAAATTTCAGATATGATAGCGTTGCTTATGGCCATCGCTCTTCAAACGATTCTTCTACAAATGAAATGTATGCGTCTTCCCGATCAGAATCTTTGAATACAGTGGTCAGAAGACGTATTTTTGCTGGAAACTATTTCTTGATGCGAAAGTACCGTAAGCTGTATTACGAAAGAGCTCTGAAGATCCGCAGAATTATCAACGATGAGCTGCTCAGCGCATTCGAACAAGTCGACGTGATAATCACCCCAACCGCTTCGGGAACTGCGCCAAAGTATTCGGAACTACGAGACACGCTTTTCTCGAAAGAAGACGACGATGACTACTTCACCCAAGCGGCCAATCTTGCCGGTGTTCCTTCGATTTCCGTACCGGTTGGAAACAATGACGGGCTGCCGATTGGAATTCAACTGATGGCTAATCGTTTGAATGATAGGACTGTTTGTGACGTGGCACGTATTTTAAGCAATCGTTTATAGGATAAATTAATTTTATTATGTTATTTTTTTCATAAAGTTGAAAGAAATCTCACTTTTTCTTATCAGTTATCCTAAAATCAACAGAAACTGCGTCGGAGTCACCACTCTTTGTACAACCACGCGACCCCTGATAAGAATCTCTTTTTACTGCCCTGTGCCAACTTTAATTTTTTTTTTCCTCTCCTTTCACGAGCAACACGCCGATATTTTTTCATATTTCTTCCGCTAACAGGTGAAATTAACTGTTAAATATGCCGCGTTCAAAGTGTAAAAAATGTGTTTGATATTAGGAATATTTCGGGGTCCCAGGTATAAGGAGCGCGTACAGCTGAAACTACGTCACCGTATTTCGAAATTAATTTATAAATACACGTGTCCTTAAATTGTTTTGCTTTTTTTTTGAAAGAATTTATGAAATTTCTGTTTTTAAGTGTTGGAAACATGAAACCCGACTCGGATTATGAAATTGATAATAGAGAAAAACAAAAAAAAATGTAAAAATTCACTTGAGGCCTCGCAGCGAAAAAAAGAATACAGTATCGTCGCTTCAGCTGTTTGAACTGGTTTGGGGAAAAAGAATAAAAAATATATACTGTAAAACCTGTATTAGACTTGCATGCAAGTCTATTGTTCAAAGGCCTCGCTCAGGTGCAAGTCTATTAGAGGGGCAAGTCTAATACAGGTTTTACGGTATTTATGGGTGACAATCACTGCGCGAACGGAAAGGGTTGGGGTTTGCTGCAACACGTATTTACGTTTATAAAGTTGATAGGATCCACGTTCCTTCGATTCCGACGTTTCCACGACTTCCTCAGGTCAGATATTGATCATCGATAGACTACAGACATTCTTCTCCAGCCATCGAAGTAATCATGTCCTCCTTTCTTATTTTCTCTCTCTCTCTCTCTCTCTCTCAAGTTTTCTCTCTCTTTTCACAATGTCATCGCAATCAGATTAGAGCCCGGGGTCGACGGCGTCCCGATCAGGCGTGTATCGAAGTTTTTTTTTTTTTTTTGAATTTCCGGAAACCATTGGAACACTTTTTCGACATATGTTTTTTTTAACGAAAAACCCTGAAATTTTATTATTCGATTCTCGGTAATATATATTTAGAAAATGCAAATTATTACCCTTTTTTCTTGCTCGAATTCGAATTCTCATATTTTTTTTGAAAGCATAGGTAATTGCACAGCGTACACTCCTTTGCTCCATTTTCGGTCGATGGAGCCACCTGTAATAAATATATAAATAAAACAAAAAAAAGGTATTGAATTTATTTCATAAAAATCAGCAAAATTGCAAAAAAAAAGAAAGAAAAAAAAATGAACATTTAAATTTAAGAATTCGTTGCGAGACCCACAAGAAAATGCTGCCCTGCGCCTTTAAAATGTACAGTTTTCCCGAAAACTTTTCAGTCTGAAAAATATCCAAAAAGTATCCAATTTCTCAGTATTTTTGCTTAAAAATATTAAGTGATTCCAAAGTTAAATATCATAACTCAAAATACGTTAACGGGGGAAAACACACATTTTCTACTTGTATTATTTCCCTACGATTCGTATTTATTTATTCACAAAGTAGGGCTGCGCCTTTAATAAGGTGTACTGTATTCAGCATTTGTTTTGTTTTTCGTTTTTTTTTCCCGTCAACTCTTCTCAATTTCTTTTTTTTGATTTTCTTTTTGTCATATTTCTCAAATTTAGTTTTCTGTTGCAAAAAAAGAGACGATTTCTCCACAACACACCGTGCAACAGAAAAATATTAAAGTGCAATTAAATTCAGGGCGCTATGCGGGTTGGGGGGCCACCCAAAAAAATTTTTTTTTCGTTTTTTTTTGTGCGGTTTTGCATCTATTTTATTTGTTTCATATATTAATCTCATTCTGCATTGATTTTTTGTCCGGAAAGTTCAGCGGCAACGCGCCGGAAGCATGTGTGATACTTTTCAAATATGCGACCGGAGGGAGCTGGGAGGAAGCTTGCTTTGATCTTTTTGAGTGTTTAATCGGCTCCCAGTAACCTTTTCTTATCTTTTTAGGCTCACCTTTAGACTTTTAATCACAAAAAATCCTTCCGCAAAGCATGCTTCCGCCCAGCTCCCTCCGGTCGCCCTTTTGAAAAGTGTCACACATGCTTCCGGCGCGTTGCCGCTGAACTTTCCGTGCATCGATAAATAATCAGAAACGCATATTCAATACGTGAACAACAAAAAAAGTGCAAAAAAAATTAGTGAAAAAAAAATTTTTTTGGGTGCCCCCCCCCCAACCCGCATAGCGCCAAATTCAGTGTAGATTTATTTTCGAGCATTATTTTCTGTTTCATTAAAGTGCAATTTTTGCAGTAATTTCCTCGTCAAATATTGAACGCGTCGCTCGTTGAAAAAACCTGAGGCCGAACTCATGAACGCAAAACAGTTTTCCAAAAGTCAATTTCGAAAAATTCTTGTTTTCGTGTAATCAGGATGAGTGACGCAGAGAAAAAAATTCTGGAAAACGGGTTTCCTGTTGTCTTCTAATTTCACAGATTCAGTCTTTGAATGTGTTGTTTTTTTTTCAGAAAGTGTCTATCAGCGATTTTACAAAACATGCACTTTTGGGCTGCAAAAAAATGTTAAAAATGAAAAACTAAAAAATGCAGTTCTAGAAAATAGGCCTAACCGTAAATTGTCTGCCTGATTACTGAAAATTAGAATTTCAAGTCAATGGCCGACAAGCTTTGTCGGTTTGCCGAAAATTACGACTTTACCCATACAATGTCAAAGTGTGCAAATGAATGTGGCGGTGTTTGCGGTCGCGTCAGTTTTAATTCACTTCACAGCGCAGCGGCCACATATACCTGTGTGCTTATAGGAGAAACCCGAGGAAGAGAATGAAAAAAGCGGCATCGACGCTACGTTATTTGTGTCTATCTGTGTGTGTGCTTGTGTGCGCTATTCCTCTTTTCCATTTTTGAATTTTCCCTTATCGATTCCTATTCCGATTTGATTTGCAGCACCATTTTCGCAATCTTTTCTCTTTTTTCCTCGTTTCTTTTCTTTTGCACTCATATTTATCGAAATATTATAAAACAAACGTTGTCGCCCTTTTAACGAGTTCATTACACATTCAAAACGTCGGCTCATCAGCATCAGCATCAGCCGTTTGACGACACAATTCGCAGAAACGCTGGCTGCTCGCTTTTCTCTGAAACGGCATGCTTTGAATATGCAGGCAAGCCGGATTAGTGAACGAGAGAGCTCAGAGAAAATAAATTCTCAAAAAGAAAAAAAGGGGAACTTTGATTACAACGGTGTTTCTTTCCGGATAAAAAATTTATGGCGGATTTTATTTAATAGGAAATAAAATTCTGCATAAATAAAGCTACAGTACTTTAATTAAAGCCGCAGACAGTATTGTGTTGACACCTTTTTTTGAAATCGCTACCTTTTTTTCTTTTGCACAATTTTCGGCGCCCTTGCAGTAGAGCACAGATGTTCCTGAATGAGTCATAGCCTCAATTTCTTTTCTTTTTGGCGAAATATTTCTTTCCTCATTCTCTCGTTGCTCTTTTCTTTTCCTTTTATTCCTTTTTTTTTCAAAAAAAAAAAAAAAAAAGAACGTATTTCTTCTTGTAGGTAACTAGATAGCCACCTCTTACCCGACGAATGTCAGATGCTACATCGGCGTCCGTCTGGAACGATGACGGTCCCCATCACGCCACGCTGGTATGATTTTTAATCTTTTTTTTTTTAAGTTTTGACGTAATGAGAACTTACAGGTCGAGGACCCAGAATTGTCCGAACCAAAACCGAAAATTCCGCCCCCGCTTCCCGCCTCGAAGCCGATCGTAAAAATCTGTATGAATGACGTCGCGAAACCGAAAGAAGGTGGGAAAGCTTCAAAAGTTATAAAAAATTTATTTTTATTAATTTAACCACAATAATAATTTTTTCGAATCCGCCTAAAATGGTGCGAAACAAACATTCCTATAACATTGAGTAAATACGTTTTTTTTTGAATAGGTAAACTCGGTGAAAGTTTAAAATTTGCTCTTATTTTGCTCAAAACCAATCCACAAAAAAACAAATATCAAATATGAAAAAAAACCGTCAATTAGTGTCGAAATCTGCTTTCGGAATGTTGGATTTCAACTTCAACAGCATTTCCAAAATAGCTTGATGAAAGAAAACAAATATATTATCCGCCAGAATATTTTTTTCCAATTATTCCGTATTTACCGAACTTTAAAAAAACACAGGTCGAGTCCGGTTAAAAAAAAGAACCGTTTACCGATTTTTAAAAACTTTTACCGAAAACTAACCGGCAAAACGGTCACGAAAATTTATCAGAGTGTACAGTTAAAAAAAAAATGACATTGATAGAAAAAATTGTAATGAAAATGGCTAAAACCAGCAAAAAACTGCGCGAAAATTCAGTGAATGCTCCGATTGACTTGAAATTTTGGGGAATAAGGGCAAAAATACTCCCGGAAATTCCTAGAAAATATCAGACCAAAATATAGATTTTTTTCTGAAAATTTAAAATCGGAGCATTTTCCGAGTTTTCCCAATATTTTTTGCGCTTTATTTCGTGGCTACAAAGTAAAAAAAACATTTGCTCAGCCATTTATTTAAATTCACGTTTACAGTGCCGACAGGTGAACTGATCACTTTCGAAAGCGAAGAGGAACGAGCAGCAACTGTCGGCAATGGAGATGGTCCGACTGCTTCCCTACCTTCTCCTTCAGCCCCCGCAGTGAAAAATCCGTCGATGGATACGGTTTTGCGTGAGTTTCTCAAAGAAGAAGAGTCTTATTCACAACAAGACTATTTGACACGGTTCTATGTAAGTTTTTCGTATCCTTTGTCGTTTTAATAGAAAAATCTTTTTTTAAGAAAATCCGTGTCGAGCAAGAGAAAATCCGCGCGGAGCCCGAATACCGATCGGATTGCGCCGTTGCTCCACAACATTACGCTAGAAATCGCTACCGCGACATTCTTCCGTGTAAGATAATGTGGTTTCGACTGATGACAATTATTCAAACTTTTTAGACGATCACAACCGAGTGGAGATTCAGAAGGACGAAGAGAATCCAGAAGGTTACATGAACGCATCGTTTATCACACTTCCGGGCGGAAAATCTCAGTTTATCGCCGCGCAGGCTCCACTTCCAACCACATTGGATGAATGGTAATTTGGCTATTTATAAACATTTCATTGAATGTTGCGAAATATGGAAAAAATACGTATAATGCTTTTATTGGACTGACTGAAACTTTGCAAAAATAATTTTAAAAATGTACCCGGGTACTGCCCTTTTTTGAGCATTTCCGGGTTTATTTTTTACACTTTCTCAAATTTCACAGTAATTGGAGAATTCTTCGCATTTTGACCCTTCTTTTTGACATTTTTTGACACTTCTCGACATTTAAGGGCATTTCATTAGTATCTTTGGCAACTTATGCTGCTCACAATGTAAAAAAAAACGACGCGTAAAACTGACGGTAAAATTGTGGAATGGAAGAGAAGGAGGCTAAAATTTAAAACTAGTGATTACACTATGTATTGTGAAAAAATTGCGTACTTTTGAAAATGAAAATAGGAGACCATGACAAAACCGGGAAAACCAAAAAACCGAGGTACACGCCATGCCATTTTGAAGTCTGCGGTACGAGTTTTGTACAGAAAAAACTGCCTCAGTCTTGAAAATTTTTCCCCTGTTTTTTTTAGGGTTCATATGCACCAACTACCGACTAAACTAAATTATTTTATTGTGAAAATATCCTAAAATTTCGACAAAAACGTCAATTTATCCCACATTTGATTTTAAAAAAAGGCTTTGGGACGTTTCGAAACTTTTTTGAATTTTTGCGTATGGTTTTTCGCCAATTGACACCAATACACGGGGGCATTTGACAATTATTTTTCGTTTTCATCAGTTATTTTTATTTTTTTGGGAATTTGAATTCACTAGTATGCCGCAAAAATTTAAAAAAGTTTCGAAACGTCCCAGAGCCAAAAAAACATCAATTTGAAAAACGAAAATGCACCATGTGGTCCGTCCAAAAAGCAGAAAACGGTAAAAAATGGAAGAAAAGTGGATGTCCAAAAATGCTTATTTTAACCACTTTTGCTATTGTGTATATGTGGAATCGATTTAGTAGGTACGGCCGCACTGATTTCACATGTAGAAAATAGCAAAGTGTTAAAATTAGAATTTTTTGATACACTCTTTTCTTCCATTTTCTGCTTCTTTGGACGGCTCTGGGACGTTTCGAAACTTTTGAATTTTCGCGGCATACTAGTGGATTTAAATTCCCAAAAAATGAAAATAATTGATAAAAACGAAAGATAAATACCAAATGGTCGCGTGTTTTGGTGTCAATTGGCGAAAAACAATACTCAAAAATTCAAAAAACTTTCAAAACGTCCGAGTTTCGAAACGTCCCAGAGCCTTTTGGACGCACCATTTGGATATTCAAAGGGATTTAACATATTTTGTAAAACCACACGAGTTGATGTGTATGTTCCCCTGGCTACGACACTTTCCTTCTCCCTCATTCCACAAATTTACCGACATTTTGTGCGCCACATTAATTTTTATAAATTTTTTTCAGGTGGAAGATGATTGACGAACACGGAGTCAGTCTGATTCTCATTCTATGCAAACTCGTAGAGCTAAACAAGATAAAATGTGAGCGATACTGGCCGGAGACTGTGGGAGAATGTGAAATCTTTGGCGACTACGAAATTACGCTTGAAGAAGAGAGGACGTTCGACGATGACGAATACCTCTTACGAGTCCTGAAGATGGAAAATCAGACGAACGGAGAGACTCGAGTAATCCATCAGTTGCACTATAGGGAATGGCCGGACCATGGTTGTCCTTCCGGAGAGAAACAGCTGTTGAACATGATCGATCTGATGGAGAGTATTCACGAGGAATCTACGTCACAGGCACCGATTCTTGTACACTGCAGTGCTGGAGTTGGAAGAACCGGAACGATAATCGCGATCAACTACATTAGAGAGCAAATGAAGGCGGAAACATTATCAGTCATTGACGTCTTCGGACTTGTTATGACATTGAGAAAGCAGAGAGCGAGTATGGTGCAAACACAGGATCAGTACCAATTTGTGCATCGATGCATTGCCTCGTATTGCCGCCGTCATCTGGGAATCGAGTCGAAACCTGACGACCTTTCAGTGGTATGTTTTTTGAAGAATAGCAAAAATTTGTGGAAAAACTCGGAGAATATTCCGGTTGGCCTAAAATATTGTCAAAAATACTCCCAAACATTATTCTCAGTACGGAGCGCTGCAAATCCGCTCCCTTCGCACAGTGGAGGACGCGTCCACGTTGGCGACGAGAGAGTGCAGAAAATCGAGAGAGCCGTGGCCGATGTTTTGCTCTGATTTCTCTAAACCTCACGCCAAATGCATGTGAAATTCTTTGTTCGATTGGAGCGAGTTTTCAGCGTTTTATACCGAGTATATTAGAAAATTTTGGACCAAAATATCGATTAAAAAATTTTAAGGAAAAAAATCCATATCACGGTGTCCAGAATTTGAAAAGTGGGCGGAGCCGAGCAAGCGCGCCCCACTGGATTTTTTTGCGCGAAATTCAAATTTTGTTGCATTTTTTAAATGTTTTTCGGGAAAAAAAAGCATACATTCTTCATTTTTTTTCCCAAATGTGCTCCAACTGAATTATAGCTGAGGTCTTTAGAAATTTTTTAAGCCAAAGAACGTCGAATTTGGTTTAGCCACCATTTCGGAATAATCGTTTTTAGCATTGCGGAGCTAAAAAAGTGAGTTTTTGGTGTTTTTGCAGGATAAATCTTTACGAAAATCGAAGTTTGGGCAATTTTATGGTATTAAAAGATACAATACATACATTTCACAAAGAAAAACAGGTTTTACTGAGAGAAAAAAAAATTCGAGAATAGAAAAATGCGCATGCACGGAAAGTGCGCCATGCAAGTTTGCTGGCGCGCTAGGAAATTAGGCTCCGCCCAAATTTCCAATCCTGGACACCGTGATTCGTGTAAAATAAAAAGTTTTCTTAAAATTCCATCTTCAGAGCCAGATCCCTCTCGATTCGAGCACTTCTGTTCGACTCATTGCTCCACCAACTCCGACCATCAACGATCAGATTGGAACGTACCACCCAGATGTGTCGACGGAACACGTCACAGAAGACGATTCAGACGCCTCCAGTGTGCCGGATTTTCCAGACGAGCCGCCTGCCCCGAAGGGGCCGGAGGATCTTGGCAGCAGCGCGGCGTTTTAAATGTAAGTTTTATCTTATTTTTTTTTTTTAAATATTTATCATTAAATTAGTGATTACATTCGGTTTTGTTACAGAAAGAATGAGTATCTGGAGTGTAGGTTTTATCCCATTTCATCAGGTTTGAATGTTTTGAGCGTGCGTTTAAATCACTACTTACTTACTTTTTCCTCGAACAAAAGTAACCAAACATTTTCATTACCTACCCCTTTTCCCCACCTTCCAACACTTAAAATGTTCTCTCAACGGTTAATTTTGTTTTCCAGCCTGAAGTCTCATCGATCAGTTCATCCGGTTCCAACTCGGCGACAGCTCTTCGTTCCACAATTGACAATCTCGTCAATCGTGCGTCTACAGCGTTTCGTGAACAAAAGAGTCGCCTCGAGCGTGGAACGTCACGTTTTCTAGACTCTATCAAGAAATCCACTCAGAACACCTCTTCCACTCCAAACACATTCTCAACTTCGTCAAATCCCTCATCATCATCTTAGTTTTATGTGTCGACCAAAGCCCCCATACCGTTATTATTATGATTTTTATTATTTTCATGATTATTATTATCATTTTTCCTTTTATTTTGACTCCCGTTTCCCCCCGTTTGTTCTCCAGTGTTTTTTACCATTGAATTATTTCCGATTTTCGACTCATCGGGTGTTGTATTTCGTCCTCTTTTTTTCCCCAGCCTACACAACACACTTTCTCGTTTTGTTTTCCGCTCTTTGTGATCGTTTTCTAATTTGTAAGTAACTCAAAAAGAAGAAAAAAATATTCAATTCCCTGTTTCAATCGCACCATCACCCAAATCAAAATTCCCCGTTCTCCATCCACTCCAAGCTTCTTATATCATTATTACTATTCGTATTTTGTTTCGTTCTTGATCCGTAAATCGATTAAATTTTTGTTTGAACCTTCAAAACTTATTTCGAGTGTTTCGAAACATGAGAGATTTCAAATTTTCTATTTTCAGCCCGCCAAAATGGTCAAATCACGTGTAAATTCAACGTGAAATAAAATAATTTGGAAACCAAAATGAAATCCACGTAGTATTGAGTTCAGCGGAGCGCGTTTGACCGACGTGGCGGGCCGATAATACATATTTCAATTTTATTTTAGAAAGCCTCGCTTTCCAGGGTGTCATTCGGAATTCCGTTTTCTGACATCCTTCGAAGGATTCCAAGTTTTAACACCATCAAGTCACTCTTCCACAGAGCTGGTATTCTTGATCGCCTTCTAGAGAGGAAATTGAGAAGAACGAGGAAATTTATGGTGCTAGTACCCTGATCACTATAGTCGAAACAAGTGAAACAAATTCACACGGTGATTTCGTTCATGTTGCGATGCTAAAAGACGTGTCGTCAGTGTTATCTGAAAGATGTCAAGAATATGTGGACAACGACATGTTTTTTTCGATGACTACGCAACAGGCTCTTTGATTGGGAATTCTCGGTAATCTTGCTTAGAAATACTTGATTTGCTATTAATCCCTCAGTGCAACTCCACAGCCTTCTAATGTCGTAGCCAAAGTATTAATTTTGTAATTTTGTAAACCAAAAACATTGTAAATCTCCATTCTTTAGAACACTCTTTTTTACTTTTTTCAGAGATTGTTTGAGCAAACCAACTATCGGCAACTAGCGATTGCAGTTGAGAAATTGAAGGAATGGACTGACGGTATCATGCGGGAACTAAAGAGTAATTGCGCACTTGATGGAGCATGCGGCGGCGATTCTCAGTAATTTCGCAGATAGGAAGGTCGATTCCGCCGAACGGGATGAGATAGCATGTCAGGCCGAATTTTACCTCTCCCGGGATAAAAACATGAAAAGGCATCATTTTTCAACGGTACAAAAATTGATTGCCATGACTGCAATCACTCCATGCATTCTGTCTGCGCTAGAATTTGGAGAGCTAAAGAATGACAACTCACTCCAGACGTAGACCAGACATTCAGATGCTTGAAGTGCTCGGGATGCTCGGGAAGTTTTTCGTGTATGAAGAAAGCGATAAGCATGATTGACAGTCTGAAAGGAAGGGAGATTAAGGAACACATCGAAATTTAGTGAGAAAAATAACATTCACTAACTCGGTAAAACTGGGCAACTGTCATCCGCCTGAAAAGCTACGATTGCCTAAGTTTTGCCAGACAGTTGCCAGACAATCGCCATACAGTTGCATGTGGTTGTTTGGCACTTTATTTCTCCTTGTTTTATGTTGATCAACAGTTGCAGAAAGGTACTTTTCTTGAAATGATGATCAACTGTCGCCCATCTGTAGGCATTCTGTTGTTCACCTCTTAAAGTGATGCTCAACTGTTGTAAATGCCTCAACTGTTGCCGAACAGTTGCCCAGTTTTACGGAGAATTTAAATAACTTTAAATGATTGTATTATTCCAGGCAGAAGAGAAGACTGAAAGAGGAGTATGTAACAAGTGGCCCAACAAGAAGTTCCTTTGAGATGATGTGAAAAAGTATGGTGCTGATGTATGCGCTTTCAAGCAGACATTCGGGAACCATGTTTATAAGTTGCTTCATACCAGGGCGATTAATGAATATATTCTCGTATTCCCGTCAACTTTCACAAGAGATCGGAATAGCGATCTTCTGATCGCCCTTGGGGACGTGATGAAGTTGTACGTTTCAAGACTGCGAGATGGACGAGCTTGCCTGGAAAAATAATCGAATGGAAGCGTAGTTTTTGCACAACTACTACTAGCTGGAAGACAGCGTTGTAATATTTTCGTGCTAATATTTTATTATTTTTATAATTTAGGCAAGAATTTGGGAAAGTCTGCAGGATTGTGCACCAAATGAAACCATTAATCCAAAGCTGCACATGCTAATGAAGCATGGAATGCCATTTGCCAAAGAGCACAAGACGTGGGCAGAAACATGTTTCACGTCATCTTCAACAGAGTGAAAAACCGTCAACGCTCAACAGTCGCAAAAAGAAACAACTCACACTCATCTGGAACTCATGGTGGAACTCGCAGAAATACATGGTGTGTTGAACGGTATGCCGCTGAAAATGCGCTCCCGTCGTGAGAAATTTTTATGGTAGATTACTGGTTTCTGAAATATCTCATTAATCATTAAATTTACCTAATTTCCTTCAGAAAAATTAAGTAGTCAAATAGAAACTCTTTTCGTTGAATTAACATAATTTTTTATTGCTTTTTTCAATTAAAATATTTTGTTTAATTGTCGTGAGTTTAAAAGCAAGCTCAAAAACATGTAATGTTATATTTTGAACGCACACGTGACGCAAATTTCAGGAATTTGAATTATTTTTGAAAAATGAACGCTTCAACACACCGTGAGATGGATAATAAATAGACTACTCATTCAAAACAACGGATTGAAGCTGAAATTTCAGCGAATACGCGACGCAGCATGAACTGCGTTTCATCAATTATCAAGAACACCTTTGATTCCCTGTCTTGCTGCTAAAATCCGAGCTCAACTCTTCGACTCCATCGTTCTTCCAAATACGGCTCTGAAGTATGGACTTTCAGAAAAAGTCGGTGTTTGGCATTTCTTCCTAAAAATGTCTGACACTTTGACACAAAAACATGGATAATTCTATTAATAGCTGTTTATTATGCCGCTGTGATGAAAAATTTGACACTGTCTTTTTGGTGGTTAAATTGAAATTGGTGTGTGGTGGTGGTGATTGAGTGAGTGAGAAAGTGAATGAAATGACGGAGAGTTCAGAAACCTGCACTTCTAGGGAATACGATGATAGCTGATAAAACGTTGATACAATTAATTGGAACAAGAAGAAGAAAAAGTGAAATGAGATTCTCGGGGAGAAGAGACCGCCGTGGGGGTCGATTGCAAATACTTATTATGTGGAAAAAATGCGTTAAAGAAGACTTTGATTTGAAAATTTGAAACAAAATGCTGAAGGTAAAGTAAAGCTCACAGTTGGGGGGTGTGACACGCGGATATATGAATTGTGTTAAGATGAGAAAATACATAAACGAAACAGTTTAAACTGGGGCACTGCTGTTCAGTTGCTCTTGCGCCTGATTCAGCTGGTTAAACTGCTCCAGAATGCTGAAGGCGTTGGTGGCGCCGTTGGAAGGCAACTGGGGAAGGCCGAGGAGTTGACTGAACATGGCGGATTGAGAGGTTGATGGCTGAAAGTTGAAGAATGGAAATTACCGTAAATATTGTGATGAATGTGCACCACTGTAGTCTTTGGCACAGATTTTATTACTCTCGGCTCAGTTCACGACGAGTTTTGACCTAGTTGAATGAGTGCGACCGTAATCCATTCAAGGATATTACTGCGTCGCGTAAACCTGTCAGAGCAGAGCACGAGACTCGGCTGTGGCAAGGCGCGCGACTCGGCTGTCGACACACTTTTCGCGGCGAGACCACATCCGAGTTGCACGCTCCGCTCTGCCAGGTTTTCGCGACGCGAAAGTAGGAAATCACGTCAATTTATTGATTAATGCGATATTTCAAAAACAGTGACCGTAACCATAAAACTTTCTTTCAATGAGTATTGCGAGGGAGCGCGTTTGCAGCGGTGCACCGTTCAACACACCGTGTAACACTCTCGTTGAATGGATTACGGTCACACACTAATTTCAACTGTGTCAAAATTCGTGGAAATGTTCCTTATGAGAAAGCGGTTATTTTAATGAATGATGAACCCTTATTGAAACGAGAAAAATAGTTTTTCTTCGAAAAAACGAGTGTTTTTTTTCTTTCAAAATTCAGTTTTTGAAGAAAGGATGAAAATAACTGCTCAATCGAATTTTAATCACATTTCAACCGTTTTAAAATAAAGTCTCCGCTTCGTTTGTCTGATACTTGAGATTTTCTTTCCAGATGATAGGAGCATCTCTATGATTTAAAAAGAAACCATAAATAGAAGCCACCCCCACCCCCTTAATTTTACATGCAACTCTATTAGAGCACTTACATTTTCCTCCTCCTTGATCTTTCTTCGAAAGCGCTGTTGGATAAAGTCTTTCCTCATGTGCACTGGGCGATGGGTCTGGAACAAGATTACTGTAATAGGCGCATGAATGTGTTCAAAGTGGCCAATCCCCCAACTTTTTTAAATCTGTTCCACATTTATCCATTTTTCCATTTCGCTTAATATGAAATGGTAATAGGAGAGATCGAACTCATTCATTTTTCTGTCCCTCCGATCTAGTCATTCTCATCATCATCATCATCATCATCATCATCGTCTACTTTTCACCCTCGCCAAGTCGTTCTGTGACGGTGACGACGACGGCGTCGTTGTCGGTAACTAACTAACTAACTCAGTCAGTCAGCCAATTCAATTCATCGATAATTAGGCGAAACGACCTTACGCTGCTAAGAAGACGATACGGATGGGTTCTAGAGAGAGGGAGAGAGAGGTAATCGGCGCCTGTCAGCCTCTACTCCTCCTCATCCTCAACCGCAATCTTCTAATTATCTTTTGAAACGAACGAAACGAGGGGCGAATGAATGGTCAAGGTTTTTTTGCGCCACTCACCCGATGCAATCTGTAGTACAATCCACAAGCATTGCACACCAGTTTTCCGGTCAGGTCACGTCTCCACGCAGTCGTTTTTGTGGTTGAACAGTTTGAGCAGCGAGATATTGACGAGCCAGAATCTTCGTCCGGGGAGCCCGTTGTCACTGTGTGCATAGATGGAGAGGGGGCTTTCTGGAACCAAGGGAGTAAAACAATGTGGATGCAAACTTTTCACTACTCACCCCATTGAATTGAGCAGCGAGTTGATCCAACAAATTCTGCTCATTCGGCGGGCTGCTCCGTGGCTCCTCTTTAACCACACTCGCAGCTCTTTCTATCTGTTCCTCCTTCTTCTTCTGAATTAGTTCCGCGGCTTTCTGTTGTTGTGCAGCCTGCTGCTGGTGAGCCGCCTGTTGAGCCTGTTGCTGTTGTTGAATGACTGTCAACAACTGCATCATGTTCTGCGGATTGGTCATCGGATCAACTGAAAAGCAGGCAAGATAAGTAGAGAAGAGGCTTCAAGTTGAATGCACTTACACATAAATCCGTTGAAATTGTTGAAATCTGGAAAAGGAGAACTCGCGGAGACAGGTGTAGAGATCTGCCGTGACGACTTCTCGGCAGAAGGTCCATGACCATTGAGAAGAGAGTCGACAGCATTCAGACCGTTTTCTAGAAGTGAATTCACCCTATTCACAGATTCTTTTGTCGGTTTTCGCTTTCGGCAACCACCGTTTCCAGAGATGACTTTTCCATTCGATGGATTCGGAGAGCCGCGGCTTCCAGAAGGAGATGTTGCATACTGGAAAAGGCGAATAGGTGCTTAGAAAAGTATGAGGTAGGGGTAAAAATAATATACCGTACTTCCTCTAATTTAAGCGCATGCCCTTCTATTGTGTCATTTCATCACAACTACCGGGTATTTAGAGACCGAAGTTTGGTGTGCCAACCTCTAAATACCCGGCAGTTGTGATAAAATGAAACAATAGAAGGGCATGCGCTTAAATTAGAGGAAATACGGTAAAACAATGTGGTAAAATATCTAGGTTACGATTATCGTCACCCGTTACTATTTAAGGAGACCAGAGTCCGATTGGTGCATTATCAAAATTACCGCAAAATCTGTATTAGAAGCGCATCTTTAATTTAGGCGCACCCGTAGTTTCCAAAGAGTGAAAAAATAATGATTTTCAAAGAAAATGCGATGATTTTTATACCAATCTTTGAAGGCGCACTACGTTATATTTCTTGTCGTTTTCATTGTTTTTCAGTATGTTTTTTTTTGAAAGAGCTTTCGAGATAGTACCATTTAGGCCGCGTTCAAAGTTCAAAAAATTCCTGAAATCAGACATTTTTTTGTAGTCCACAAAAAATCCCATAACTAACAGGCGATAACATTGATCACAGTTGTGTATTTTTAGATATTTTTTCCTCATTTTTTTCGTAATCAGTTTATTTTAAATTTTAAATATAAAATAAAACTGATTTGTTGTTACCCTAAGCTCTTATGTATAAGGCCGGTTTCATGGCTCCGTGTCTGCGCATTTTTCACTCAGCCGCTTCAAAAGTTCCACAAAAATCCCAGAAATAACAAGGGGTCACATTTGAAACCGACGTTACCGTAACTTCTTCGCTGCGAGACCTTCTACGTTTCAACTTGAATTTTCCCACAGTTGCTCAATTTTTTGTTTTATACAGGAAAATTCAAGTTTAAACATAGAAGGTCTCGGAGCAAAACAATACAGTAACATCGGTTTCATTTTTGAAACTTTGGACGCGACACTGTACTATTCCCTACTTATAAGTTACAACCACTATAATTATTATACGGTTTATCAGCCCAATTTGAGTCGCTACGCAATAAACATATTCTTACCTTCTCTTCACTTCCACTCTCCGACATTTGCTCATGTAGTGTTGTCACACAATTATTGCTCTGTTCCTTCTCTTTCTCGGCAATCAACGTTTCCAATCGTTCGCAGACCAAATCAAACTTTGATAGCATTTTATCAACGCTCTGCAAAAATTTCCCCAATCAACTAATGAATAATGATAACTAAAAATCTAAATGTGCACCTGTTTAATCTCTTTGTGCAACTGTACGCATCCAGAACACGGCTCCGCAAAAGCTCTCTGCTCCTCTTCCACGTCTACGGCTTCTTCCGCTGTCGGGCTCCGTTCGTCTCGAATCACCGGCTCCGACGACACGGGACTAGTTGAGACGTCGTCAAGCGTCATCTGAAATTAGCCACGTGTTTGGAGTTAGGGGTAATGATAGACGGAAACGGAAACGAAAACAGAAGCGGCAAAGACGAGAGAGAAGAGAGAATGGAGCGGAAGAGGATCGGATCTTCGAATGTTGGGAGTTGTGGATTGCAAAAAAAAAGAAGCGAAAAGGATAGAAATCGAGATACATTTATCCGTCATAAACCATTCACAGACTGATGGAGTCAGTCGCCGTAAAGAAAATGGCGCCGAGCTCCAAAGTGAGCTGGGATTTTGCGAGTAAAATGATGAAGATCCGAGCTGAGGAAAAAGCGAGAAAAAAATGATAGGGAAAGTGAATTGAGATGAGATTTGAGATAAAGAAGGTAAATGAAAATGAAAATGCGAACATGTGAAAAAGGGGAAAAAGGACAGAGAAGGAAACAAACAAAACAACACAACCATGGATGGGACGGGATGAGATGGGATGCGAAAAGAGGCGGAGGAAAACGCCTTGAAATTAGGGGCGGTCGGTTCGGTCGCCTTCGGATCAAAAATAATATAATACAAATTCGAAAAATGGGCGGGATCTTGTTACTATGGTGCAGAAGTATTATATTACAACTTTGAATATTAGGAGACAGATACGTATTAATGGGTGTTGTTGGATTAGGGATAGTATAGTTATCGAGGTAAAGCTCACAGTCGATGGAGAAACACGCGGTAAGAGTGGAGAAAAAAAAGAAAAAAAAATACTATTGTGACAGGAAAAGGGGTATTCTTCGTGTATGTGCGTAATCGAGAGCTAAAGCAAAGAACAAACACCAAACGGATAAGATTCTTTCAGAGGATGGGAGTGTGAGAAAAGGGCGAAGAGGGAAGGATTGGGGGGAGAAAGAGGAATTGGACTTATTACTAATTAAGATTAAAGGGGGTGCCAACTTTTTGGGGAAAGTTGCTTAAAATATACTCTTGGGTGGGGGATTTAAGAATATCACATTGAAATCGCACGAAAAAATTTCTCTGATTTTTTGTGATTTTTACAAAAAAAAATAGAAGACCACGAGGAGTACACGAAAAAATGGTGGCCGTGGCCTAGGAAACCCGCGGCCGCGGCTTCTAGAAACTTCCATTTTCACGAGAAATATTTATTTTTCTTGTAATTTTCCTCGTTTTTATCATCGATCTTCGATAAATCATGCTCTAATCACTTATTAAAATTTTAGATAATCGCGAAAACACATTTTAGTCATGAATATCGAAAAATCGATATTTGCCTGTTGTTCGATTCAACGCTCTGAATATATTCCGGTGAAAATTTTTGCTCGAATATAAAAGTTACAGATAAAAGAGTGAATTTAATGCGGAAGTGAGCAGGAAAACGGGAAAAAATTAAAGGTATGAGAATTTTGTTTCGAATTTGTTTTATCATTACTTTTGTGATCAACACACATTAATTTGCTATCTGAAGTCACGAAATGATGTTTCTAATATATTTCCCAAAGATTAATGCAAAAATATTGGAAAAAGACGGGAGAAAAATGATGAAAAAGAAAAATGGCGTTTGAATTTCGCGCCAAATCGTGTACTCCCCGTGGTCTTCTATTTTTTTTTGTAAAATTCATAAAAAATCAGAAAAAATTTTTCGTGCGATTTCTATGTGATATTCGTAAATCCCCCACCCAAGAGTATATTTTAAGCCACTTTCCCCAGAAAGTTGGCACCCCCTTTAATCAAAATAAGGGTATTGAATTGAATACATATAGTTGACGATAAATAAATAGAGAAGAGCTATAATAATTAGAAACTGGCGCTGCTATTCAGAATTTCATGCGCTTGTGTGAATTGCGTGATTTGCTCGAGGAAGCTGAGCGGTGTGGCTCCTGGCGATCCGCCCGTCGTCATCTGAGGCAGTTGAGTGAGCAGCTGATTGAAGAGCACCGGATCGACACCGCCGACCGCGTCCTTCTCCTTGTTCTTGCGACGGTAACGCTGCTGAATGTGATTCTTGCGCATCTCGATCGGACGGCGAACCTGAAAGAAGAAGAGGTTGTTTATGTTCTCACGTTTCTCTACAGTATTCTTAACTCAATTATCTATCTAGAGACCACCCAATTTGTTTTGTGATTCAGTTGGAGAGAATTGAATCGAATCGAATCATTATCGTCGTGATACACTACCCACTCTACCGGTCTTTCTCTCGCTCTTAATTACCCTGCCGACCCTATTGTGTCTTCTATTGTGTGCAAATTGAGAAGACGTTCCGCCCTTAAATGATGTACTCCTCCTTCAAGGTTATGAAATTGGGTAAAGGACTCTTCTATGCCGGGCGAGGAGATGATTAGATGTACCTGTGCGGAGCGGACCAAAACCGATCAGATCGTGTGTCAGGCACCACCTGGCTCGCTCCTATATCCGTTGCACGCGCAAATCTACATTCCTATTCTGCCATCTGTTCTACGTCTTCTTCAGTTCCCACTATGTATTCACATGGGCATGAGATGGAAGTCAGCAAAAGCGCCCGGACGCACAACTTCCAGCGTTAATCACAGAACCAGCAAAAAAGGAAAAAAAACACGAGCAAAAATTCGGAAAATGCTCCGATCGATCTGAAACTTTGGGATATCATTTAAAAAATACTTCCGGTCATCGAAAATTTCAGACCGAAATATCGATATTTTTTAAAATAAATATTTTGGTCTGAAATTTTCTGGGAATATCCGAGAGTATTATTAAATGATTTCTCCAAGTTTCAGACCGATCAGAGGGGCTCTTTTGGAATAGAAATTCGACAAAATTGAAATGTCACGTTTTAGAAATTGCGTGAAAATAGAAACCCACGAAATAGAAATGTAATAAATCAGAAACGTAACAAAATGGAAACGCGTGAAAACAGAAACGTAGCAGAGCAGAAATGTGTCGAATTTGAAGTGAAATGGCAATGGAGCGCGTTTGCGAAATTTATTTTTTAAAACGACTTTTTCGATATTTTTCACGTTTTTCTCGATGTTTTCCACGTATTTTTGGATTTTTTTTTTCTCGTTTTATCGATGTTTTGCCCCTTTTTTTTGTCGATTTAAAAAAAAAAAATTTTTCACGTATCGAAATCGAAGAATCGAAAAAAAAAACGTGAAAAATATCGAAAAAGTGGTTTTAAAAAATAAATCTCGCAAACACGCTCCATTGCCATTTTATTTCAAATTCGACACATTTCTGCTCTGCTACGTTTCTGTTTTCTGATTTATTACATTTCTATTTCGTGGATTTCTATTTTCACGCAATTTCCAAAACGTGACATTTCAATTTTGTCGAAGCCCCTCCGTGAATTACCCCATCACAAATGAGGCAAAAAATTAATTTTGGGTCTCACTATTGAAAGTTCAAAATTGTGCGGTCGTGCGCGTTTGCTGACTCCCTGTTGACTCCCCCTTATGCATTTATTTCCGATATGGATAGGGTGGTTCGTATTGAAAAAGGAAAAGGAAGAAATGGCGATAATGATGATGATGACAGAGGAATTGTTTGCGCGTGCACTAGTTTCATTCCTAATTGCCGATGCGGCTGTCTGAACAATGCGCCGCCGCGTCAAAGACCCACAGAAGACGTCGACGTCGCCAAGATGGAAGAAAGAAAGGAAAGGAGAGGAGACAAAGTCTATTCGAGTTACAGGTAATCATTGACTCGTCTCTTCTCTTCTCCACCACCGCCACCGCGACGCACACGCCGATACGCTAATTATCTACTGCTAGCGCGACGCGACCACATAATAGTTGAGGTGATGGAAGAAAGATGAAACGAGGCAAAGACGATACCGTATCGGTAAGACCTACTGTACTAGGGGATCAATACGAGAAAAGAAGAAGAAGAAGAAGACGGGCTTTGATACGGAGAATGCGGTAAAAACTGACTGACTGACATTCGTTACTAATAGCAAAAAAAAGTCGGCTAAACTAATCTCATATTTCAATCTCCCCCCGGCGCCTTTGCCGCTATCTTAACTAGGTTGTTTCCCTCTCTTTTTACCCGCATCAGATAACATTTTTCGCCGCTCGCGCTCGCTCCCATTCCATTCCATTCCGATGAGAGATTCGGAATCAGGATCAGAATCAGAATCACTGATAAAAATCAAAAATTACCTTGTGCAATCTGTAGTAGAGTCCACATGGATTGCAAACAAGTTTTCCCTCGGCGTCACGTCTCCACGCGGTCGTCTTGTCGGTGCGACAGTTTGAGCATCGTGCGGCGTTCGGGTCATTTCCCTCGTCAGACTCGCTTCTGGATGGTGTGGCGACAGCTTCAATGACTTGTTGGACAGCTGACGAAGCAGCGGCAGCAGTCGTAGTGGGAACGCAGGAAGTCTGAAATAGGGAAAATTTAATTTAACGATTACAAAGATTTGAAAAAAAAGGAACGGCAGGGCGCTTCGCATCGCACCGCACCGCAAAGGAGGCGATAATATATCTTTCTTTGTTTCGTTCACACCGAGGGTCACCCAGCCAGTCAGCACTTTTGATCTTTTTTGCTTTTTGCACTGTCACTGAACTGCACTTACCGTCTGATTGTTAAACTGCGCGGTGATTGCGTCCAGGATGTTCTGAGCCATAAACGGTTCTGGAGCAGCTTCGACATCAGTGGAAACCTCTTGAATCTCGTTTTTAACATTCGACTCTTCTTGTTTAACGACTGGAGTGAACTGAGCTGGCGCCTCCTCGATCTTCATCTGCTTTGATTCTGGAGGTGTCGTCGATTGTTGTCGTTGTACTTTCTGTTGAATCACTGCCGCTGGAGCCTGTTGTTGATTTACGAGTGAGAGTAGCTGCATCATTCCCTGATTGTTCATTCCACCCAGGTTCATCGGATCGAACATGAATCCGTTGACAAATTGCGAAAAGTCGGGGAGTGGTGAGGCGGCAGCGGCTAACGTTGGAGTTCTCTCTTTCGTTTTTCTTTTTCTGGTGCCGTTTATGGTGGCGGCTGGCGCCGAAGCTGGCGGAATCACTGGTGCAGTATTCTGGACTGTAGGTGTGGAAGGTGTGTCGAGCTTTGGAGAGCTTCTTGAACTGGTCGGAGATGGGGTAGCTTTGCCTGATGATCCGGAAGACACCTCAAGAGACTTTTTGATCTCATTCTCCTTGTACAACTCGTCTAGTCGGCATTGAATAGTGTCCATTCGTTGCAGAACTGCTGTGATCGTCTGTAATATAATAATGGGGTTATTCATTTTGTGCAACTTGCATTTTTGACTTATTCATTTCATGCAGAAAACGACATTTTATGAATTTTTCTAAATAAGTGAATAACTAAATTTAAAAAAAAAAAACTTAAATACCTTGGCAACATCTGACTGAAGCTGTTTGCATCCACTGCATGGCTCGGATTTTTGTTCATTTTTTTGCTCTGTCGACTGCTGAACTGGTTCTGATTCCTGATTCTGATGGTCCGTCATCATACTGATCGACATATGAACGCTGGAATTGGGACAAAATATATAAAGACGTCAAGAAGAGCGATTAAAGTTGTAAAGTAAAGAAAGAAAGAAAGAAATATGGTTTGAAACGAAACCGAACGAGGAAATAATGATGGAACACGAACAGAATTAAGGTTGACCGGAAAAAGGAGGGAAGAAAATGGGCGGGGCTGAGAAACTAGCGCGTACACCACACCACACCTCATCAACTCCACCTCCAGAAACTGATCGACACCTCCGGGTGATGTGAGGATGTTGTGAACACACACAGGTGAATGAGGTGATCATGAAAGGCGAAATAACGAAACGACGAACAAAGGAATGTGAAGAGATGTAGAAAGAGTGGCAGATAGTGATCTGCTTATCGATTCGGTGCCGGGTTGATCAGAGAGGCCCTCCTCCCTCTAATGATTGCGATCTACGAGCGAGCGCCCTCGCCGTTGGCGACAACGTCTTCTCCACCCGCTCAACGCCTTCTAACACGCGTGTTAACACCGAATCAGTTGCGCGCGATCGCCCAACAACGATTGTATCTTTAGGGATATACAGACAAGCAAAAAGAGGCAAACGAAGCGATATCATCGGATTTGTCCGCTCGGAGACCCCGCCGAATACGGACGGACACCTTTATGTCAACTGTTTATCGGTCCTAACGTTTTTTATTGATAGAAGATAGAGTGTGAGCGTGTAGAAAGGGTTAGGGTTTATGACCGCATGCTCCAAAAAGAGGCCGTAAAAATTGTGCGCAATTTACCGCAAATTGCACATTTTATGATGGTTGGTGGGTGGGGGAAAGGGATAATCAGTCTGTGGTTTACGATACGATACGAGACGAATTAAAGTGCAAAGTTGTGAAGAAGAAGAAGAAGAAAAGAAAAAAAAATCAGAGATTAAATTGAAAAAAAAGAAAAGAAAATAAAAAAATCAATATTAAAAAATGACAACGGTCCGCAATCAGAATGCACACTTTTAAAGTCTACAGTAGTAAAAAAATAGTTAAAAGTTGCAAAACGTCAAGAAAACCGGAGGAAAGCACGAAACCGGTGAAGATAAAACCGGATAAAATTATTAAAAAAAAAAAGATGTCCCGCCCTTTGCAAGTGTGCTGTACGAGTTGTGTTTACAATCGAGTTGCGACATCAAAACGTGAAACTCCGCCCACTTTTTTTCAGTGGACGAGGATTCATTTTTTCAAGATGCAACTCGATTAAAAACACAATAGAAGACAGGAAAAACAGTTCCACGGACTTGCGAAGGGCGGGACTTGTTCCTCGGATTCTGAAATGTTTCCACCGATTCGTCAGGATCTCAAAGGGGAAAAGTATTCAAAAAAGTGCCCGTTGTGTGATTATCTCCACCGTGTATGTACTTGAAATACTATTTGTGTGGTCGTGGACAACGGAGACCTTCGTCCCCACGAACAATAGATCAGTTGTGTGTGACTGGCCAGAAGGAGGAGGAGAAGGGGCGTGCTGGGCGGGCGGGGGCACACTCGAAAAGGTATATGGCCGGCCGGATGCGGGTGATGATGCTCCGCCCACTTTTTGACTCACCTGCTGCCGGTGCTTTTGCTCAGGCAGGCAGGCTCACCGAGCCCACGGAGTAAGAGATAATGGACCTTTGTCGAGTGAACCACGTCCGTCAGGAAGGAAAGGGAAGGCCTATTGAATATTCTATCAATGACGGTGAGGAGATAGAGAGGGAAAGAGAGAGAGTTACTCATGGAACAATTGTGTGCTGGTCAGAACAATCATAACAATGAAAAATCGGTCAAATTGTCACTAAAAATGCACTTGGAAACCGCGCTGTGGGGTGCCAAATTTGCAGGTCTAATTGCTCAAAATGTGCGCTTATCTAACTTTCTTACAGAAACATTTTCTGCTTGTTTGTGCCGAGGGAAACCGAGCAACGGCACTCCGATGTTTCACAGATCGCTGCGAGACCTGCGGCACATCGGAGCATCGTAACTGAATTTCGCTCGTGAACACAAACATGCATCATTTGTCATTGAAAAGGCATGAAAAAAATCTGCTTAATATTTGAACAAAACGTGCCTCTAATCCAATGTCTATTTCGCAATGGGGTTATTCACAGCAAAAAAAAAGAAAAAGAAAAAAAAAGTTAATTTTTTGCTTTTTTTTGTTGTTATTCCGTGAAATATCTCCAAAACAGTTCCGACAAACTCTCCGATAAATTTTATATCAATAATTTAAAAAAATTCTGGGTAAACAACGCAACGCGCAAAGTTATTTCGGAGCGTCGTCGCGTCTATTGCTCACCGTTATTTGAATAAAAACATGTCATTTTCTAAAATTCGAGAAATTCTTGCAAAATATTTTAATTAATTTTCGAAATCATCGACAATTATACAAAAATTAACGATTTTTTTTCGAAAATTATCGAAAAATTTGTCAAAGTGGCCAATCATCGGTAAAGTGTTTTCGGAAAATCAACACTTAAATATTGCGAAATTAGGAGCTCACGAAATAATGAATGGTAAATAATTTCTACAACTTTCTGGCTAAATATTTAAATTTAAAAATAATGTGCTTTCAATTTATTTGCAGCATCAAAAAATGAAACCCCGCCCACTATTTTGTGCGCGACCACGCAATCACAGTGCGTTTTGAAGAGACGCAGACACAGCGGTGTTTGCGGACTTTCATGATGAAATTTTTTTAAAGTTTTCATGATGCAATTTGTTTAAAAACACAATACGAAGTGCACGGGAGCGCGTTTACAGCGACTGGTATCTCAACTCAACGTGATAATTTCACATTGCAATAAGTTGAAATACTGAAAGGAAATATAGAAATATAAATATAGCCGGCGGCTATAATGATGTACAAGAAGACTGGTGATGGAAAATGAAATACGGATGAATGATGGAAAAGATGGACGGTGATGATGATGATGAAAATGATGAAGATGATGACGATGTGGGTGGAGCACGCACGGGGAGGGCGCAGAGAAGAACAAATAATAGGGACTCGAATTGAAGGCGTCCCTCGTGTGTATGTGCCTTCAACCGACTGCACGCCTTCTTTCCTCCTGATAGTGATTCAGATAGTTGAAGCGTGGAGGCGGAGAGCGCGAGGCAACTAGAGGGGCAAGACTGACATGGACATGGACGTGCGCGATGCATATCAGTTGATGAGATGTTGTGCCGGCGGCAGCGGCAGCTCGCGGAGCAGCTCAGCGAGCCAGCCTCTATTCTCTTTGCCCCCGCCCCTCCCCCCACCATCGTCTTTCTTCCTCTCCTTCTTCATCGTCTTTAAAGATAATTACCATAATTATCGGTGGACTGACTGATGGACGCAAACCACATACAAGACGCAGACATCATCACCCACCGTCACTTATCATCCGCTTTGATCTATCTCCTTTCTCCCCGCCTCTTCCTCCTCCTTCATTCATTCAACTCACTCTCTGGTGGTTGTGTTAAAAAAGGCAAAGAATCGGGGTGTCGAGTGAAAACATAGAATAACATGCCGTCCGCCCCTCTTTTCTCTACTTGCCATAATTGCCCATACTCTGGGCATTGTTATCTGCCAGATAGTGGGACGAATGAGGAGACAAACGGCAGGAAAGAAAGACACACCACGCACCGTTTTGTTCCATTTCCAACAGAACAGGAAGAGAAAAAGGAAAGAAGGAGAAAATAAGACGAGTAGTCGTGGTGTGACCGTGGCGGGAAAAAGTTGCCATGGAGAGGCGGCGGCGAATCCTGGCAACCACTTTGTCATCATTGAAATGACGGCGACGGAGAGGAAGCAACCGAATGGATAGAGAGAAAGATAGAGGGAGAGAGAGAGCTCACTCCCTTTCGGGGAAATTTGATATAGGCATGGGAGAAATGACAACAATGCGAGATATGGAATATCGTGAAACGAAACGAATGAGCAAGATAAAGAGAGAGAAAGTGTGAGAGAGGCAGAATAGGGACAAAGTTCACTATCAAGTACATACAGCCGTTTTATTGAAATTGGCACTCGGTGTTTGCGTACTGGCGTTGCGTACGGATTTACGAAGCTCCGCCCACTGGTCTGTTTTATTTCGTAGGTGTTTCTGTCCAGTTTTGATAATTTTTAAAATGTTTTTATTTCAAATAAATTGATAAATATCACGTTTGAATTTTTTGCATCTTCTGGAATTTTCCTATTTTTTCGTCCAATTTCTATTGGAACGCGATATTTATCATTTCAAAATCAATAAATAATTTTAAAAAATCATCAAAAATCGGAAAAAATCCAATTTTGAAACCGAAAATCATACAAAAGTGGGCGGAGCTTCGTAAATCCTTACGCAAACACCGAGTGCCAAAACAAATTAAACGACGGTAATTATCGAAAATACTGATAATCTTTAATTAGTTAGTCAGTTTTATTATTGTTAGTTCAAGTTTTCACAATGTTTGATAATTAGTCAGGGGATGAAAAAATAATACGCACAAAAAGTGGGCGGGGTTTCGTTTTTTCATGATGCGAAAGCGTAATAATCAGTTCAATTATGATAAGAAAGACAAAAACACTGTAGCAGATCTAAGCCGAACAGTTCTAAAAGCCAGCGCCGCCGAATTTCCATCGCTATCACTTATCTCTTATCACTAACGTAGCGCCGCCCCTCCACGCTGATTGGTTGACTTCCCACCACTTTCCCATCACATACCTGCGCTCTCCGCTCCCCTCTTATCAGCCAATCAGTGATAAGGGGCGGTACAAAAGTTATCACCTCTTAACACGAAACGGACGGCTAAGTGAAAAGAAATGCAATGAAATGAAATGCGACGGGGGTGAAAGGGCGGTCGTGTGTGAGAGTAGTCTGTTGGCAATTAACATCGAATCGAGAAGAGCGAGCGCGAGAGCAAAGAGAGAAGAGCAAAAAGATAAAGAAGGGAGGGGAAGAGGTGGGGGAATAAAGAGAAAGAGTGAGGAAGACATGGGCCACCATATGGGCGACGTGGGGCCCCCCAACACGAGGAGATATCAAATCAGTCAGTCGGAAGAAGAAGAAGAAGAAGGAAAAGAAGGCAAAGAGGACCTTCCTTCTCCTCCACTATTCTATTCAAAACACATGGGCCAGGAGCGGAGCAAAAGCGAAAGCCGCCCCGATCGATTCTTCGTCGTCGTCGTCGTCTTCTGATAAGGCGAGGTGAGACGCAGAGGGCGACAACAACGGAGACGACGTGGTCCGTGGAAAGGGGAGCCGTGGAAAAAAAAGAGCCGAGGCAAAAACCACGCCACATCCCAACCAAACAAATATGCATTATCCAATCCCATCCGCCAGGCTCTATCACTATTAGTGGGTGTCTTTATATTGCTCGAGCAGATAATAGGCTTCTGGTGCCGGCAAGAGGAGAAGAAAGAAAGGGGAGAAGATGAAGAAGAAGAATAAGCACACACACACTCTCCCACCCATCACAACAATGCCAATTTTGGGACCGGGTAAGTGAAGAGTGAGAAGAATGGAAGAGTAGGAGTGACGAACGAGAGGAGTCATTGAATTATCATGATGATTTTTGGGAGAATGGAGGAGGGACGCTGTCAAAACAGAAAGGAGAGAGGATTGGCTTGGGGCCGGACCGAACATCTGTTCGTTGCACACACATGTACCTGAACTTGTGAGATGTCCCAATTATCACATCTGCCTGGTAATCAAGATGACAAGTTGGCTGGTCGGTATGATCGGTTAAACACAATCTTGCTGGTGTGCCAACTTATGCGAATCAGTACTTTTCGAAATGCATATTTCAGATAGTCACGCGACGCAACCTCGCCGCGTCACGACGTGCTCGTGACTGCCTTTTTTGAAAACTTTAGAAAGCTAATTTTCGTGGCCAGTTTCTTGCGTCTCTATTTTTGCAGAACGTCACTGTGGAGACGCAGAGAATTCGATGCGACAGGGCGCGTTTGCCTTTAAGTAGAACCTAGCACGCCGTGCAGCGCGTGGGCGTCGGCGGACTAAAAAAAAAGCGTTGAGATGACGTCTAGTCCACTGCAGCTCACAATCAGCTTGAAACTTGGGACTATATCTCGAAGGTGATTACCCGTTCCTGCTTCCTTCCTTCCTACCATCCTAGACAAAAGAACCGTCCATCTTGTGACAACTATGTGACGAAGAACGTTTTCATTTTCACATACATACGGCACTCACAAAGGCGTTTGTGTTTGTAGTAGACCCGACAATTTGCATGTCAATCAGTCCGTCCTTTTACACTCACTCACACACAACCACACACAGACACTCTTTAATCCACTACCACCCGCTCATTTTTCAAGATTTCGTCTTGTCGTTGTCGTTCACGTCGCCACCAAAAAAAAAAAAAAACAACGTACACCGGCCATCTGCCGCTTCTTCGTCGTGCTCATCAATTTTTTTTTCTTCGCCTTCTATCCAATCTCGGGAAAAATAAGAAGAACGACGGCTATCAATTCAAAAAAAAAAAGAAGAAGAAGAAGACGAAGAAGCTAGAGGACTTCTGCTTTTTTGATGAATCATTTTCCACTTCATCTACAGTAGACGTGAGGTCAGGGGTTAACGTTGTTGTTATTCTGGCGTGTGAAAAGCTAACACGTCGTACGACGAGACGGGACGGGCTGGTCGGGTGGTGGTGGCGGCGACAAATTTAGGCTAGAGGGTTAGTGATGTGTTCACTGATTTGTGTATGTCATGGACAGGTAATCGTGTGTTGGTGGGGTGTGCCAATGATTTCGTGCTCCATTGAGCACATCATATATCCGGCCGGAGCGCGCGCGCGGAGCTCTCACCCGAAAAGGCGGTTAGTAACGGCGGAAGGGGGATACTCACCCGATTAGTGGAATTGTGTGAATGTGTGGGCGCTGGATCTGAAGTTTTGGGAATTTTAATACACATGTATCATAGTTCAAAAAAAAAAAGAGTGAGAGAAGGGTTGAAGTAGGGAGAAACGGTTCAAATGACGATGTGATAATAATCTACTACAGGATGTAAACACATAGACATGAAGATCTATTAGCGATAACTTGACAAGGAATGAATTTAAAACAGAAACAAAAAGATAGATAGAAAGAGGAGAAACAAGTCTAGTTTTGCCACGTCAAAAAATAGAAAAGAAAGAGCCGATCAGTGAGCGGGGGCGTGCTCGGATCGAATCGAATCGGACCAAAGCGGATCAGATCAGACCGATCATCACTTCTCCCACCACGTCTTTTCCTAATCTATTCCTCCTCCTCCCAGAAGTGAGATGCAAATACATAGGCAAAAGAAATTCAAGGTTATCGAGCGGTCCCGTGTGGGGTCCTTTGCTAGGATCAGGACGGCGTGCGATCCGAAATAGCGTGGTGATAGGAGTAGGGCGCCGGAGAGAAAGACAAGGCGAGTATCATCAGCCGGGTGGGGGGCAAAGAGGAGGGGAAAACGAGGGACGGTGGTGTTAAAAACGTTGATTGGATGGATGCCAGATGTGTCTCTTTTCGCCCGGTCGGTCGGTCGCATGTCCCTGTGTTTCGGAATTGAATGGATAAAAACGATGGAGAAAGAAAACAGAGATAAAGTTTTTGTGTTAATCTTGGTTGGCTCAAGGTTGTGTTCAAAACTTCAAGTTACTCTAGTTTTTTTGGGGGCGGAGCTACCGAAGGGCCTACAGCAGAAATTTGTAATGTTTTTTTTGGTGATACCATTTTACAACATTGCAGGGGGTCACGGTTGCCCAAATTCAAACAAAATGGTAGTGATAAGGGCGACTAAGTTTTTAGTGGAAAAAATTCAAATTCGAAAAATTTCCGTATTAGGTGTTGCGTTTGTGTGAAAGCGTCGAAACGTACGACAAATCATAAAAACATTCTCCCTTTCAACTAAAAATATATATAGCCAGCCCGCCACGACGGTCAAACGCGCTCCACTGAACTTAGTGCTTTGCGATTTTCATTTTGGGTTTCAATTGAGTTTTCCTTCATTTGTTTGAGTAAATTTTCCGTTTTTCTTGCTTTTTCTATGTAAAAATAATTGTTGGAGGCCGAATTCGAAAAGTTTCGTGAAATTTTTCTGCAAAATGCATAATTTTAGTCAAAAATCGATAATTTTCCAATTTGTCACACTTTAAAATTTCCAAGCGTAAGTGCGCTCTGTTGAACACGCGGAAAAAATATTAGCAGAGAGCCAATTAAAGCGAATTTTAATTTGTTGAAATGAATTTTCGAAGCAGAAAGCGCGTTGACGACGAGATGCAGAGAAACACAGCATTGTGACGCGACGCAACCGCAACGCGTGGTCGTCGGAGGCAAAAAGGCACTTCAAAAAAGGGCAGTCGCCAGCACAACGTGAAAACTTATTTTTGGGAGGATTTCAGCTCAAATGCAATCAGGGTAATGTATTTTATTGTTTTCTTAATTTTTAAATAGCCGAAATTACTGATTTTACAGAAAATCGGCCGTTTCGGAGAAAAAAAATGGTATAATTTCCTTTGAAATCAGTAATTTTGGGGTTAAAAAATAAGGGAGCATTAAAAATTATCACTAGATGACATTTGAACCAAAATTCTTCCAAAACAAGGGGTTGGATTTTTTAAGTGTGGCAAATTGGAATAACATTGATTTTTGACTAAAATTATGAATTTTGCGCAAATTTTCACGGAACTTTACTGATTTGGTCTAGTGTATTTATTTTCACAAAAAAAAACAAGAAAAACGAAGAATTAATACAAAAAATGAAGGAAAAACTACAAAATATGTAGGTTGGAAACCAGAATAGAAATCAAGAAGTACCAAGTTCAGCGGAGCGCGTTTGACCGTCATGGCCGGACGATAATATAGAAAATCACGTATTTAAACATTAATGAGGTACATATCTCTGGAACCGTAATCTACCATAAAACTTTCTTGCTAATCTTGTCAATAGGAATACCGTTTTAAAAATGGAACAAAGTGAGTTAGACAAATAAGATTTTGTGAAAGCAAAGAAACGCAGGCTTGTCTTCGGCGGCGCGCGTGTGGAATTTCTACGCGCCGACGTAGAAATTGCACACGCGTATGGTGCTCGGGGGCGCACTTGCAGCGACGTAGCTTTCAACACCCCACCCCGTGCACTACAACTAACGCGGATTTGCAACAAAACGGTGCCTTGTTTGATTCATTCCCAAAATGGATCGATCCAGTTAGTTAACGGATTCGATGATTCGTGCGTGCTTGCGCGCGCCAAATGAAACATTCTCAGTTTCATGACAAGTACATGTGTACATATATGTGTGTACAGTTGATGACCATCATCACTTCACAAACACATGGTACAGCCAAAAAGATTCTTCGCTTCCTCTTTTTCCTTCTTTTTCTTCGTTTCATTCTTCTTCTTCCATTTTCGATTCTACGCAATGAGGTTAGATGAAGGGACATACACAGTATGCGTGTTTTCAAGTGGGTTGTTTAATAATCACGGACACGGGACGGCGCAAAAAGGAGACAAAAAAGAGAATATGTAGCAAGATGATGATGATGGCGGAAAGGTGCGTGATCGGAAGAAATAAAAGAAAGGCAACATTTCGAGGAAGGAAAGTCTCAACAAAAAGTTCTAGTTTTTTCCCTCCAATTTTTGTTCAAGGACACTTCACTATCATCACAACAGGGAGGTATCAATCCATCAGTTTGAAACTGAATCAATGTCTCCAAACCTCAATCAGTTAATCCTGTCGCGTACCATCTGTCACTGGTCAAAATCACTTAATGACGTGGCAGTGCATGTTTGATGAAAAAGCGAGACACCTGCCACCTGGCTAATTGTTGTGTCTTTTGGCGGTGACAAGGTTTCAGTTACACCTTCATATCGGATGGATGGATAGATATCAGACAGATGATGGGGGGGGGGGGGGGAAATAAAATAGCAATCTGGCTAAAAGGGAGGGGATCAGAGCCGCATAGGGACAGTATTAATTTCTTACTGTACTGCTACACTTTGGTACTTGGGCTTCACAAAACGACAGTAAACCGCAACCACAGAGCAAGATGGTCAGTCGAAGACAGAACACGGAGCTGATACAAAATATTGTCACTGGAAATGAAAAGTGGGGGTGTTGGCACACTATGTAAGTAGCCTCAAAATTATCAGAAGTGGTTGACTTTGAATCGACGTATGTACCACAGGGGTATGAGAAGAGGCGCCCGGACGTTAAAAAAATTAATTGTGACCCTCATTTGTGAGACTTTTCAGTTGTGCGACCGGGCACGTTCACTGACTCCCGACTCATGCCCCTGTGATGTATATACGCTTTCAGTTTTGGCTGTCTGCTGCGAATCTCCTAGAGGTTTTGTTACTGCGAATCCTCTGCCACGGACAAAATACACGGTGTGCGAAATCTCACGTAAAGGCAAGCGCGCCCTACCGAATTCTATGCGTCTCCCCAGTGACGTTCTGTCAAGTTTAGCTCCGCGTGTGCCAAAATGACGGCGCTCGAAAATTCGCAACACGCCGTGAGAATTTAAGCGATCGAGCGCAATTACCTCATTTTTAATGCTAGGCATCTTACATAACCCACTATCAATAATAGGGATTACTATAAATTGTGATTGCACAATCTGAGCTCTTCTCTCTCTCTCTCTCTCTCTCACCCTCCCTCCCTCCCCAAACGGTGGCAATAGTAAGGTGTCAAATGTTCATGTCGTGTATGTAGATACACTCGACATCGACAAGATTAAGTGCGCAGAGACTATGTACATCTTTCGAGCAAATATTTGACTTATCACCTCTCGGCAGGGTGACGAGAGTTGAAGTACGATACGATACTTTTTGAAAATCAGTGGGACGACCGACGGCGAGAAAAATTGAGAATAGTATGTATGCAGTAGGTGGTTGAAACGAAGAAAGAATTGATGACGGGCAATTATGATAATTCGAAGACGAAAACAGTCGTCGCCTTGTCGTCGTCGTCATCGGCGTTGACGAGGCGACAAAAAAGAGTGATTGCCGATCGAAACAGCTAGCAACAAGCAAGAAGGCAAAAAAAGGAGGAAAGAATGAAATAAGAAAAGAAAAGGATGAGAGGAAAACGGCACCCACCCAGCAGGAGGTTCGACCATGACTGACAACGATGGCACACACACACACACACACACTCTCATCACTTGCCACCGAACCAAGACGTTCTTTGTCTTTTTCGCCTGCTGATCAACGGGTCAACCCAGTGCTTGTTCTATAAATCCACAACTTCCTTTTCTTATCATCCCACCTTATTCCTCTCCACTTATAGGCTATATGACGACCGTAAAAGTTTGTGATGAGATGAGATGACAATGACAATGAAACGCAGCACACTTCTTGGCCCAATTAGGTGGCAATTAGTTGCGGGGGATAGAGGTCTCTCCAGGCCCTCACCCCACCAAGGATCGATCGCCCAATCCGATAATAGTTGGCTGGCCTGACATGGAAATTGGCGAGGAGTGAGACGGACGCGATGAAACGCTTGTCACACAAGAAACAGGACGGTGGCGGAGCGGATAGCGAGGAGATTAGAATATATGAGAGGGGAGGTCGTCATGATGACAACTTGGTGGTAAGCAGTGTGCTTCACCGATCAAAAATTCACCGATTAATGGTTTTTTCGATTAATAATCGGTGAATTAGTCGATTAATTTTCACCGGTATTAGTCGATTAATTAGTCGATTAAAAAAATTTTAGTCGATTAATCGTCGATTAATTTAATCGGAAATTAGTCGATTAATCGCGATTAAATTAATCGACGAAACATATCGCTAAACAACACGCGATTCGTAATTTCGGAGCGTAGCTATGGTTTTTTCAAATTAAAGAAATTCAAATGATAGCGAACGCGGACCCGTGATTTGTCGGTACAAGAAACTATGTATAGCGGTGCTACCTCGGAATAGAACTGACGCGTAATAGAACTGTAGCGAAATTGAACTCGCTTTGAAATTGAACTGTAGTGAAATTGAACTGTAGCGCAATAAAACTGTTCGGAATAAAACTGATCGGAATACAACTGTTTTGGAATAAAACTCTTCGGAATAGAACTGTAGCGTTTTGGAACTAAATTAGCAATGGAGCGCGATTGCATTGCTTGCTCATTCAAATATTTGAATTTCTCATGCGCGTGCTTTTTTCAACAGTTCTATATTTGAGCTATTCATCAAAAATTGTTTGTTTTGTTGTTTTTTTGAATAAACTTTTATCATTTTTTTCTCGGCCCGTCTTGACGGCCAGGCAATGCAATCGCGCTCCATTGCTAATTTAGTTCCAAAACGCTACAGTTTTATTCCGAACAGTTTTATTCCAAAACAGTTTTATTTTGCTACAGTTCTTTACCGAACAGTTCTATTCCGAACGGTTCTATTGCGAAACAAGTTTTATATCGCTGCAGTTCTATTACACTTCAGTTCTATTCCGAGGTAGCACCTGTATAGCCGGTCGCGTTCTCCAAGAGGGCAGCTACCAGACAGCTACCAGACAGCTACCTGGCAGCTATTTGGCAGCTATTTGGCAGCTATTTGGCGGCTATTTGGCAGCTATTTGGCAGCTATTTGGCAGCTATTTGGCAGCTATGTGTCGGCTATAGAACTGCCCGGAATAGAACTGCCCTGAATAGAACTGCCCGGAGTAGAACTGTCCGGAATAGAACTGCCCGGAATAGAACTGCCCGGAGTAGAACTGTCCGGAATAGAACTGCCCGGAATAGAACTGCCCGGAGTAGAACTGCCCGGAATAGAACTGCCCGGAATAGAACTGCCCGGAATAGAACTGCCCGGAATAGAACTGCCCGGAATAGAACTGCCCGGAATAGAACTGCCCGGAATAGAACTGCCCGGAATAGAACTGCCCGGAATAGAACTGCCCCGAGTAGAACTGCCCGGAATAGAAATGCCCGGAATAGAACTGCCCGGAATAGAACTGCCCGGAATAGAACTGCCCGGAATAGAACTGCCCGGAATAGAACTTCCCGGAATAGAACTGCCCGGAATAGAACTGCCCGGAATAGAACCGGCTCTGTATCGGTACAGCTCCTTTAATCGACGATTAATCGGCGACTAATTCACCGATTAATTGATCGACTAAATCAGTCGACGATTAATTTAGTCGATTAATTAATCGACTAAATTAATCGATTAATCGGCGACTAATTCACCGATTAATAATCGATTAAGCGACTAATTTTAGTCGATTAATCGTCGATTAAGTAATCGATTAATTTGTCGGTTAATTAGTCGATTAATCGCCAAAAATTTAATCGGTGAAGCACACTGGTGGTAAGAACGAAGAAGAAGGACAGATATGTATGTACATATGCACGTGTTACCAGTTGGGGACTGACTGGCAGGAGGTGGTCCGGCTGCAGGTTAGCGGTTAATTCGGTGACCAAAATCGGATTTAGAGATTACTGTCATTACTGATAAATCAATGGCAAGAAAGAGTGATTTAAAGCTTATTAATATTTGGGTTTTGAAAGCCTGGCTTTAGTTTAAAATTTTTAATTTTTGCCAAGGCCCGAAAGGCGTGTTCTACTGTGATTCGTGCTCACAGGCATCGGTTGAATATTATTCCAAATATACCGTATTTACTCTATTAGAAGATTATGCTCTTCTATTGTGTTTTCAATCGACTTGCGACATGAGAACGCGAGACTCCGCCCACTTATTTGTGCGCTACCTGCCTGCGTCTCTTCAAATATCACTGTGTTCTCGTGGTCGCGCACAAAAAAGTGGGCGGAGTCTCGCGTTCTCATGTCGCAAGTCGATTGAAAACACAATAAATTTAGAAAAACTCGTAAAAATAATTAAATTAAAAACAATTCTTCCCTGATTTATTGGGGGCTATTCATGGAAATGTCGAAAAATGCAAGCAGTCGGGAGAAAATTTGAGGAATGCTCCGATTGGTTAAAAAATTTGGGAAATAGTGTCAAAAATACTCCCGGATATGCTCAAAAATAATTTTCTGAGCCTATCCGGGAGTATTTTTGAAATTATTTCCCAAAATTTGGAGCATTCTCTTATTTATCTACCAAATGTTTGTAAATTTTTGCATTTTTCGACATTTCCATGGAATTAAAATTAGGTAAATTCACGAAAATGGCAAAAACACTGAACCAATTTAAATGAGAAGCCTAGAAAAAGCCATGTGAGGCTGTCCTTCAATTATGGGCTTTCCAATAAATACAGTAGTTTTTTTTAAATGTTTTACTTTTAAGACAAAAATTAGAGAAGTTTCTGGATACTAAATCTACAGAATTCCCTTTTCAGAGAGTATCGGAACGTTCAACGAGGCCGCTAAATAACGATCAAAAAGCTCGAGGTTTCGAAAATCCGCCAGGGGCAGTTAATGGGCAGCTAGTGGGCAATTCGCCGTAAATTTTTTGAGAAGTAAACAATGGTCCACTACCTAATGGGCAGCTAATAGGCAGCTAGTGGACAAATTCCCCGAGTAGACGTTAAATAACAGTTTTTTGTGCAATTTCAAATATGGTTGCAAAAAAAAAAACCTAGTTGCGCCCTGAATAAGTCCAATCGAGCTCTGCCAAAACCATCCACGTTCTAATTGTAAGATCTAATCAATACTGATTACTGTGAACAAAATGCTCACCAGAGCGCAAAGCAGAACACATGTAATAATTACACGTGACGTCACAGCTACCACACGAACAAAGGCATTGATGGATTGATCAGAGCGGGTCACTCGGACGGTGCACTCAGGCACTTAGCGGACCTGCCTGATGCCAAGATGGTGCGGAGGAGGGGGAGGATGATGATGATGGTGCACAAATGGTGTGTGAAGCGAAATGAAAGGACGCGCGACATGTGGGCGCCCGCCACTAGCAAGCTCCGCCCATTTTGATTTTGAAAAATTCTCATGAGATGGCATGCCACGTCGTATCATATTCACTTTTAATCTTAATATGATTAGAAAAATAGGAGGAGGAGAAGGAGGGAAACGAAAACTGTGATGAGAAAAAAAAACGGACGGGCATACTAACACCCAACACCCCGTGTGTGAAATGATAGAAGAAAGAGAGAGGGAGGGGAAGAGACGAAGAATCCTAATTAGATTTTCGAGAGGTACTTGAAAAATGACACAAGATTTCGGTTCATATCTCGAAGACGTGAAGAACGAAGAAGGAGAAGGAGGGGAAAAAGATTTGACTAATCTCAAGATGACTAGAATCGAGTGGAATTATCATTGGTGGTTAAGGACGGACGAAATTGCACTCCATGGACTTTGAATGTTTGGAAAAAGGAGAAGAAGACAGACGAACGAACATCTGTAGGTATCTGTATCACAACATGTTTTTTCTTTTCTTCTTTCTTTTCTCGAAACTCGTCATGTGCCAATAGTTCGATTTTTAGTGTTCTCATAGGGGCGGGGATTCGAGTGATGCAATTTCGGGAAAATTTTAATTTTTACAGGTTTTTTTTTAAGTTAAAGAGCTTGCTGCGGTTGAGAGATGGTTTCGAAATCTAAACAAACTGATACACACATACAGAAGCCAACTGTACTATTGAACACTTTTTAACTTTAACTTTTCAACTTTTCCGGCCGCACGGCTTGTTCCGGACTACGTTTTTAAAATTTTTTTAAATACGATTTTTCGCAGCAATGTCTCGCATCTCTGCGTCTTCGTTTTGTCCCACTTTTAGCTAAACTTGGCAGAACGCCACTGTGGAGACGCAGAAAATGCGATAGGGCGCGTTCGCCTTTACGTAGGGTCTAGCACGCCGTTCGGGCGGTCCGGCGCTTAAATTATTAGTTTAATTGTGTTTACAAAGCTAACTATAATGAAAATGAACATTTAGACCCTTTTCTCTGAAATTTTGGAAAAACAGGTATTTTCAGAAACTGGCTAATAACTTTTTTATTTTTCAACCGATTCGATCGCGCAAGGTCTTAAAAAGTCTATAATTATTTTCTTAACGTTAGCGGGCACGGTACAGGATACCGGCTCTAATGCACATGAATATTTTTTGAATTTTGTCGCATCGCACTGCTACCAAAACAAGGAATGCGTCAGTAACGATTTTCTTTGAGAAATTATAATTTTTTTAAAGCAGACATTGTTAAGAAACCAATTGTGGAAGTTTTAAAAGCTCTAACGATAAAATCGGTTGAGAAATAAGAAAGTTATTCGCAGTTTTCTGAAAATAATTGTTTTTGAAAAAATTCATGGATAATTTTGTAAACACGATTTAAGAAAATATTTTAAGCGCCGGACCGTCCGGGAAAATTGAAAATGACTGAGAAATAGGATGTCAAAAATTAAGGCCTACGCAGATCTTTAGGCCAAAATTTAGGGTGCAACTGCTTGAAATGGAGCAGTACAGGAACAACAACTGCGCGAAATTGAACTCAGTACTGCTATTTGCTCTTGCGACAAATGACGGCGCGGTTCACATTTTATTATTTCAAAGCATCAGCTTGGGAAAAGCCGTTTACTGATATCCTATTTTGGCAAAAAAATCTCGCTCTATCGGGAAAAAATTCCACAAGAATAAGAAAAATCAATTCCTAACGCGTGGGTGAGTCTGCATGTGATCTGGAACGAACACATGTGCGAAGATGGTGAAAACAATCTCATCACAGTATGAAATGACAAGACAGACAAAAATAACTTTTACAGTTAGGTAGGTAGGTGGTTGGTAACGAAATAAATGGAAAAAAGGAGGAAGGTGATGAGAATGATGGCGATGATGGTGATGATGATGAGGGGTTTTGGTAGCCAGTCCACCGCCAGCTGCACACATACGAACGATAAGCAGATAGAGGAGAGAATCGGAGGGTGTCGGAGAAAAAGAGTAGGAGGGAAATAAGGGAGACGTGGGGGGCACACTAATCACCAGATGGTCCTCGATGGACCCACATGTGGCATGCATATCACCCGCACATGTAATTATAATTACACTTTGGCTCTGCGCGCTTAATCGGTGAAATTAGGCGGATCACAGCACCGAGTTGCGAATCGAATCGAATCGAAACGAGTCGAAACGAGTTGAATCGAATTGATCAGAGAGCGGTGCGGAAAGATAGATAGATAGATAGAACAGAACAGATTTTAATTGCGTGTAGACGAGCGGATAACCTCGATATGGATGAAAGTTTGGAGGGAAAGGCAGGAAGAGAATGAGGAGGAGGAGGAGGAGGATGTGAACGACAATTTGTCAGTTACATTTGTTCAATCGATCCTCACAAACAAAGCAATGATTGTGGATGGGACGAATTGCACAGGCGAATGGTCAATATTCGAAAGTGACCGATTTTGAATGGAAGAGTTAACGCCCAAGGAGAATAAAGATAATCAGTGTTGCTGAAAACGTACTGTCGCGCACTACGTATCTTTAATTGTTTTACTTTTGTCACAGCAACTGCTCATCGTCTTTTAAAAATGACAATTTTTTTGACACAGTTGAAATGAGTGCGACCGTACCGTAACCCATTAAAAATGTGAAAAAAGCTTTAAAAAAACAACGAAAAAAAAGAGAAAAAAAAATAAAATCAGTGAAACTTGTTTACATTTTTTAATGGTTTACGGTCGCATTAATTTCAACTGTGTCAAAGAATTACCATTTTTAGAAGAGGATTGACAGTTTCTGACAATGAGACAAGAGTAACAACTTAAAAAATAAATAATGCGCAGGGGCGCGTTTGCAGCAGCATAGCATTCAACATCAAAACTGATAATTTTATTGTGGCGATTTCCAAAAACACCAGCACAGTTTCGCAATATTCGCTCCACTAAACCCATAAAATCGTATCCACTACCACTAGACCAGCAAACCAAAAAAAATGCCCTACAAGTTTGGACAGACGACATCAAAAAGTTGCAAATCGGTGCGATGGCGACGGCGGCTTGTGAGTGACAAGAGGACACCCGTTTATTCCGATCAGTGACGCGATGGCGGCATCAGCAGAAACAACGCCTCATAAATCCGGACGGCCACCTGCGCCGCCTGTTTCTACTCGCTACCAAGCGGAGAAAGAGAGGAGGAGGAGAATTCGAAAGTGAACCTTTCAAAAACCTTGAAACTTTTTTTTTGTTATATGGTTTGTTGTTAAGAGGTTCGTTTCATATAGAGGAAAGAATAAGAATAAGGAGAAGAAGACGAAGGTAGGTACTGTAGTCTAGTTGAGGTTATTGGGAGTATTGTTCATTCGCGAAAAAAGCAAGTGCGCTCCACGAAACGTAGTACTACGTGGATTTCATTTTCGTCGCCAAATTATTTCATTTCACGTGTAAATTCAACGTAAAATGAAATAACTTGGCGACGAAAATGAAATCCACGTAGTACTACGTTTCGTGGAGCGCACTTGCTTTTTTCGCGAATGAACAATAGTGACGAATGAAGAATAGAGAATTGAATGATTTGAGGCGAATCATCATCATCATCATTCAATTGATTGTACATAGTAAACGGGAAGAGGAGGAGTAGGAAGAGGTAGAGGGACAGAATTGATGGAAATGGAAAGGCAAGACGAAAACTAGTGACAAAGAGAAAACGACATGTTTAGTTGTGAAGGGCAGTAGTGACAAACGCCTGGACGCCTCTACCAGGTAGCGGACTTTCGAGGGGCACAGATAAACGATAATCGGCTAAATTTGATCGGCCGACAGGCGCGATCCGCCCCTTCCAACGCTACTATTCACTAACACTGACGCAGCGGGACGACGATTCGACGATGATGATTCGATTGGGACCGGCGGATTTGACGGACGAAGAGACGAAGCGGGCGGGCATAGAATGTTGATTGAAGTTTGTGAAACGGGTCAGTTACGAGACGAAATCAGAGAAAGAGGAGGAGGAGGAGGAGGAGGATTGTTTGATATGTTCATCCGCTATTGCTGACACAGAATGGTTGCCACGTGGATCATTGCTTTTTGTGATCGGGATCGCTGTGTCGCTGAATCATCCGTGAACTTTGGACCTAATAGCTGTCAACAAGTTTATCGCTGCTCCATTATTCAGACAAATGGGATTATAAATGAGAATGAGAACGAAAAAAAAACGAAAAGAACAAAACTTGGTTTTGTGAAAATCGGCTAATTTTGTAGGTAGCATACTAATTGCTCTGGGACGTTTTGAAACCTGTCATTTCGAAACTGCAATAGTGACGAAATTCGGCGAAAGATAAAACAGTTGTCGAATTTCTTACAGGTAAATTTGACAAATTTGTCAAAATTCAGCAGTGAATTTGCTGCTAAATGTACCGATAAATTGTCGGCAGATTTTCCGGTAATTTTCAGGTAATTTGCCGAAAAAAAATACCTGGAAGTGACAAAGTTTACCGGTAAATCACAGTAAAAAATACCTAGAAGTCTTGTCGTTATGGGTGGTTATGCAAACTCGCAAAAAGATATTTTAAAAAATTGATAAAAACAAAAAACCATAAAGAAAAACCTAATGCGCGTTTGCTTTGGTGTTACTAGGGCGAACACCGTGACGCAAAATTGTACTAAAGTTACGAAACGTCTTGTTTCAAAAAATCCCAGAGCCGTAGTAATAGCACGCAGAAATCTCGTCAATAGCCTTTTTGTAAAAGTTTGAATACAAATTTATGATGAAGAAATCTTAATTTTTTTTAATCTGAAATTCCACAAGAACCAATCACTTGAAGCTGCAGGAAAAATAAAAATTGTACTCAGCTATGTATTATAATCTAACTAGGTACCTCTAGGATGTTGCGAAATATTTTTTTCCGTGTGATTACTTTACTCGAGAATTTCCGGCAGGTAATAGGCATCAAGGCTGTTAATTGCCGAGCAAAATGGCACAGCTTGTTAGACCCTACGTGAATGCAAACGCACCCTATCGCATTCTCTGCGTCTCCACAGTGACGTACTGCCAAGTTTAGCTAGACGCGTGTAAAAATGAAAACGCAGAGACGAAATAATTAGTGCTCGAAAATTTGATTTCCTAAGTTTTCAGAAATGTAGCCTCGAACACGCAGTGGAACTTGGCAGCTACATGTCAGCAGCTCGGCAGCTACTTGGCAATTCGCCGAAAATTGCCTGAGAAGCTAACAATGGTCCACTAGCAATCCACTAAAAGCGTAATTTGTATCAATACTCTCCTGTTTGATATTTAAAAATGTATCGAATTGTTTCAAACCAAAAAAATTGCTAGATAAAGCAAAAACTACAGTAATCACCCTATCGTACTATTGTTTCTCATAAAAAATTGTAAACTACACTAAAAATTCAATCCGTCCACTTCCCTTTACCCCTAGTTTTAGAAAAAAGTTCATCAAATATTAATTGAGGTCGCCAGATTTTCTCTTTTCTATTCTCCCCTCTCCATCCCTCTATCAATTGTGTGTTTGTCAGAGAAAAAGCAGAGGTCGGAGAAGAAGGTAATTCTCTCTGTCAGCACACTAATTATTCATAGCGCTGGGCATTGTGGTTTTCCAGAAAGTCGAGGGTCCTATCACGAAAATATACATTCACTTTCGTTCTCTCAAAAGAATGATTCTCAACCGAAAAACAGACAGTGTGGGGAGGAGATGGGGTGGGAGGGAAGAAGAAGAAGGAAGGAGTGTATTTATAAACTAAAGAAGTTTATATCGGACCTTGAGGGATTAGTTTTGATTATTTCGCATCGCTGCTGCTGCTGCGGTTGCTGTTGCTGATGATGTTGATGATGATGATGATGATGATCTCTAATCCTATTGTTATGTTTATAACTCTTCGCCAAGTTAAATACAATTCTATCGATGATAAATTGGGGGATGGAAAGGGAAGGAGAAACAGGCATCCAATCAGCGCGTTATCATCAACTGATAGGCTCCGCCCATCAGTGAGGAGGGGCGATGGAAGTGGGAGAAAAAAAAAGAGGAAGGAAATTGCCAATTTTAAAAATAACTGCCACTGCCGAATTACCGGATTCGATTTACATCTCAAAGAACTTTCAAAACCAATCGGAAGCATTTTGTGGATTGTGGTGAAAGGTGAAAATTTATCGTCTATACCAATATGAGCTTTGTCATGGAAATGCGGCTCAGAAATAAATCGAGATGACATAGGAAAACCCCTAGAAACCTCAAAAGGGGCGTGAGGGACCAGAGAAAGTGATATCTGTTGATTACGGTAGAGTTTAAACTGAACAAAGACAATGCGAAACAACTCGGATCTCCAAGGGGACAAAGGTGCGACCTTGATGTGTCATATCACCTCTCACCAAGTTTTTTCCCTCCCGAAAACTTTTCTCCAATCGGATTCAAACACCTGGTCCACCTGCTTTTGTTTCGCTACTCTTTTTTTTCTCACATTGGACTGACTGATTTTGAGAGAAAGCCACAAAAAAACGACATGCTTGCCGTTGGAATAGACGTGGCACGGGATAGGCATCAATGAGGCATCATGCCTTGTTTGAGTATAAAATCAAAACCCAACACCTATCAACACAATCCAAGGACCGGAAGACGGAAATTGGCACGCGACAACAACAATCGACGCAGTGACAATGGAGAATGAAGAGACGGAGAGAAATGGAAACAGGAGGTGGCTCTCTCTCTGAATTAGGTACACACAGTGATCTGCCAGGTGTTGGCAGGACATGGTAGTCAGTCAGGAGGTGGGGTGGCCGATGTTTGACATGTGTTGTACGATATTCGATATGATTTCGGAGCGCACTGACTGACTGGATAGATAGACAGACTCAATTCAGTCGGGTTGGTTGGTCGAGCGGCTGATGACAACAATCTGGCAGATTGCCAGTGCAAATAAATTAAGAGTAGAAGGACAAAAGCCTCGAGTAAAGGCAAAAAGGTACCTGGATTCGGAGAGAGAAATGAAGCAAGGGGGACTGAAGGAACGGGGAAAAGTTTTAGAAAGATAGTTCTGAAAATTCGAACATATAGTTCTGAAAATTCGAACAACTTCTCGAATATGAATAAAAAATCATTTCAGTCGCCTCGATAAAATCATTTTTTGACTAGCTACAGTTCTCTGATTTGGAATATTGATTTCCAAACGCTCAATAGACTCTCGTGCAGAGATGGACGGAATTCCTGTTGATGAATAATGCCCAAAAGCATCAATAAACTAATTTTTCCTTAAAATCCACGATTTTCCCCATAGAAAACGATTGAGAAAAAGCACTCCAAGAAAAAATATTCAAACGGCGCGCGCATTGCGCTGTGTGCAAACACCGTGCTGCCGCGGCGAGACCCGCTCGTCTACCGTATCCGGTGCCTCCCTTTAATCCTAAAACATTTTCCAGCAGTTTTCGACAGTGCGGGCATTCTACTATTCAGTTTTATTCCACTGATTGATGTTTTCTGCGATTTGTTGAGCACATTTTTCTTTAATTATATTCTCGCCCGTGTTTCTATCGTTCTCTCTTAAGATCGACGGGCTCAAATTCAGCAGCTTCGCTGACGCAGTCAAAGCACCGACTGAATTGAGCACGCGGTGCGGCTCAGCATCCAAGCCAAGCTTCAGACAAAGCTCATGCGTTGATTTTGGTCCAGATAGGTACAGGATTTTTTAGTGATGACATGAGAAGGTGAGTCAAATTTATGGAATTGATTTTCCACGACGGTCTTTCACGAATTTTAAGGTTTCACCTCCCATTGCCGCGGGTTTTTCTTGAAACAATAAATAATTCGTTTAAAAAAATTTTTATTTGTTTTTATCAAATTCACCATTGTCCGCTAGTCACCGGGCAGCAACCCGACAGTTGGCTACAAAAATTATGCCACCCGGCTCCGGCTTCTGCGAACATTGTTTTTCTTTCGTTTTCTGTCTTCCGCCTTCCGTCATAAATATTTTTTTCATTCCACTCCTGTTCTCTTGTGCCTAGGTTTAATTCAAAACACGAACAATTGAATGCTCACCCAATTTTCTGTTAATCTTGGATTTAAATACCAACTTTTGCCCACCGTATTCCAATCTGCATCCAGCCATTTGCTCTCATGGCCCCATGTTTCCCATACAATTCACACAGCCAATTTTCCTCTCAATACGCATCAAGCTCAAAAAGCTTCTCTTCGCGTTTCACACCACTTTTTTACTCAATTTGAGCAAACTCATTCGCACCGACAGATTAAAGTGGCGAGCACCGGTTAATGGTGTGAAAAGCAGAGGCGTTGAGCCGTGATTCGGAGTGACACATGTGGTAAAGCTTACTTTAGGGACCAATGGTTAACCGGACCGTATCGGATGTGGCGTGTATGTAATCTGTGCGCATCGATTACAAAGTGTGTCGGATGGAGTGAGTTAACACTCTTCGCGCGAAGAGGCGGTGCATTGTATTCTCGCGGTGCACAAACACTCTGTGACAAGAAAGACATCATGTTTTGTGCAAACTAGGCTATGTCAACCAACCTTCTTCTTCTTCATCATCTCTTCTCTCCTCTCTTTTCCTCTTGCCCGCGACCGTACGGGACACCTCCTTCTCGCTACCGTACAAGTGTTAAGATTGAATGAGGTTGAGTGGCGGAGGAATTGTTTGCACATGTTCTGTCTCTCTTATTCTCTTCGCTTCTTAACACCACTCTTTGTATCTCTATCAATACTGGCAGTGGGCACACAATGCAACTGCTGGGCGGAAGCGAGAAATACAGTACACATTGATGAGTGGATCGCGTTTCGAGACACAATCAAATCGCACACAAACACCGAATACTATGAAATAAACGGATTGGTAAAGAAATGTTGTCATCACTGATTTTCAGGGATCTTCTTCGAAAAGCGGCGATACCGATGTGAGATTCGCGCTGTGAATTCACAGTTAAAGTTATAAATGCTACTGTCGGCCAGTGATGCACGGAAATGAAATTTGAAAAATGCGGAAAGCGGAAACGGAAACGGAAAGAAGAACAAATTTCCGCGGAAAACGGAAACGGAAAATTTTTCGGTTTTCCGCGGAAGACGGAAACGGAAACGGAAACGGAGGTTTCCAAAGATTTTGCAATACAAGTCTCCATATTATTTTGAAATTTTTTACAAAGTATTGTTTGAAAATAGTTGCCATTAAAAAACATACTTTCCTTATGAAAAATACTATTGAGCAAAAAACTTTTACGGTGATTTACCTGTTTAGCCCCACCCCTGGCTGATATCAGCCTCCCCGTCAGTTGATTTTGCACCGATTTACTCGGTGGGGGATTATACTCCCTTACTTGTGATACTTGTGATACTTGGGGGTCTATTTTGATATACGAAAATACAAGTCTAGCCTCCCACCAATACTTTTGGGGGGGGGGGGGTCATTCTGGCCCCTCCGTATGAAAATAGTTCGCCATAATATCAATGAAGTCCTCCATCATATCAATATTTTATATTGTCCTTGGGAGGACTTTACAACATTTTCTTGGAGGTGTTTTATTGTTATTTCATGGGGGAGTCTTATTATAATTATCCCAATTGTACTTTCAAGTGAAAAAATCAGGAATTTCTTCCAAAAAACAGCAAATTTTTTCATTTTTTAATATTGAAAAACATTTCCGTGACTTGCGGAAAAATGCCAAAAATTACGGAAGCGGAAACGGAAACGGAAATAAAATTTTTTATTTGCGGAATACGGAAACGGAAACGGCAGAGGCTAAAAAAGCGGAAACGGAAGCGGAAACGGAATTTCCGTGCATCACTGCTGTCGGCCCGCCAAAATTGTCAAGCGCGCTCAGCTGAACTCACCGCTATGCAATTTTCATTTTGGTCTCCAAATTATTTCATTTCACTTATCAAGCTGAAATGAAATAATTTGGAGACCAAAATGAAAATTGCATAGCGGTGAGTTCAGCGGAGCGCGCTTGACAATTTTGGCGGGCCGACAATATTCAAATTTACAAATTCGTGTCACAAAATTGGCGGAGTTCTTGCCGGTATCCAATAACATACTCTCATCATTAAACTATAAAACATGTACTTGTTTGGAATTACTCCTCTCATGGAAGGTCACCCCAAGGAACCTTTTAAAAAACATAGAAGTGCATGCTTTTCAATTAGAAAATGTACGGTATAGTCGAGATGGGTAGGTTTGAAAACATCAACTGTATCTTTTGTTAACACAACTTCGTGAAAAATATAGCTTCTTGAATATCTTTTAAAGTCATGATCGAAAACAAAGCTTAAAACTCCAAATGGTTTTCGTATCGGAACCTACCTATTTTTGACATTTTCCAATTACTAAAAACACTTAAAATTGCGATTTTATAATTAGTGCAATTTTTTGTATTCAGAACTCAAAATCGGCATATTATCCTTCACTACTAAACTTTTCGCTACCTGTTCTTTCCTAATTGTTTTCATAGCATAATTATTCACTTTGTGTGTTTTCAATTTTCTAGCCGGTCACAGTATGCACCTGCGTGAAAAATCTGAGTGGCGTCGTGACGGGTTTTTCGCGCTTACGCTTACTGTATCCGGCAAGAAAATGGTAAACACAAAGTTAAAAAATGAGAGGGAGATTTTTCTGATGAAATGTTGTATTTATTGAAATATTAGGTCGTCTCAAAAGTAATTGACTTTTTTTTCGCTCAATCGTTAGAAATTTTTTTATTGAAAACTAGAAGATGTCAATAATCAATATATTAACATTAGTGTACATTTGTGATCCGTCTACCACATACTGCCAACGTGTGGGCAACTGCTCGATGCCTTTAGCGTAAAATTCTGCGGACTGACCATTGAAGAAGCCATCCAGGTTGGTTTCGAGGTGTCTTCTGTCGTCGAACATCTTTCCCCGAAGATGGTCTTCAAGAGAATAGAACATAAGTAGTCCATAGCTGCCAAGTCTGAGCTATACATCGGATGTGGTAGAACTTCGACATCTAGATCGCAATTTTGTTTTCTTGTCTTCAACGCCGTTTGTGGACAACCGTTGTCATGAAGCAAGAGGATTCGGTCGGATTCCGGGCGAATGAGAAGATACTGGTTGACCATATTTTCTATTGATAGTGGTATTGCAATATTGTCCGGAAATAGTTGGCGATAGTTCATTCTCTGTTGATCCCACCAAATCGATAGCATCACCTTTTTCTCGCGAATTTTCAGTTTGACATCGATTTTCACTGTTTCTTTCGATTATGGTTTACAATAAAGCCCCATTTCTCATCTCCCGTAAGGATTTTCCTGAACCAATCGAAGTTCTATTTACAGGAAAGCAAACTCAGCGCCAAGTCACATCTGATGCTTTTTTTTCTGATCGCGACGTACCGTATCTTCGCGAAGTCCAAGACTTGACGCAACTCCACGAACACGGGATTTTGGTTTTCTCTCAAGCTCCTCTTCTACTTCCAGGCATGGTCGTCCAGACTTCGCTTTTTCTTCCAGATTAAAGTCTCCATCTTTTAAACGTTTGAACCAGAACTTGACTGTACCGTAATGGAGGGTGTCACCGCCTATCACATGATTAACTTTCGATGAGTTTCGGCTGCAGTTTCCAAAAAATTGTAAGCATTTTATCAATGACTAGAAAAAAAAAGAAGGAAAATCTATGAAATCTCGAATAAATGATGATAGGAAACAGTTGAATCATTTGAGCAATGAATGACAATTCGACACGAAGAAAATGGTGGATGGATGGCGATTTTTGGCATTTGTTTCAAAAAAAATAATAATTATGCAAATAGAAGAAATACTGTCAGAAGAGAATGAAGGCGTGGAGAACGTGGGGTTACAATGATAATATTCAATATACACGAGGAAAAAACATGAAAAAATTCGGGTAATGGAATAGAAGATAAGAATTTGCTGAAAAATAAAATTGTCACCGGTAGATCAGACATTAAGCGGGCGAAAAAACCTCCATTGAACAAAGTAAAAGAAAAACTAGTTAACACGCTCTCTCTGTGGCGATGTCGGATTTGTTTGATCGTCGGCAAAACTGAAAATTGTTCTGATGATCGTAGAATCAACGAGTGCAACACATTCGATTATACCTGACTTTCGGCTTTGGTGGAACTGGCGGAGCAACACGAGCGCCTGCTCCAAATCCATTCAGATTATCGTATGCCAAATTCCGTTCATCAATTACGAGGGGGAATTGGCGTGTTTTTGGAGGACGACAGGGTGGAGGTTTTTGATCGGACGAACCGTTTGGAGCTGGAGCAGGAGCCTTGCGGAACGAGTGCGACATTGGAGTCGTGAAGGCGGGTACGTGGCGATCCTGGAAAAATTAAGGTGTAATAAATAAAAGAATATAGCTCTAGTGGGCACTAGTGCCAAAATTAGGAAACTTTTCGTTTTTCAAAAAATTTGTATTGTGTTTTCAATCGAACTGCGATATCAAAGCGTGAAACTCCGCCCACTTTTTTCACGCGAACATTAAATTTTAGTGTATTTTGAATTTTTGCGTGAAAAAAGTGGGCGAGTTTTCACGTTTTGATGTCGCAACTCTATCATCCTTGGCTGAATTTCGTTACATACAGCGACGAAAAATTTGCACTAAAATTTCGAAAAGCTTTTTTTTTTCCAAACCCGTTCCGAATGACCCCATGAATACGGCCCCAGTTCTCACCTGGATCGGACTCAATCCTCTCGCTGGTCCATCTATCAATTTCGTCTCAATAATATGCACTCTTTTTGGCGAATTCTCATCAATTGTCACTTGCTCCACTTCGTCTCCATCGGACGTTTTTCTCATCTGGATCGGCTCGTACCTCATTGGAGGAGTAACTGGACGAGGTGGCGCTGGCGAAACACTCGATCGATCAGTTGCAGAAGAAGTCGGTCTATCGAGTGTCGTGAATCTTGACGAAAGAGGAGACATTGTCTTGGAGGAAGGAGGAGGCGAGACAGACGCTTGTTTCAAGTTGGTTCCGCACTCTACAAGCAGCTTGTATGCTTCCTGAGCAGCACTCGACCATCCTTCTATTTCTTGCTGAGGCGCGGAGAACATGGCTTCAGTGGCTCGTTCTGTCGATTCTGTACTATCTCCTGCGCCTTTCTTTTCCCTTAGTCGCTCCTCTTTCAGCAAATCCTCAGTTTTCCGATGCTCACGAACCGACTTCTCATTCATTTTGCGCGCTTCATCTTCTGTCATGTATCGAAGTCGTGCCTCTGCTGATCGTGCAGACGTGGATGGCACTTCAGTACGTCGGTTGAATGAATCGAGAAGAGGTCGATCTTCCGAATAATCACAGATAGTGCCAATCGAGTAGTTGGTCAAGTCCCGATTCAAATGTTCAATCTCCTCGCAAAGAGCCACGTCGGCCTTCGAGGCAGGAGTTGGAATGTCTTTGCTGCAAACAGAAAGAAAAATAATAAATAAAAAAAAAACGTGTAAAAGTGACAAACCCTCTGGCATAAACGGCAGCAACTGGGCCTCTTGGCGCTGGAATTGGATCCTTCCTGGCCGACAACGCGGTCATTGTAGTAGAAGCGGACACGCAACTTGCTGGAGATTTCGGCGACCTGATCCATCTATCATTATCCTCCTGATCATCTACGAACGTTATATCGGTAGAATTTGAAGCTGGAATAGAGAGTGAAATGCCATTAAGGGGATTCTTGAGGGAACTGGCGGCGGATGCGGTGAGAGGGGGAGCCGTTGGTGTCACGGATCCGCGTGACCGATCAAATGTTGTGAATTGATCCGATGAAGATTGTGAATGATTAGTGTGCGGAAGAGTAGAGTTGCTTCTTGGTGGAGCATGTGGTTGCGAATAGGAAGGTGGCTGTGACGGAGCACGAGCCATCGGAGGAGACACCAAGTCACGGAGGTGGACGGCTTCGCGACTGAGTGGCCCGACGTCACGGAGCGACATTGTTTCTTTTAAAGAGACACCATTTCGGGAAACTGTGTCACGAAGCTGTACTGATGAGGATGACGAAGTCTGAAACATACAAAACTTTTATTGGAAAAAAAAACAACGAGAAACAAACATGTGAAGGTGCAGGAGACGCTTGCGATGTAGCCGTGGATCCTCTTGACGTGGACGGTGAAGAAGACGTCGGACAAATCGCCTTCTTGTCGAGCTGGAGAAGTCCGAACGCGGTTCCGTCAATGCCCACGTGACAAGTGTGGCGGACGTCGCCAACAGGCTCACTGATCATCAACTTCTTTCGCTCTCTCTCGCCCTCTTTATCCACTTTCTTGCTCTTTTTCTTCTCTTTCTCTTTTTCACTGTTGAATCCATTTTCCAAACTTCCGTTCGAGCAAGGCGGTTCCGATCCAAGATGAGCGACAGTGTCAGTCGGTCGGAAAAGTCCCAGTTTGCCGTTTCGCAGAGATCCGAACCAGTAGTATCCGTCGGGGTAATGAGCGGGGCTGAAATGTGATATTGACAACAAAAAACAATAAAAGAAAATACTCACGATCGACTGATAACCACAATCAGATCATCTTTCTTGAAATGCAAATGATCTGCCGCTGAATCTCGACAATCGACAACAGCTCTCACTGACTGAGCACGTCTTTCCGGGAACTGAGCGACAAGATCCGAGAAACTCGGACGATCTTGGCACTGATGGGTCCACGTCTCCTTCAACATGTCATACATGTCTTCGGGACAGGCAATTGGTCGAGGGAGCAGTTCTTTCCTAAAATACACGCTTATGGGGTGTTCATATTGTATTGTCGATCCGCTGACAATGAGTTTAGTACTTCGTGATTTTCATTTTGATTCCAAAATTGAATAACTTCACGTGAAATTAAATAATTTGGAAAACAAAATGAAATTGACAAAGTACTAAATTCAGCGGAGCGCGTTTGGCCGTCCTGGCGGGCCGACAAAATTAAATTACATTTTTCACAATAAACCCAGATTAAACTAAACATTTTTGGATTTTTTGTTTCGTAAAAGATGCATAAAAAGAGACTTTTGTGATTTATGGTAGAGTTCAGTGATGGGATTTTACGGATTTTTGAGGCACCGCACGGTTTCCAGGATTGTAAATGTGGGCGGAGCCTAATTTGCTGGCGCGCCAGCAAACTAGCATGGCGCGCTTTCGGTGCTTGCGCATTTTTCGACTCTCGCATTTTTTTATTATTTTTCTTTTAGTAAAACCTATTTTTCTTTGTAAAATGTATGTATTGTGATTATGTTTTAATACCATAAGATTGTCCAAACTTCGATTTTCGTAAAGATTTATCCTGCAAAAACACCGAAAAAACTCAAAACGATTATTCCGAAATGGTGGCTGACCCAAATTCGAAGTTCTTAGGCTTTAAAAATTTCTAAAGACCTCAGCTATGATTCAGTTGGAGCACATTTGGGAAAAATTAAGAATATATGCTTTTTTTTCCCGAAAAACATTAAAAAAAATGCCTCAAAATATGATTTAGACGCGAAAAAATTCAGTGGGGCGCGTTTGCTCGGCTCCGCCCACATTTCAAATCTTGGACACCGTGCACCGTAAAATTTTTACAGATTAAAGCGATATTTCGGTCCAAAATTTTGGGACAGTTTTTTTTAAACATTATTTTCCAAAATTTCAGACTCATAGGATCATTATCGAAATTTTCTCCCAATTGCTTGTAATTTTTATGCTTTTTTCGACATTTTCATGAATAAACCCATAAAATGTCATCCTTCAAACCCGTAAAAATTGTAGCTATTTTGTTTGGTAAGAAAATAAAAACAACATGTTTTTTTTCGTTTTGAAATTTTTCGAAAAATCCTCCACAGAGAAAATTCGGAGAATTCTCCGATCGGTCTGAAACTTTGAGTAATCATTTCAAAAATACTCTCGGACAATCCCCGAAAATTTCAGACCAAAATATCGATTTTGAAAATTTACAGAAAAATCGGAGCATTCTCCGAATTTTCGCTGAATTTTTTTGCTGGTTCCGTGAATGACGCCATTAGTAAAAATAATTTCAGAAAAATCTTGACATATTTCTGGATGTTAAATACTGAAACCAAAGTACGAGTTTTTTTTTAAAGTTTTTGCCATTTTTCCCTACAGTACTTTAAATATGTATTTAGGTCAATTATTATTTTTGGTTTACAGAACTTAATTTCTTTCCCAAACAGTGAAATTCGAAATTTTATAGTTTTTATGGATTTTTAATTTTATGACAGAAGCATTTTTAACAAAATAATTTCGGTTTCAATGGGATTATGAAAAAATTGAAAATTTCTTCTAAAAAATTCACGAACACATTTTTTCAGTTTCAGTTTACTGCGGCTTATTGCTTTATAACAGCTACGTGAAACCCGCCACAATTTTGAAAATGTTGCGTTGGATTTTGAACAAATTAAATATTTAACAAACAAAAACTCACTTTCTATCAACCAACTCCAAAATCTGTGCACCACTTTTGCCTTTCCACGGCATTTCGCCATACGAGAACATTTCCCAAATCGTTACTCCGTAAGCCCACACATCGGATTTCGATGTGAATTTCAGAAAATTGATGCATTCCGGAGCGCACCAGGCAATTGGAAGTTTCAGATTTGGATTGAACTCGCTTCGGTAGTAATCTTCGCCCACTCCGAGACTTCTTGACAGTCCAAAATCTGAGATTTTAACAAGTTTCGGGCTGAAAACGAGGACGTTTCGAGCAGCGAGATCTCGATGGATAAGACGTTGAGACTCGAGGTATGCCATTCCCTTAAAGCAAAATCATTCTTATTGCTATAAAATGTTGGTTAAAAAAAAAATCAAAATCTAACCATAGCAATCTGCTCCGCATATTCACAGAGCACGTGAACCGGAAAACTGTCTCGAAGGGCCGGTTTGTGAAGGCATTCAAGAAGAGATCCGCAAGTGGCCAACTCTGACACAACCATAATCTTTTTCGTGTCGAGAACCACTCCAAAAAGTCTGACGACGTGCTCGTGACGCATTCTTGTCATAATTGCTGCCTCTTGGAGAAACGAAGATGACGAGGCGAGAAGTTTATCGGATCCAACGCATTTTACAGCGACCTGTGTCGGTTCACTCGAGTTGGCATTCTTCCAAGTCGCCTGCCAAACTGATCCAAACTCTCCGTGACCGAGTTCTTTGCACAGTGTGATTCTGAGAAAGATTTGTTTTTTTTTTTAAATAATTTAAATAAAAGATGAATAATTTGAATTCAAATACTCACTTGTCGATGGGAATTACGTGATGATCTTCATCGTCCCGACTTCCAGAAGAGTGGGCATTTTTTCTATCGAGAGATTCTCCCCGTTTGAATACCTTCTTCACTTTTCCGAATATTCCACTCGGAAACATTTTTTTGTACTCTAGCCGCAAGCGTTTTTGCTCCGGGCGGCTCATGCCTGGAAATGAAAATTGTAAAAAAATTGATGGAAATATTGTGGGTCACAGAGTAAACACGCAAGAGACAACTAAATATTTCGAATCGCTGTGCAAACAGTGGTTGAAGGGTTTTTTTTTTGTTTTTTATCGGACTGGAAGAGTTTTTCCTAGAATTCTGAAAATCGGCTAAAAATAAATACTTACCAATTGACGAAAGGTCGACTTCTTCCACGTACTGTAAATCGGCCGCATTGCGCAGTTTAAGCTTTAGACGCAAGTCCGATTCGTAGCTGAAAGTTGAACAATTTTTTTTTTCAATTTTTCAAGTTTCAGAAGAATTTCCAGCTCACCCTGATAGATCGGAAGCCTGCAACAATTTGCTGAGGGTTGCGTCGGCGTTCGCCGTCGACTCCTCTCGCATTCTTTCCCTCGTTGTTTTTGTTTTCTATTCTTCTTCTCCGTTTAAATTCCGTCTGAAATTCTTTCAGATGATGACGTCAGGTGATTGTGAGAGAAAAAACAAGCACTTTCGAGAATTAAAGTGTGAATAAAACGGAACATTTTTAAAAAATTTGATAAGGGAAAGTATACTGACAGGCTTTTCAAGTTTTTTATGTGAATTAAAAAATTTCCGGAAAAAAAATTCATTAATCGAAAATCAGTTACGATGCTCCGATATTCAGCAGGTCATGCAGCCGCGATAAACACCGTGCAGTGTTTCGCTGCGAAACCTGCGGAATATCGGATCGTTGTAACTGAATTTCGTAAACAAAAAATGGAGCTGAATTTCATTTAAAAATTCGAAATACGAAAGAAGAAAAAAATATAACGATTTTATTGTGCAATCAAAAGAATTGCAACATCGGTTTTTGCACGAATCCGACTCCGCCTATTAAAATAATGGGCCAAGCGTACACTATTTTTTGCAATCGTTGCTCAATTACTAAAAGTTGTGCAGCAGTTGCAAAATAGAGTGCGTCATATGCCAACTGGGCGGCGTCAGATTTCCGCAAACACCGTTGCCACTATTTTTAACTGCACAATAAACTTAAAGACCGAAAATATTACTCTCGTCTCAGCAGCTGCTCATAAATTTTGAAAATAGTCAATTTTCTCACGAAACGTCTCGAAGCGCATTTTTCTACACATTTAAAATTAGTGCGACCGTAACCCATTAAAAATGTAAACAAGTTCTATTGTTTTTTATTTCTTTTCTCTTGTGCTTCGTTATTTTTTTTGAAAATTTTTAAATTTTTAATGGGTTACGGTCGCACTCATTTCAACTGTGTTATAAAATGGCTTCGAGATACTTCGTGGGAAAATTTGCTGTTTTTAAATTAAAGTTTATGTACAGCTGCTGAGACGAGAGTAATAATGCAAACGAGCCCCCACAAAAATTAGAAATCAAAAGATACAGATAAATAAAAAGGACATCCGTATATTATAATCTGGAGACGCCACACCCAGCACTTCTCCAAAAAGGGAGTATTACAGCTAAATAAACGGAGACTGAGAAAAAAAAGTTTGTGGTCATGTTCATCGAAGCGAAAAAATCTCATTTAAAATTTCAACAAAAGGAGACGTGACGAGAGACTGGACGGAAAATGGAGAGAAATCATCAATCAAATCGGGGAAATGAGAAGGAAAGCGAATGCAGAGAAGACAAGTATCGTGTATGTACTACACTTTTTAAAGAAGGAAGACTGAAACATTTTTAACTAATGAATGAATGAAACTTTTCTAGAATCTAGACGAAGCGCGGAAGAAGAAAAAGAAGATGAAAGAAAGAGAAGAGTTACAACAAGAGAAAGAGTGTGCGAGCACGTGGAAACGCAGGCATTCACAGAAAAACATGAAAATGAAAAGAAAAGAAGAAGACCGCAGGCCAAACAGAATAATACCCAACTGGTGGGGGGAAGAATCACTGGGCAAACATGAATTATCTCGACCACGCGCCTGTCGGCGTCTCTCATTTTGCCATAATCTCCACACATTACCCACTTATCATATTCATAACGAAACGAAGAAGATAAAGTACAAGAAAAAGGATCGGAGATGGCGAAAACGGTGAGAGGTATCCGTTCACACGAATCGTATCTATTTTCTTTATAATATTTACGGATCATTTGTTGAAGTGAAAAGAAAGATGGGAAGGAAAAGCAACAACATCCGAATTCGAATTTTCGAATTCGAGGCTGACGTAAATCGACAGAACCGGAAGATCAGTAAGTGCGCTCCATTGAACGACCTCAAATTGGCGCGAAATATGATTTTTTATTCTTTTCTTGAAGATTTCGACATTTTCAAAATTTTTAACAGGAAAACCAATATTTTTTGTTGTAAATATTTATTGTCAACCCGCCAAAATGGTCAAAAATTGAAAATATTTTTATAATCTCTTTATTTTTTGAAAAACGTGCTCAAAAATAAAAAAATAAAAAAAAATTGCAACGCGGTGTTTGCGTAATTTTGAAATTCAAACGAAACTGGGGACAAATCTCTTCGTTTGCTATGCTATTTTTTCATTTTCGTTTGAATTTCAAAAGTACGCAAACACCGCGTTGCAAATTTTTTGTTTTCACAATATTGTCGGCCCGCCAAAATGGTCAAACGCGCTCCGCTGAACTCAATACTACGTGGATTTTATTTTGGTTTCCAAATTTTTTCATTTCACGTGTAAATTCAACGTGAAATAAAATAATTTGGAGACCAAAATGAAAATCGCATAGCGTTGAATTCAGCGGAGCGCGTTTGGCCGTCAAGGCGGGCTGACAAAAGAATGGTAAAAGTTTATTCAAAAAAAAAACAACAAAACAAACCATTTTGGTGAATAATGGACCTATTCAAAGTACTGTAGAAAAACGGAAAAAATGACAAAAAACTGGGAGAAAACTCGGAAAATGTTCCGATTGGTCTGAAATTTTGGGAGATACTGTCAAAAATGCTTCCGGACTTTCTCAGAAAATTTTGGACCGAAATCGATTTAAAAAAATATTTATTTTTTTCTGAAAATTTTCTAAAATCGATATTTCGGTCCAAGATTTTCTGAGAAAGTCCGGAAGCATTTTTGACAGTTTCTCCCAAAATTTCAGACCAATCGGAGCATTTTCCGATTTTCTACAGTACTTTGAATAGGTCCATAACTGAAATATAAAACTGTTGAAAAAAAAACCGCGCATGAGAAATGCCACAATTAGAGTGAGCACGCAATGCAATCACGCTCCATTGCTAATTCAGTTTTAAATCGCTACAGTTTTATTCCGAAACAGTTCTATTCCAAAACAGTTATATTTCAATCAGTTCTATTCCGAGCAGTTTTTATTTCAAAAAAAAAAAATCAAATGGAGAGATTTTTTCCCCGTTTCGTTTGAATTTAAAAGTACGCAATCACCGCGTTGCAATTTTTTTGTTTTCATAATAGTACGTGACATAAAAAGAAAAAATAAGGCTTCATTGAAAAATAGAACCCGTGTCCAATTTGATAAATTTATCAATTATCGGCTCTTACAAACTAGTTAACATACAAAAATCCTAAGAAAATTGAGAAATTTTAGACAAACATTCACGCAAAAACACAAGTTCATGTGTTCTGCAAAATGGAGTGCGGTCATTGCTTATCCTTATTTAGGCTACGGTAGGTTTTTTATTTTTTCGACAATAATCACAGACGTGTCATTAATTTTACGAAAGCTGGAAATTTCTATCGCATTTTAGCTCTGTTAAATATGGGGATAGACACTAAAATTTTCGAAAATTCAAAAGACGTCCCAAATATGTACTACAGCAGAAATCTATGTAATTGGTATTTATGTACAAGAAGAAAAAGAAGGTGGGTTTACCGACAATTACTTGTCATTTCGGCAAACCGATTGCCTCTAATAGCCTTGTTTTTCGGTTTCTCTAATTTCGTGTCTTTTCCAAGGCAAACGCAGTACAGTACATATTTTACGATGTGAAATAAATTTAGGGGTTATGAGATTTTGATCATTCAAGAGAACATATAGAATTTTTTGGAAAAATTAGATTGTTCTTAAAGTTTGTGTGGTAATGCAAACGCGCCCCAGTGGCTCAATAAATTAAAAAAAAAAGCTTCTAAGGATAGTACACAGTAATGTTCCATTTGAAAAAAGCCTTTTTAATGTAAATAATCGTCAACACATCGTGAGCTATATGCTCACCAATTCGCCGAAAAATGTGCTCTGTGCAAGGGCCAAGAAAAAAAAGGGAAAAACATCCGGCGGAGGTGTAGAATGAGACAAAATGACCCGTAGCGTGTCCTGGTGACAACGGAGAAAGAACAAAGAAGATGACGAAGAATAAGAAGGAGAAGGGGAAGACGAGGAATGAAGGAGGGTAATAAAAATGGAGTGGCATGCCAGATGACCGCTACCTTTATTTCTTTTCCTCACGGAATGCACGGAGCAAAATCTCTTCCGTGGTAAGACCTCATTTTTCAACAAAATGAAACAATGTTCGGTCAAGCGTTTGGTGTAAATCAATGACTCATTCGAACCGTCGGCGCGGTCAGAAAAAGAAATGAAGTCGAGTGGATAGATAGATAGATGGACAGATAGAGAAGAGATTCAGGAGGAACCGAAACCGATTTACGACGTGTCAACCTTTCGCAAGAGAATTTTCCGCCATAAAACTGGGTGGATTTCGCGTCTTGACGAGCAGATGTGGGCCCATTTCTTTTCGGCTTCTCTGGCTAAAGGGTGCGCAGGAGGCAGAGTGATATATGGGGAAGTTTTTAGGAAATGGGTGGAATTGGAGGCGCTTTTCCTTTCTTTAGTATAGCGTAGGACCTAAGTCGCATCAATCACAAAATATACCGGTAAAGACAATGTTTATGCAGTAGTTCTTTTTATCCTTGTGAACCTTTCTTAATCAGGTTCAAAATTCTTCTGCCCCCTAGACATGGCTCACGGGGAGCTGTGGCCTAGAAAATTGAAAAAAAAAATTCCACGAGTGAGTTAAGCCTGATCGGACACAGCTGAAACGAGTGTGACCGTAACCCCTTCAAAAAATTTTAACGAGAGAGTGAGCCAAAATAATAATATTTTGTTCTTTTTTGGTGTTTCCTAAAGGTTAAAATTATTGCTCACTCTCTCATTAAAGTTATTTGAAAGGATTACGGTCACACTCCTTCACGGTGTGTTGAAGAGTACATCGTGAAAATGCGCTCCACTGCTCACATTGATTTGAGGAAACGCGGTTGTTACAGATTTGAAACTTTTTAGATTTTCAAAAACGAGGCGCTGGCGGAACACGTTTTCTGCTGAAAATAAATGGGGAAATATTGCTTAAATATTTAGAATCATGCGAATGATATGAACCCATAAGAAAAAAATTAATAAAAAATTGCTGCGGCGCCGCAGTAACGACATTTTGAATACGCCATTTCGCGCTCTTTTTTCGCGAGTGACGTGGCAACTTTCCCGCGAAATTTAAATTTTAATTTTCATGTACCTCTCAACACCCCGTGCTCCTTTCAGTTGTGCCAATATTACACGTGGAAAAGTTTGCGATTTCTAGGTCACAGCTCACACCAGCTGAGACAAGAGTAATAGAGTTAAAAAAAAACGAAGTCCGTTGAAGCGCGTTTGCAGCGTTCTACACTCCGTATTCTCATTTAGGAAGAGCTCATCTTGAGTGAACGGAATTAAGAAACAACAGAAAAAACGGAACGAAAAAGAGTGTCTTCTCTATTTAGTTGCTATTTAATTCTATAAACAAATAGAAACAAATCGGTGGAATAAATAGACGAGTGGACAAAGCGGGCGGAATGGATACTTTTCGTATTTTCCAAGTGTTCCAATTCGACACGAAAAAAACACGCACAGACGACAGCGCCATAAATATAAACAAATTTGCGGAAATATGAGGAATTTCCAACAAATCTCCTCTCTTTTCATTTTTTTGAGATTCAACGCCTAGCCAGTTGGTCATCATCTAAAAGACGAGGGAATACGGCGAGAGAGGGTGCGAACGTACTCGAACAACTGTCGTTTCATGCGCCTCTCTCTGTCTCTGCGTCTCTCGATCCGCCACACTGTTTCGATAATGATGGATGAGTCAAGTCAGGGCCAATCCGTGCAATTCAATGGGCTTGTCGTCGTCGTCGTCGTTTCGGACGGACCTCCTATCTTCTCTTATCTCGATAATTGAAATTGAAGGCAGACGAGAGGACACGATAATGACGGAACGAGGATAAACGGGTGACAAGTGACAAATGGAAGGGAATGGACACTGGGGAGCAGGTTCCAGGCACCGGAAATGCCAATCGCATGGATCTTAAAGAACAAGGGGAAACATTTTTTCACGGGGTATTCGCTGCGCAGGAGCTCGGACGTAGGAATTGATGAGAATAAAGATGCCTTTTTGTGTTGCTTTTTATGGCGGCATTCCAATGTGCTCGGAGACATAATCGAAACGACAATGAACACGCGCCACAGCGTTCTCTCGATAAGGGGCTACCCCGAATCAGAACCATTCCTTTTCAGAACTTCACTTATCGAAATCAGTATATAAAAATTAGCAAAACTGCATGATTGTGTGCAAAATAAGTAATACTCAACGAGTGGTGAGCTACTGACTCTCTTTTTAAAACGTTTCTGATACGGGACAGTTCTGATTCCGGACAGTTCTGATTCGGGACAGTTCTGATTCAGGGTAACCTCCCTAACACGTATTTAGGATTTTGCGATTTTCATTTATTTTGTTGGTATCGTTCTGAGAATGCGAAAATAAAAAAGTGTCATTAAACAATTTTGAAAAAGCTTCTTCGAGCCTTGGTTTTGTGCGTCCGGGCGGGTTTGCTGACTCCCAGCTCGCACCTCAGCTTTAAAGCACGGCATGTTGGACGGAACGTTGGAAAATAAAATTTAAACTGCGCGGGCTTTTTTCTTTAAAAAAATTCTGTCTTAAGCGTGGTCCCATTTTTCTACCGTAGGCTGCATTTAGCTCCGCAGCCACTTTTCTGCATTAAAGTGATACGAAGAGGAGACGCAGACAAGCGGAGTGCAAGGACATTGTTATTTTTGTGCCTGCGTCTCGCCGGCGAGACGCAGGCACTCAGCGGAGCGCGTTGCCAATAATGTTCCGGGCATCACCCCGTGTAAAGCTGCTAGCCAAGTTCTGGGGCAATTAAGAACATCACATTTTTTGATTTTAATTTAAGTTCAAACGCATTTCTCAACACCTTTATACATTTTCCAATTTTTTCCGCTGTTCTTTGAAATGTTTACATGTTTTTTGCATAATTGTTGTGACAAATAATGCATTTTTCCCATCACTGAAAATTCCACCGGGAGCTCGGTATAAGTATAGAATCCGACCTCAATATATTTGACGACCCCAGCAGTACATTTTTTTCGTGGTTTTTGGCTGGGGTCGTGTATTAAACGGGGTCATGAAACACACTCTGAATGGTATACTATCCGACCCCAACAACAGAGTATATTTGGCCACCCCAAAAACCGTCCTTATCGTCTGAAAACGTATTTCCGAAGAGTTTAGAATTCGACCCCAGGAGTTTAGAAAAGAACCCCTAGGTCGGATTCTATACTTATACCAAGAGCTCATTGGGAACGAAAAAAGGCCAACTCCGAAACACGTGCGAAATTGAGAGACGCGAGACAAGAAACCGGTCAGTCCGCAGTGCACGCGGTAGAACTTTCAGGAATGGATAATATATTTCATTTTGTTGTTCCAGATAATAAATAAATGCCTGTATGTATATGTAAATTGCATGACCGAACAAAAGGTTTATTGTCGGCTCGCCAAAATGGTCAATAATTTGGAAACCAAAATAAAAATCGCATATGGTTGAGTTCATCGTAGGGCATTCGATCATTTTGGCGGGCCGACAGTACTTGAAATTATTCGAAATGTTGCAGGAAACGACAGGAAAATAAGGAATTTCGATTTTCGGTGTCTATCTGATTTTTTTCGCTTATCTAAAACGTTGAAATGCTATCTGAACATGGTTTATTGAAAGTACATGAGAAAAACGGAAATATTTTCAAGAAAAACAAAATTATCCGAATGCGAGAAAAAGGAATTTTCTAGAAATGAAATTTTTCTAGTCAGGGCTTGACTTTAAAACATATAATACAGTACGACGGCATCAGAAATCTACCTATACATCAGATTTACCTATCCTCACAAAACGAAAAAAACCATTCGGCAAGAAACGCCCTCAATGGGCCAGAACAAACTGATTTCTTATTCAATTCTCTTCTCGGTTAAGCTTCATTTCCTTCCTTTTTCTCTTTCAGAACGATGCTGCCTAAAACAGTTTTCTAATACATAAATGTTAAGGAAATCTGATTCTGACTGGATTTGAACGGGTTGAATGTCAACAAAAGAAACGACGAATAAAAAGTGTAAAATGTTGAAAGTGGGGAAGAAGGAGAGTGATTAGGTGTTGGTTGTGGTTGACGTGTGTTTCTGTTGTAATTCGAAACCCAGCAACGTTTCGATTCCAATTTCATTCGATCCTCGTGGAGAAGAAAAATGAGTTAGAGTTGTACTAAAGAAACGTCCGAATCGCATACTGTAGACTTGTAGATGCATTTTTCACGGTAGCTAAAATGACGCAAAAAAACGCGAAAATGATGTTCGCGTGCAAACTTTCAACAAAATGTTTACAAAACTGCATAACTTTGCAGAGTTCACGGCGTGCTGGCCGGAACGTCACTGGCCATGCGCTCCGCTGAGTGTCTGCACCTCTCCGGCAAAAATTTGCTAAAAAAAACCACAGTATTCTCGCACTCTGCTTGTCTCTTTGTATCCGTTTAACGCAGAAAAACGCTGCGCAGCTAAATGCGACCACGCTTAGGCGAGAACTTTTTTTTCGAGAGAAAAAAGCCCGCGCAGTTTAAATTTTATTTACCAACGTTCCGTTCAACACGCCGAGGAGTTCGACAAACTTCTGCCTAACTCTTGCGAAGATCCAAACTTTGTCGAAACTGTGCTAATAGTTTGTGCAACGTTTTCAGAAAAAGTTCACATGGCTCAACTTTTGCAGTTCCCAAGCGACTGTCGAGGCACGGAATGCTGGCGACTGCCCTCGCGAAAGTGCGTTCCGTTGAACTCGGCGGAAAATATCTTGGCAGTTTGCCAACTTATGCAGAATTCAGTTACGATGCTCCACAGGTCTCGCAGCAAAAAACGGTTTTTTTTTGTTGAAAAATCTATCAGCGATCTGGGAACATCAGAGTGTCGTACCTAAATTTCGCTCATGAACACATACTATTGACCATAAAATTACCTGGATTACTGTTCGACCAGAGTTCCATATACGATTTCATACATAAACTGGTTTAGCGCCATAGAGGAAGAAAATTCAAACTTTTTTGGCCGTTTTTGTTTTTGTTTTTGTTTTCTTTTTCAAAGTTTCCCGGTAAAGCATTTTTGTAATTTTATTGTTAAAAAATGGTAACTATTCTAAAGGCCCGAATTTGAAAGTAAGGCCCCGCTTCATTGTTCGCATTTCATATTTTGAAAGGTGGACCTGCATAGCAAACAATAATTTCCCACTGATCACATACCACTCCGATCATGTACTATCTTTTTCCAAAATGATCATTTCTCCACAAATGAAAGTTGACCAAAAATAAGACATACAGCTCTATTCCAGCCGATTCCATTCCGTGCGAGTTCTATTCTGTAGTCCCCCCCCATTTGCAGATCCCGTATAATACTGTTATCAAAAAAATTTTCAAGCATTATATTCTGCTTTCAATCGAGTTGGTTGCATCATGAAAAAAGGAAACCCCGCCCACTTTTTTGTGCGCGACCACGCAACCACAATGTTATTTGAAGATACGCAGGCAGAAAGATGTTTGCGGATTCATTTTTCCATGATGCAACTCATTTGAAAACACAATAGAAGTATGTAAAAATACCATAAAGCACTTGACCAAACCTTTCACAATGCCTGCACTATGCCAAAGCATTGAAAACATGAAAGAGGGGAATTTTTTTTAAAACAATGGAAATGATTCAATAGGAAAGTGATGGTAAATGATTGTTTGTCATTAATTTTTTTCTTTTTTTCAAGCATTTTAATGCTGGAATATGTATTGAAACGGTTTTGCAATGAAGCTCATGATATAATGGACCATAAAAAATCCCATGAACAACACACAATTTTGGATTGGAATTGCAAACAATTCGCAAAGTATGTAGACAGACATTGTTATGTATGCCTTTATCAACTAATTAATTCGTCTAACATTACAAACTTTGATCTTCGCCCGTTCCCTTATCGTTTATAAGGTAACACCCTACTAATTTTCACGCCCTATCCATGTTCACCATGACGTCAAACATTTATTCCATCAAAGAACACAATGTTATCCGTTTGTTTTTCTTTTCAGTATTTTCCTCCAATTCCATTTTGTTATCACCTCACCTCACTGCAATTGCATAAACAAACAAAAAAGGGGAAAAGTGGGCGGAGCCAAGCGAGAGAAAGAGAGGAAGTATTCAATATGTATGAACAACTATTTCTCCACAGTAACTGAACGGATTGCGTATTTTCATTGTCACATGTCGGTTCATTTTTGTTATCTAGAAAACAAAACGATTAAAGTAATAGATGAACGATCGACGAATTTTTCCTCCAGTTCAACACAAATTCACTTCGTTTACAGTGAGCAGCAATGAGCACCGATTTGCACTTTCATGTCAATGAGGTGCCCAGTCCCGCTTCGATTCTTCTGTTCGGACTGCAACAGATGATGATTTGTTTATCTTCTCTTCTTGTTATCCCTTATGTCGTCTCTGATATGCTATGTGCCGGAGAGCAAGCAATACAGATACGGTATGTGACCAGCGAGTTCTTCTATTATGTGTTCAAGAGCGAAAAAAAAAACATAACATGTACAAATGATTGTTTGTTTGTTTGTTTCACAGAAAATTTTTAGCTAAATGCTATTGAAAACGGCTAACAGCCATTGAATCGGGCCGTGTGCCATATGCGTTTGGGTCACGTTCCGAATTGGCGGGTGTAGACAGCTATGTATGTGGCTAATAGCCATGGAAAACAGCTAACAGCCATTGAAAAAGGTTAATAGCCATCAAACTCGGGGCGTGCGCCAAAGAAAACATAGCTGATATATAGCCATTGATCTGAGACGTGGCTATTAGCCTAAAGTTTCCTGACTTGATTGTCTGATTACCAACAAGCAAAATCACCACAGTTATGAGCATGAACCATAAAATAGTGCAATGATGCTTGCACTAGCCGAAAAGAAAAAAAACATTCGCTTCCTATTATCTTAAAAAATTTGCTTTTTGGTGTACATACTTTGTAGAAAAAACAATTGCTGATGATATATTTTGTTCTGCTCCTCGTCACTTTTTTTCCACAAATCTATAAAAAATATTAGTGTTGTTTTTTTTTTCGGAAACTCGAAAACAACTTTGGTCAATAAAAGAAAAAGAAACGAACTTTCTCTAATGATCACTTTTTCGCCTATCTTTAAAAGTCGTATCACTGCAGAGTTCAACTCATCTCCGCAACTTTCGTCACGTCGGGCATCGCAACAATTCTACAAACAACTTTTGGAATGCGGTCAGAATTTTATCATCTATCAGACAAAGACCACACGTGATTGCAGATTGTCTATTCTTCATGGACCATCGTTTGCATTTCTTCCCGCATTGCACACATTTCAGGCCACTTTCCCGTGTGATGAGAACACAAATGTCAATGATTGGGAGGAGAAAATGCAAATGGTAGGTTCCTGCCTGCAAATATCAATTTTTTTTTGGTTTTAAAAATTCAAACTGTTGGGGGAAATGGTCCGAGGCATCTCAAACGTTTTAGAAACATGTGAAAAATACCCGAGAATAAGCCCAAATGTTTTTGGACGCACGAGTTGCCAGACTCTACGTAGAGGCCCTGTCGCCTTAGCCTACGTCTCCACACTGGCGTTCTGCCAATTTTTGCTAAATGCATACAAAAATAGAGACGTAGAGACGCGAGAAATAGAGAAATAGCGCAAAAAATTGCGGGTCCCGAATACGCCGTGGAACTGAATTTTTAAATTAAAAATCGCTATACATAATAGATTCGTGGCGGAGTGACAATTTTTTTCACGTTTATATTCGAAAAAATGAAGAAATAACTGAAGAAATTAAGAGATTTTTCGTCTCCCAGTTTCACGTGAAATGTCACTCCGCCACGAATTCATTATATATTTTCGGAAAAATACAAAAAAATATATATTTCAGTCCAAAAAAATGTTTGTACAATTGTTTACAATTGTCTGCATTTTCAAAGATTTCTATAAGTACCCCCATTATTTTCACAGATTGCCGGTAGCTGTTTAATTGCCGTTCTAATCATGCCGATTCTCGGATTCACCGGCCTTGTGGGAGTAATTTCTCGATACATTGGACCAGTCACCATAGTTCCCATAATGAGTCTTTTGACAATTGGAACAGTTCCGGATATTGAGCAGAAAATGGCGTTGCACTGGATATCTATAGTGTGAGTCTACAGCGTAGCGACTCAAAGTAAATAATTTTGTTTCAGCGAGTTTTTGATTCTAATTGCCTTCGTGGTTCTTCTGGAACAATACGAGCTTCCTATTCCTGTGTATTCGTTCTCGGAAAAGAAAGTCAAGTTTACGAGACAAAAAGTCTTTAGCCAATTTCCGGTAAGTTATTTTGTCGAATATACCGTAAAAACTCTATAACGGCGGAGCGGTATGCTGTTCTATTTTTCGGGGTCTTTGTTTGGATGCCGTCCTATTAGGGGTACGTACCAATAGATAAAGTCGTCCTATTGCTTGAGGCTGCTGACCGGGCGCCGTTCATTTGGCTCTCGGACGTCTCGAAAGTGTGAAGTTTTGAAAGTGCTAAGTTTCGAAAGTTTTTCTGCAGTTTTTCGTCGCGGTGCTTGCTCAAAATCATTTTTCAAAGCTTTTAAAGAAAAATTCCATTAAAAAGTTTGAAAAAGCAGATTGTGTGCCAACGCCGCGACTCGAAACGTCGCACTTTCGAAACGTCCGAGAACCGTTCATTTAGGGGTACCGTTTAATCAGAGGTATCGTTCTAGCAGACATGTCGAAATTCGGGCCGGCCCGGGCCGGTCCGTCCGGGCCGGGCCGGACCGGTAGAAAATTTTCCCGGCCCGGCCCGGTCGGCCCGATCAATTTTTATTTCGGTTTTTTTTTCGTAAGTTTTTTCGTTTTTTTTCAATTAAAAACAAATATTCGAAGTAATTTCGTTGTTATAATGGATTCGTGGCGAAGTGACAAATTTTATCACGTTTTTATTCGAAAAAATTAAAAAATATCAGGAAAAAAATGAAGATATTTTTTTGTCTCACAGTTTCACGTAAAATTCGTTTGTTGTGATTACATTTTTTATTTTTGAGCAGATATTTTCTCTTCATTTCACGTATTATAAAATTTTCCGGGCCGATGGGTCGGGCCGGGCCGGGCCGGGCCGACAAAATTTCACCATTGGTCCGGCCCGGCCCGGCCCGGCCCGGCCCACGACATGTCTGCGTTCTAGTGTCCAGAAAAGTTACTTTGTTTTTCAACCAATTTTGAGTAGTTTTCATTTGAAAAATTGTTAAATATTTACATAATCCAACAACCTTTGGAAAAACAATTGACAACACAGTTGCAGAAATTGTTGTTTGTTTGTTGTTGTGTTGTAACAAGTTAGATTCTGTCTTTCAAATAGGGACTATCGTTTTAGGTGCTATTGTCCATTCGCGAAAAACGCAAGTGCGCTCCACAAAACGTAGTACTTCGTGGATTTCATTTTCGTCGCCAAATTATTTCATTTCACGTGTAAATTCAACGTAAAATGAAATAATTTGGCGACGAAAATGAAATCCACGAAGTACTAAGTTTGGTGGGGCGCACTTGTTTTCTTCGCGGACGGACAATACTTCAAAATAGAATTGTTAAAAATGGAGATGTACAGGAAAAACAACAGCGCCAAATTAAACTCAGCAACCCACCATGTATAACGAAATACTTATTCGAGCTGCTTTAACTTTTCTGGGTCAGTACTGCTCCATTTCAGGCAGTTCTATTTTGGTTAAATTATATTCCGAAGTATTTAGTTTCTCGTGTTATTGTTCGAAACTGGTGATCGAATGCCATTCAATTACCGGTGCCGTTCAATTAAATGTACCGTTCAAGTGGTTTTTACGGTATTCGTATTTCGTTTTTTCTTACCGCCCTCCTCAAAGTTTCCTATTTTACTTCCAGTACCTTCTTGGAATCGCTATAGCCTGGTTCCTCTGCTTTATCCTAACCATCACAAATGCAGAACCGTCTAACGGAGCCTCTCGCACTGATCAGAATGCCAGTGTCACTGTCTTTGAAAAAACACCATGGATCCAAGTACCCACACCTCTCTTTTTCGGACCGCCCAAATTCAGCCTGGCGTTAGTTTGCGGATTTATGGCCTCTTGTTTTGCCGCCATGATTGAAAGTATTGGAGATTACAGTGAGTTATTTTGGGGAAAAGTTCACCAAATCAAATGAGTGAAAACATTTCCGATCTATGCGCAAAGATCTCCAAACAATCACGTCCACCACCATCAAATACGAATCGAGCGTTTGTTGTCGAGGGAATCGGATGTATTTTGGCGGCATTGTGGGGAGTTGGAACTGGAGTTACCACTTATGCGGAAAACATTGCCATCATGTCCGTCACAAAGGTTTGTTCCCGTTTAATCACGTGTTTCGGTTCAATTTTTTTTATTACTAGTCAAACTAAGTTTTGAATGTTTGAATTTTTAATTCACCGATGCAGTGACGAGTGGAACTGTACTCAACTTGTTACTTTACTATTTGATGATAAGTACACTGATATGTCAAAAATATGATGAGACGATAAGAGCATTAAATTATGAGAAAGAAAAAAGAAAAAAACAAATTATGATATATGTATGGCTGTACACTTTACTTTTTCTTTGTCTAGGTCACAAGTAGAATCACAATGCAAATGGCCGGAGTAATGTTAATCTTGGCGGGCGTCATCTCAAAGTTTGCTGCTCTTTTGGCCATGATTCCCGAGCCTATCATTGGAGGTCTTTTGGCAATGGGTGTGTGCCTTATCAATGGGGTTTCATTGAGCAATCTTCAAGTATGTATCAAACTAGAAACGAGAAGAAGCAGGAATATATGTAATTTAATTGTAGACCGTTGACTTGCGACTCTCAAGAAATTTGACAATAATTGGAATTTCAATAATCATGGGATTGACCATTCCGACGCACTTTGAAAAAACCCCATTGAAAACCGGGAATACAGTTGTGGATGATGTCTTTGGAACTCTTCTAACTATTCGAATGCTCATCGGTGGTGTTATTGCATTTATCCTTGACAACATTACGGGAGGAGCCACACGTAAAGAACGTGGATTCGTTTCTGATGATGACGCGGATTGTCATTCTGATTCCGATTCCGATTCAGCATCCGATGTAGAATCTGCCCAATCAGAAGACCTCACGTCATCGGTGGAAAGAAATGGCTATGCACTTCCTTCGTGGCTTAATCACTTTTTCTTGAGATACTCATGGCTAACATACTTGCCAGTTATTCCATCGCAGCGAGAAATTTTACAAATTGAAGAAAAGCGGAGAAAGATTGACTTGGATCAGAATATTGCTGAAAAGGCGTGAAATGTATTGTATTGTATTATATTGACTGCTGCATAAATAATCTTTAAAGGTCACTTATTTGACTTTGAAAGACTTTAAGTTTTGTCTCTAAATTAACTTTAATTGTAAATTAAATACATAACTTTAAAAGACCGTTAATTTTTGTAATAAACTTATAATTTAAATCAACACATTTTTAACAACGTTAATACCGTGACTACCCTAATAGACGGGCCTAAAGATTTGATTTGTTTTTCGAGTCTTCCTTAAGAAGCCAGTTAATGCCTAAGAAAAGTTTTTGTGATACTTTGAACATGTTAGTATATTTTTGAATTTGTATTGTCTGCCCGCCAGAATGGTCAGACACGCTCCGCTGAACTCAACGCTATGCGAATTTCGTTTTAGTCTCCAAATTATTTCATTTCTTACTTCACAGATCCGCGACCACATCAGGTGATAGAAGAAGGGAATAACATTTGCGCGCAAGCGCACAAAACACAAAAATGCTTTACATTTTTTTGCTTGCTTAGGCGAATTGTCAACAATTTGTTTCCGATTCTCGAAAAGTTTAATTTTTCATCCAGCATAATAAACCGCGGGCGGTGGTTTTTGCTTGTGAAAAATTATCTCAAATTCAACGAGGAATACTACCGAAAAAAGGATTTCCAAGGTCAATTATGTTGGACATCCCAACAAGACTAGGCCCCCGCTCACACAGTGAAAATCCTTTTAGAACTCTACAAGTCAGCAATCGCAGAATTGCATCTCACTCGACTGTTCTGTTTGGTCAGTCTTGGAGAACACAATTGATAGAGCCCGTACACATTCTGTTAAAGACTGGAAAGTTTAAAAACGGAATTTGTCCGCTTATGACCGTGGACCTCATGGTTACGGTAGCTGATTTTCTGAAGCGACTGAAGGCGTGCTATCTTCATATTGAAGAGCAACTGGAGAGCTTCTTACGAGTTTTTGATCTTCTTTGTAGAAGTGTTTTTTGATAAAAGTGCTGAAAAGCCATTTGTTTTGAATTTTTTGGAAGAGTTTCATCGTGCTTCCATAATTTCTTGTCCTCCCGTAGTACATATTGTCTCCTTTATCGATAACAGTCTGCCATCTTTTCTGCACACTTCTGATTCCTGCTCTCCAGAGAACAGGATGTTTTGACTCTAAATAGATAGTAGCCTATTTTTCGACCTCATCACGAGTTTTGAAGTCCGGATTCTTCCAACGCGTAGTGCAAGCTGCTAAGCAAATAATAATTGGAAGAGGCAAAGTCTGGGGAGTAAGTAGAGTGAGCAAGGACGGCGCACCCATGGGTGGGCAAAAGATTCTTGATGAAGTTGTTCAGGGAAGAGGGAAAAGCAAGAGAAAGAATATTTTTGACAACACGGCTTTTTTAGTTTTGCCTCGCGGATTTATTGACTTACAGATAAAAACAAATCATCCTAATAACTTTTGTGCCACCCCAATATTTTATTTACATTGAAAATAAACACTCGTTATGAACAAATATGTACATAAATAAAGTAAATAATTATTTTTTGCCTCGAATAATTTGGTCTTCCCCAAATTTTTTTTTCATCCGCAACTCTTCTATCCTTTTGATTGATTCTTTAGATGGAACGACAGGAAGTTTTGTGATAGAAGGCACTTTTAGAATTGCTCGATTTGCGAATGAAGAAAGGGCAAATCCATCTTTTTCCACATCAATTTCAATTTCGAATTCAGTTTCTTCTTGAAATCCTCTTTGTTTTCTCGTAGCTCCCGGCGCAATTGTGTCCAACAAGAACGCAATTAGACCACCAACTAGCATTCCCATTTTTAAAAGTGTTCCCATTGAATCGTCAATTGTCTCATTTCCAGTTATACCTGTTGATTTCTCAAAATGCGCAGGAATTGTGCATCCGAGGATTATAGACAATCCAATGATAGTGAGATTTCGAGAAAGACCAAGATCAATTGATTGTAAATTTGCAAATGCCACTCCACAAATCAAACTCATTCCAGTCGCCAACACTCCACCTATTATTGCTTCAGGGATAGTGGCAAGTAGTGCGGAGACTTTTGAGAAGACTCCGATGAAAATAAGCATGAAACCTGCACATTGCATTGTTACCCGGCTGGTTACCTAGAAGAATTCATCAAAGTACATTTAAAACACTTGCAAAAATAATAGGTTTCTGTTATTTTCTGTTGTAGTTTTTTCCAATGTTTGTATTGTTTAAGAAATTTATATGTAGTCTGTCTGCTTGTACAAACCCAAATTAAAATATATTCAGAGGCTCGAGATTTTTCGACATGTTCAAAATCCTACACATGATAGCGTAAAAGCGCTTTGTATTAGAAAGCGAATGTCGTTCTATTTTTAGGAAAGTATTTGGGCTAAACCAGCTACTGTGAATGAGTATGGACAAAAATAAATTATTTATTCTCGCGAAAATCTCGGAAAAAAATTTGAAAGTTAATCAAGCTGCCATTTTAATACAGGTTTCGTTCTAATGCATAATTTACGGTATTTAGGCATTTCTTTTTAAAAAGAATGCAGGAAAAAACGTCTACAGAAGAAAACCGTGAACCTAACTGACGAAATATTAATTGTCAGTCTTAAAACTTCAATCCGAAAAGTGTTAATTTACATAAATTGGGACACCACCAAGACTCGTTCAACGGAACGCACTTTTGCGAGGGCAGTCGCCAGCACCCCGTGGTGGCACCACTAACAACTTCAAATCTCATCCAGACATACTTTAGTAACTTGCATAATAGCAATATTCTCCGAATACGTGGTTACTCCAGTTCCAACTCCCATCAACGCAGCCAACATACTTCCGACACCTTCGACGACAAACGCCCGATTGATACTTGAAGACGGCGGACTTCTTTGTTTTGAGATTTGCGCACACATTGCCAAAAAAAGAGAAAGAAAAAATAAATATTTGAATAACTGAATTAAAATTACCGTAATTTCCAACACTTTCAATCATACAGGCGATTGTAGACGCAGTGAATGCGAAAGCCAATGCCACATTGAATTTAGGGAAGCCAAAGGCGAACGGATAAGGAACTTGAACCCACGGAGTTTGCTGAAGAACTCGAATGCTCTCATTGTGGTCTGTACGAGCAGCGCTTCCTTCCGGAATCAAATTGGATACAGTAAGAATATAGCAAACGAACCAAACAATCGCGATTCCAAGAAGGTACTGTAAAAAGGTAAAATAAAGAAAAAAATAAATAAAATAAAAAGTATTTATTTACAAACCGGAAATTGGCCAAAAATTCTCGTTTCGATTGTTTTAATCTTTTTCTCTTTGAATGAATATATCGGAATAGGAACTTCAACATTTTCTAGCAATACAACGAAAGATATAAGAAGTACAAGTTCGAGCACTGAAATCCAATGAAGAGAAACTTTTTGCTCAATATCTGGCACAGTTCCAACGCACAAAAGAACTAGAATTGGAACGATTGTGACTGGTCCAATGTATCGAGAGATTTTTCCAATAAGTCCGGTAATTCCGAAAAGCGGCATTAGAAAAGTGGCAATGAAAAGGGATCCTGATATCTGTACAAGAACATTAAATATGTATTTAGAACAAATATAATTCAATTTAGATAGAATAGCTACTAACCAATTGCATTTTATCTCTCCACTGCATCGGATCAGTGTCCGATGTACATGGATAATTTTGCTGAAACGTGTGAAGAGCCGGAAGAAATGCAAATGAAGGTCCATGAAGAATAGCGAGACTGGCAATAAGAAAATGAAAAAGATTTACAGTAGCCCGTTACCGTAGTCCAAAAGTGCTTTGCAAAATTGTTGCTATTCCAGTTGTGACAAACGTGGCGGCAATAATTTGTACTCTGACGAGGGAAATAAAACATTTTTCAATAAATCAACAAATTGCAATACATGTTTTCTGTTTATTTATATTGTTTTTTAATAGTCAAACTGAGAGAAAATCTGGTCATAATAATATGTAATCCGAGGGAATTTATGATGAGAGTAATGACATGACGTGTTCGGGACTACATTTTTGAAAACTGTTTTTAAAGCGAGTTTTCGAGGGCTATTCTGTTCTGCGTCTCTATTTTTATATTGGAGTTGCTAAACTTGGCAAAAAATCACTGTGGACACAGAGAGGCTCTTTTGCATTTTTGTAGGAAACGTAACAAATTAAATAATAAATCTGAAAAAAAAATGCAAAAAAATTATCAGATTAGTGTGACAATGAAACTGGAAACTATGTAATGCCAATAATACTCCCGGCCATGCGAAACAAAACACTTCCAGCTCTCCTTGTGTCTTTTCGGAGTCTCGTAAAGACGTGAACAGAAAACATGGCTCCGGAGACATTTCGCACATCTTTTTTGGGTATTTTTCCGTTTCGCAGTTTTTCAACAACACATTTTTATTTTTTAATAAGGACAAACGGCAAGTAGGCTTTGGATATGGATCATACCCAGTGAGAGGCTTTAACTACAAATAAACGGTTGCGAAACGTCCCAGAGCCAAAATCAGAATTCCACACAGAGCTTTCGGTTGTTTTTCTCCTACATTTTTATCGATAAAAAATACACTTTATATGAAATTTGACTATAGACGAGGACTAATAAAATTAAACTTTTTCTCAAAATTCACATCTGTACCCACCTAATAGCAAGAGTCTCGACACCAGCACACAACATATTGGATAATAAATACGGAGTAACAAGAAGACCCGAAATGCAAACGAGCATCTGTTGGAGCCCAAATAGTATAATTTCAGTGAAATGCGGAACATCGTTCACGTGAAAATGAATATCGTCTCCTATTCCTTTGACAGCCATTGTAAAACAATGAGAAAAGAACCAGTTGAACTGTGGGTGTGAATGTGAAAATAAATCAAAAAAGTGGGTGAAAGGAGACGAAGACCATGAGCGAGCGGTTAGTTGTTGATTCCCGTTCATGTCTACTTAAAAAAGACATTGTTTTCCTTTTTGCACTTTTTACTTGCTTATTTATTTATGTATGTATTTACAAGTTCAATCTTGTTGAGATCAAAGTGAGGGAGAAATAAGATACATATTATCCGGTTTATTGTATTGAATTCATGTAAATAAAAACTTTTTCGTACTCAAAAAAAAATGACGAGATCATACATATTCTGGAAGGAATGTGGTCCACTCGGGGAAGAATATGCAACTGGAAACAAAGGATTCTACCGGGAAGAATTAAAAAAAGAAAATAAAATAAAAACAAAATAAAATGAGCTAGCGACAATCGGGGAATGTATTCGAAGATGTGGAAGAGGTTGGTATATACAAAAATAAAAGGCAGTATTCGAAAAATTGAAGAAGGCAATTTGTTTATTTCGTAGTTGGAAGGCTTGCGGCGGTTTGCTCGTTGAAAGGATCGGTTTTGTTCCCATCCGAGACAATCGGAGCAACCATGTTTACAAATTCGTCGAGGTCGATCTGAAATTTCAACGTTTTCTATCTGAATGTCGTTAATGTTTTTACCTGCTCGTCACCATCTTTATCGACTTCTCGGATGATCTCGTCCACCTCCTCCTCGCTGAATTTTTCGCCCATTGTAGTCATGAAATGCTTGAACTCTTGGGCAGTGATGTACCCGTTACCATCCTTATCGAACACTCTGCAAATTATAATTGTTTTCAAAGTAAAAAGTTGTGTGAACAACCATCTTATGAGGGTATTTCTGACAAATTTTCAAATTGTTATTTTTTATTTTTCAATGTGAAAGGCAAAACAAGGCACTCGTTGGCAAAAATGCCGTCCCTCCCCTATTTTCTCACTTAAAAATATTTTTTTTCGCAAAATATACCATGCCATTCCTACCATCCGCGACGGGACCCAATTCCAGACGCTGGTGAAATTTATTTCATATACATGTTTGTATTATGTGTTCACAAGCGATATTCAATTACGACGCTCCGATGTTACGCAGTTCGATGGGAGACCTGCGGAACATCGGAGCGTCGTAACAGAATTTCGCTCGTGATCACAAAAATATTTACACCGCCATGAATAACCTCAAAAATGTTCAGATTGGTAAAAAGAACAGAACAAATGATTTGCATGATCGGTGTTCTCGAGCTCTGGCATTAATTTAAAGCACTTGAAAGCTTTTCAAAGTGATGACCATTTTCGAAATAATCATGTTTTTTGGGATTTTCGCGTGTATGGAAGTCCGGTTCGCGCGATTTGAAAGCATAATTAAATTCAGCGAAAAATTCTTTATCAAATAAAAAATGCTCCGATTGGCCTGAAACTTTGGAAAATAACGTCAAAAATGCTCCCAGAGATTATCTAGAATTTTGGACCAAAAAATTGATTTTAAAAATTTTCAAAAAATGCGTATTTCGGTCTAAAATTTTCTGAGCGTCGAAAAATTACGTCGAAAAATAGGAAACATTTTCCAACTCAAAATTCTAGTCCAAACTATTTTTAGCAGGCTATTTTGGACAGTGATTCGGAAAATATGAGACAATTGTAGCATTTTGCGCCATTTTTCAAAATTTCTATCCCAATCCCCAAATTCTGGACATCGTGTGCCTCGAAAACGCCTCATAGGCGCCGTGTATCAGCCGCGCTTGAAACAATAGAAGCCAGTTATGCGCCATAATGGCTAACAGCCATATCCAACGGCTAGTAGCCAAAAACTTCACGAAATATACTTTTTCGATTATCTCGAAATAAGGAAACATCCATTGAAATTGCAAGTCCCCTCTCGTAGTTTTCTTTTAGGGCAGTCTAACAGTACTCTTTTAAAATCCTCCCATGTTGACCAGAATAGCATGAAAAATCAGGCACCCAAAAACTTTGCTCTTTACATTTTACACTTCTCTTGATCACTCACTTGAAAGCAAGACGGATGAGCTCCTGATCGGTCTCCTTGTTCATTTCCTTCATCATCTTGCAAAACTCTCCAAAGTCAATCTTTCCGTTTCCGTCCACATCATACTCGTTCACCATATTCAACAGCTCCTCCTCGGTCGGATTGAGCCCCAGAGTGCGCATAGCGACTCCCAACTCTTTAATGTTCATCGTATTGTTTCCGTCCTTGTCGAACAGTTTGAACGCCTGAGCAAACTCTTGCAGCTCCTCTTGCGTGAACTCATCGGTTTCGGAGCCCACGGATTGATTCGTTCCTTGGCGGTACATTTCACGTTTTGCCACTGAAACTGAGGATTTAATTATTTTATATTTCTTATTTTTTGTTGGATAGCCTTGCCAGTTTGAAACTAACAACACTAGAAATGAGAATCGACAAGAAAGAAGCCAACATACAACACACTTGAGTTGTTTTTCTGGTGTCTGTTACAAAACGTGAAGCAGCAGGAAAAAAGCAACAGAAAAAATAGATGAAAAAGAATGAGAACACACGAGCTCTTGATGAAAGAAAGATGAAAAATTCGACGTCACACGCACATAAAGAGGGCAAAAAGGAGGGATGGGCAAACGGACAGTTGTCATGTTTTTGGGTGGAATTCAGATTTGAACAGAATAGATTTGAGATCAGTAAGATTGAGCAAAAAGTTCAAAACGAGGTGAGTGGTTAAGAAAGCTCTCTGTTGAAAATTTCCGTTGAAAAATGAGGCCGAGCCAATAAACCTGACGAAACTAAGTTGAGAAAGAAGCGGACTGATGATATCTTTGACTCGCCCACTCTCTTTCTTCCTCCCTTTCTCACTTTTCGGGGTCCATTAGGTTTTTCCTCTTTCTTTTATTCTTTATACCGGAAAATGAGGGGAAGAACAAAAGAAAGTGTGGGATGAAATGTCAAAAAGCAAAGCCACACCACCCGATAAAAATTGAGACATCTGGAAATTTAAACATGTGGCTCGTGCCAGGGGCTTAAGCTCGAGAATTTTTTTGATAAATAACAAGACAAGAGGGAGAGAATGACCCTTTGGTGGGTCATCAGTAAGGATTTTCATTTTTTTTTTCTCCTGGTCATCTGTAAGGGACAAAGAAAGCAATCGCTTAAGTTCTCTACCGCATGCGAAGCGTGTCGTGTCGCGTCGCGTCGCGCCTCGTCTCGTTTTGGCGGGTGGTTGAAATTTTTCAATCGGTGCTTTTTTTTTACCTGTTCTAATTTATTTCATAGTTTTAGAGGTATTTTGCTTGTAAATTGATGAATTGGTGAAAAATATCGTTCTGACAATTGAAGTTCAGTGGAAAACTGTGGAATATTGTGTTTTCAATCGAGTTGCAGCATGAAAAAAGGAATCCCCGCCCACTTATTCGTGCGCGACCACGCCATCACAGTGCTATTTGAAGATGCGCAGACGGAGCGGTGTTTGCGGACTCATGTTTTCATGCTGCAACTCATTTAAAAAACATAATATGTGCAGCGTAAATTCTGTCAAAACCAATATTTTTCCTTCAAGTCATAAATGGTTTTTGGGCTCGATTAATTTTTTAAATGCTATTTGAGAATATTTCAATTTTTCTGATTTTCACAAAATTCCTCAAAACCGCTAAATATTTCTCGTTTGTGCAGTTTTCTATGAGATATCACTGCTTTTTTTAACGCTCCCACGGTGTGTTGAGAGGTACATGGAAATTAAAATTTAAATTTCACGGGAAAGTTGCCACGTCACTCGAGAAAAAAGCGCGCGGAATGCCGTGTTTAAAATGTAGTTACTGCGGCGCCACAGCAATTTTTTTTTACTTTTTTTCTTGTGGGTTCATATATTTTGCATGATTCTTAATATTTAAGCAACATTTCCCTATTTATTTTATGCAGATAACGTATTCCGCCAGCAGCTCGTTTTTGAAAATCTAAACTGTTTCAACTCTGTAACATTTTCACTATGTACTCTTCAACACTCTGTGCGTTCCCTATTGTTTAAATTCAATGATTGAAGAAAAAACAATTATTTTTGACAATTCACACTGTATTCCACAGCTTTTGTCTAGTGTCTGAACGATATTTTTCACCAATCCTAGCATGATATAAATTTTAAAAAGTATTAAAAAAAGGGAAAATTTCAAACCACACGGGGAAATGCGACGCGACACGCTTCTCGTACGGTAGAGCACGTGGGCGATTACTGCGTCTCGACAATAAATATTAAAACCAGTAGAATAGAAAACAGAAAAAACAAAGACTTAAAGGATAATGAAATGCCCAAACAACGCCGACTGTTTACCCATAGTGGCCCACCTCGTTTATCATTTTGGCAAAACAACAGTTTCTGGAAAGAGCTTAGCTTACCTTTGAAAAAAAACGAGCAGAAAAGTTAGAGGGAGAAACAAATGGGCGGGTAAAATGGACGTATTGTCCCCTCGTTAATCCACCCGTTTTTGACGGTGACAGCAGAGTGGATGATCAAGAATCAGAAGGTGGTAAAAGAAGAAAGGAAAAAGAGAAGAAAGGCGGAGGCAAGTTTTATCTGAACACGGGCGAATGGAAGAAAAGAATAAGGTAGAAAGGAGAAAAAAAAACAACTTTAAGGAGCGAAGCGGATAAGTTTTTTTGTTCTTTTCTTTTTATGAGCTCACGAAAGAAAAGAAGCCGTCAAGAACGATTGGTGAGGTAGATAATGATGGGTGGAGCTGACACACCACGTCTAGAGTCCGACCGACTGGAAACGAGCCACGAGCCACTTTTCGGCTCCATTTGAGCCTGATGCGTGTTGACTGGCTTGGAAAGCCAAAAAAGCCAAAATACCGTAGGTGGCGCGTCTTACACGTATTCAAAAATTCAATTTGTGGCGGGCGAAACGAAGAAAAAAGTGCTCATACCCGCCCGCCACTAATTGGTTCCTGAATCCCTTATGAGCCTACACGACTTGTCAGAATTGTCAGAAATTGACACGCTTCAAAAAGATAGGGCAAGCAATGAAGATGTGGGCGATGAAAGATCAGAATTCGTAAAGGAGACGGAAGTGAAAGGACAACTGAGAGCCATATCGATGAATGTGGGAATGAGATTGAGAAAACGCTAAATCCACTGTTTTCAATCAAAGCACACGGCTCATGATTTCTCTCCGCGGGTTGATTTTGCAGAATCATTTTCACAAAAACGATTAGGTTGGCAGAGGCAGAGTCGCTACGCAGTTAAAACGTCTATTTACACTTTCAGATTCAAAGATCCCTTTTATAAATTTTATATACCTATTTCTCCGTTCCAAAACTCTTTACACCCATATTAGCTCATAACTCTGCTCTAAACCACAATTATATGTAATCGCCATTTTCAAACTATAAAGTTCGCAAACAGAGAATAGAGAACTTTACGAGTTCATGAAAAATGAAGGATAAAAATATAAAAAGGAAAAAAAAAGATGCAAGAGTGAAAAATATTGGTTTTGGTTTGAGCTCCACGGTTGTCTACAGCTCCGCCCACAACCCATGCATATAATAAGAAAAGGAAGAAGAAAAATCAGAAAATCGGTGTTGCGGCCGAGCAGGAACATACGGGACTCATTTTTCAAAACAAAGCCGAGACATGAAAAAAAAAACTCACAGCAGTCAGCCGCATTGGCGGATTTGAACGGAAGCACCGAGTGAACGCAAACACCGCTCGCCAGCACGGGTTCCACTATTTCCTTTTGCTGAATGTTGCCGTTCTGTCTGAAAAAGAACAAAAGTAGGGTTTGGTGAAAGTTGACTGTCAAAGCAAAAAAATTTTGACCCAGGCAGGGGTCGAACCTGCAATCTTCTGATTAGAAGTCAGACGCCTTATCCATTAGGCCACAAGGCCCCGATTTCCGACTACTGCGAGGGCGTACACATGCACGCTGTGTCTCCCAAAGGTGCCCTTCTTTTCTTTTTTTTTTTGCATTTTTCGCACGTTTGAATTTTCAAAAGTACGCAAACACCGTGCCGCTAATTTTTTTCCCAATAGTGCGAAAAGTTTTTGATCTTTTTTTGCATAGATTTTTTGTTGCACGAAATTCTCGCTTGTCTTATTGAAAAACTGAGATATTATTGTGAAAACAAAAAATCTGCAACGCGGTGTTTGCGTACTTTCAAAATTCAAATGAAAATGGGAACAAATCTCTTCATTTCCCATGCTATTTCTCTCATTGCCGTTTGAATTTCAAAAGTACGCAAACACCGCGTTGCAATTTTTTTGTTTTCACAATACTCTCATCTCAGCAGCTGCTCATAAACTTTGAAAGTAGCAAATTTTCCCACGAAATATCTTGGAGCGCATTTTTTGACACATTTGAAATGAGTGCGACCGTAGCCCAATAAAAATGTAAAAAAGTTAAAAAAAAATCACGAAAAACAAGAGGAAAGAAATTAAAACTTGTTTACACTCTTATCTGGGTTACGGTCGCACTCATTTCAACTGTGTCAAAAAATGCGGGTATAATCGGAGAATCACCCCCCTGCACATCGCACTTTAGCCCCCCTCAGATAAACTATGGAATAGCCCCCCGCTCCCTCTATAAAAAATAATAACTTTTTTCATACTTAATTTTATCGTGACATGCCCTTTTGACTAGGCACATAATTTAATCTCCTTTTTTTAACCATTTCTTGATTTCTCCGATCAACTGGATGTGGATGGCACAGTTATAGTGAGTTTGCGGGATATTCCTATAGTTCAGCGCTTTAGAAGCATGTGTATTTCCTATCAATTTTGCGCCGCCAGGCGCTAGGTGGAAGCCGTTTAGGCCCTCTCTTTCAGTGATCGACACAGGCACATTTTGAATCTCAATGGACGGAAGTAATTTTTCTCCACAAAACGGGACAGTGGGGGCTGATTTTGAGATTATACCGTGGGGGGTGATTGTAAGACTTGCAGGGGGGCGATTCTTGGAGATTACCTTAGAACTTACAATCGCCCCCCATTTCTACTAGTGGGGGGCCATAGTACGATGTTGACACTATAGAATCACCCCCTACTCACAATCACCCCCCACCCCACTTCGGGATTCAAAATGTACCCAGTGGGGGGCGATTCCCTGGGTTGGGGGGCAATAGTGATGTGGGGGACGATTCTGCGAAATTACCAAAATGCGCTCCGAGACATTTCGTGTGAAAATTGAATATTTTCTAAGTCTATGAGCAGATGCTGAGACAAGAGTAATACTGGAAAAAGTTGAATTATTTAGTGCAAAAATTGGGAAAATTCCAGTATAGCCACCCACTACAATATAGGTACCCACGCTATAGTATAGCCACCCACATAACTGAAAAATGGAATTTTTCCGATTTTCTGTGGGTGGCTATTTTGAAATATATGGGTGCTTTTACTGGAATATATTATTACAGTTTAGCCACCCACTCAGTGGTAATGGGTGGCTATACTGGTTTCCTAGGGAATCTTTCAGAATAGCCACCCATATATTTCAAAATAGGTACCCACATCAACGGGCTATAGAATAGCCACCCATAATTTGAGAATAGCCACCCATAATTACAGAATAGCCACCCATCATTCCAGAATAGCCACCCACGCGGCGCCGACTGTGGGTGGCTATACTATAGCGAGTCAAATGGGTACCTATTTTGAAATATATGGGTGGCTATTCTGTAATTATCCCCAAAAATTGTTTTTGTTTTTTTTTTTGCAAAAAAAACTTTTTGGTGGCATTCCTGGTGTCTACTCACCTAGATCGAAACCCCCGTCGCCGGGGTCCTATTCGGTTCATGATTTTCCGAAGAAACGAAATTTTGGGTGGTTTCGAAGAATTTTGATGAGGAATTTTGAAAAGCAATTGTTGTTATTTCCTCCAGAATAAGAAGAAGAAGAAGAGGAAGACAGATAGTTCGTTCGTCTGGAATGAAGAAGAACGACGTCGGTGGCAATAAATAGTGAAGGCGGTTATAATAATAGGTAAAGTGGGAATCTTCTCGTCGCTTCGACCGACCACGACCAATTGTTGAAAAATAATGAATAAATAAGAAGTTGAAGAAGGCGTTGTCGAAGCTTTTCCATCTCGCACACAGCCGCCCCAAGTGTTTTAGCGAGAAAAAGTGGGCTTGAAATTAGCAAAATTTTGTGCCCTTGGGCAATATTTTTGCGGAATGAGAGCTCGTCTTCTTCTTCTTCCTTCTTTTCCGTCGTCGTCGTCGACGTCGTTTCGGAAGAGTTTCAGTAGCAAGTAATGAAGAAGGATATAAAGCGCTGGATGGAGCAATAGGCAATAGACAGACGTTTTCTATTCATACGAAACAAGTTTGGCGCGTGGCGAGACCGCGACGAGAGAGTGTACGATTCGAGGAGACGACAGACAGATATGAGGGTGACGACGCAGAAGAAGATGCTACTCACTTTGTGAGCAAAATAGGAAAATTGAGGACAAAAAAAAGAAGAAAAAGCAAAAGAAGAAGAAGAAGAAGATGTAGAAAAGGAAGAGCAAAACGAGACTTCGGGAGGGCGAAAAATGACCAAAGGGTGAGCTGGCACAAATTGGATACATGATACATGATTCACAGTTTCTTGAGGGCATTGCTAAAGATGGCTTGGGGTTTTCATATCCATAGAAATATACAGTGTTTCAAAAAAATGTAGGGCGAAGAATCGGATGATTCCCCTATTTTCAAAAAACTGTACATATCGTAAATTCTCTAATAGAACGGCCCTCATAATAGAACGGCCCCCTAAAATAGAGCGGCCCCCCTAAAATAGATCGGCCCCTCTCATATAGGAATGAATTTTACACTTTTTTCAATAATTTGGGTAGATTTTTCCAATTTTTACTTATTGACCGGTTTCTAAATGTGTTTTGTCATACATTTGTGTCGTTTTTATGGAAAATCCTCTAGAATTAATACGAATTTAAAGACATTGAAAAGTAAACCGAAACCTATAATATAACGGCCCCTTAAAATAGACCGGCCCTCCTAGCAGGGTAGTGAAAAATAGAACGGCCGGCCGTTCTATTAGAGAATTTACGGTAATTCATTTTTGACCCAATGCCCTATTTTTCCAAATTTCCAAATTTTATTTTTTCCAAATTTCAATAAATATAGTTTGCGGAGTGTTAGACCCTACGTAAAAGCAAACGCACTCTATCGAATTCTCTGCGTCTCCACAGTGGGGTTCTGTCAATTTTAGGTATATACATGCATGCCAAAGTGGAGACGCAGAGACACGAAAAATGGTCCGCGATGGGGCAAATTAGGGTCACCAACAACCCATTACGTCTATGCCTTTAATATGTCCCATTTCACACTCATTGCCTTACCCAAATGCGCGTACAATAGGCTCAATCAGCTACGATTTGATTTTGATAATTTTCCGATGTGTGCGGTTTCTCTAAATCCCATATTATCTGTCTGTTTTCCATTTGAAAAAAACATGTGCAACACGAGGCTTCGAGAGGGCCAGTTTGGGGTTTCATATTCCTGGGAAATGTAGTAAATGTTTCAAAAAAAAATGGAGTGGTTCTATTATGGATTCGTGACGTAGCGAGACAGCGTATCAAGTTATGCGTCAGTAAATGTTGCGTCTCGCCACGATTCAGCTCTTGGCGGCGTGAGAGGAAACACTTTTGCAAATTTTTTTTTTAGTTTTGCTGGCGCACAACTTGCAGCAGCGTGTTGCTGCGTCACGAATCCATAATATTGTACTTCGAAAATTTTGGATAATTCCCCTAACTTGGAAAACCTATCAAACAAATTACCAGTAGGTAAATATTGCTTAAAACTTTATTTTCTTTCAGTTTCAGTTATTTTTAAATACAATTTTTCGTTATCACAACCAAAACATGACAGTAACTAAGCAACTTTTCGTGTTAAAAAGGGACAGAAGTATTTACAAAAAGAGGCAAAAGATGAACTTCCTGGTTTTTTGAAGTCTGCAATTTCTTTTTTTTTTTTCGGGAAATATGGAATTATCTTCGTATCCAGAAAAAAGGAAATCCCACAGAAATCCTTACTAATTCGAAAATTATCTCTATAGTTGTGAACTTTATCAAGATCAAAGACGAAAGAGGATGTATTGCCAAGTTTCGTAATCGTAAAAAGAATGAAAACGCGCTCGATCAGACTGGCTACAAGTTATGGTCATAGACTCATAGTAACGAAAAAACGTTTTGAGAAAGAAAATGGGAAAATGACAATGCAAATGAAATAGCCAAGTGCAGGGGTTTGAAATTTCTAATTGTAAGCCAAAAACACGTAAAAATGTAATTATGGACTTGATATTTATTTCGTTACAAAAATTGAAAAAAAAAATCTGCGTTTTAATTAATTTTTTGTTGCAAGTCGTGTTTGGAAAGTTCGTGTACTACACGTGGGAAAACTTTATTCAAAGTGTTTAGTTGGGAATAGGGTTGGCAGTGAGGAGCCCCACTCTTTCGTGCACTAGGGGCAGACATCCTATTTGAAGCACTCAGATAGTGCCTCACCACCTTTCCAACCCTAGTTCGAAATCATCAAATCTGTCGATCAATGAAAATTCATAGGTGCATTCAATTTTTTTAGAGAGTTAGGGGGTTTAGAATTTGCAGAACAACTGAAATGTTTGTGTACTACACGTGGACAACTTCAAATTGTACAAGGCATTGGCACACGGCATGCTGGACCCTACGAAAGTGCAAACGCGCCCTGGCGCACTTTTGCGTTTTTCTCTGCGCCTACATATATTTCTCTTGGAAAAATCTTTGGCGCCTTGCCAAATTCCAACAAAAAAATGTATCACATTAATCTCAAAAACAACTATTTTAAAAACATAATTTTTTAAATGAGAAACAAACAAAAAAAATAATAAATGAGCAAAAAAAATAACAAAGAAAAGTAAGAAAGAAACAATAAAATCTCGTAAACCGACACAAGTCTATGCGGAGGAGACGCAGGGACGCTAGAGTAGAGTAGCGCGCGCGAAAATTCGCTTTTGAAAAATAATTCGGAAACGTAGCCTCCAACACGCCGTGTGGCACCGTCTTTTCTCTAATATTCTCAAAATTCACTGTTCATATTTAAAAAAAGTGTCAGCTTGTCGGTGTGTAGTAGAAGGGTACAACGGTATTGAACCGGCACGGAATAGAACTGTCCGGAATGAAGTTGTATGCAAAAAAAAACAATATACTAAATAGAATCCAATGACTTACATTCTACAACCGAACAAATTTTCGAACTTTGTGAGTACAGCTCCATTTCAGAGAGTTCTACTATTGTGTTTTCAATCGAGTTGCATCATGAAAAAAGGAGACCCCGCCCATTTATTTGTGCGCTACCACTCAATCATAATACTATTTGATCATAATACTATTTGACGAGACGCAGACATGACGGTGATTGCGGACTCATGTTTTCATGATGCAACTCGTTAAAAAAACAATATATTTATATTGGGCTTTATTTTTAAGCGTTGGAAGTTGTGCGTCAGGACGCGTTTGCTGACTCCCGTACCTTACGTCTCTGCAACTTGGCTCCGTATTGAACATGAGTTTTCTTATGTTTGAATTTTTTATGCTTAGAAAATAGGACACAATTTTAAAAGCAAAAATAGCCTGAAAAATACGGAAAAACTAGAATTAGCTATCGATAAATTCTGGAAAGATCCACCTGCTATAAAACTACTGGAGTTAGGAGATCTGCCCATAAAAAGTCTGGAAAAGAATCCGACAAGACAAAACAAAAAGAAAACAAAGAAAATGGGATGAGAGGGACAAAAAAGTGAATCGAGTGAGTGACTGACGAGCGTAAGCACAAAAAGTTTCAATTTCACCTGCTCGTCTCCTTTTTTCGGCAAAACGAGAGGGTTTCGTCGAGTCGGGAAGGAGGAGGAAGAAATGCAATTAGTAATCGAGACGACTCGACTCGACAACGGATCCAGCTGGAACGTCTACATCTTTTTCTCGCCCGTATTCTTCAAAAGGAAAAGGTGGAGCCACAAAAACACACACTTTCTTCTTTTTATTCTTCAGTTTTTTCTTCTTCTTTTTCAAAAGGTGATCTAACGTCTTCTGCTCCCCCCTCTTTCACTACGTCACAGACACACACGGATCCACCGAGATTATCATCTTTACTTTTCTTTTCATTTTTTCGGCACGAGTTATGGCGGATGGACGGACCTTTGAATGAATAGAGGGCGCCCTATGCTATGATTTGCATTTTATTGCAATGTCCGAAAGAGAGAGAGAAAAAAAAAGAAGTTTTCTTTCCTTTTTTTCATCTGGAAGAAAGGCTGAAGGCCACGAGACAAGCTTCATCCATCCAGACGATATAAACAGAAGAAGTAAGGGGCGTTGATGCACACATCCGTGTCCTTCTTTCTTTTCTTCCATCAACAATTTGGATAAAATAATAGAAGGAGTTGAGTGACTGGAGAAACACGTGGCAAAACGTCAAGCAACCCAAGTATTAAAAAAAGCCTCAGTCACTGTGAAAAAAAAAGAATTATGGAATCCAACAAAAAAAACATACATAGAAAGAAAAGAAGACGTTGGGGGAGGCCGACAAAAACATGAAATGGATAAACAGATTATCGCAAAGTAGAGGTCCATCGGGGCCATCTTTAGTTTCATTCAAACTAGTGGTAAAACACAGGGCTTACTAGGTAACAAAAATAACTGAATATTTTTGTTACAAAAATTTCACAGTTTTAATATTGCTACTTTATTAGGATTGCAACGATTTAATAATGCTCCCTGCTTAACACACTTTCTTTCTTGATAGTATGAAATTATTTGGGCTTTCAGCCAAGCCCAGGGGCAGAAGGGATGTTCCAAAGATTAGGAAGACAGGAAACGAAAAACAAAAAAAATTATAGAATTGTATATAGTTTGTTCATTTATTTTCATCTTTTTCAAAGAACATTGTTCTCCAGGTGCATGTGCCTCTCTTTTAAATAGAAAAGCGCCTTTTTCGGTGCATCGTTTGAACTTTGGTTTTGCGGAAAAAACAATTTTTGAAAGATGGCATATTTGCAAATCTGCGAAATCGGAAAACGTACATTTTTTGCTTCATAAAACGGCTCTGTTGGACATGTTTTTAACGGTTTTTTTCTCAAATTTCTTTGAAATTAACAAAACAATGTTTCATAATATTCTCAGTACGGAGCGCTGCAAATCCGCTTCATTTGCAAAGTGGACGAGGCGGTCACGTTGGCGACGAGAGACTGCAGAAAATTGAGAGAGAGTGGCCGATGTTTCGCTCTCTTTTCTCTGAATCTCACTCCAAATGCATACTCGATTGAAGCGAATTTGCAGAGCATTATACCGAGTAAATTTGCATAGTCTAAGAATAGTTAAGAAAATTAGATGTGGCCTAGAAAATGCAAACCATTCAAGGAGTAAATTCAGCATGATCCGACACAGCTTAAATGAGTGGTACCGTAATCCATTCAAAAAAATTGTACGAGAAAAATATATGTTTGAGGGTTTTTTGTTAAGTTTTGCTCACTCTCTCATTGAAATACTTTGCATTGATTACGGTCACACTTTTTAAGATCGTGCTGAGTTAAATCTGAAGCATCAGCTAAGACGAAATAATATTAGGGGAATATTTACGAATATCACATTGAAATTGCACAACACTTGTTTTCTGAATTTTACACAAAATAAAGTAAAGACCGAAAAGGATCAGACAAATTCTAGTCTGGCCTAGAGACCTCCGGCGGAAAATTAACTGAAATCCTTATCTGAAATTTGCATTTCTCTCATGAATTTCCAATAAATCATCGTTAGATGAAAATTTAAAGTTTAAACGAAAAAATACGAAAATTTTCGGTTTCTCACATCAGTTTGAATAATTTGAAATAATAATTTTGTTCGGGCATGCAATTCACTTCCCATATACAGATTCAAATCTAATCCGGAACGGAGTAAAAAAAAGAGAAAAACGGACAAAGAAGCTGTTTTCTTCCAAAAATTGTTTTTCCGATAATTTTTTGCACAAATTTTGATAAACAAAAATTTATAGGCATTCTTTCAAAATGAAATGCAAAACCTGATTGAAGGTGGTTTCACGTGGCCTCCGCATTTTCTTTCTGAGTTTTTTAAATGCGTGCAGTTTTTTTTGATATTATCGGCCCGCCACGTCGGTCAAACGCGCTCCGCTGAACTCAATACTACGTGGATTTCATTTTGGTTTCCAAATTATTTTATTTCACGTTGAATTTACGCGTGAAATGAAAAAATTTGGAAACCAAAATAAAATCCACGTAGTATTGAGTTCAGCGGAGCGCGTTTGACCATTTTGGCGGGCCGACAATAGATTAAACTGTAACGGGAAAGAAAATTGAAAACACAATAACATAGATTATTTGATTAAGGACCCCATTTTTTCGTAGCTGAAAACCAATTTTTTTAATTGCGCGGTACTCTTGAAAAGATTTATGATCTTCTATGGTGAAGCCATTTTTCAAATTTTCTTCACTTTAAAACATTTACAGTATTTCTAGATATTTTCATTTTAATATTAATTGTGGTACTGTTGGCACTCTGTAACTCCGGACTTGTTTTGTAAACGGGATCACGCATGATTTCACACGGAAAATGAAAACCTGTCACAAAGTTGAAGAGAGCGTAACTTGCGTGAACCCAAATTTTCAGTTTATTTTTAATTTCATGTCATATTATGCTTTCAATCGAGTTGCGACATCAAAACGTGAAACTCCGCCCACTTTTTTCACGCAAAAATTCAAAATACACTAAAATTTAATGTTCACGTGAAAAAAAGTAGGCGGAGTTTCACCCTTTGATGTCGCAACTCGATTGAAAACACAATAAAAGCTTTCCAGTTTTTTGAACCATTTAAAAACTCCCATAAAGTTCTTTTGCCACTAACTCAAGTCAAAAAAAAATTATATGTTTGGAGCATGCACTTGCTCATTTTTTGATGTAGCATTATTTTTGTTTAACATTCTACTCAGAATAATTTGACAAAAAAAACTCTCACGTGTTGAGATTCCGGCGTGCGAATACATTGAAACTCTCATCGATGCGTTTTTGGCGAGCCGCCTTCGAACGGCCAAACCGCAGTTTCTAAAATGGAATCATTATTTAAATATGTGCAGTAAGATTTCACGTGAAAAATGTGAAATATAATGGATTCGTGACGGTGTGACATTTCACGTGAAACTGGGAGATGAAAAATCTCTTCCTTTCTTCAGTTATTTCTTCATTTTTTCGAATAAAAACGTGAAAAATTGTCACTCTGCCACGAATCAATTATAGTACAATTTTTCTAAATTGTCACTTCACCAGCCGCGAGAACTTGAAAGTTGGGCTATTTACGCTTCGTTGCCCAAATTTAAACTTTTTAAATTGTCACGTGCGGAAATAAAATAAAGTTAAAATCATGTGAAACTTGGGCAAAGACTTGGAGCCTGATTTCAAAGTTCACGCGGCTAGTGACTGAGGTGACAAGTTTTTTAAACCAATAATACATGCGTTAAGTTAAATAACATATAATACAATTTTCAGCCAAAAATAAAAAAATAAAAAACTGCAAAACCTTTATGAGGAAATCCAGTGTGCGAGACGATTTAAAACATTGCCTTCTTTCAAATTTGACTCTTCTGTAAAAGAAAATGTTTATGGGTTGTGAAAGAAAAAAAAAATGTTTAGTGAAATGAAATGCTAAAAAGAATTCTTGGAAGTTGACGAGTAGAAGTGAGTGAATTTGGTGGGGTGTGAAATACGAGGAAGCGAAAAGTTTTCCGGCGGCAGTGAGAGGACCAACAAAGGAAATACGCACAATTGCGGTAATAAGAAGCAAGAAAAAATAAATAGATTAGAGAAGAAAAAGAGGTGATTACTGATAATTTCTAGGCGAAGGGTAAATACGTCTAATTAAGTGATTAGAGTATGTAGATTAATCATAGATTACATAGAGCGAGTTATTTACAAGTACATAAACATTCAAATAGGCATATGCGTTCTTGGGAAGTGCATACCAAAAAAAAATCGCTTTATCGAAAACTCTGTAAAATCTGTAAAAACCGTAAACGCAAAACACCGGGGGAAGGTTTTAAAAAAATTTACAAAATGCGAGTAAGTTTCTACCAAAATAAATCCATTGGCATATTCAACTCGATGCAAACGTGCTCTAATCTCAATATCTAGAAACCGGATTATAAAGAATTAGGGCATAAAAGAAGAAGTGGATTAACATTAGCCTGGGAAAAATTGATAAAGACTTAGTTGTGATAATAAGTTTATAGCACTCATGACGTGGAAATTACAGCTCAGAGCAAAAGTTGCTTTCAATAAATAATTTTTTTTTGCAGTTGTGATAAAATGATTATCAGGTATGATACAATAATTATAAGGACATAAATAGTGGGTGGTTTTGCGGTTAAAATTAACTTCCTAATTCTTTTCTCAAGTATTCAAAAGTGAAAGTTGACACAAGACTATGGTACCAAGCGAAAACAATGACTAGTGAAAAACGGTGGCGGGACGGGAGTAGACGTATTATTTTCCATTATATTTTTTCGTTTTGGCACATGAATATGCACATGTAAATACACTGGTAGCAATGATGAGAAGGGGCAGACGCGGTTGCGTATACGTGTGCGCGAGTGTGCTCAGAAAGCAACCAGAGGCCTCCATGCATACAAAATCTTCTATATTTAATTTAGTATCACTGCTTGCTTCTCTTTCTCTTTTCCTCTGTTTTTTTTTCTGGAATTCTTTCGAACCCAAAAATTCCACTAATCCACGCCGAGCATGTTTTGTTGGACGTTAGGGCATTGAAGCATGGAAAGGAGGAACAAAGTGAAAAAATTAGATTATCCCAACAAAAAAAAGAAGTAAGTATTTGATGCTCCTGCTCTTCTTTTCTTTGTGTTTCACTGCGAGTAGTAAATGAAAACCCGTGAGAAAATTTCGAGTAGGTTTGTAACTCGGAAGGTTCAGCGTTCAGTTGAAGTTTCAAGAGTATTTAATTAAAATTGGAGAGAATGTACACATAAAGAAAAACAACTTTGAGATCATGAAGCTTGAGTAGATGATATATGTAAATGTAAAACAGTGACGTTGTCTGCGTCTAGCCACTATAAAAATGTTTTTTGACTAGTATTATTTTGGTCGTCGATCTTTGGATAGTGTACTTGGAAATTTGACGTTTTTTTTCGAAAAAAAAAAGAAAGAAAAAAATCTTGACGTCTTCTATTGTGAATTTTCAGCTTCACATTTTTAAAACAAGCCTGACATACCAAAGATGCATGAAGTCAACTTTTTAGTTCTCGAAAAAGCAAAAATTATAGGAAAAATGATCAACAAAAAAACATCAGCTTGTATAATTCGAAAGTGAGGATATATTTAGAAAAAATACGAAAAATTGTTTTTCTCTTATTCGTGACGTAGCGAGACAGATTGTCAAGTTATGCGTCAGCAATCGCCGGGTCTCGCAACGATTCATCTCTTGGCGGCAAGAGAGGAAATACTTTCTTACAAATTTTTTTTATTTTGCTGACGCACAACTTGCAGCAACGAGTCCCTACGTCACGAATCCATAATACCAAATTAAAAAAATAGCTTTTAATTTTAACCGATTTCATGGATGCAATTTTACAGATTCCGTAAAATCGGTAAAAGTTGTAAAATCCAAAAATTTAAGGTCCCAGCCCTTTATATCTCGGAACTCAAAAATTGAAAAACGGTATGCGGAAAACTTTGAGTTTGTGGTGCTAATTTTCTGATTTTTCAAAAGAAAAATCGATTCCGCATCTGAATGATACCGGAACGTACAATTTTTTTTAAAAAATTCTCTACACAAAAAAAATCGGGGGAAATGAAAATTTCGGTTAAAGGGGGTGCCAACTTTTTGGGTAAAGTTGCTTAAAATATACTCTTGGGTGGGGGATTTACGAATATCACATTGAAATCGCACGAAAAAAATTCTCTGATTTTTTATGATTTTTACAAAAAAAATAGAAGACCACGAGGAGTACACGAAAATCGTGGCCGTGGACTAGGAAACCCGCGGCCGCGGCTTCTAGAAAGATCCATTTTCACCAGAAATATTCATTTTTCGTGCAATTTTCCTTGTTTTTATTATCGATTTTCGATAAAAATGCTCTAATCGCTTATTATAATTTTAGATAATCGCGAAAATACAGTTTAGTCATGAAAATCGAAAAATCGATATTGCCCTTTCGTTCGATTCATCGTTTTAAATAATTTCTTGTGAACATTTATTGTTCAAATATAAACGTGACAGATAAAAGAGTGAACTTAATGCGGAATTGAGCAGGAAAAGGGACAAAAAGGGAAGGTATGAGAATTTTTGTTCCGAATTTGTTTTATCGTTACTTTTGTGATCAAAACGCGTTCATTTGATATTTTAAAACACGAAATGATGTTTGTAATATATTTCCCAAAGGTTAATGAAAAAATATTGGAAAAACACGGGAGAACAATGATGAAAAAGAAAAATGGTGTTTGAATTTCGCGCCAAGTCGTGTACTCCCCGTGGTCTTCTATTTTTTTTTGTAAAATTCGCCAAAAATCAGAAAAATTTTTTCGTTCGATTTCGATTTGATATTCGTAAATCCCCCATCCAAGAGTATATTTTAAGCCACTTTCCCCAGAAAGTTGGCACCCCCTTTAAAAAATGGGTGGGGTGGTTTACGATAAACAACATTTCCTGCGTCATTTGAAAGTGTCGTAACTTCTGATTTTTCGACCCATTTTTTAATGAGGCTGTTCATCAAAATATCGAAAAATACAAAAAGACAAATGAATTACATTGCCACCAAAACAGGGAATGCGTCATTGTGAGTGTTGGCACAGTTTTCGACAGAAGCTATTATCGGTTCAATATTCTTGCCGGCTACAGTAAGGAGTGTCGCTGCGCCCGCGAAAAAATTACAATAGACGCAGATATAACGAGACGACACACCACACCCGCTCACAATTTTGCACTGCGTTCAGTTGAAAAGTCTGAGGGGGCGGAGTTTAAAATTTTCGCGACACTCCTTACTGTAGCCGGCAAACATATTGAATTGATAATAACGAGTTAGTTGGATAAATAAAATTTAGAATTTGTTGTTTGCCACGGCGTGTTAGAACCTACGTAGAGGCAAACGCGCTCTGTCGCATTTATCTGCGTCTGGATAGTGGCATTCTGCCAAGTTTAGCAAATTGCATGCAAAACTAGAGTCGCAGAGACTTGAGAGAGATGACCTCCGAAATTTCATTTCGAAAAATAATTTTAAAAATTTCAAAAATAAAGTTATCAGCTAGTTTCTGAAAATAAACCGTTTTCCGGGGAAAAAAATCGAAATATGTGTGCTGATTATCGTATGATGAGGATGAGAGCCACAGATGAATATTTTCTGGAAAACGGGTTTCCTGACGTTTTCTAGTTTCATGAATTCGGCTTCAGCAGATATCCTTAAATTCCAGAGTCTCAAGTACAGGTCGTCTCTTTTTTTCGCCTCTCATATTGATTTTTTGAGCACCTATCATAATCATTTTCTTCATGAAGAGAAATCAAGCTTTCTCGCCCCCTGGCCCTCAAAAGTTCTCTAGAACTATGTCCTCTACTTCTATTCCCTCGGATTCTATTATTCTGGCGCCAGCGGAAGATCGCGAGTCGAAAACACCGGAAATGTCGTTTGAAGATTTGTACCGTGTGGTTGTGGAGATGTCTACGTCTCTTGAGCAGGTAACACTGCAAAACAACAAACTTGTTCAATTGAATGGAGAGTTGATAAAGAAGGTTGAGAGCTTGGAGCTCAATGTGAAAGAATTGAAGGAAAATTGTGCATCAAAAAAGACATTTGCTCAAGTCGTCACTGCTGGCTTGAAATCGTCTGCAGCGCAGGTCAGTTTTATTAAAGCAGCTGAGATAGCCAATGACACTGAGAAGAGGAACGCAGCTGTGATTCTGGATAAAGTCGAGCTACCGGAGAATGTTTCTGATGATGGTCGGTTTGGGCAAGCATTGCTGAAAGCTTGCGAAGTTCAGGAAGATTCGGTTTCGGTTTTTCGCCTCCAAAAAAGAGTAGGCCCGCCGTTGCTCAAGATTCAGCTACAGAAGAAAGAAGATGCCAGAAAAATGATGTCACAATTCAACAAAGTCAAGTCAACGGTTCAAGGTTGCTCGTCTGCCATTATTCGTCCAGACCTGTCGAAGCCAGAGCGAGAAAGGCAACGTGCGGCATGGAAGGAAGCTGTAATGAAGAACAACAAAGCCGGAGAGTTTCTCTTCACTGTGAGAAACCTGGAATGTGTGAAGGTGCAATACAAAGAGGGAGAAGCCCATCGCGCCTGGGAAATTCGAGAAACGCGTACATCAAACACCCAGTGAGTACTTTAAAAGTTGGCTATGCAAATTGTTGTTCTGTAGTCAATAAGATTCCCCTTCTAGAACTTACCGTCAATACTTTGCTTCTTGATATTGTATGCCTCACTGAAACTAAATTAGACAATTCCATTACTGATTCCATTCTTTCTCTCAACAACTCGTTCTCAGTTATTCGTAAAGACCGTGATAGGCACGGAGGGGGTGTAGCCGTACTAATTTCAAAACTTTTAAATTTTTCCATAATCAAAATTCCTGATTCTTTTGGGTCTCTTGAAGTGGTTGGGGTCGATGTTTTACTCAAAAGTGGTAGGTTGCGTGTTCTGTCAGTATATCATCCAAATCATAATTTATCCTACGACAGTCTTCTTGATTGTCTCAAAGATCTGATAAGTGTTAGAGGCAACTGTATTATTTTTGGTGACTTTAACGCTCCACACGTCGACTGGGCCAACCTCAAAGCATCTGACCCTAAGTGTAGAAAATTGTTGTCCTTCTCCATCAAGTGTGGTCTTAAGCAGCATGTCATGTCCCCAACTCGTCTTAATCCTGCTAATGTGCTCGACTTGTGCTTCACCAACACTGACATTGTCAATGAGATTACTGTAGGCGACTTGTTCAGTGATCATCGTTTTGTGCATGTTTCACTGTCCCGTCAACGTAAAAACTCACAAAAAGTGTCCACCGTTAAATGTTTCAGAAAAGGGTCGTTTGATGAAATCAACTGCATTCTCAGTCGCATAGATTGGGATCTTCGTTTCTCAACTCTAACTGTAGAAGAAATGTACCAAGATCTTGTTGCTCTGTTGTCCAATTTGATTGACAAATTTATTCCGGTCAAAATTCTTAAACCTTCTACAAAGTTGCATTCCAGTGATATTCGCAAACTTCAAAAGAAAAAGCTCGATGTTTGGAGGAGTGAAGGGAATTCTGTAAATTACAGAGCTCTTGCTCTACTCCTCCGTACTCGTCTTTCTCTGGAAGAAAAACGAATCACGGAAAATCGACTATGCGAAGGTTCATCCCCACATGCCTTCTATAAATTTGTTAATTCTAGATGGAAGAGTGACGAGAAAATTGGTATACTCCGAGACAGTGCTGCCGGTGAGGATGTCACTGATGACATCACTAAAGCCTCTTTGTTTTCTGACACATTCTCCTCCGTTTACACTACTGATGACGGATGCGCTTCGGAATTTCCGGTTCGTACCTCCCAGTGTCTTTCGTCCGTTGATGTTAGTCCCCACGTTGTCGAGTTTCATTTGTCACATCTTCCACTCAAAGCCAATACCACTCCGGAAGGAATTCCCTCTATTTTTCTGAAGCGCACGTGTACGTCTCTAGCCTTGCCATTGTCCATAATTTATCAGCGATCGTTACAATATAGTATTGTTCCTACGGTATGGAAATCAGCAATTGTGAAACCGCTCTACAAAAAAGGTTCTCGTTGTGATCCAAAAAATTACCGGCCTATCAGCCTAACTTCTTCTGTCTGTAAAGTCCTTGAAAAAATTGTTCGTTGTGAAGTTACAAAGCACTTGAATGTAAATAGACTGATTATTGATCGCCAATATGGATTCCGTTCAAATCGAGGAACCGTCTCCCAGCTGCTCTCGTATCAGTCAGCTCTTATTGGTATATGCATGAAAAAACTTGTTACTCACAGTGTATATGTCGACTTCAAAAAAGCCTTTGATACCGTTTCTCCCAAAAAGCTTGAAATTAAGCTTCATTCTTATGGGATTAGCGGGAGTTTGCTCTGTTGGCTTACAAGTTATCTCACTGGTCGTAATCAAGTTGTATGTGTTAATGGGTCCACTTCTGCATGTTCGTCGGTCATGTCTGGAGTTCCGCAAGGGTCTGTCCTTGGGCCGTTGTTGTTTCTGTTGTACATCAACGATATTGGAGATAATTTCAAATCAAATTATCTGCTTTATGCAGATGATCTGAAAATTTTCTCTCATTCATCGTCTGATGTTCAACATGACCTTGATGTTCTGTCTGATTGGTGTCGCACTTGGCAGCTCGATGTGGCTCCAAACAAATGTGAGCACATCAGTTTTTGTTTTTCAAAAAAATTGGTCCCCAGTCGTAAACCCACATTCACCATCTCAAACACAGTAGTGCCCTACACTGATAAGATCCGCGATTTGGGTGTATACTTTCAGTCTAACCTTTCTTTTGACAATCACATCGAATCAACTGTCCTCAATTGTCACAAAAGAATCAACATTATTTTCAACGTTTTGCGGTACGCCCCTCTCGATTCCTTTATTCGGTGTTTTACTGTATACATCCGTCCCTTGATTGAATATGGTTGTGAAATTTTTTCGCCTACTCTCCTGTCTCATACTATTCTCCTAGAGTCTGTACAAAAATCCTTTATTTATCGTTGTTTTAAAAAATTTAAATTACCTTATGTATCATATTTTGAGTCTTTATATTACTGTAACCTTGATTCACTTGAATACAGGCGTATTTTATTTGATCTCACTTTATTGTATAAAATCTTTATTACCGGTGACACCCATCTACACGAGTCCCCATCTCTTGCCTTTGCTAATTTACGATCTCTCCGACGTCACTCTTTCATTCTCCGGTGCTCTCTCAAAAATTCCTCTAAACCCCTACAGCAATTCTTCTCTAACCGTGTTCTTAAATGTTGGAATGATCTCCCTTCTCATGTTTTTCCTGTCAAACCTTCCACTAATTCCTTTAAAAACAACATCAAATTATTGAAATTTCATGAATATCTTCGTCTCAATTGTCATACATACTGACACACCTTCTATTTCTTTTGTAAACATTGATAGTATAAGCGGCCATGCCCTTCTTTTCAATTAAATAAATATATATACATCCGCTGATAACATCCTAATCAACACGTACTTTGAGAAAAATGACGTTCTCTGGTCAGAGCTCTAAGAGCGAGCTACTTAAAAAGTGGCAGTCTTCCCACGCGGCGGGAATTTTAAATTTGAAAACACGCCCCGCCCATTTGATCGAACAGCTTTTAATGGATATGAGCGAGTAATAGCAATAAAGACGTTTTTGAGAAAAAAAATTCTCAATTCGGTGAAGCGCGTTTGACCGTCGTGGAGGGCCGACAATATCAAATTAGAGAAGTTAGACAAACGAAAAATTTGGTAAACAAAGACACGCAGACGTGGGGCGCGTATTCAATTTTTGCGCATCGATAATAAATGTTGTCAGTTTGCAAAGAAGTAAATATGTGAAAGGGCAAGCTATTGATACAAAAATTCCCCATTGCGGTAAAATGGCCATCGCTTAAACTCTACTGTTCGAAAAAACCAAAAAACCGAAAAGCGGACAAATTGAATCGAAACTGCGCTTCTTCACTTGACACATCCGTCGTCGTAAAACAGTTTTGGCATCAATTCGATTACATTTTTGTCACTTGTTTTCGCATTTCAAGCCTCAGTTGCCTCTTCCTCTTCTCTTGAAAAACTCTACATTCTCTTCTCGCTTCCACCACCATCTTTCCCTTTTTTTTCGCTTTTCCAGCTTTTTTAACGAACTGACAAAAACAGAAGTCTCCGGGATGAAATGTGGAATCGATGGATGGATGGTTGGATGGAGAAAGGGATAAAAAAGGAAAGGCGTAAAAGAGCAATAAAAAGTTTGACGCGAGAGCCGACGATTTTGAGCAAAAGAATGAAGAGGTGGGGTCCCCGTCCCAAAAAAAGTGGTCTTCTGCTCGTTTTCCGGGCAAGTGAGAATTCCCAAAAGAATCTTCTTTCTTTCTTTCTTTTTTTTTTCTCTTGTTTTTTATATTTTTTAAAGATTTTTGACGGTAGAGCAGTAGCAGAAGCGAAAAAAAGAAGCAAAAAAGAACAAAAAGAATCTGGAAGAAAAATGTGTGTTGATGAATTGTTAATAAGTTTGGTACGACGTAATGATGAGGGGACACATGGGCGGCTTAGATTAGCGGCAATATGGGCGGAGTCAATATTGCTGAAAACGTGCACTTGGGAGGAAGAGGAAGACATTTAAATCGGTGTCTGATCAGGAGACGGGAGAGGAAACGGGGAAAAAGATGAAAAAGAGTTGTTGGAATGTCAAAAGATATATGTATATATGTACATCGCCTAGTTTGGAGAGGTCTGACAGACTTTTGATGGCTTAGTCAGAAAACATTTTGAAAAAAAAAACACTCTGATTGGGGCACTTCCGGACCACAAGCTTCTTGGAAAATTAAGCTAAACATGTCTGCGGTTTGTCAAGAAATTTGGCTCAGAAGTTGACATGACAAAAATATTCGGCCCGCCACGACGGTCAAACGCGCCCCGCTGAACTTTTGGCTTCAAATTTTTCTTGGAATTTTGTATAAATTCTTCGCATTTTTTTTTTCTTTGTAAAACTAATAATTTCGAAAAGTTCTGTGAAAAATCGATGTTTTCTATTTTCCTACACTTCAAAAACTTCTAAACTAGTTTTTTGCAATGATTTTTGTTGAAAAGCCATCATGGTGATATGTTTCCATAATTTTTAACCCGAAAATTACGATTTAATATAAATTATACCGGTTTTCCACCAAGTGGATAATTTTCATTATCCTTAAAACCACTAACATTCTGGCTGAAAAGGAAGGAAACTATTGTGTTTTCAATCGAGTTGCAGCTTGAACACACGAAACTCCGCCCACTTATGTGTGCGCGACCACGCAAAAACAGTGATATTTGAAGAGACGCAGACAGAACGGTGATTGCGGACGCATGTTTTCATGTCGCAAGTCGATTGAAAACACAATAGGTTGCATTTTGACAAAAATCCTTCCGAAAAATGAGTTTGGAATTTTTTAAAGGTGTAGCAAAAAAAATTTGCGGAAAAATTTCCATAGAATTTTAGGAATTTGGCCTTGGACCGTTTTTATTTCAACGAAAAACAAGAAAAACAAAAATGTTATATTAAAAATAAAAATAAATCAACAAAATAAATTATTTGGATTCTAAAATTTTCATCAAAAAGCACAACGTTCAGAAGAGCGCGTTTGCCAGTCGTGGCTAGCCGACAATAATTTTATTTAATCTCATGAATCAGTGAGCATAAAAGTATAAAACTGATTTGCGTCAGCACACAAAGCCCTACCCATTTGTGACGAACAATGTATGTATGTATGTAGCAGAAGATGTGGTGCAAAGCCAAAAAATCAGAAAAAAAGGAGAATGAAGACGTCGAAGAGCAGGTTAACAAAAGACGGACTAATAGCTATTTCTCTCCGTTTCTTTCTTTTTTCAAATTGAGTGCCCCACTATGCAGAAAAGGGGCAGTAAAATGTGAATGAAATTAAAATAAAAAGTAAAATAGAATTTATCTAACTAGTTGGCAAGAAAAAAAAACATAGAAAAGAGACATTTCCCTCACCATCGTCGCCTTCTATTTTTGCTGAATGGCGCAGCGCACCACCAAACAATTTCTGGTGCCTATGGGCGGGTAGAAGGAAGAAGAAAAGGAGGACGACGTTTTTGAGCTGCGTAGCTAGAAAAAAAAGAAAGGAAAAATTAGTAGAGAAAGGGCTCGGCAAAAGAGAAAAGCGTAGAGTTCAGAGATACGAAGTCTTTTGTTGTTTTTTTATCTGTTTATATTGTTCGGGTTACTGTGTATGTTTGCGTGTGTGAAGAATTGGATATTCTGGAAAAGAGCAGTGCCACGAGATTCTGGGAAAGTATCGATGACATTTCTCTGCTGCCAGTGTGACAATTGAGGCTACAACTCGAGAGTGTTGGATGGGAAAATTTGAGGTTATGGATCAAAACCCAATGAATCAGAACTAGAGAGTACAAACTAACTAGGATTATAGTCAGGCACAAGAACTGCTCAATAGTCCTGAGCGTACCGGAGAGCAATTTTCATCCAGCGCATGGAATTATTGGCATTTTGCTCAGCAAATTGCCGAGTCCATGCCAAGTAGCTGCCGACAAGCTACCGGGGGGTAGCTGCCCAATAGCTGCCGGCTAGCTGCCGAGTATCTGCCAAGTAGCAGCCACGGGCAGGTCTGCAAAATCCGGGGCGATTTCTCATTTTTTTTTTTCGGCAATGAACGGGGTACTGGTGAGTGCTTCGGTGAAAAAGTGCTCCATTGACAACACGCGCACGCCGCACGCGCCGCATTCGACGGCGCAATATCTTGTGCCAATGCAAATATTTAGTAAAAAGCCGAGAAGAAGAAGATGAGAGAAAAAAGAGACGAGACGGAGAAGGCGAGAGATTCGACACGCGTCGCGCGTGTTTTTCGCGCCAAAAAAATAGTTTGAAAAAGGACAGTCGCCAGCACCCCGTGCAATTAGTGGTCTCGCGACCCACCCAACATGTCATGATATATTCATATGTTGTAAATAGAACATGGCGTGGGCAATAGACCAATTGTAAGCCTATCCTGATGAATCGGCGACGTGTATGTTTTCTAGATCAGTAACTCTCCCGCAAGATTTAAACACTCGAAATACCAGAACCTGGAACATGAAATGTTAATGCGTGCTCTGGGACGTTTCGAAATGTTTTTTTTTGCATTTTTCCGGGCATACTAGTAAAGTTAAGTTAAAAAAAAAAGAATAATTGGGAATAACGAAAAATAAAAACAAAATGCACGTGTGTTTTGGTGGCACTGCAAAAGCCGCTACGCACAAATGCAAAAAAGTTTCGAAACGTCCCAGGGCCTTAATGTGAGTTTACTTACTTGTACTTGTGATACTTGTGAGGTTCGACCTCAGTTTCCATCCTGGATACTGCGAACCAAGCTGCGCCAAGTTACACGATCCCTTCCGACAGTGGACCATGCTCGTCTTGCCTCGAGTATGCCAATTCTTCGGCGGCCGTGCCCGAGGTTGCCCCTGAGGGCCTCATTGTGGATGAAGATTTTGATCGAATCCTTGATGTCGTCGGCCCATCTTTTCGGAGGACGACCGCGTGGTCGTGCTGATCCCCTAGGATCCCATTCTGATACTATCTTCGCCCATCTGTCGTATTTCATGCGTGATACGTGTCCTGCCCACTTCAGTTTTCTTCGTAAGACTTGCTTTTCCATGTCTGGTGGGTCACATCCGGCAATTTCGAACATGTTGCTAACCGCTCTCTGTAGTCTCTTCGTGTCTGCCTCCTTGGAAGTCCATGTCTCGCATCCATAAGTCATCGCTGGGATGACAGTTGTTGTGAGAAGTCTTATTCTTGTCTTCTGAGGAGACTGCAAGAGCTCCCGCCGAATGGCGTTGAAAGCAGCCCATCCCGCGCGAATCCTTCTAGCGACTTCTTCAGTGAGAGATCCGTCGTCCGCAAACGTTCTTCCGAGGTATTTGACCTTTTGGGAGATTTCAATCCTCGTGTTCAGAATATCGATATCTGATCTTGTGACGTACTTATTCATCAATATTTGCGTCTTGGACGGGTTTATATTGAGGCCGTACTTGGGACATCCCATTGCAATCCGATTTGCTCTATCTTCTGCCTCTTTCACAGAGCTCGCGAATAAAACAACGTCGTCTGCGAATTCCAAACGGTGAATTGATTCTCCATTGATGTCAATTCCGGTCTTATCATCCTCACAAGGTGCTGGGTCTAGCTCATCCAAGATCGCCTGAAGAGCCAGCGCGAAGAGTAGTGGAGACGACGAATCACCTTGACGTACTCCTCTTTTGATCTTGAACCTCATCTTCTTGTTCAGAACGTTCAGCTCTCCAATCGCCGAAGAGTTTGAGTTGTTTAAGGCCCGAATCACGTTTCTTCCGATTTGAAGATTGTTCAGGACTTGGGATATCTTCGTCCAATTAACGTTGTCGAAGGCACAAGTGAAATCCAGGAAGACCGCTACGAGCGGAATCTTGAATTCGGTGCACTTTTCCCACATCTGCGCGACGACTTGAATGTTGTCTGCGCATCCTCTTCCACGTCTGAATCCTGCTTGTGACTCTTCCAGGTAATCCTCGCTTTTGGCGGTGATCCTTCTCGTAAGGATTTTTGTGAAGAGTTTTGAGACGATTGAGGACAACGCAACCGGACGATAATCTTTCACTTTCTTCGGTTTCGTGGTCTTGGGAAGGAGAGAAATCTTCACCGTCTTCCAGTCTTCCGGTGTTCTCCCGTTCGTGAGGACTTGATTCAGTGCGGCTGTGAGATGAGGAGCTATGCTCTCAATTCCCAGCTTTAATTGTAGCATTGTAATCTGATCAGGTCCTGGCGAAATGTTCGTCTTTGAGGTGACTATTGCGTGTTCGACCTCATGTTGGAGAATTTCCGGCTCATCTGGATGGTTGTATCTGGATTGTGGCTCTCGCGTCGTCGCTGCGTACAGATTGGAGAAGTGAGTGAGAACTAGCTTCCTGATCTCGGGACGATTGTATGTCGTTGATCCATCCGGCCGTTCTAAATTCGTGAACGGGGAGGATTTGAGTGTCAGTGCTCGCTTCGTTTTCTTCAAGCTTCTTCCTTTCACCGCGGCTTCGAGACTTTTAACTTCTCGCCATTTGTCCAAATCATTTTCCAAAGATCTTCGAACTTCGTTGTTGATTTTCGCTAGATCCGCGTTCTTCGTCTGTCCGGCGTGTATCATCTGGAAGCGGGACATCATCATTTTCTTCGTTGCTTCGGAAATCCTGCTGAGTTGATGAGTTGCATGCGTAGCTGTGCTGGCAGCGCTCCTTATCGACTCCGTGAGTTCTTCATAGCATGTTGGTGGATTTTCCGTGAGCATTTCGGTGATGGTGTTCTTGAATCTGACGGGGTCCCATGATCTTTCGCCTCCAGCCCGCTTGGCCTTTGCGAACTTCCTCGACTTTTCCTTCTTCGCGGTTGAGCGGAATCTCGCGCGCAAAAGACGGTGGTCACTGCAGTTGAGATAATCACAGTATACTTCGCAGTCTACTGCAATTTCTCGCCTGTTCGTGAGAATGAAGTCGATTTCGTTCTTCGTTTTGCCGTTCGGACTGATCCATGTCCACTTCCGGTTGGGTCGTTTGGGGTAGATCGTGTTAAGTATTGAAACTCTGCTGGAGAACGCGAAGTTCACCAGCCGATCACCATTATCACTTCTTTGACCAGTTCCGTGTCCACCCACAAATGGAAGATCGTCTGAAGAGCATCCGACGACGGCGTTGAAGTCTCCGCAGATGATGATCGACGAGTCCCACTTCGATAGCCGTGTGTATACTTTCTTCAGATCCTTGTAGAACTTATCCGACTGGGTCTCATTAGCGGCCGAGGTGGGTGCATAGACGTTGATGACGTGGAGATGAGATCCATGAAAATCGAACGACGCCGTACTAATACGGTCCGACTCTCTCTTCGTTTCCACCAGACTATCGAGCCAGTCTTTGTGAATCCAAAAAGCCAGTCCTCCTTCGCGAGCTTCGCGTCTTGTGCAGATCAGTTCGGCTCCACTGGACAAGACCCATTCCCCTTCTTTTCTCTTCGTCTCTTGTAGGGCAATCACCTTGCAGCCGCTATTGACAGCTAGCAAGTCGAATGCCTCGGCCTTGGATTGATCGGATATCGATCTGACGTTGAGAGAGCCGATGTGGAAGTCGTTGCCTTTCCTTCTGTTCTTGGGGCCGTATGACGCTTCAGTAATTTCCGTATCCGTGGTGCTCCTTCCAAACATTTTCTTCCGACCAAGACAACTCGGCGAGCACCGTGGCCGAGCTGGTGAATTCCTGGACGGGTCCTTTACATTCTTTTGATTCAGCTTTTTAGTAAGTTTAGGTTTGTACTTCAGCAGGCTTACTAGGCCGGCGTGAAGCCCCTTCTTCACGAGTATCGGACACTACCGTGGCAAAGAGTGGATTTTGGCTACTGTGCCTAACAGTGGTGTCCAATTTCCCCTGTCGTAGGAGCACAGCATTGCCCAGTTTGCACCGCGAGGAGGTATCCAACAAGCAAACCAAAATTTGAGGTTATGGATCAAAACCCAATGAATCAGAACTAGAGAGTACAAACTAACTAGGATTATAGTCAGGCACAAGAACTGCTCAATAGTCCTGAGCGTACCGGAGAGCAATTTTCATCCAGCGCATGGAATTATTGGCATTTTGCTCAGCAAATTGCCGAGTCCATGCCAAGTAGCTGCCGACAAGCTACCGGGGGGTAGCTGCCCAATAGCTGCCGGCTAGCTGCCGAGTATCTGCCAAGTAGCAGCCACGGGCAGGTCTGCAAAATCCGGGGCGATTTCTCATTTTTTTTTTTCGGCAATGAACGGGGTACTGGTGAGTGCTTCGGTGAAAAAGTGCTCCATTGACAACACGCGCACGCCGCACGCGCCGCATTCGACGGCGCAATATCTTGTGCCAATGCAAATATTTAGTAAAAAGCCGAGAAGAAGAAGATGAGAGAAAAAAGAGACGAGACGGAGAAGGCGAGAGATTCGACACGCGTCGCGCGTGTTTTTCGCGCCAAAAAAATAGTTTGAAAAAGGACAGTCGCCAGCACCCCGTGCAATTAGTGGTCTCGCGACCCACCCAACATGTCATGATATATTCATATGTTGTAAATAGAACATGGCGTGGGCAATAGACCAATTGTAAGCCTATCCTGATGAATCGGCGACGTGTATGTTTTCTAGATCAGTAACTCTCCCGCAAGATTTAAACACTCGAAATACCAGAACCTGGAACATGAAATGTTAATGCGTGCTCTGGGACGTTTCGAAATGTTTTTTTTTGCATTTTTCCGGGCATACTAGTAAAGTTAAGTTAAAAAAAAAAGAATAATTGGGAATAACGAAAAATAAAAACAAAATGCACGTGTGTTTTGGTGGCACTGCAAAAGCCGCTACGCACAAATGCAAAAAAGTTTCGAAACGTCCCAGGGCCTTAATGTGAGTTTATCAAATTTAACAAAAACTTTTATGTAGGTAAGAACGCTAGAAATTGTAAGACAATTAAGATGGCTTTTTCCATGGTCGCCCACCATTTTCTCGACTACTTTCAATTGTTTTCTGCTTCTTATGGTCAGTTTCTTTCCTTTGAAGCAAATTCAGAAAATTAATCATGAAACATTTGAAAACATGGAAAGAAAGCTTTTAATCACACACCACACAACATTAAGATCTTTTAAGTCCAATAGACGGATTTTATTTTCAAATTCCCAACGTTTTGGTGGATTTTGGTTTTTTTCATATTATCACCATTGAAATATTCGGGGTTTAAATAAAATTGCTACCTCAAAACATGAAATCCCGCCCACTTTTTTCACACGAAAATGCAAACTACCGCAAAACTCGATATTACCGTAAGAAAGTGTGCGGGGTTTTACGTTTTGATGCGTTATTGTTTTGAAAAATTTGTCACTTCTAAAATCACATGAACCTTGAAATTAGGCGCCACCCAAATTTCAACCTTTAAATTATTCTCAATACGGAGCGCTGCAAACCCACTCCCTTCGCACCGTGAAGGACGCGGCCACGTTGGCGACCAGATAGTGCAGAAAATTGAGAGACCGTGGATGATGCTTCGCTCTCTTTTCTCTGAATCTCACTCCAAATGCATGCGAAATTCTTTTTTCGATTGGAGCGAGTTTGCAGCGTTTTATACCGAGTATTATTCGTTCAATATTCTTGTCGGCTATCATATGATCTCGCTTGAATTCCTAATACAAATGTTTCTTGGAAGAGATTCCAATTTTAAACATTCTCTTTTTTTTGGAGTATCCCAAAATCATAAGACAATCCAATACTCTAAACAAAAATTTGCCTGCCGTTTTTGAACAGAAACCTCAAATGACATTTCAAATAAATGAAAAAGAGATTATCTGCCATATTTTCTCTGGATATAAATAAATGATAATCAAGATGAAATCATTCAAAGATAAAAAAAAAAATAATTGTTCATCCCTGCCGTAAAATTCCAAATGGGAAACAGCGATTTGAGGGGTTGCCCTCAAAATATATTTTTTGGATGATTTGTGAGTAAGAAAACATTGAGATTTATATCAGGTCCTTTTTCATATCCACAACCACAATAACCGTATGAAAAAATCTGAAATTTATTATATGTTTGTGTTGTTTATGTCTATGTACATTTTTATGTCTTTTTTGCTTTGCTTTTTACTTCCAAAAAATTGAAAGATTGCAATCGGACTTTGGTAAACAAAACAAAAAATGACACCTTCGCAACATGATATTTCTTCGTTTTTTTTTCCTTGTTTTCTTTTCACATTCTCATTGGATAGGTAGCAATGTAATGTCAAAATGGAATGGAAATGAAATGAAAGTGGAATGAAAATGGCGTGCGCGCAGAGACCAGTTTATGAGGAGATGTCGAGAAAGAAGCGAAGAGAAAGCGGGAGGAGGTCAAATCCGGCTAATCTGTGAAGTGAGAACGGTTTCATATCTTAAAATACTCGATTAGAAACGAATGGGTCTTTCTGAACCGTCTCTGCACCAATCCAGTGAATCCAGTGACGTCTTTTCCTCTATTCGATCCTGCAACATGCTGCATCTCGAGATCTTGTTTCTTCAATCAAAGTTCCCAGTGAATGACATAATGATACGGTCATCGATCCTTATCGAATCGTTTGTCTTTATCGCCCGCCTATCCCCTCCTAGACTGGTTTCCACTTGGAAAAGATTCTGGCAAATCAGTTCTCATCTGTGCTGTCCCCAGGATGCGTCAACTTATTCTACTCCTTCTCTCAATCCTCGTTCCTTTCACATTTGCCCTAGCACCCCCAGAAGGACTCAATTTGAAAAGAGCCAAGCAGGTGGGAAATGATGGAAGTGAAGAACCGGTAGAGCCGCCACCAAATCTTCAGCTGAGATCCAGAATGATGGCAGCTATGAACTCTCATGTAAGATTATCTAAGATTAAGGTTTGGGAGTATGAATAAATAACAATTTTGTTTTCAGACTCAAGCAATCCCCTCGGAAAAGTCAAACATCTTCAATCAACCGCTGATTCTCACAAAGAACAAAAAGGTGGCTAAACCAGCGGCTAAAGCTGTGATAACACAAGCAATCACCGCATCAACGGAAAATCCGGTGGCGGCGGTGGAAAAGGTTACAGCGTCAGCGGCAACTTCTCTTTCCCCAGAAGATATCAGAAAGGTTTGAACTTACTATCGGCAAAACGTTTTTAATGAATATTTAATTTAATTTCATCAATTGTCTTTGTCAAAGTCGTTTTGTTTCATTTAAATTACTATGAAAACTTGAACAATTTTTTAATTTCCAGAAGTTCACAAGCGTCGGTGATGAAAAAGTCAATTTGAAAGTGCGACCAGTGTTGAAAACCAACTTTGTCGATGCGAACGGAAAAGTGGTTCGTGACGTGGTCTCGGTACCAATTCGAGTTTCCGATGGTCATATCAACTCTATTCCGTAAGAGTTTACAACTCATTTTTAATCGTAAATTGCATTAACTTTAGAAAAATCGCGAAAAACGCCACGTCGAGCTCTTCAGTGGTGGAGACGGAACGAAACGTAAACGTGGCATTCCGTTCGTCGCTCCCTCTTTGGCTTTGAGCAAATCTTGAACAACGAAGAAAGCATAATAACATGTAAAAGTAATAAAATATTTTATGGGTATTAACAGAAAATGTGGATACGAGAAGAAAAAGCAAAACGAATCAGAGTTTTACGGCTTCATTTGTAAAGAAGTTGACGGAAAAGTGGATTAAAACAGATTTCAAAGATATGGTTACCAATTTTTGTTGGATTTAATCAGCCCGACATTCCGATTTGTGTTCTCACGCTTCCCCCGAAGCCCAACGTGTCTGCAAATTTGCATTGGAGACCGTTTGTATTATTGACCTTCATAGAATTCCATGTTTCCATAGATGAATCATTTTTTTTATTTTTAAGTTGAGAACACGAAAAAACCCTCGTTAAGAATAAAGTGTCTGAAACACGCTTGGTTGAACTTGGACCGGATAGTCTGAAACTCTGAAACTGCTCTTTTTGTAGTTTTCTAGTATTATCCATCTCTGATAGTTCCACTGCGGACTTTCCCGCATTTCGTCTGGCGTTTCTCAATCTTCAACGCAGAAAATACATTGCGCCGCTGGCCTTGTTCTACATGGCCTAGGTCCAGATGTGCGCCCGGTAGAATTTTCAGAGATGGATAATAAGAATTTGCGCGAAAGATCAATTGGCGCGCCTGGATGAGTCCACAAGTGACAATGAGTGGATGGGGCTGTTCTGCATTTTGCGGTGTATGCAGACTGAAAACTCAAAATAGGGAGAAAAATCGGACAAGAAGAACATTTTCAATGGCTATTAACCACATAGCTGCCTATACCCGCCAGATCCGCGCCGAAAAGTTTCTAAAAATTCCCAGAAATTGACAAGAATATCCATCGAAAACGGCTAATAGCCATCGAATTTGGGACGTGCGCCAAACGCATATGGCAAACGGCTCGAGATCCCGAAATTTCTTGAATACCGTATTTCCTCTAATATAAGCGCACATCTAATTGAAGCGCACTCACTGGCTGTGCAATTTTCATTTTTAGCTTTGCGGACTTTCTTCTTTTCGTTTTTTTTTTTCGATATTTTGCAGTTTTTCTTTAATATTTTAGTTTTTTGCTTTTTTTCAATACTCAGTGCATTCGTCGATGTGTCAGATTCTGGAGAACAGCCAAATGGGCCAGTTCAGAGCTAGGAAACTGTTTAGGGAATTTTTGGAAACTGTTTGGATTGCAACCCTCACAGTTCTAGAAGATCCTAACAATAGTTGCCTGCCGTTCTCTGAACAGTTCCGAGCAATAGCCGAGTAAGAATGCGGTTGTTTTGTTTACCAAAAAAAACCGCGTTTCCGTTGCCGCCAAGAAATTTTATGTTGACCGGAAATGTGTGCAGAGACGGATCACCAATATTTAAAAAAAAATCAATGATAAGCTGCATTTTCTTTAGAAAGAAATGTTTGAAAAATAGAAGCGCACCCTCTAATTGAAGCGCACCTCTAATAGAAGCACATTTGGAGAAGAGGTTGAAAAATAGAAGCGCATGCGCTTAAATTAGAGGAAATACGGTAACTTAAACCCCCCTGCATCCTCGCCCACCCCCCCCCCCTCATCCTTTCTGCAGTTAATTTTTTCATTTCTTCCCCGCAATCATTAAATGTTTGGATACTTTCTCATGATCCTTCTTTCGTGCCGACATCTGGTGCACGACGTCGATGAATGCAAAGTCAATTTATCGGTATCCGATGAGCAGATGTCTTTTCTCCTAAAATTTTCATCTGAAAACCAACCGAATTTCCTATACCACCATGTGATTTTCATCATTGCAAGCATTCATTCCGCTCCACCACCACCTACGGTAGCCACTCTTCTCCAAGAGAAAAAGAATAGAGGAAGAAGAAGAAAGAAAACAAGCGTCGTCTCGCCGAGTCTCTCCGCATCTCGCCTCCGGATTTTTCATCGATGACTGATCTCGGACGACACGACACGACGAGCAATGCAGTGGCTCGAGTCGAGAGGCAAACGAGTGTAACATATTCTCCACGACAGCTCTCTTTCTCTCTGCGGACTCGACACTTTCACCACACGCTTAATCTGTTCCATATTATACGTGAATTGGCTCAACACACACATACACACACGCACTGAACAAAATGAGAAACGAGGTACAACATGTCTTTTGTGATGAGGAGATCATGATCATTTGTGAACATCATTTGTTGTTTTGAGCAGATGCTTCTCTTTTATCACATGCGTCTCGACGTTTTTGATAGAGCAGGTAGTGCGCTAGGAAATCTATTTTTACTTATTCGAAGCGAACACAGGGTTCTGGAGACTTCCTTTTGTTTTTTGAATTCCTTTTTTGTCTCTCAGTCTGCGTCGCATTCCGAAAAACGTTAATTGGGCACACCGCGAAGATTGTCTTCAACGGAGCACATTTTCGCAAGGGTAGTGACTAGCACCTCGTGAGCTAAAAAAAATTATTCTATTTTTTTCTTGCTCAATTTTTCCCTTCAGAAAATATTGCGCCTGTTTTTTTTTTAGAAAATTTGTGAATTTTTGCAAGTATGAATTGAGTCGTAAGATCAGTTGTTGTTTTTTGTTGTTGCTTTCTTTCCCTCCCCCCAATTCCCGAGGGCTACCATCATTCCGCGCGGTACCCGCCCAACTCGAGTCAAAACTCTCAATTATAGACCCCCTGGCTCTCTTTCTCTCTCTTTCCCCCTCTCTTTTCTTTTTTCTCTTTTGAGCTCGCGCGATAGAGCCCACGAAGCCTATGAATTATGAGCTGGGCTCTCCCGAAAACAAAAAAAAAACCGCTCGATGTTCTATGTGTGTACAGTAGTCGAGAGGAAAAGAAGAAACGCAAGCTGTTTAAAATTCATGAACTCTTTTTCTACTTTTTAGCGCAAAAAACTTTTCTCATTTCTCGTTTCTTTTCCTTCCTCGTTTTGCAAATTTCCCAACTCTTGATTGCTCTCCGCCCTACTGCACTTACTCTTACTCTTATTAGACCGAAAAACGGTTTTTTCGTGATGCAGAATTGATGAAAAAAGACAAAAACTACAGTAGCCGGAGTTTTTTTGACGTAAACAACTAGTCTTGTCGAGACCGGCCAATGAAATCATTAGATGCGCCTTTTAATTTAGGCCGAATTCCGATTGAAAATTAAAGGCGTATTGGATTTTTTAAGGCCGGGTCTCGACGCGATAGGTTTTTTTCCTGCGCTGAATAGGTCCATAAGAATTTAGTCACGTTATCGGCCCGCCACGTCGGTCAAACGCGCTCCGCTGAACTCAATACTACGTGGATTTCATTTTGGTTTCCAAATTATTTTATTTCACGTTGAATTTACACGTAAAATGGAAAAATTTGGAAACCAAAATAAAATCCACGTAATATTGAGTTCAGCGGAGCGCGTTTGACCGACGTGGCGGGCCGACAATAGAAAAAACGAGGAATTTACACAAAAAAAATCAAGGAAACCTCGACGAATCAATTAAAATGAAAATAATCATAAAGTATTAAGCTCATTGTCAGCGGAGCGCGTTTGGCGAGCGTGGCGTGTTCAAATTTACGTGATTTCCTACATTTTTTTTTAATTTTTTACGCTGAAGTCAAAGGTTAATAAGCCGATTAGAAATAATTTTTGATAAAGTAACAATTTTTTTTTCGTGGTTTTTCAAAGAATTTTTTGATTTGTCGAACTATTGTTCAATCGCGAAAAAAGCAAGCGCGCTCTACGAAACGTAGTACTACGTGGAATTCATTTTCGTTGCCAAATTATTTCAATTTACGTATAAATTCAACGTGAAATGAAATAATTTGGCGACGAAAATGAAATCCACGTATAACTAAGTTTCGTGGGGCGCACTTGCTTTTTTCGCGAATGGACAATACGTTTTTGAACAAGTCTTATGGGGTTATTCATGAAAAAAAACAGGTAGAGAAACGGTGATATAGCATTGACAGTGAAGAGACACAGAGACTGCCCCTTTCTTTGAACTCCTTACCTTCTGCGTCTCTTCAATATCAATGCTATATCAGACGGACCCGCGTTTCTCTACCTGTATTTTTTTTTACAATTCTCGACATCGCGTGAATTGGAAAAAAAAAACAAAATTTTCTCGTGAATAACCCCGTTAAAAGCGAGTTTTCGGGTGCGATTTCTTGCGTCTCTGCGTCTCAGAACGCCACTGTGGAGGAGTAGAGAATGCGATAGGGCGCATTTGCTTGCCTATACGTAGGGTCTAGCACGCCGTGAATATCCACGCTTGCACCGAAGTGCCTAATGCCTCTAATTTTTTTCAAAAAACGTAAAAAGTCGCCAACTCACTCCCCACAGAGGCAGACAACCAAGAATTTGCATTTTGATGGTTCGTTACTTACTGACATCACTACCAACGGGTTTATCAGCTCCGTTGACTCGAACTGATAACCTTTATAGAGAAGAGTTGCTATTTCCGGCAACATTTTTATTGACAACGGAGTGAATGACACGCAAAGTTATAGTCGGGAGTTGCCCGTTGACCGGTACAGACGCAGACTGGATATTCATATAATAGCGCATTAAAAAGAGAGAGCAAGAGGGGGAGGGAAAGAGAAAAAGGGCGGCAACGACTGGACTACACCTTTTCCGGAGATTGTAAACGCGCTCCACTGATAAGGAAAAGAGCCTAATGCCTTGTCCGCCTCTAATCTAATTTTGTGAAATCATGTGCTATTTAATTGATTGTTTGATTTTTTTCATTCGATGTGCAAATTGGAAAAAACGACCACGAATAGCACTTTCTTCTCCTTTATTTTCTTTTCTCATTTTCATAATGCAATATGTACATTCCAACATCATTGTGCTTCTTGTTCTTTCTTTCTTTCTTTGCCTGATAAAGGAATGAAATGAAATAAAATAAAATAAAAAGTAGTGAACTTTTCCTTTTTTTTTTTACTTTTTTCTCTCTCTCTCTCTCTCTCTCTCTCTCTCTCTCTCTCTCTCTATGCCTTCTTCTTATTCCCTCCCTCTCTTTCACCGCCGCATTTTTTTCTCTCTTTTCTTTCCCATTTCGCAAATTATAAATGCAAGAGAAGCTAGAGCCACACACACATACACACATGTATCTGCATCCATAAAATGTATGCGGGTGTCGTATATAAATAACCACCACCATATCCAGTGGCTTATCACCTGGCTCTCAGAAAAGCTCTCAAATCCGACGGCGAAAGCTCGCTCGCACGCTTTCTCAATCCCTATAAGAGGCTTTTTGACTCGCCGCGCGAGATTTCAATGGTGGAGGTGACAAATGGGTGAAATGAAAGCAAGAAATAAGGCAAAGTGTTCGTGTTACATCACACAGTTTACATCTCATTTTCTGGCATATATTAGAGCCAAACAACGAGAAAACTTCCCTTGATCGCACTTTTATTGACTGCCAGTTGTGTGTGCGTAATTTTCAGCCGTCACGTAGCAAGCGCGTCAAAAATGAAAAAAAAACACTCAAAAGTGACGTTGTAGCCGAGAATGCCAGGCAGGCGTCCCAAACAGAGCGATAGAGCGCGGCACGGCGTGTTGCACGGAACGTTGATGCAAATGCGCTCCGTTGAGAAGAAAGCTGCTTGTCTCCGTCTCTAGGGCGAGAGTCGCTTCGCACAGAAAACTAACGCGCACTCTGCTTTTTTGCTTCTCCCTTTTGTATCCGTTTAAGACAGTTGAGCGGTCATGCAGCCTACGATAGAAAAATGCGACCACGCTTACAATTATTCTGTTTTCAAGCGACTTGTGACATGAGAACGCGAAACTCCGCCCAATTATTTGTGCGCGACCACGCGAACACAGTGATACTTCAAGAGACGCAGAGAGAAAAGTGAATGCAGACTTGCGTTTTCATGTCGCAAGTCGATTCTCAGGCATTTCATTTCTTTAATTATTAGAAAATTTACGGATTTTAAACGAACGATTCAAGACTATATTGTGGCTTGATAAGATTCATAAAATACCTGAAAAGATCCGTAAAATTTCTGATCAGATTCGCATCGCCTAATATTATCCTTAAAATTTCTGATAATATCCGTAAATTTACTAAAATAATTCGTGAATTTTCTGATAATATCCGCAAAATTTACAAAAATGATTCCTGAATTTTCTGATAAGATCTGTAAATTTTCTAAAGTTATTCGTATTTTTCTTGGCAAGACAACAACAATTATCGATTTTTCGAAGCAACGCAATAATGCAGATAAATAACAATAAAAATAAGTTTCATTTATCCAAAAGTATTACAAAACCTTAGTTAACCAACTAAATTTACAAAAAAATAAATAGAATACAAATTGTGGAGCCGCCACGACGGTCAAACGCGCTCCACTGAATTTAGTACTTTGCGATTTTCATTTAGATTTCCAAATTATTTAATTTCAAGTATAAATTCAACGAGAAATGAAATTATTTGGAAGCCAAAATGAAAATCATGAAATACTGCGTTCTGTGGAGCGCGCTTCACAGTCGTGACGAGCAGACAATACAAATTATTCGGAACTTGATGCGGAAATTGCACGCTCCGTTTGGGATCTCCGCGTTGATATTGGCCATCGTCCCCCCGAGTACGTTTTTCTGATTCTAGCAGGCCCTACTCAATACTTTGGCAGCTTGTCTCCATCTCGCGGTCGGGCTGAAAATAATTATTATGATTAAGCATTAAAAAACAATTCATTACATCAAATTTTCCAATGCGACTTCGACGAGAATTCCACACGCCAAAGCGAAAAACAGTTGACGGAAATCGCCAAAAAATCTTTGAGTGAAACGGAATGCCGTCCGTGGCATGAAACTTAAATCCTAAAAATGCAAATATTTTTGAAATTTAATGAAGAAACGCTAACCTGCGACAATTATCGATGATCCATTGGTTCAAGACACAAATACGATACACCCGACTTCTGAAAAAATATTATTGTTTTTAAAAATTCGTCACCTCACAAGTGGCGTGAACTTTTGAGCCCATTCAGTGAAATGTCAAAAGAAAGAAAATAATTACAAACAATTGGGAGAAAATTCTTCGATAAGTCTGGATCTTTGGAAAAAATGTTAAAAATTTTGAACACTGTTTTATCCCAATTGTTTTTTTTTTATTTTTCCCTTTTTGGATACATTTGTGAATAAGCCCATAAAATTAGGCCCGCTGCTTTTCTCAAATTTCAACCTTGTTGCAAAAATTTCACGGGCAAAATAAAGTTACAGTAAAATCACCTGAAAATTGAGCAAAGAGGCGAAGCCTAAATTCAAAGTTATCGCGGATTTTGAAGTGACAAATTTTTTAAATCAATAATAAAGGAATATCAATTATTTAGTTTAAAAAAATTTAAATTAAAACAAACGAAAAAATAATTTAGGCCAGAATACTGAAAAATGCCTTTACATTTATCTTTTGGCGACACGCGACGCAGCCCAACGCGCTGCGATAGGGGTAATATTAGATCTGATCAGATCCGTAAATTTCTTGATCAGATTCGTGTATTGCGAACTCATTACGAATATTAAAAGATCCGTTTAAGATTCCAAAATTTTCTGATATTTTCTAATTTTTCTAATTTTACTCGGGTCTTCTAATATTACTCTCATTTTTTCTGATATTTTCTAATTTTTCTAATAATTAAAGAAATGAAATGCCTGAGTTGAAAACAGAATTGTCCAGTTTTTTTTTTGGGAAAAAAACCCGCGCAGTTTAAATTTTATTGTTCAACGTTTTGTCCAACACACCCTGGTTCGGTCACGGCGTGCTTGAGCCTACGTAAGTGCAAATGCGCCCTGTCCCATTCTCTGCGTATCCACAGTGACGTTATGCCAATCGTAGCTATATAAACGCGGGCAAAATGGAGACGCAGAGACGCGACAAATGGCGCCCGGACATTTCCCATCGAGCATTTTTCAAGAACCGCACGACGTGTGATGAGAGTTGTGGCCTAGAAAATGCAAACTCTTCACGAGTATTTGCAGGCCGACCTATCACATCCGAAATGAGTAAGACCGTAATTTCGTTGGATTTATCAGGTCAGAAAAAAAATCACACAATAACTCATCTTTAAAATTCGCAAATTGCCGCTTTTTTCCTATAGATAAAGGTTTGGGGCGCGTTCGCATTCTCAGGTATCGAGTCAAACTTTTTAAAACTTTTCTGAGTAACAATAAAGCCATTATTAAACTTTTTCAAACTTTTCAAGTTTTCAAACTTTTTCAAGACACGTTTAAACTTTTTCAAGACGTTCTAATATTTTTCAAACCTTTTCATGCTAACATCAAACTTTTTCAAGATGCTCTCAAACTTTTCTAAGCCATTTTCAAACTATTCTAGCCCATTTTGAAACTTTTTGAAGCAATTGCTTATTTGTTACATGAAAAGGTTTTAAAAAGTTTGAGTCGCGATACCTGAGAATTGTCAAAGTTTTTTTTTAAATATTCCCTGCTCATCGCAACGGACATTTCCATAGTAAAAGCCAAGATGTGTCAATATGGCCGTGCAAATCCGTGCCGATTTCTGCGATACGATGTGATTCGAATGCCTCTAATCCTCAGTTATATTTTGGCGACGTCACCAAATCCTCTGTCTTCAAGTACAGAAAAAGCGTGCAGCCAGTCTTTTTTATATTCAATTTATTGCTTGATTCACAATCAATTGTAAACTTTATTCTCATTCTCATTGTTCCTCATTTCATTTTTTTTTTCTTCTCCTCCCACAATGAGCGCCTGATTGACTTTCTCCTGCTATTCAGGTGTGGTAGAGGGTGGTACATCTCTTCTTGTTCTTATTCAAAGTGTGCTCTGAACTCTTCTTCAGCTCAATGTCTTCTTCCTCTTCGCCTTCTTGTCCCTTCTTTCTCCAATTTCGACGACGAGGACTATGCGGCGCAGCGCATGATGTGAAGCATGAGGTGTCCAAAGTTAATTTAGTATTCTCCGGGGCGCTGTCGAGCACTCTCACCAGGCAGCACAACAGCAGTAGAAGCAGCAGCGGCCACGGCTTCGTTTCCTTGCTTCATATATTTCCGTTTTCCGCTGCCTTTTTTCCCTTGTCCTCTTTCGGCAAATTCACATTTGAATGAATGCATTCTCCTGCAATATTCTCCATATTTTCGCTGGCTGTTTTTTTTCGCACAGCAAAAAGTTCCAAAAATACACGTCCTCCTGTGATTCAATAGAGTAAAACAGAAGATCTGCTGTTAAGGAGCATCATCTTGGGCAAATTAACACTCATGTCTATCTCGCGGGCAGGTTCAGCAGATTCAAACTATTCGGTTAATAACCGTTTTCTAACTCACGTTTTCGCTCTGATTGCTGTCAAGCTATCTGCTATATGCGATGGCCATTTAGCTGCCTGTATCCGCCATATCTTCGGCAAAAATTTCTACGTGTGGATCTCTATATTCAGCATTCTATCGTTATTCTTCTTTACAAAATACATAAATCTACTTTCCTAGCTTTTCAATTTATTTTTTTAGTTGTTAATCTCTGAAACTTTCCCTGCCCCGCCCCAACAGAAGGTCTTACAGGCGCATTGAAGAGTTTTGTTAGAGCGCGTTCGCCGCAACTAATGAAAATCTCAAACTCAGAAAGAAATTGTTATATTTATCAGAGATAAAGTATTATATGAAGGCTGTAAACACGCTCTAGTGAAGAAATGTAGAGGGACGAGTATTGACAGTGGAAGCCGTTGATCGTTTTTTTTTATTTTAATTTTCTTTGGTTCATTTCCACTGAAAATAATTGAAGCGCCACGTTTCTCGGCCAGTGAAAAAATTAAGCGAGTCGAAAACGTAACAAAATCGCTGATGTATTGCTGCTGCTTTGGAGAGAAGCTTATTTAAAAATATCCTGATGGCCAAGGTTTCCTAAATAGCTGGCCGAAAGGTGCCCGCTGGAACGTTTTAGGAAATGCACTTTATTACTCTCGTCTCAGTAGCTGCTAATAAACTTTGAAAATTGCATATTTTCCCACAAAAGGTCTCGGAGCGCATTTTTCGACACAGTTAGAATGAGTGCGACCGTAACCCATTAAAAATGTGATATCGTTTTTATTTCTTTTCTCTTGCTTTTTGTTATTTTTTTTGGAGACCCCACGAAAAGGAGGGAAAGTGTTGAAACGCAGGAACGAAAAGGGGGGAAAATGGGCACAGTTTGTCTGCAAAAGTGCCGCACGGTTTTTCTACATTTTTGGAGAATGAGAAATAGTGTTTTTTTCCTGCTTTGTTTTTCTGGAATTTAGTATTTAAAATGCGGAGACAAAATAGAAACGATTAAAAAATAAAAGAAGCGGAAAAGCTGCGAGAGGTCCACAAAATTATTGATTTTAGTGAAAAATATAGTCAGCGAATACATCATCAACCTCGCTCTAATGCAAAACTCCTGTAAAACCGTGTTGCACTTGCAAGATTAACTCGAATTCTAGTGTTTATACTTATTTTCAACGGAAAATGACGTATCCACGACCAATTGCAGTTAAAATTTGATTTTTCGCTTAAAAAAAGGCGCCCTACACTGTTGAAAATTGAAAAGTGCCGTAGAGCGAGGCTGATGATGCATTCGCTGAGTATAATATTTTTTGCGAAAATTCGGGTGATTTCGCATTAAAATAGGAAAATTGTGTGCTAAAAAGAAAGAATACATTGAAATACATCGTCATAAAATCATTTGAACTAAAAGCTTTCCAAATAAATGATTTAGGAATTTTTAAAGCAGCGAAAATTTCGAAAAATGGCGAATTTTAACTGAAATTGGGCATAATTAGGAAATTTTTCACAAAATATGTATTACGAATTTGTTTGTTACTAGTCATTTTAACAAATAAATATCAAGGAAAACGGAGAATTTTAGCAAGAAATCGAAGAAAAAGAGGAAAAATAATTTGGTGACGAAAATGAAAATCGCAAAGTACGAAGTTCAATGAAGCGCACCTGCATTTGTCGCGAATGAACAATAAATACCCAAAAAAACTAATTTCAGGCAAAAAAAGCAGAAAAAAAACACTATTGCTCATTCTCCAAAAATGCAGAAAAAACCGTGCGGCACTTTTGCAGACAAACTGTGCCCATTTTCCCCCCTTTTCGTTCCTGCGTTTCAACACTTTCCCCCCTTTTCGTGGGGTCTCTTTTTTTGGACTTGCTTACATTTTTAATAGGTTACGGTCGCATTCACTGTGTCAAAAAATTCTCTTCGGGATTTTTCGTGGGAAAATTGGCTTTTTTTCAAAGATTATAAGCAGCTGTTGAGACGAGGGTAATAATTCGGAATTCTTATTTTTAAGTTTCACATCGCAATCTGATGCATTGTCAGCAGCTACCAATGTGCCTTATCAATAAAGTTTCTATAAATTTATCGACACATTTGTCAATAAGTTGTCGAAATAAAAACATACATATTGTGTTTGCAGTCGAGTTGCGACATCGCAACGTGAAATCCCGCCCACTTGTTTCAAGCGAACATTAAATGTTGTTGGGAATACAAAAAAGTTGCTACGCGGTTTTTACGTACTTTGAAAATTCAAACGTCAATCAAAGGAATAGCATGGTAAATGAAGAGAGACGTCCCCCTTTTCGTTTGAATTTTGAAAGTACGCAAACACAGCGTTGCAACTTTTTTGTTTTCACAATAGTGCACTTTGAATTTTTGCGGGAAAAAAAGTGGGCGAGGTTTCACGTTTTGATGTCGCAACTCGAATGAAATCACGATAGATTTAACCATAGATTTGCCGATAATTTTCTGAAAAGGACATTCGGTATTAGTCAAAACTTGAGCGATAGAACACGGTTGTTTCATTCCTGATTGGGAGGCTAGATTATCTTTCTATTATCTATTCACAAACGAAATGAATTTACGACGCTCCGATGTTCCGCAGTATTCTCTGCGGAACCGGCGTGAAAACCTCAACGAAAAATATTTAACAAAGTTTACAAATGACTTACTTTACTATTAGTAATATCCATCTCTGAAAGTTTAACAGGCCATTCACAGGAGCCTAGTCCATGGCCTAACCTCCGTCGCCACGAGATTTTCGAAATATGTAGTTAGGATCTTTCGGCGTGTGCCTTTAAATTCTCGTGGCGAGACGCGGCCAAGTGGATTAGGCTATGATCTAGGTTCCCATGCGCGGTCGGTAAAAACTTTCAGGGATGAATAATAGGAGTCCAGATTAGTTTCTTCGAAACATCATTCTTCAAGGTTTTGTGTATTCTCAAAAACAATTGAATTTTACGCATTTTTCAAAAAATATGAGTAACTTGCGAAATATAAGGATAAACTTCTCAACATGAAAATAACCCTTGTCCCTTCATGTTATTGCAGTAGATCGCATTTACATCATAAACAAAGTACAGGGTAAAGCCGCCTACTGTACCAACTTTCTTCAAATTCACATATTCAACATTACCCACAACGTGTCCACTTTGAAAGCCAGTACATTTACAACACACATTTGCATCTTTATTACACTCTGGTCTTTTTACCACACACTCTTCTCTCACTATCTGCGTTTCGCTTCTCTCTTGTGCGCTTTTCTCACCGCCGTCAGCCGCGTTTTCTTCGTTTTCTCACAGCGTACGGTTTATCATATTTCCGTCATATTGATGGGAGGAACAGTCGATGCCGTTGTGTTCGGCCAACAATTAGACCAATAATTCGATTTTTGGTTGTTTTTTGTTTTAAACAACTAAATTAGCTTTGTTTTTAATAATCTTTCTCAACACTTCAGAATTCAATATTTTATTCGCGCTCTATCGCTCAGGTTCGGAATTATAGCCATATGCACTTAAAAAGTCCGTTGAAAATTTGTTTAAATGGCATGGTGGCCGAGAATTCAGTGGGATATGGTGCGTGAGTAAACGCGCCCGAACGCACAACCGCTACGCATCCAAAAAAGGCCCAAAAATTAAAAAGGACCCGCGAATGATTTTGGCTATACTCGGTATAAAACGCTGATAACTCGCTCCAATCGAACAAAGAATTTCGCATGCATTTGGAGAGAGGTTCAGAGAAATCAGAGCAAAACATCGGCCACGGCTCTCTTGATTTTCTGCACTCTTTCGTCGCAAACGCGGCCGCGTCCATCACTGTGCGAAGGGAGCGCGTTTGCAGCGCTCCGTACTGAGAATAGGATTTTGTAATTTTCACGATTTTGGTTAGTTTTTCTCTCCAATAATTTGAAATTAATCGCGCGGCTTTTTTATTTTTTGGTCTTATTGGGACGCGTCGCGGTTGTGCGCCCGGGCGCGTTTCCTCACTCCTGCCTCATGCCCCTGTGAAAATTCCACGCAGTGTGATAGAGCGGAGACATTAAGTCTAATCATAAAGTTTAACAAAAAGAAAAGGGAAAAAAGGTAGAAAGCAGAAAAATGAGCTTTTTCTAATCCAATTGCTTGTGTTTTTGATTGCCTGCTGTTTGTTGTTGCTTTTTTCTTTCTCTCTGACTTCCCGACAGCTTCCACACTCGTCCCAACTACGTAGTATAATCGGATTAGTTCCGTTCGCTGTTTATCACATTATCATTCGCGATGCGTGTCGGCGTCGCGGCCATCTTTCTGACACCTGTGCAAAAAAGAGCCAGCCAGTCTTTTGATTCTTTTTACACGAGCTCTTCTTTTTTTGTTAGTTTCATAATTAAAATGTCCTTTTTGTCACTTCGCTGGCCATTTCTCGCGTCTCTGTGTCTCTAACCTTGGTAAAACGCCACCGTGGAGACGCAGAGAAACGCGACAGGGCGTGTTTGCCTTTACAGAGGGTCTACCGCGCTCTATCGCTCTGATTTGGACTGGAGACCGTCTTCACTGAATTCTAGGCCACAAAGTCGCTTTGAGTGTTTTTTGGCGTTGAATCTAGCACGTCGTCTTTTGGGCAGCTAATAGGAGGCGAATTGCCCCAGTATTCGGCACATCTGTCCGAGGCAGCTAGTGGGCAGCTAATTTACTGAAAATGAAAATTTTTGCGTTTTTTTTTTCAAAAATACCCCTTTGGAAGCAAGCAAAATTAAAGGTCTACCCACACACACACACACACACACAGCGACGCGTCGCGCTTCTCCCACAAATCCACACTAACTCGCCAGTCTCTTTTCACATTTAATTATTTTCTAAAGGGTATAGCCATCTAGGGAGACGACGGAAAAAGAGATGAGTCTTTGAATGGGCTCAAGCTCTATCTTGCTCCGAGCCACGACGCCGTCGAGAGCGGGCAGCAGCTCTACAACGATGGGCGGGTGGGAGGACCTGGCTCCTCTGCGAATAAATGATCATGGCTGATGCACTTTCTGATCTATGTACCTTCTCTTCCGCATACATATCGCCTTTGCTAGTTGTTGACCCTTTCTATCGTATCTTATCTTCTTTTTTTCTTCTTCTCTTTTCTTTTGATGTTGATTTTCCCAGCCATTACTTCCTCAAAGTCAGGCCACGTGGAATTGGGGCGTTTTTTTTTTTTGTTGCTTTTGAATAAAAACGATTTTCAATTTTCTCTTGCCTCGCTGCGTCTCCTGTGCGCGTTTCGCTAAACACTACACTGTAGAGACGCAGAAAAATACAGCGATAGAGCGCATTTGCCTTCACATAAGGTATCACGTCGTGCCCTGGCAAATGAAGGAAAGAAGGCGAAAAAAGAGTGATATATTTTTATCAGGATGTGGTGTGTGTTTGTGTATGTGTGTGTATTCATCGACTAGTGTGTATGTCTGTGTTGTCCTCGTGTCGTTGCGTGAGGAGGCTGGGCTGTCGTCGTCTTTTTCTTCTTCTTCTTCTTCTTCTTGGCTGTGGCTCGTCGTCCTCCTCCTCCTTCTTCTTCTTCCTCCTTCTTCCTCCTTCTTCTCCTTTCTTCCAAATCGATCGCGAGCCGCTCCATCCTTCCATCCATCCATCCACCCGTCTCCTCCTCTCTCTCTCTCCCTCTTTCTCTCCAGCTCTTTCTCTCCAGCTCTTGCCCCCTCCTCGTGGAGCACACTCTCACACGTACGTTTTCACTCGGTTGGTAAGGCGATGAGCCGAGAGACTCGGCGGCTCTCCGTCTCGCTGTCTCTTGCGCCAGGGCGGAAAGCCGACGATTCGCGGACTGGCCGCCGGTCCCCTCTCTCTTTCTCTCTCACGGAGCACACTATTTCGGACACGAGCTCTCGTCGAGCTGGTCCCAGTCAACCGCCGCCGCCGCCGCCGCCGCCCCGCAACGACTCAGCAGACACCGATAGCTGGCAGGCAGCAACAGCAACAACAGCTTCTTTTTGGTGTCGTCAATGGAGCAGAAAGAGGGCTCCGCTAAGCTGATCCCACCCACCCTCATCGGGTTTTTCTTGTTCGCGGCTCTTGCTCTCTCCACCCACTACTTTCAAGCGCCACGTCATCTTTCTTCTCTTTCTTCTTCTTCTTCTTCTTCCAGCAAATCTGCTTGTTGCCAGGAGCACGCACCCACACCGTGTCGCCGCCAGCTTCGTGCGTCGCGCGTGTGTGCACCGAGAGCACTGGCCTAGTGAGCGACGAGCAAGCGTTGAGCAGCGCGCAAGCTCACTCACCGAACACGAAATATTGTGAGGTTTTCGAGAGACGCTGACCCATTTCGCCCTCAATTCTTTTTTTTTTTGCTGACCACGGATCTCTGTTTCTTTCTTTCTTTCACCCTCCATTCCTCCTACTCCTCCCCCACTGACTCCCACCGCCATGGGCTCCCGTATTGATGTTTAACATCGACAACATCTTCTTCTTTTTTGTCGTACCAAACAAATTTGTATGCATGAAAGAGTGATTTCTCACCCGAAAGAGGGAAGGGGGCCATCTTGATGATACACTGTGCGTTATTTCTCACAGAGTGCTAGAAGGCAAACGCGCCCTATCGCATGTCTGCGTCTCCACAGCAGCGTTCCGTAAAGTTTAGCTGAACGCCTACGAAAATAGAGACGCAGAGACACGAGATATAGCTCGCTTACTTCGGTGGAGCGCACTAGCGGACTCTCTGTTTTCTCTGACTTTCTAATGAATTTACCTCTTTCTCAGCAGTTTCTCCTTTGTTTTTCTAGCTAAAAATTATCAAAACTTCCAAATTGAAGCCAAACAGGGTGATGAATATTAAATTTAACAAACTAAAAATCCTCTAAAATACTATCTAACTTCGAAGGAACAAAACAAGATTTTGCCCATTTTTATGGTGTCAATATCTTTACAAAAATAATTCCAAATGATATAAATATGTAGTTCAGAGGTGTATATCAGAGAAGTTCAAAAAATGGTGCGAAAAAAAAAGAAAAAAAAAATCTTTTTTTCGATTCCGTCCCCATAGCACCGACCAATTTACTTTTCTCATGGTATTCTTAACGAAATTCCTTAAACCTTCGACTGACTCGGTGCAAAACGAGATTTAAAAAACTAAAACCAACAAGAGAGATTCGAACCCGTGGCCTCTAGATCGCCACAGAGGCAAAATGCCGTGGATGCATATAGTGTCCGTATTTGATTCATATCGTCTATATAATAAAATAGACGATATTTAATGACTTTATTAATTTCTTGCTAAAAAATAAATTATATATATTTTTTATATACAAGCCTGCGGCACTCGGCGACTTCGTCGCCCTTTTATCACTTTTCTTATATATTTTTTATACAAACTATCAAATTTTTGTGACCAGTGTGGCTAAATTAGTAAAACATGTGGACGTCAATTGATCGGCACAAATATATTGTTTATCTAGAACCTAACATGCATAGTTTCGCGATAGGATTCAAATACGGACACTATATGCATGCAACGCATTTTACCTGTGGCTGCAAGTGCGCTCCACCTAAGTGAGCGATTCGGCTTGTAGAAATAACGCGCACTACTTCTTTTTGCCTTGCAGTTTCAGCTCTCCAAATTTCCATTGTCCGTATCGTATTTATCAGTTCGATGCACACACATACACCTGCTCTTTCTCCTTTCCTCCCGTGAAAAACTTTTTATCGATAACACACACCGCCCATTAATTTTGATCTTTTCGCCAATCATGTGCTGTCTCTTAAATATTTAAAATGATCAATATATAGGTATCTATGGTTGATTTTTCGACTTAAAGTTGAAGGAACACCTATTGTTGTGGTTGTTCCTTCAAACAGATATACATAAACACATCGTACTGGTTTTTGGTCGAAGACACGGCATACATACATACATATTTTGCTTGTTTCATTTCGTTTCCCATATTTATGTTTGTTTTGTCTCCTTTTATTTTATTTTTCTTTTTTTATATTCTCCTCCGTCGGCTCCATTGCCCCCTTTACAACAATCTTCTTTAAGGCCTGTAAGATCGTCGTGTCGGTGTGAGAAGACGTTGGAAGAACAGTAGCCGCTTTCACACGTCTTCTTGCGCGTCGTGCTCCCGCCTGTCGCGTCATACACCCCACCCCGCTTCTTCTACGGGTTTCTTCCAACTTCCACTCTTGCAATCGGTGTGTTTCTTTTTTTCTTTTCTTTTCTTTCTCCCTCTTTCATTCTCTGTGCTTGCTTATGAAAATTGAATTTCTATAGAGAGCCAGTGAGCTCGCTCTTTCTTTCTTTCTTTCTTCCACCACCACCACCACCTCTTCAGGTGCTCTCGCTACATGCTTAATCTTTGCAGGTGAAATCGCCGATTATCGTGTGACACGAGAAGCGGCTGAAGGTCTTGCTCTCAATCACAATGGCCTCGACATCGGCAGGACAGAATCCAACTGCTAGACGTGAGTTTTGGCTTTTTGAGATTCCCAGAGCTAGACAAACGGACAACAAAAAAAACGCCTAGAAGGGCAGATACTACTAGTTGTCGTCGTCAAAAGAAGAAGAACGGACGGGTGGGACGGCGACAGAAACAGAGACATCCACAAATCGAATTTGTAGTGTTGTTGTGCGTCTGAAGTGATCGCTAAAGTGTTTTAGTAGTGCCGCCGTTGAGCATTTAGACTGACTGCGAATAAGTCACTTCAGATTCGTTTTTTAAAGAGGAAGGCATCTAAATTATAGAGTACCAATAAATGGGATCAATTTTGTGAAATGAGGCGAATATTAAACTTCATTAGAAAATCAGAAAACATAGGGGTCTCTGCGTCTCCATTTTTGCACGCGTTTAGCCAAACTAAAGCTAAATGCCAAGCTATACACCGTGAAGACGCAGAGAATGCGATAGGGTGCGTTTGCTTTTACGTGGGGTGTAGCACGTCGTGGATATGAGTCGGGAGCCAGCAAAAGCGCCTGAATTTTATGATTTTCATGAAAATACTGTTATTAAACATGTTCAACATTTTTGAAAACAGTTTTCTTCCAATTTTAAATATTTAAATAGTCGATCAAAATAGACAAAAATTGTTTTTGATTTTGGCTTGTGCGACCGGGCGCGTTTGCTCACTCCGGGCTTATGACCCTGTGAGGAAACATTGAACAAAAATCAAATTTGTCTAAAAATTTGTCAAAACATTTTTAATTGTTTAATAAATATTCGAAAAGATCTTATTTTCATGAAAGAAATGAGAGTTATGCCACCAAAAGAGCTACTAGGCACGGGGTACTGACCACTGCCTTTTAAAAGTACTTAATCGCCGCAAAAGCTGACGCGCTGCGGTTGCGTCGCGTGGCAACACTGTCTCTCGTCTGCGTCTAATCGCTTACACGCTCTCAGCTTGAAAACTGACTCTCGTACGTTTCAAAAGTGTTTCTGCATTTTCTGGTCGCGATGTGTGCACACATTCATTTTTAAAAGCTATTTAAGAAAAATCCCATAAAATGTTTGGAAAAAAAAGACTGTGTGCAAACACCACGACGACAAAATGTAAAAAAACTTTCGAACCGTCGCACTTCGTCCGAGAGGCTGAAAAATTCATTTCGAAAAATGTAAATTTGCATAAATTAGCACAGGATTTTTCGGCCGCAAGTTCAACGGATCGCACTTTCTCCAGAGTAGTCGCCAGAACCTCGTAAATAATTTTAGAGCGAGTATTTCATAGTGAAAAATGTTCAGATTTTTGTAAAACCAAATTTTCAAGCTATTTTTTGGTAAACTTCCGAAAAAAAAATCTATTTTGCGAATTTCGAATACCACTTAAAAAGTTTTTTTTTTCTTAATTCAGGATTATTTTCACAAGTTTTTTTTGTTGAAAAACTGTGTAAACTGAAAAAAACATGTTTGAAAATTACAGAAAAATATTTATACCTAGTATTTCAAAAAAAGACACATCTGGATGAAGCTAACTATCGTACCAGAAAACCCACCGTAATTATGTTTACATCTACATCTGTATTTAAATCTCATCTGGAATGCATGAAAAGATTTTGCCCCCCACACCGTCTCTTTAAATAACGTTTGGTTTTCTTTTTTCCAGCCGCCGACAACGCCACAAACAACAACCGAGAACGCGAGCGTGACTTGAAGCAGTTCACGGAGCGATTTGTTAAAAGTGAGTAAAAACGGAAGGAGCGGGACCTCTTTTTTTGTTTGTGTCGTCAAGCCAGTCACGGTTTGCCACCAAGATGACGACGTAATTTGGTGGTCTAAAGAAAATTAGGATGTTGCTCGTTGGCTCGTCTCGCGCCGCATCTACCCTCAAAGAGAGCAGTAGCAGCGGCCAGAAATTATACGCTTCACAAAGAGCATTTTTTGTGGCTCTGCCTCCGCTCTGCTGCCTTCCTGCTTCTTGGCTCGCCTCTCATACGCCTCGCTGTCATTTCTCCGTCGTCTCTCGGCTCACGAGCCACACTCTTTTCCTTTTCTCTTTTTGTTCTTCCTCTTTCTATTCGCCGTCGTTTCGTCTCCGAAGCGAGGAGCGTGGTGCGAGAGATAAAAGAGGGAAAAGGGATTGAGGGACTGCTGTAGTAGCTTAAAATCGAAAATTAATCCCGAAATGCTTGGGATGTAGTGAGATGAGCTGAAGAGAGGTCATTGGAGTAGAAATAAATGAAACTAAAAGAGAAGGATGAATATTTGGGGAACAGCTTTAAAGTTTGTCCTGTATTTCAGCCGTCCAGTTTCCGGTGTCGGAACGACTTTCGGTTGATCAAGTCTACGATCGGCGGACAGGAAAACCAAGGCATGAAGTGCTCCGTGATCACTTTATTAAGGTAGGATTTTCTTAACTTTCCAATGTTCTTTGAAGTCGAAGAGAATGCATTAATTAATTCATATCTTTGGTCCAACAAGGAAAGAAAAAAATTCTAAAAGTACAAAGTTGATGGTACATTCCTAAAATAGCATTTTTTTTTTATGATTCAGACGACATCTTTTGTGTCTTATGAGTGTCGTACTAAAATCATATTATGAGAATTTCATTTTGACTCATCAAAAATGTACGAAATTCTGACGGCTACTGAATTGTTCCATTAAAAATAAGGGACGAAAAACAACAATTTTTCAGGAGGGAAGGATAGAGGAAGAAGCCGCGATCCGCGTCATTCAGGAATGCACTGGATTGTTCCGAGCCGAGAAGACAATGCTCGACATCGAGGCGCCGGTTACTGTGTGCGGAGACATCCACGGACAATTCTACGATCTCATGAAGCTTTTCGAAGTTGGCGGATCTCCAGCGACGACCAAGTACCTCTTCTTGGGAGATTACGTCGATCGAGGATATTTTTCGATCGAATGCGTCCTCTACTTGTGGGCTCTCAAGATTTGCTATCCGAGCACATTGTTCCTGCTTCGAGGAAACCACGAATGTCGGCATTTGACCGAGTATTTCACGTTCAAACAAGAGTGCAAGATCAAATACTCGGAAAGAGTCTACGATGTGTGCATGGAGTCGTTCGACGCTTTGCCACTCGCAGCTCTCATGAACCAACAGTTTTTGTGTGTTCATGGAGGTCTTTCGCCAGAAATTCACACTCTGGATGATATCAAAAGGGTTAGTCTGCCAAAAAAAGCAAAATTGAAAAATTGAAAAACTGCAATTTTTTCCAGCTCGACAGATTCAAGGAGCCACCGGCGTTCGGTCCAATGTGCGATCTTCTGTGGTCGGATCCGTTGGAGGACTTTGGAAACGAGAGAAATTCGGAGCAGTTTAGTCACAATTCGGTTAGGGGGTGCTCCTACTTCTACAGTTATGCGGCGTGCTGCGATTTCCTGCAACACAACAACCTGCTCTCGATCATTCGTGCTCACGAAGCTCAGGATGCCGGGTATGGAAAAGAGCTGTAGAGAGAGAGAGAGAGAGAGAGAGAGAAAAGATGGTGATGTTGATCCTAATCCTCTTCTTATTTTCAGCTACCGCATGTATCGCAAATCCCAAGCAACGGGCTTCCCGTCGCTTATTACCATCTTCAGTGCGCCGAATTATTTGGATGTATACAACAACAAAGGTGCGAGGATGAATACGAGGGACTTTATGCAAAAATGAAATGTTTTATTTTTTTCAGCCGCCATTCTAAAGTACGAGAACAATGTGATGAACATTCGTCAGTTCAACTGCAGTCCGCATCCGTACTGGCTGCCCAATTTCATGGATGTCTTCACGTGGTCGTTGCCATTTGTGGGAGAGAAGGGTAAGTATCATTTATACTGTATAAATGATAAAGATTGATGAATGAAACCAAGCTCACTCTAGAATTTTTTGACTAGTAGCCGTTTCCTATGGCTTCACTCTTGAACTACCTCTCCCCTACTTTTCAAATTTCAAACAGCGTTTTTCTCGAAAACGCCGCATAGGCCCCTTGTTGGATGCTAAAACTGTATTAGCCACGGTACCAACAAACATAATTTTTATAAGCAGTCTGTGACTATGCGCCATAATGGCTAATAGCCATATCAGATAATACCAGCCATTATCGTCCGCTATTATCCTTTTTCAATGGCTATTAGCGGCATAGCTGTCTAAATACCCGCGCCAAAATTTACCTGCATCATTTTAGTGACCGAGATGCTTGTGCACATCCTCAACATTTGTTCGGACGACGAGCTGATGGCCGAATGCGACGACACTTTTGAAGGTACGTTCTCATCGTTGCACTTTTTTTGGTTCTTTTTGGTTTCCGGGTTCTCTTTTCTTTATCATTTTCGGTAAAAAAAACTTCCCCTAAATACACACAAAAAGAAATTGTATCTCTTCTATCGTCAACCTTTCTATGATTTTGTCATGTGCTCGGCTCAATAGGAAACCAAGAGAACATACATGTGTTTTTTTTTGCTCGATATTTGATATACATTTGATGACATGAAATGGTCTTTACTTCTTTTTTTTCTTTCCTTCTTTCCTTTTCACTTCTTCATCATGGTATTCCTTTTGCAGTGTCTATCGTCGTTTTTTTTTAATTCGCACTCGGTTTTTGCGTGCTGGTGTTGCATACGGATTTACGAACATTCCTGTTTTTTCGTATGATTTTCGCTTTAATTTTTAAATTCCTGCCGATTGATAAATATCGCTCAATGCGGAAAATGTCGGACGATGCAAAAGTTTATCGATTTTAGAATAATCCGACATTTTCCTCTTTTCGCGATTTTTCTTCCAAATTCCATTTGAACGCGATATTTATCAATCAATCAAAAAATCAATAATTTATTTCAAAAAACATTTTAAAAAATTAGCATAATCAACATGACAGTGGCGGGGCTTTGTAAATCCGTACATATAGCAAACACCGAGTACCAATTTAAATAAATCGACGATAGAAAACCAAAAAAAATAATAAAGAAAACAGTATGAAAAAGTTAGAGAAATCGGTTCAAATTCCTATTATCATCAAGCCGTTGGAAGTATATTAGAAGCAGCCACGCCCCCAAATTCTTTGATGTTGTGTGTTTGTTACCGTTCTCTTTTCCTTTTCTACCCTTTTCTCTCTTATATTCTCTCTCTCTCTCTCTCTTTCTCTTTCTCTGTTTTTTGCAGTCGTTGTTTGATGAATGTTGTGCTGAAATGAGCCAAACCAAATAGGAAAAACGAAACAACAAGATCTTTGAATTTGGAAATGCGGGTGGCATGAAAATTTTGATGTGTGTGTGACTGAACTAGGCGTGTGCGACCTCTTTTTTTGTTACCAAGAATGGCTATTTTTAAAAGCAGACATTTGAGAATTCTAAAGCACAAAGCTCATTTCCGCTGAAATTTGTCAAAAATTTTCCCGACAATCGAGAGAAAAAAAAACGCATGTATGACCTCTTTGGTCGGAAGGAAAGCCGATCCCACAAATTCCATTTCAACCATAATCTTCCCTAATGAATGTCTCTCGTTTTTTACCTCGGTGTTGAAACCCAAGGCACGAATAGGGTTCGAAAAAAAAAAACAAATTGTGTCCTTTTTCTCAATGTTGAGCCGTCCGTCTTACTTAACCGCACGCGCCTTTATTAGGTATGAAACTTGGATAAAAATTAAGGCTGGGCAGGATGGGGATTATGGAAAAAAGCTAATAAAACACTTTTTAAGGAGCCGATGGTAAGTGGATCCCCACCACCACTTCAGCTGGTGACGTATGTTTATATTCGATGAACTTAGTTCGGTTTTTCATTTCATTTTTTGGTGACCCGTGTAGAGTCAAAAGGGTGGATGGTGGTGTTTTCTATGGTTATGGTCCTTCCTAATTTTGGTGGCGGAATACTTTTTAAAAACCACAACGCTTCAATATTCTTCCCTTACTATTTTTTTTACTCTTCGGGGCGCTTTTCTCACACGTGTATTTACCACACATACAAAAACTTTTGAGTTAGTTTTTCTTCTCGCTTAATTTCTTTATTTAATTTTCTGTTTTTTGGTTCGGTTCAGCTGTTTGCCTTTTTTTTTTCGCTTTTTGGCTATGATCCAATTTTCTGAGATGTTACTGCTGTTCTTGCTTTCTTCCACCTGCCTGTGTTTTTTTTTGGCTGCATGCATGATTTGTTATTTAAGTGTAGACTTCCCACTTTCCAACGTCCCTTGGCTTTTCTTGTGTTTCAAAAGAGAAAAATGACCCAAAAAAAAGAAATGCATAACTGTCTTTCAATTGGCTTCTTTTGAAGAAAAAGAATCCCCTATTAACTTTTTTATTTCAAATTTACTTTCCGGAGGAGGTGTTTGACATGTTTATGAAAGTACTTTGATTGGTACAGTAGTTGCCACTGAAAGAACTTTCCTAATTTTCAGTTCTCTCTCACAGTCACGTTTTTCAGGAGGTGTTCCGTCAGCCCGGAAAGAAGTCATCCGCCACAAGATTCGTGCGATTGGAAAGATGGCAAGAGCCTTCTCGGTTCTTCGGTAAGTTACTCTCTTTTCAGAGTTTGAAGATAAAGAAAAACAAATTAAAAACATTTAAACAAGCATGTCCTGAACCATTCATTTTCATTTCTTAATTTTTTTTTTATTAATTCGGAGTTGATATTGATGAATTAATCCTCCATGTTTCTTGTATTTCAGCGAGGAGAGCGAGAGTGTGCTCGCATTAAAAGGACTCACTCCGACTGGAGCTCTTCCGATGGGAACCCTTCAAGGCGGATCTCGTGGAGTCAGAGAAGGTCTGTTTGTCCGTTGATACTCTTTAGAAGAGAGCGTTTGTCCTTCCAATCCGTTCCGTCCGTCAAAATACAGGCAAAGCAGTGTGAATTGATTATTTACTAGCTAATCGATGTGCGAACAGACAATACTGACTTCACTGACACTAAAGTTTTGGATAATCAGTTTCTAAATGAAATAGTAGAAATCGAATGTTTTGACAGACATGAGAGCGAGTCAGTGCTGCAGTTGAAAGGCCTGAATCCGGGCGGAAAACTGCCACAAGGCGCTCTGTCGGAAGGACGGACCGGACTGGAAGCACACAAAATGGAACGAGGTCGGGCTAGTGGTTAAGATGGAAGAGAGGATGCGGTAGTTATGATCGTTTATCGATTACCGTACTCATTCTCTAAAAAATTATATTGTGTTTTCAAACGAGTTGCATCACAAAAACACGAGTCTGCAAACACTTTTCTCCCTGTGTCTCTTCAAAATGCGTTGTGATTGCATGGTCGCGTTCTAAAAAGTGGATGATGCAACTCGATTGGAAACACAATATTTTATTGTACATAAATCGCAGAAAGGTGGCTACGGACCTTGTAAAAACGTCATTAGAAGCTTGCACCAGAAAGTTTCAAAAAATAAGATGTATTCTATATTTCCAACTCTTGCCAAGGGTCAGAATTCGGCGATTGTACAATATTAAAATTAAACCCAAACATCCTGTTTTACAACGGGATTACATAAGGACCACAAAGATAGAGTTTTGATTATTCAAAAATGTTATTTTTTTCAAAAAAAATTATTTTACTTAATTTTCTGTTATAGCCACAAACTATTTCCCTAAAGAAAAGCGCAGTCGGTTTTATTGTCCATTCGCGAAAAAAGCAAGTGAGCTCCACAAAACTTAGTACTTCGTGGATTTCATTTTCGTCGCCAAATTATTTCAATTTACGTGTAAATTAAACGTGAATTGAAATAATTTGGCGACGAAAATGAAATCTACGAAGTACTAAGTTTTGTGGAGCGCACTTGCTTTCTTCACGAATGGACAATAGCCGACTAAACTTTTTCGAAAAAAATTGGTGATTTGTCGACGGCAGGGTACTATCATTAGGCTGGAGTAAAGAAAGCATCCTGAAGCAGTTTATCGACAGTTAGTCGTACCCCGAAATAGAACTTTACTAAAAAATTGCAGCATTTCCTAAGAATATGTTTTGTTGTTTTTTATATATTTTGAAACAAGCTATACCAATTTTTTCTTTTGAAGATTTTTTATTTCAGGCAGTTAGATTTCGGGGTATTTTGTTTTCAAACGAGGTGCAGCATGAAAAATGAGTCCGCTATCCCATTTTTGTCTACGTCTCTTCAAATATCACTGTGTTGACGTAGCCGCGAACAAATAAGTGGGCGGGATTTTGTGTTCTCATGCTGCAACTCGATAGAAAACACAACAGCACTACCGTCGGCAGATTGTCATTGGAAATGGTAGATTTCCTCTTGGAGAGGCAACTTTACCATTTCCAACGTCAAACTTTCAAAAAAATACTTGATAATATTAAATAAGAGAGGAAATGGCCCTTTTTTTAATAAGTTTTTCCATTCTCTGAACTCTGATTCTCCACTGAAAATATTTAGTTGCAGCCCTGTCCGGCGTGGAGCCCGGCCACCAAATCCAGTCATTCGAGGAGGCGCGTCGTCTCGACAAAATCAACGAACGGATGCCACCCACAATGGCAACACCGCCAGCACAATCGCCGAGCCAATCACCGATTCCATCTCGACAGGTGACTCCACAGCCACCGCAGAACGGACCATCTTCGTAGTTGACGTCATCATCAACATCATCTTCATCATCATCGCCCATTCCTTTCTGATTCACGAGCATGTCATCGCATATCGGAGTGGATTGCGAAGAGGGTCGCAGTGGCGATCGTTTGTATTTGTTCGTCACTCACCATCAAAACCAGCTAGATGCAAATTTATCAGTTTTATGTTATCCTCCGTTTCGCCATTTTTCTTGGTTCTCTTTCTTGAACCGTTTCTTTTCTATCAATCAAATCAAATCCACACTTTTACACAGATAGCTACCAATTGTGCTATTCCTTTTCTTTTAGATTCCCGTAGTTAATTGTGTACACTTCTACTTCTTTACTTTCCTGATTTATCCACTGGATTCACCCGGTCCTGTTCCTCGTGAATACTATCCCTTCTTTTTCATTTTTTCTCTCCTCAAACAGTGTTCACGAAACTAAAAATTGACGGTTGTATTTAAATTATATGTAACATTTGCGCACTGAATTCGAGGCCTAAACTGAAATTCGGTGAGGTTTATGTTTTTTATGTACGCCCGGCAGTTATTTTTTATTCGTTAACAAGTCCTAACACCACAAAGTCAGTCTCTGCTCCCCTCTCTTTTATTTCCCCCTCGCCGTATAAGTTATCGATTTGTGATTGGATCCGTTCTCAGTCTCGTTGCGTGTTTCCTAGTCGCCCATCCCCTTCTTTTTTATTTACTGTCCTTTTTCCCTTTTTCTTCTTTTTTTTTGTGTGGACTTTTGCGTTAGTTGCGTATTTTTCATTTCCTTCAATGTCTTTGCTCCGCCTATTTTTCAAAATCGTTTTGCCATTTATTATAATTTCAAACAAAAAACAGTCACCTTCCTTCCTTCCGAAAACAAATCCACAATTTTTATAATAATAATTATTATTATCCCATTTTCTCCCTTCATTCTCGTCACATTGTGAAGCCTTCGTTTCTTCCCGTTTTTCAATTCTATTTTGTCCGACTTCCATCCAACTTCCAGAATCTTCTATGACTTTTTCCAATGTACAGTAAAATCTATATTAGAACGGCATAAACGTTCCAAGTAATGCAAGCAAAATGGAATGCCGTTGTAACAGAGATTTTACGGTATAAAAATACAAACAAAGAATAAATATAAATATATGTATTTTTGTGTTTAAGAATATAATTTAATTCATTTTCCTTCTCATCTTGTTTTTCTTCTTCCTCTTGAAACTTTCTTTCCCGCCCTATTTTTTTTCATCGCCCTGAAAATCGATTGATTGTGTCTATTCCTGTTCTCAAAAAATCACCACGAAACATTTTTGGACTTTATGTGGAAAATGAAGCTCTGAAAACAAAACATATTTATGGAACAAACTTTACATATTAATGGGTCCACGGTGTCCAGGATTTGAAATGTGGGCGGAGCCTAATTTGCTGGCGCGTCAGCAAACTAGCATGGCCCACTTTCGGTGCTTGCGCATTTTTCGACTCTCGCATTTTTTCTTTGAGTAAAACCTGTTTTTCTTTGTAAAATGTATGTATTGTATCTTTTAATACCATAAAATTGCCCAAACTTCAATTTTCGTAAACATTTATCCTGCATAAACACCAAAAAACTCAAAACGATTATTTCGAAATGGTGGCTGAACCAAATTCGACGTTCTTAGGCTTAAAAAATTTCTAAAAACGTCAGCTATAATTCCGTTGGAGCACATGTGGGAAAAAATAAGAATTTATGCTTTTTTTCCCGAAAAACATAAAACAATGCGTCAAAATTTGAATTTCGCGGGAAAAATCCAGTGGGGCGCGTTTGCTCGGCTCTGCCCACTTTTCAAATCCTGGACACCGTGGGGTCTAAAAATCAAGAAAGGGAAAAATAGTGCTTTTTCGGAATAGAACCGTTTCGAAATAGAATTTTAGCGAAATATTAGGCTGGCAAAATGTTTTTTTCCGAAAATGTTGAAATTCGCGCCAAAGAAAGTTCTGGAGCTGAGAGCACTAGAATTATAGGCCCGTGGGCTTCTATTTTTCAAGAGGGTCTTTAGGGTGGGCTTATAATACAGTACTTACGGTAACCTTCGACAAACTTTTTCCCCATACCTACACAGGTGAAATGCGGTGGATGCATATAGTGTCCGTATTTTAATCATGTCGTCCTTTTGGTTCATTGGACGGTATATAATAATTATTTATTTATTTTTTGCATTAAGTTAAATAAATTGAATGTATATACAGTCCGTTCCATAAGTATAGCGCCCCCCTCGAAGTAATCTGTCTTGGCACTCCCTGGCAAAACTGCAACATGGGACATAAAAAATGGATTCAGCATGCAAAACTACCCCGAAAATATCCGTTTTGTGATATTGTGCCTGAAGACATCCATGAAGCAGATAGATGTATGAAAAAATGGCTCCTGCAACCGTAACATAAGTATAGCGCCCCCCTCGGAAATTTCTTAAAAATCCCTATTAATGAGGAAATCTGTGCCTGGCTTTTTTCAATTTTGTGCTTTATGCGCTTTTAAATAGCATGTGGTTATAGTTCTCATATTTTTGTCTATATTGTACATCATACCGTAAAAACTGTAATAGAACACCACCTTTAATAGAACGACACCTGTAATAGAACGCCACCCCCAAAGTCACTTCGAAAAATAGAACGCCATCCTCTAATAGTACGCCACCCTGTAATACACCGCCACTCTGAAAAACTGCGGCCTAAAAACATGAGCATGAACTGGTGTATCAGTAATTTTTTTTTCAACGTGGATTACTGTAGTGTAAAGTACAAAAACACCTAGGTGCGCAATGAACGACAAAGCTAGCTGATTACAGAGAGTACTACGGTATAGAACTCGTACATAATAGAACTGCAACGGAATATAATTTCGTGGAATAAAACTGCTTGAAATGGAGCTGTACTAAAAAAATCCGTGCACGTAATACAACTCAGGGGCTCACAATCTATTAGGTTGGCAAGAAAGTTTTTGTTATGTTTTGCTTTTGTCCATAGCTCGTGGCAGAGTCCGACAAAAACCGAAAGATCATTTTACTGGGTATACATATAAGATACCTACCTTGCTGGCAATAACATCCACTTTCCCCTACGGCTTCTCTCTCTCACACCCCATGGACCATTTCCGTTCTGACCCAAATCACCCTACGACATGTCATTCTCTTTTTGTTTCAATCTAACTTGAAAGTGCCGGAGGTTCATCGCCGTCTGGTGCAAGTTTATAAGGCTGAGACCCGTTATGAAAATACAATTCGCATTTGGTTTGGAAAATTAGAGAACAAGGGCTTTTCCCTTGACGATTGGTCTGTCTATGGCGTGCACCACTGTGAAATTCTGGACGAAGGCAAACCTATCACGGCCGAGTACTACTCTGCCCAACTGCAAAAAGACAGGGCCCAGCTTAAACTCTCCCCGCGAAATGTCACAGAGTGCAATACCTCCACGATACAGCCCAGACCTTGCCCCTACTGATTATCACTTGGTCTCGGACATGCAACGATTCCTTGAGGGAACTGATTTCAAAACAATAAGTGATGTCGAAAATTGGATTGTGTCATATTTTGCATCAAAAAAGTCAGAGTTTTGGAAAACAGGTACTATGAGTTTGCAGAACAGATGGCACACTGTTGTCGATAAAGAAGTCAAATACTATTACCGTAAAAACTGTATTAGAAGGGCCCCCAAACAACCTCCCAGAAAAAGTGCCCTCTTGAATTAAAGGGTTCCTCTAATTTTAAGACCCTATCAATAAAAGGGCCTCTAGCGAAAGTTGAAGGTCCCCCTAATCCCTCCACACACACACACACACACACATACACACACGAACCCACGGAAAAAAAAATTGAAGGGGGCCCTTCTAATACAGTTTTTACGGTAATCATTTGTTTTCTCCTTCTTTGAATAAAAACCTTTTCAAAACATAACGAAAACTTTCTTGCCAACCTAATACAAAAAAAAATTCTTCTTCGGGTTGTTCGAGGGGTTCTGATTCGGTACCGCTCCAATTCAGGCATTCGGTGCGAGTTCTATACCGTAGTAGGATGACAGTGATATGTCTCTTGAATTCGAATAACAGTACAAAAATGCATATTATCGGCCCGCCATGACGGTCAAACGCGCTCCATTGAATTTATATAGTATTTTTTGATTTTCATTTTGGTATCCAATTCACTTTTTTCGCGTATAAATTCAACGTGAAATGAAATATTACCGTTTTGAAAAAGTTTTCATCTCTGAAGCCGCGTAAACTTTAAATTTGGGATTTTCTTCACGCGAATTTTAACCTTTTTAAACATTACAGGAAAAAAAGTGAAGGAAAATAAAATTTTCATGAAATTCGCGTGAAGAGGCGGGGCTTAATTTTAAAATTAAGGCGGCTTTGGTGATGACATCTTTTTTAAAACAATAATAATTCGGAATCCAAAATGAAAATCACAAAGTACTAGAATCAGTGGAGCGCGTTTCACCGTCGTTGCGGGTCGTTTTTTTCTGTTGATCTTTTTTTTATTTTATTTGTCAATTTTTTCTGTTGATTTTTCTTATTTTTGGTTGTTGAAAAATAAAACTGATTTTTTTTTCTTAAAATTCAGCTTCGGAAAATACACCGCCACCCTCTAATAGAATGCCACCTCTAATACAACGCCACCCCTAGACCCACTCCGAAAAATAGACCGCCATGGCGCTATATTACAGTTTTTACGATAATTCAACCATGTATCGTGGAAAACACTTTTCTGCGCTGAACAACTCCAATCTGACGCCTGCAAACCAGCCGGGAGGTCAATTTGAGTAATTACACAACACTCGAAGGGTTCAAAGAAGTGAATCAACAATTTTATTAAGAATCCGAGCCGTTATAAACAGGCTACGAAGTCTGTAGCACCACCAAAGAGACAAGGTGAAACATAATACGACATGCTTCGAACTCAATAAAGACTTGCATTGCTATGAAACGAGAGCTGAACCACGATGCTTTCAAACAGAGCATCTGGAGAGCCAACGACATGGATGCAAACCCTGTCCAGTAAGTTATGAAGCCCGCTCTACGTCTCACCGATCCTTTCAAGGTCCGTGGTTTTGAGTTCACGCATAAAAGTTTTTCTACAAACTTGAATGAGGTAAATGTTGCTAGCTAGTTGCTACAAAACTCGAATCAAGAACTTAGATAATCTTTTCTAGGGTTAAAAGCTTAAATGGAGATGGTTCGGATTGTTACAGTACCTATGTTCATTATGCCTGATAAAAGGAGTATTTTCACTTGCTTGATAGTTGGACCTAACGTTTGTCTCCATTCGGATGATCTTTTCCTAGTATGAGAAAGTCATCAAAAACCACCTATTACTATTCCGACGTCTTTTCAACCGGTATTGTTTTGTTTTTCAGCGAAAAATGCGGCAATCCATGTGAGTATCTAGACTTTGGACTGGTTTAAATCTAAAAATGTCAAAGTTCTTCTATGTTCTGGGTGTGCATACGTCTTGAATCTTATGGAGAACACCTGAGGAAAGCTTGTGCAAAGATTTTCTGCCCAGAGTAAGCAATACAACTTTGTCAATGTTATGAAAACTGGACCTTTGTACGAGTGGAACAAAAAAGAGCATGAATTCGTGAACAAGATCATCCAGTACATCCCAAAGCCTATTAATTGTATGCCAAATTGCGTTTACAATCTGGTTACGTCTAATGAACGTCAATAAAGTATTAATTTTATTATAAATTTTGATTTTTTGGAATTTTTCGAGGGGGGCGCTATACTTATGTTACGGTTGCAGGAGCCATTTTTTCATACATTTATCTGCTTCATGGATGTCTTCAGGCACAAAAGTTATTTTCGGAGTACTTTTGCATGCTGAATCCGTTTTTTTAGGTTTCATGTTGCAATTTTGCCCGGGCGTGCCAAAGCAGAATACTTCGAGGGGGCGCTATACTTATGGAACGGACTGTACACGAGCCTGCGATATTTGGCGACTTTGTCCCTGCTTTTTTTCACTTTTCTTACAAGTTTTTTTTTCTTGTAACGGCACTGATTTTTGTGGCTGAATAAGTAAAATGTGTGAACGTTAATCAAACGACGCTACATAAATGCACGATATGATTCAAATACGGACACTATATGCATCCACCGCATGTGTATCTCCTTACTCCGCAAAGGAGAGAGATTTTCAATTTGGTTTCCAAATTATTTCATTTCACGTATAAATTCAACGTGAAAAAAAACCCATTTGGAAACCAAAACACATATTGTGTTTTCAATCGACTTGCGACATGAGAACGCGAGACTCCGCCCACTTATTTGTGCGCGACCACGCGAACACAGTGATGTTTGAAGAGACGCCGACAGGTAGCGCACAAATAAGTGGGCGGAGTCTCGCGTTCTCATGTCGCAAGTCGATTGAAAACACAATAATACCAAATATCGTAATGCACGCCTCCCCCGTCGTCCAATGCGCCACCAAGTTCGTCGGATAATGAAATTATTTTTTCACTCGAAAATTTACTTTTTTGAGAAATTCGAATCGTGATCTGATTATTCACGATGAAACCATCATTTTAATCCAAAAACGAGGCCTTTTTGTCAGAAAATGACCAAGTCTTACAAGGGAGCTCATTTTACATAAGCGTTGAGATTTTTCTGAAAATTGGTGGGCTGTTACTTCACATCATTGGCTATTGCGTCCCGCAAAAATTAGCTGCCCGTATGCAGAAACAGGCTGAAAATTTCATTTTGAAAATTATGACCCAAATTCTTATTTTCATTCTTTATCACTAGTCTTATCAGATATCCTCATTGCCTCGCCGCCATCAGTTTTGCTCTTTTTTGTAACCTGCCTCTTGAAAGACTGTCGATGTGGAAATCGTAGCCGAGTGGTGGGAGGCGGTGTTATTAAGTGGGGTGTCTATAGTTCGAACCCATTTGTGGACAAAGTGTTTTTGCTTGTCGTTTGAAAGACTCACAAAAATAATACAAGTTAATGGAATTAAAACTTGGCGAAAATCTTTAAAAAGGAAGTCCGCAAAATGGCTAAACAAGTTTCATTTTTAAAAAAATTTATATCGTTTTTCAATCGAGATGCGTCATCAAAACGTGAAATCTCGCCTACTTTTTTCACGCTAACATTAAATTTTAGTGCATTTCGAATTGTTGCGTGAAAAAAAGTGAGCGAGGCTACAAGTTTTGATATCGCAAGTCGATTGAAAACACAATATTGTTCATTCGTGAAGGAAACAATTTTTCATTTTGGTTTCCAAATAATTTAACTTCATGTGTAAGTTCAACGTGAAACGGAATAGTTTGGCGACAAAAATGAAAACCATGAAGTACTAATTGTAAGTTTTGTAGCCGTTTGGAAGCATTTTGGAAGAAGGCTGAGGTGCCGTGTAATGCGTTATTCTTGAGTTTTTCTGTGGTGCGCTTCAAGGCGTCTTCGGGACTATGTACGTTTCAGAAAACTTTTTTGAGACCAAGTTTTCGAATGCCAATTCTCGCGTCTCTGTGTCTCCATTTTGCACACTTTTTTTCGAGACAATTCCCTTACGTAGGTTCTAGCATGCCGTGCGCTTATACCTATGTATGCTACGGTTGCAGAAACAATTTTTCAGACTTATTAGTCAAATTCCAAAAGTTGTGAATATAAACTCAGAATTTCGTACTCTGAGTTAATTTTGCTCATATTGCATGCGAATGCCGTAGCAGGTACTTTTAGGGGTGCGCTTATGTTACGCACTGAATAATATTATTTTCAAACCTAAGTTCTGATTAGATGTGAAAGCCTTTGATTCCGTGCTTCATGATCTACTACTTTTCAAATTGCTGAAATTTAGAATCTATCTTGCAAACATCAAAATATATTGTTATTTCCTAGTGCAAGAAATGGAAAGCTAGCTCTGGCTGAAAGCAAGACTCTAGTTCTGCTCATTGACGAATCAAATCCTAAATTCGCTTACTCGTACGTTTACGTTTTATACTTTTTTCAATTCACGAAGAAGAATAGTGTATTTGATGATATTCAGAAATATTAATAATAAATCCGTACCGATGCGATTATATGTAACATTGAAGAGGAATACGATTCTATATATAGATCCGTTCAGATAAATATTCACAGGATAATGGAAAAGTGAAAAAGTATTAAATAAGTGACTAGCAATCCGCACAAGGAATAGAGAACCTGCGAAGAAAATGAAAGCTGTGGGAGAAATACTGAAATGCGAATAGACACCGAAAAAAGATTATCATCATGCGATACAAATGATTAGTATCGGGGAATAGTATGACTTTTTTTTGCTTGTTAGACGATTACAGATTTCAGAAACCATTACGGTTTCCGCTTTAAAGTTCTGCTTGGATCCTGATCGTCACGTGGCGGAAGAGGCGGAGCCATGAAATTGTGATGAAGTGCACTTGTAGAAGATCGAAGAGGAAGATGAGGTCGAAATCGAACTCCTTCAAATCCTGGTGATGGTACAAGCGTTGAAGGAGATAGTGGAGTTGATGCAAATTTTGATTGTGATGATGATGATACACGTCCAATAGCAAGAGCTCTTGTTGACTTCATCGTCGCCTTTCCACTGATATCGCTAATCGAGCCGTCCTCAGGGAAAGAAGACAATCGAATGGATGCATTCGGAGGCAACCGCGAACTCGTTTTTCCGAAGCAGTCATCCACATATTTGCGATGCCTATCAAACGCATCTGCCAAAGCTTCATTGATTTTTTTTTCGTTCACGTCTACACATCTACTTGCATGTACATAACAACAATATTCTAGTATTTCGACCTGATCAATTATCAACGAATTCAACTCGCATATGAATGCAATCTCTTCTCGATCGCATATTGCCCGGCACTCTTGCGTAAAGAACACTTGGTAATTTTTAACTCCACCCATGACGGCAGCATTCACAACTCCCAAAATGTCACGACTCAACAGTTTGAGATCGAATGTGGGATTGTAAACGACGTTTATGGCAAGCTCGTTCAACTCTTTGTTCTTCTTTCTCATTTGCTCCACTGCATTCTGAAGTGGACTCAGATAGATGGGTTTGGAGACGTTGACGACTTCAGAGAAACGGAGATCGGTGGGTAGACTGCATTCAGTTTTAATACGTCGACGAACAAGCCAAGTTCTCATAAATTCTGACTTGGAATCTAGGCTTGTCCATTTCGTTTCTTTACGGTCTCCTATTTTGGAATATTCAAATGTTTGAATCTGCAAAAGACGATATTTTGGGTTAATACATAGTTACTAGGTGGCCGATAAGTATCTAGACTTTTGTTTCAACAAATATTCTTATTTTTTCACCAACTGGGACCCAAACAACAGTTATGGAAGAACATGTTCGAAGTTCGATTTTTTCGCTTTGATGCACGCCTTCAGACACTTCGGAACAGAATTGACCGTTTGCCGCAGGTTTTTATCGGGGTTATTGTGAAAAAAAAGAAGTTGCAATGCGTTGTTTGCGTACTTTTAAAATTCAAACGAAAATGAGAACATTTCTCTTCATTTTCCGGGCTATTTCTCTCGTTCTTGTTTGAATTTTTATAAGTACGCGAACACCGCATTGCAACTTTTTTTGTTTTCACAATCGACGATAAAACTCGGAATATGATATCTGCTTATCTATGTCCCATATTCTCTTAATACTTCGAAAGTTTTCGAAAATTTACTTGGCACCGTGCCAGGACCACCTACAAAGAAAAGTCTACATACTTATCGGCCACCATGTACACGAAGCAAAATATTTTTAAAAACCCTACATTGTAATTCCTATGATACTTTTTGATAGCCGGGTTAACAGTCGGGTTCTTCTCAAAATTGCACGCCATTCCAATCGGCTCAATGTTGAAAACTTGAATGTGTCGGCCAGGGGAATCCACCAAATGCGGACACGCGTCTGTCGTCATGACCTTATTCGGATTATCGTACATTTTCATGATTCGCTGCATGAAATCACCGTGCATTTCCAGTTTGTCGCTGTGGAACACAAACTTGTGACCGTTCAAATACGACGGGAAGCCTTGTCCGTAGAACGCGACAAGATAGTAGTAGAAGAAGGCACGTTCGGTTCGATCAATCGACGTGTATAGTTTCGATATCTTTTGCTGAAAAAAAACAATTATTGAATTATAAAGAAAATTATTATTGTCCTTACTAGCAACTCTGACAGTTTGCAATAGTCTACGAGAATCGTTTGGTAGACAGGAACGAGCTGATTGAACACAATAAGAGCATCTTCCCAGTCTTCGCCTTTCGAGAAAAGATTTCCCGCTTCTTGCATCAAGTTCTCTTTCAGTTGTCGTTGAGTTGAACAGTGCCTGTTCAGCAAGCGCGCGGTCAACCACGAAGGAAGAGGAGTGTCTTCGAACTGAAACTTTTAATAAAATTTCCATAGAATACGCTGGTAAAGCTGTAAACAACACTATTTTTCGTGACCACTAAAATAAAGAAACTTCTATGTATTATTGCACATCTTCTATATCCCGCAAAATGGAGTTATTCCCGACATAGCAAAAAATAGGAAAAAGTTTTAAGTTTTCAATCGAGCTGCAACTAAATGTGGGCTCATGTTTTCATCATGCAACCCGACGGATTTTACTGGTTTTTAAAGCATTGTAATTTTTTTACGGACAATAGGTAAAAATATTAAAGCTATTTTTATCAGTTTGGTAAGAAAAACTACTTTTTTTTTCGTATTTTTTGAAGTTTTTCAAAAAATCCTCCGGGTACTGCAGAAGTACGTAGATATTTCCGTTTACTGGAATTTCTGATGAATTTCGGAAAATTGATCTTTGAAAAATCTCAATTTACCGTATAACCTACAATAGAAGAACCCCTATAATTAAAGCACCCCTATTATAAAAGGCAAGTCTTAGGCTGCCATTGAAAAATAGAAGGACACCCTATAATACAAGAACCCCTATATTAGAAAGACACTTTACTAAGAACACCCACGATTTTTTTAAACGTTTGTTTCCGAACTTTTCTTTTTTTTTTTCTTTGTTTTCTTGTTAAAAATATAATTTCAACATGACGAAAGCGAGGATATGTCAAAAAATCAGTTCATGAGTTCTGATTATCGACGTCTGCCGGATGGTGGCCGTCGTTTGAAAGCCGCAAAATTTGATAAGAACTTATTGGAGTGAATTCAAAATCATATTATCAATCTATGAGAGTTCCACCGCTCGCACACGGACCGTGCACTGCGGACTTTCCCGCACATCGTCTTGCGTCTCTCAAGTTCTTTCGTAGAAAATACGTATTCCGCCGATGGCCTAGCGCTGCATGGCCTAGGTTCCGATAGGGTCCCAGTGGAACTTTCAGAGATTAATAATTGAAAAGAGAAGTATAGAGACAGCAGAAAAATTATCAAAAAATTGTTTTAAAGTGTATTGTTTAGAACACATCTTTCGGGGGTACTACGGTATAGAACTCGCACGGAATAGAACTGATGCGGAATAGAATTGCGCGGAATAGAACCGGCTGAAATGGAGATGTACTAAAAAACAACTGCACTAAATAGAACTCAGGGCCTCACAATGTACAACGAAATAATTCTTCAAGTTGTTCGAGCGGTTCTGAGTTCTATACAGTAGTACCCCACCCCTCCCACATTTTTCAGTCGCCGAACGGCTGGTTTGATGAAATATTTTTCATAAAAATGATTCCTTTAAAAATTGTTTCTTCCTTTATCATGCTCCGAAAATTAGAAGGACACCCTATAATTGAAGGACACCCTATATTAGAAAGACATCATTTGAGGGGGGTTGAGAATAGAAGGACATGTCCTTCTATTACAGGTTTTACGGTATTCCTCGACATTACCGTAAAACCTATAATAGAAGAACCCCTATAATTAAAGGACCCCTATTATAGAAGGACAGTCTTAGGCTGCCATTGAAAAATAGAAGGACACCCTATAATAGAAGGACCCCTATATTAGAAGGACACTTTACTAACATAAGAACACCCACGCTTTTTTAAACGTTTGTTTCCAAATTTTTCATTTTTTTTTTCTTTGTTTTCTTGTTAAAAAAATATGATTTCAACATGACGAAGGCGAAGATATGTCACAAAACAAGTTCATGAGTTCGGATTATCGACTTCTGCCGGCTGGTGGCCGTCGTTTGAAAGAGGCCAAATTTGATAAGAACTTATTGCTGTGGGGTATGAGGAGGGAGTGAGTAAACGCGCCCGGAAGCACACACGCAACGCGTCCAAACGAGGCCCAAAAAATTAAAAAAAAAACGCGCGCGAAAAATTTCGCATTATCGGAGAGAAAAACCAAAGCGCGCGAAATAATTTTGAATAGAGTTTCGTATTTAATTTTCACGGTTTTGGTTTCGTTTTTCTCTCCAATAATGTGAAATTATTCGCGCGCCTTTTTTAAAATTTTTCTTGGCCTTATTTGGATGCCTTGCGTGTGTGCGTCCGGGCGCGTTTACTCACTCCCTCCTCATACCCCAGTGATTATTGGAGTGGATTCACAAGCAGAGAAACGAGAAGAATAGAGACAGCAGAAAAATTATTTGGAAATTTTTTTAAGTGTATTGTTTGGAACACATTTTTCGGGGGTACTACGGTATTGAACTCGCACGGAATTCTATCCCGCGAAGTGCTATTCCGTGCGAGCTCTATACCATAGTACCCCACCCCCTACCATTTTTCAGTCGCCGATCAACTGGTTTGATGGAAGCTTTTTGATAAAAATGTTTCCTTTAAAAATTGTTTCTTCCCTTATCATGCTCCGAAATATAGAAGGATACCCTATAATTGAAGGACACCCTATATTAGAAGGACATCATTTGAGGGGGGTTGAGAATAGAAGGATATGTCCTTCTATTACAGGTTTTACGGTAATTACCGAAACTAAATTAAAAATCGCCATGTTGCTTTATTTGTGTTGTTAGTCCTTTTTTTTCAATTTTTTTTGCTTTTTTTTTGCTTTCAGCAATTAATCTTCTTTACTGAGCAGTGAAATTCAAAATTTTACGGATTTTATGGATCCGTAAAAATTAAATATTACTCCCAGTATTTTCAAAAAATGATTAAAATTTACATTCAACATTGTAGCGTGCCGAAGTAACGTCTTCGCCGCTTCAATTTCATTTCCATAGGAAGTGTGCAAATCGTAGAGCTTGTAGATATACTTGACATACAACTCCTCGTGATTATATTGATCATAGTATTTCTGTAGCAAGGTACGTAGAAAATTTAATAAACAACAAACAAAACAAACTGCTCACCATAAGCTGAAGAGTTCTGCTCATCAAACAATCCGCACATTCGACCGTACTCTTCGATGACACTTCGTGGTATTCGATGAGAGCAGTGAGTAATCGGTCGATCCTCTCTATGAGCTCTTTTCCTCCGTTCTCCATCAAATCTTTATCAGATTGACAGAGAGTGATGGAGAGATGTCTGAAGTGCTCTTTAAAGCCTTTCGTAGCACTGTGCTGATCAACAAGAGTGTCCAATTGCGAAATCAGCTCCGAGGCAAACTGAATCTCTTCATTATTTCAGGAAATAACGATAGCAAAATAATATAAATTCGAACCTCATTAAAGGATCGACTTGAACTCGTGTTGTATTCAGTTTGCATCATGTCGAAAAATATTGGAATAGTCGCTTCTCTTGTTTCATCGTCATCCACAAGCGAAACTTTTAGGAAAGAGCCAATCATACTTGGAATGTATATCAATTTTTGAGATGCTGTAATTATGAAATTCAGCTTTGTTTTGGATCAAACACCATTTTTTGGCTAGATTTTCCTTTCGATGCTGAGCTAGGATCCGTGAAACAAAAAAACGGGATTTTCCGGGAAATGGGTTTGTCTGCTTCTCTGTGTCATTTACCAAAATCATACAAAATTCATAAAATTCCCAATGTATAGGAAACATTTTCAGTTAACTGGTAGAACTACACTTTTCTTTGGAACTTTTTTTGTCAACTTTTTGAGAACAAAATTTTTTTGTCCCATCCCCGCTCTGGGACGTGTCGAAACTTTATTGCTATTTTTCGTTTTTTGACAAATTTTGGAAAAGGATAATATAGTTGTAGAATCTTTTACTGGTAAACGCGGAGAATTATCAAAAATTTACCGTAAAATTTAGCGCTACATCCCAGTTTCGAAATGGCAGGTTTCGAAACGTCTCTCTCAGAGCCGTTTCGTACAGCTCTTCTCCAGGTAGTTTTATTCCGCAATAAAAACTTTGAATTTTTATTTCTTGCCCGGATGAAGCTTATTCAAAACTTCTTGGTTTTTAACCGCGAATTCAACGTTTTTTCTATTTTTGAATACAAAATACAACTCTCTACTTTTTCTCATTTTCCGTGTTAACACGGTTTTTAAACGTGCCAGAGCCTTTTGAATAGATCACCAAGAAATTTTATAGTCAAAACAAAAAATTTCAGTTCTATGTAACTCGGAAAAAAAACTCACGACTTAACCGGAACCACATGCTTCGAAGATCTTTGGCAGCAGCTTTTCTGAGTTGAATTCTCACGTCTTCATCCTCACTTTTCATCCATTTGTGCTTTGAATTTAAACCTTCTTGGGTGACGAACAAGACGACAGTGGCCATGTATTCTTTCCACATCTAACAAACATTAAATAGAAATTTCAAGAAATCTGAAACCAACCTCTGAAAAAAAATGATCGTTGGAGAAGAACTTCTGCACGGCGGACATCACAAATCGCAACGATTTGTGGATAACTCTGGAATCTCATAGTTATCTCTCTTTTTCTGTTCATCTGGAAATAACCAGCAGCCGAGGCGAGGCGGCCGAACACAGTTTGTTTGCATTGTGGAAAGTGAGAAAAAAAATTTAAAAGAGAGCATATAGAAACAGATTGTTGACAAACACTCACTTGTTCTGCAGCATGATCATATCTCTCCACGTCGGCGGAAAAGCGTTTCGATTCAAAAGGTCTCTGATCATTTGCACCATTTCCATCAGAAAATCGCGTTTGTCAGTGTCCAACGGTCGTTGTTCCACGTATTCGCTGAACATTTGTGCCGACATTTTGTCCAAAAGTGCTAGAATGACCGAGAAGAAGTGACCACGAGCGTCGTCATCCGTGTGTTTGTCGTCGTGGATGACACGGATCATTGCTTGCACCAAAGGGCGATAGACCATTAGGATGAACGCAGTCAGCTCGCCTTCTCCACTGTCGCCCCCGCTTTTCTGAAAGTAGTAACAAGTTGCTTATATTGTGAAAACAAAACAATAGCAACGCGGTGGGTTCACAATAGAACTAAAACCAAAAACATCATATTACGGATTTTAGAGATTTTTGAAGCGATGTAATATTTTCCTCAGCTTGGTAAGAAGGAAAAACAATTTTCTCGATGTTAAATACCGAAACTAAACCAAAAAAAAACAACACACCTGGGCCTTATTTTTGTTGTTGGACATTTTTTCATTATGTAATATTTGTGGTTTCATTAATTAATTTTTACTGTAAAATTTGAAAGAAAAACAAATTTTACGCCCAGTATGAATAGGCTCTAGTTCGTTTCGAAACTTTAGTGCAATTTTTCGTCGCCTATTCACAAAATTCTGTCAAGTATAAAATATATCTTTTACCGGCGAATTCGGAGAATTTGTCGAAATTTACCGGAAAATTTAGCGCTAAAAATGCAGGTTTCGAAATGTCTTAGAGCCCCATTTTGTGTTTTAGTATTGTCGACCCTCCACCATGGTCCAACGCGCTTCATTGAATTTAGAACTTTGTGATTTTCAATTTGGTTTCCAAATTATTGAATTTCGCGTACAAGTTCAACGCAAAAGGCATGGCGTTGAGTTCAGCGGAGCGCGTTTGACCATTTTGGCGGGCCGACAATATTTAATGTAAATGAAACCATACCGCATCGGCGAAAAGTCGTTCTAGAATCGCGGCAATGATGCTAGCACATTCCGCAGCGCGATCAGCAAATTCTCCCTTTTCAGTAGCAGCGTTATCGAGTTGCACGATATCGAGAGCGATTTGAAGACAAGGGGATAGAAGTTGATCTCGGCAAACTGGCAACTGAAATGAAGTTCATGTGGATCTAATGAAACGAACAAATAGGAAACAGGGGTGGGCCCACCCCTGATAGGGAACTCTTACCGAAAAGAATCTAGTCTCGACAACCTGTGCAATGAACCCTAAACGTTCACGAGTGACAATGTTACTTCCAAAGTTGTCCATCAAGTCCACGATGAAACTGCAAAGATTTTCCGAGGAACACGAATCACTTTCGTACAGCAAGTCGATAATAGTTGGAATGCTTTTTAGCGCCGTATTCTGCACAATCATTTTCCCGTTTTTCTCAGACATCAACATGACGAGAGACTTCATGAATTCTCGAAGATACTGTTTGTACGTCTTCTCAAAACCCTCATACTCTTCAAATTTCATGCCACACTTTTTCGAGACCACAACAATTTTGAACAACGATCCCATCACTTTGAACGCGTTTCTCGCCCTTTCATACGATTCGTCCGAATCCGATTGAACGAATTGGTTGAGACATTTTAAAATTTTTCTGGAATAATATAATAATTAAAATTAAAACTAATTTCAGCCAGGGAATTTCAAATAAAAAGAAACATACAGGGAAGCCGATGAAAATGAAAACCTTTTGAGATAAGCTTCGAAAATTTTTGCAGCCTGTGGATGCCGTTGATCTTCTACAAAAAACCAAGAAAAAACATTAATTTGCAAAAGTAAATATTTCTAGAAATCTCACCGCACACTCGGAGAATTGCAACAACCACATCAAACGCAATCATCTCCAAAGTTCGGTCATGCCATATTTCAAATAGGACATCAAGGAGGTGAGAAATAAATCGGATCATTTCATTTTCCGTGTCACCAATTGGTTGAGCAAGAGCGATCAATGAAGGTGTCAGATTGACACAATTCATTCGCCATCTAAGGACATTTAGAAGATGTTCGTTTTGAGTTAACATTGAAGAACAAGAATGAGTGGAAATGAGCACACAGCTTTTCTCGCTCAAACTGAATCCAGTCGCGTGCGGTTTTGAGCTTCCAATGGATTCTTTTAAAGTTCTACGAGTGGCCGGTAGGCTCATGTACGCGATATTCTCATCTGCGAAATAAGTTCCTGGATTATCGATTTTATACACAACTAGATCGTGTTCTCCGTCGCAAATCAATCCGGCATTTCGTATCAATTGAACATGAGCAATTGCAAAAGGTCCCTTCTCTGGTTTTGGTTTGTCGTACGACTTCTTCGAGTAGAACAGAATTCGCAAATAGACGTCATGAGACGCACTTGTTGGAAGAACAATTTTGATTGGTTCCGCCCACATTGGCTTATCGGTGTGATAAACGACGATACTCTTGTAGACTGTACTTAGAAGAGGACCAGTTACCGAGACGGTCTCAAACACATTTTCCATCACTTGCCCATTAGATTCGACGACATGAAGACGTGCTTCGATGTTGCGATCGGAGGATTTCCCAGTGAGTTCTGCTTGCATTAGAGTGATGTACATTTCATTGCGAGATTCTTCAATAGACACGGCAGTTCGATCGGCTCTTCGAAGGATAGCTGCAGGCGACCGGCTGAACAAGTGGGGATGTCTTTCTTTAATCTGAGCAACATTTCCAGGCACAAGTTGCGAGCTGATCAAAAGTTTTGTCTCCATGCCATTGCTCAAGTTCTTTGGAATTCTGTTGGTAACTTGATAAGATTTAAGGGCCAAAGGAAGTTCTGTTTCTCGATTTGAAAAGATCACACACTCTTTGGCTTCATGGGTAATTCCAGCCGAGAAAATACTTTTAATTTCCGTGATATCTGATGCAAAAGACTGCCGACAGTAAAAACTCTGAGGTACAACTTGTTCATGTCCGTGTCGTTTCAAAGTAGCACTCGATGATTCAATTGGAGCCACGTGGACCAAACGAGTGACCATAAGATACTTTTTCCGAATGTCTTCTTTCGCAAAGTCCGTGAAAAGCGCTTTCAACTTCAGATCCGTTTGCTTTCCACTTCCCGTTTTCCACGGAAATGTGTAACAGTCTCTGTAAAGCAACGGTGCACGGTGTCCAGGATTTGAAAAATGGGGGGAAAATTTCGATTTAACTGGTAGAAATACGGTTTTTTTGTTAAGTGCCAAGAATCCACAAACACAGCTAAAATGAAAATAAAACACTTACGTTGTGAACATCTTCTTTTCCACATCGTATAGAGCAATACTGATTTGACAAGAGCATTTACAGTGCAATTCGACTGATTTGATCGAAAGGAGAAGTGAAAAATTTTCATTAGGCGCCACGGTGTTCTCGGTTTTGTCTCTCTTAAAGGGTTAAATTCACATGGATTTATATATTTTAGTCTTAATTTTTAATCACAAACCAGCTGATTTCCAACTCGCCGTTGCGATGAAATGTGAGCTTCGTACGTTCGGAGAAGGGATAGATTTTCCACATCAAGCGGAACGCCTTCATCGTCTCGAATTACTACATCCATACCGAGAAGTGTATTTCCTCGATCCACCAATATTGAAACCCTTATTCGAAGTTTGCTGAGCTCTTCGATTGGAATGCCGCCTGAGAAAAAAAAACTCTAATTGGGTTATTTGTAGAAAATCCAGAATGTCGCGAAAAAAGGATTTTCAATTTTTTAGTTTTGGATAGGGACTTTTTTTTTACATTATTTTCCAAAATTTTATGTCAATTTATTGAAATTTAATTGCATTTCATGAACAGCAGCATGAAAGTTATTGTAAATTTAATTTTTTTAATGTTTTTTCCCATACCACTCTCGATTTTTTGCTTAATCACGAGCAACTCGTTGAACGAATCCATCAAATCTTCAAATGACGCGATTTTCGTGCTCGTCATCAGCAATTCTTTCATTTTGGTCCACCATTCGTTAACAACTCGGGAGATTTCGTCAACAACTAGATATCCATCATTTGTTGACACAAACATTGACTTTTGCACGAATTGGACAAATGAGAGCGGAAATAGGCCGCATTTTCCGACCTTCTCGTCCAACTTTCGACCATATCCCCACTCTCCGTGGTGGCCGTAAACACAAATACGATCGCCGATGAGCAATTCTAATTTTTGGATTCCGTCTGGAGTTGGTAGCGGCTCGTCGAACGTGTATTGAGCTGGACAAAACAAAATTAATTGGCATGATCATGAAACTTACCGATTGCGTAACGTAAACCCGTTGTTTCCATCGGATATAAAAACAAAAACGTGGCAAAGACAATAAATCAACGGTTCAAATCGAAGAATGTCAAAAAGCAAGACGAAACACCAATGTTTGAGGTGCGAAACGGAAAAGCGGTCGTCAAATATTCTGGAAATCACGAAATGACAGTGAGCAGGACACTCGATGATCACAATAACACTTTTCCAGGTAAATCTATGAACGTTATGTGGTTGTTTATAGAATTTCGACATTCTGACACAACATTTCAAAATCCGAGGAACACGCCCCGCCCCTTTGCAAGTCTATGACATAACATGCATTTCGACACAATGCTGAAAAATCAGTGCCGCAGACCACATCTAATCCAACATTTTCTGTATAAGAAATATCATCCTTATATATAAAATTCCGTTTGGGTTTGTAACTGAGGATCTTTGTGTGTCTGTGTCAAAGGCGCATGGCGGGGTCGAACTCAGCACCCGCGGCCAAATAAGAGATCCTCCCTATGTCGTCCGAGCCGATAGGCACTTACCGCTGAAGTTGCATCCACGTGCTTCAGTAGTTTATTGACGGTGTTGTAATCTGCCAGGCTTCTCTCGAATACCTTTTATACTTTACAAGCCTGGCTGCATCAAAAGCTACTTTTGATTTCCTTTCATTTTTAAAATGTTTTTATTCTTCATTTGAAATATAACTTTTTCATGCAATTTTCGCGTGTGCCCTGTGGCGCAGTCGGGTAAACGCTTGCCCGGCTAGAAACAGATGCGAGTTCGAGTTTTTGTGTTGGTCTCGGGCGCTCGGTTTGCTTCTGCCATGCAGTTTGGAAACAGACACACCAAGAAACTCAGTTACAGACCCAAACGGAATTTTATATATAAGGATGACAAGAAACTCAGTTACAGACCCAAACGGAATTTTATATATAAGGATGATTTTTCGACGTGCAAGCGTGCTACCGCCTGCACCACACGTGACACGTGGGATGAACGCTCTCGAGGAGTAGATTTGTTCGCGGCTGGCAAAATGCCGTTGCGTTCGCCTCTGGGTAGAGGAAAAGGTCAAACAAAAAAAGTTTAGAAATGTGAAAAGATCAAAAATAGTTTTTGATTCAGCCAGGCTTGTATTGTTGAAAGCAAGTGCGCCCCACAAAACTTAAAACTTCGTGGATTTCATTTTCGTCGCCAAATTATTTAATTTCACGTTGAATTTACACATGAAATTAAATATACTCGGCGAATGCATCATCAGCCTCGCTCTACGGCACTTTTCAATTTTCAACAGTGTAGTGCGCCTGTTTTGAAGCGAAAAATCAAATTTTACCTGCAATTCGTCGTGGATACGTCATTTTCCGTTGAAAATAAGTATAAACACTAGAATTCGAGTTAATCTTGCAAGTGCAACACGGTTTTACAGGAGTTTTGCATTAGAGCGAGGTTGATGATGTATTCGCCGACTATAATTTGGCGACGAAAATTATATCGAAGAAGTATAATGGATTCGTGACGGAGTGACAATTCACGTGAAAATGGGAGACGAAAAATCTCTTTATTTCTTCAGTTATTGTGTTTTCAATCGACTTGCGACATGAGAACGCTAGACTCCGCCCACTTATTTGTGCGCAACCACGCGAACACAGTGATATTTGAAGAGACGCAGACAGGTAGCGCACAAATAAGTGGGCGGAGTCTCGCGTTCTCATGTCACAAGTCGATTGAAAACACAGTATACTAGGTATAAAACGCTGAAAACTCGCTCCAATCGAACAAGAAATTTCGCATGCATTTGAAGAGAGGTTTAGAGAAATCAGAGAGAAACATCGGCCATGGCCTCTCAACTTTTCTGTACTCTCACGTCGCCAACGTGGCCGCGTCCACCACTGTGCGAAGGGAGCGCGTTTGCAGCGCTCCGCACCGAGAATATTTCTTCATTTTTTCGAAAACGAAGTTCTAAGTTTTGTGGAGCGCACTTGCTTTCAACAATATCTTTCTTATACAGAAAATGTTGGATTAGATGTGGTCTGCGGCACTGATTTTTCAGCATTGTGTCGAAATGCATGTTATGTCATAGACTTGCAAAGGGGCGGGGCGTGTTTTTCGGATTTTGAAATGTTTTGCCAGAATGTCGAAATTCTATAAACAACCATCGAAAAAAAGTGTATGAACTCCAACAACAAATTTTAAAAAATTGTTTTAGAAAGTTTTTTGCGGAATACGGTTTGCGGAATTCATCCATTTTTGCGGAATGCGGAATCAATTTTTTTTTGCGGAATCGATTTTTCAATTGCGGAATTCCGCATTCCGCACAACTCTGGTGCAAACCCCTCCACCTCGCGATGTTGCGCAGCGGTCAGCGCGGAATACGTGATAATTTGAATTAGGATCAAGAAAAGACGCGTTTTCAAATTTTCTATATAACCAGGTTTCTTGAATACAGAGGATATCGGGAGACGTCGTGTTTACTATTTTGAAAAATTGTTTTAGAAAATTTTTTGCGGAATACGGTTTGCGGAATTCATCCATTACGAGTTTGTTAGCCACAATAGAGCGAACGTTTGCGCTTATAAAAAAGAGAATAAAATTAGAAGAATGTGTAAAGAAGTTTAAATTACTAGTATTGGGCGAGATTAGTTTTTTGAATCAGTTATCATTGGTGTGGGTATTTCCTTGCGCGGTTGAAGCGGCGTGGCGTTCGCGTTTGTAGCGGGTGACTGATTTGAGCGGTTTTTACGGCGGTTTTCGTGGAACTGCACCAACTCCTCGCGCGACAAAGACGGACGTAGGAAAATATGCTGACCGTCTGCACCCCGATAGGACTTTACCTTGTGCGCCTTCTTCAGAGTGTCCCGCTGCGCAAACTGACTTGTTAAAAATATCTTTAGGAGCCGCGGTCTTCCATCCTCCCTCTGTCGTCCGAGCCGATAGGCACTGACCGCTGGTGAAGTTGCATCCAAGTGCTTCAGTAGTTTATTGACGATGTTGTAATCTGCCAGTCTTCTCTCGAATACCTTTTATACTTTTTTTTCAATTTACGAAGAAGAATAGTGTATTTGATGATATTCAGAAATATTACAAAAAAACCGTACCGATGCGATTATATGTAACATTGAAGAGGATTACGATTCTATATATAGATCCGTTCGGATAAATATTCACAGGATAATGAAAAAGTGAAAAAGTATTAAATAAGTGACTAGCAATCCGCACAAGGAATAGAGAACCTGCGAAGAACATGAAAGCTGTGGGAGAAACATTGAAATGCGAATAGACACCGAAAAAAGATTATCATCATGCGATACAAATCATTAGTATCGGGGAATATTATGACTTTTTTTGCTTGTTAGGCTAATATAGAATTTAGAAACAATTACGGTTTCCGCTTTAAAGTTCTGCTTGGATCCTGATCGTCACGTGGCGGAAGAGGCGGAGCCATGAAATTGTGATGAAGTGCAATTGTAGAAGATTGACGAGGGAGATGAGGTCGCAATCGAATTCCTTCAAATCCTGGTGATGGTACAAGCGTTGAAGGAGATAGTGGAGTTGATGCAAGTTTTGATTGAGATGATGTTTTTGAGACGGAAAATGAAGAGCGCAACGCTGGTGCGAGACTGTCGAAAGAAGGAGCCGAACGGTTTCTGAAAATGATAAATAAAAAATATAACACTTGCAACTGAAAAAAACTAACAAAAGAGAAACTGAGGTACTTGACCCGCTGGTTTTTTTGTTGGAAGAGATCAGACTTCCTAGAGCATTTCCAATAGCAAGAGCTCTTGTTGACTTCATCGTCGCCATTCCACTGATATCGCTAATCGAGCCGTCCTCAGGGAAAGAAGACAATCGAATTGATGCATTCGGAGGCAACCGCGAACTCGTTTTTCCGAAGCTGTCATCCACATATTTGCGATGCCTATCAAACGCATCTGCCAAAGTTTCATTGATTGTTCTTTCGTTTACTTCTACACATCTACTTGCATGTACATAACAACAATATTCTAGTATTTCGACCTGATCAATTATCAACGAATTCAACTCGCATATGAATGCAATCTCTTCTCGATCGCATATCGCCCGGCACTCTTGCGTAAAGAACACTTGGTAATTTTTAACGCCACCCATGACGGCCGCATTCACAACTCCCAAAATGTCACGACTCAACAGTTTGAGATCGAATGTGGGATTGTAAACGACGTTTATGGCAAGCTCGTTCAACTCTTTGTTCTTCTTTCTCATCTGCTCCACTGCATTCTGAAGTGGACTCAGATAGATGGGTTTGGAGACGTTGACGACTTCAGAAAAACGGAGATCGGTGGGTAGACTGCATTCAGTTTTAATACGTCGACGAACAAGCCAATTTCTCATAAATTCAGATTTGCAATCTATGCTTGTCCATTTCGTTTCTTTACGGTCTTCTATTTTGGAATATTCAAATGTTTGAATCTGCAACATACGATAATTTCGGTTAATACATATTTAATAGGTGGCCGATAAGTATGTAAACTTTTGTTTCAACAACTATTTCAAAAACTAAGATTTTAAAAATGAAATAAAAACTTATTTTTTCACCAACAAAACCGAAAGTGATATGAAAAATCTGTGAATGCAGTTCGATTCAAAATCAAAATAAACCTCCAGTACGGGGGTACGACAGAATAGAAATAGGCGAAATAGAAATTCTACAAAATATAATTGCTACAAAAAAGAACTGGAAAAATAGAACGGCTACAAAATAGAAATGAGCGGAATAGAACAGCGCGAAATAGAAATGTGACAAAATAGAAATGAGCGAAATAGAACTCGGTGCGATGGAGCGCGTTTGCATTATTTTTCGAATTTTCCGATTATTATAGGGTTTTTGTCAGATATTTTACGCACTTAACAACAGCGGAAATGAAGAAAAGTATAAAATCAATGCAGTTTCAGAAAAAAAAATTCATAATCGGCGAAAAACTGAGAAATTGAAAAAATAATTGAAACGCGCTCCATCGCAAAATGTGTTCTATTTTGTAGCCGTTCTATTTCGTAGCATTTTTATTTCGCTCAGTTCTATTTTTTCCAGTTCTTTTTTGTAGCAATTCTATTTTGTAGCATTTCTATTTCGCCTATTTCTATTCTGTCGTACCCTCCCAGTACCAATTTTTTATAATCTTACCATGTCCTGTCCCCGCACACGACTAAAAAGTCGTATTTTCGACTCTCCAAAAATTATAGGACCCCCTGAGAATTTGGGTTCGCGGATGATTTTTTAGACCATATTTTCTACTCAAATTTTATTTTCATAAACTTTTTACCGGTTCACGGTGTCCAGGATTTGAAAAGTGGGCGGAGCCGAGCAAACGCGCCCCACTGGATTTTGGCGCGCGAAATTCAAATTTTGACGCATTTTTTATGTTTTTCGGGAAAAAAAGCATAAATTCTTAATTTTTTCCCACATGTGCTCCAACGGGATTACAGCTGAGGTCTTTAGAAATTTTTTAAGCCTAAGAACGTCGAATTTGGTTCAGCCACCATTTCGAAATATTCGTTTTGAGTTTTTTGGTGTTTTTGCAACATAAATCTAAACGAAAACCGAAGTTTGGGCAATTTTATGGTATTAAAAGATACAATACATACATTTTACAAAGAAAAACAGGTTTTACTGAAAGAAAAATAATAAAATCAATAAAAAAAATGCGAGAGTCGAAAAATGCGCAAGCACCGAAAGTGCGCAAAGCATGTTTGCTGGCGCGCCAGCAAATTAGGCTCCGCCCACATTTCAAATCCTGGACACCGTGCGGTTTAAACTATTTCTAAAACTATTTGACGTAAACTTATCATATTTTTTTATTTTAAGTATGTTTTCATGGAATGTTTACACTTATGCCAATAAAACACATTAACTTTTGAGAAAACCAGTATAAACGCAAAAAAAAAACGTTTAAGAAATTGAAAAATTATCAGTAATTGGTATATCCGCCGTTTTTCTGGATCACTTCGATCACCTTGTTAGACCTGCTGGCCACCAATGTCTTCAACTCGGCTTCTGTGATTCCATGCCATTCAGCCTTGATAGAATCCTTGAGGTCCTGGATGGTGCGGCACTGTTTTCCGTGACGACATACGTGACGGACAAGAATACCACATAGATTCTCGGTGGGTTGAAATCTGGGCTACAAGCTGACAACTCATTTCGAAGCAAACCAATCACTTGTAGTGTTGCTGACTTGAACTGCGGCGTTTTCCAGTTGGAAGATGTGGATGTTGTGTCGTTTGCGAGAGCTTCTGCTTCTTTCGTAATTGATAGGATTATTGACATAGCGACGAATAGCATTCCGGCTTCTTCCAAGTTGACGAGACATCTCATGCAGCTTCAATCCCAATTGGTGCATCACATCAACTTTCGCCTGTTCTGCGGAAGTAAGGAAAGGAGCGCGAGCCAACAACAAAGCTTACATAGTCGATAAGTTCTTCAAATTCCGAAGGTAATGCGGATCACGGTGTTCTACGTAATCGGACGACTGCTGGGCTTGTCTTTGTCAATTTTTCGATTACCCAATTAGAAGCTGTGTAAATCGAGGATGAAGGGGGGGGGGATCAAACCTGTGATCTCCCGAACGACAGCAGTAACCACTACCGACTGAGCTAATTGTTGAACAGAAAAACATGCAAATTACATTAGAAGTCTACAAAAACAGCTCAAAAACAGTTTAAAACAATATAAATTTTATTAAAAACGAAAAAGATGTTCAAAAAAATCATCCGCGCACCCAAATTTTCAGGGGGTCCTATAATTTTTGGAGAGTCGAAAATACGACTTTTTAGTCGTGTGCGGGGACAGGACATGGTAAGATTATAAAAAATTGGTACTGGAGGTATATTTTGATTTTAAATTGAACTGCATTCACAGATTTTTTATATCACTTTCGGTTTTTTCTGGGACCACAAAATCGAGGGGGGGTCCTAAAATTATTGGACGCACTGTATCCGCCCACCCGTTCCCGATAGCTTTTTTCTAAGACTCTACATTTGGATGAGAACGATCCATGACATTTTCCTCCAAGTATCCCCACACAGAAAAGTCAAGCGGGTTAAAATCCAGCGACGAAGCTGGCCGCATTCCCTTGCCCCAGTATTCTGGAAAATGAGCATATAGACAGCTTTGGTGGATTTTGACCTGTGTTACGGTGCCCAGTCTTGCTGATGGATGAAAAGTCTCTGACCATAGTGGTTAGAGACCCACGGACGTTAAACATCCATTAACACTGACTTTTGGCAGACTTCCGAATCGTTTTACACATTACGTTCAGTGAAAACCAATGGAACTTTACTTTCAATTGTTAGGCCGGACGTCCGACAAGCGGCGCAGGCGCGGTGTTCTTCTTCATACAGCTTGGAGATGATGGTGCGGTGCTGAGATGCACTCATATCGACGATAAAACTCGGAATATGATATCACATATTCTCTAAATACTTCGAAAGTTTTCGAAAATTTACTTGGCACCGTGCCAGGACCACCTACGAAGCAAAGTCCACATACTTATCGGCCACCCTGTACACGAAGCAAAATATTTTTAAAAACCCTACATTGTAATTCCTATGATACTTTTTGATAGCCGGGTTAACAGTCGGGTTCTCCTCAAAATTACACGCCATTCCAATCGGCTCAATGTTGAAAACTTGAATGTGTCGGCCAGGGGAATCCACCAAATGAGGACACGCGTCTGTCGTCATGATCTTATTCGGATTATCGTACATTTTCATGATTCGCTGCATGAAATCACCATGCATTTCCAGTTTGTCGCTGTGGAACACAAACTTGTGACCGTTCAAGTACGACGGGAAGCCTTGTCCGTAGAACGCGACAAGATAGTAGTAGAAGAAGGCACGTTCGGTTCGATCAATCGACGTGTATAGTTTCGATATCTTTTGCTGAAAAAAAACTTTTTTTTGCACCAAGAAAAATTGTTATCGTCCTTACCAGCAACTCTGACAGTTTGCAATAGTCTACTAGAATCGTTTGGTAAACAGGAACGAGCTGATTGAACACAATAAGAGCATCTTCCCAGTCTTCGCCTTTCGAGAAAAGATTTCCCGCTTCTTGCATCAAGTTCTCTTTCAGTTGTCGTTGAGTTGAACAGTGCCTGTTCAGCGAGCGCGCGGTCAACCAGGAAGGAAGAGGAATGTCTTCGAACTGAAACTTTTAATAAAATTTCCAGAGAATACGCTGGTAAAGCTGCAAACAACACTATTGTTCGGGGCCACTAAAATAAAAGTACTTCTATGTACAGTGCCGAAAGTACAAAAAGTATACGAACAGGGGTGATTTTGACTGTAACTAAACTTCGGATGATCCGATCGACCCAAACTTGCAGGGATTGAGAAAAACGCTTAAAAAATGAGTTTTAATAAAAGATTACGGTAAGCAGTAACAATTGCAGACTTATTTTCGAATGTTTCGGAAATTGATAAAATCCGAATTTTTTGTTTTTGTTTTTTTTTCTTTTTTTTTCAATTATTATCGTGTTTTCATGCATAAATGTTGTTATTTTGAATGGGTAGACCACGTGGCTCTCTTACTTTGTCAATTCTCAGCACATGGCTATCATCCGGAGACCCCACGAAAAGGGGGGAAACTGTCGAAATGTGGGAACGAAAAGGGGGAAAATGGGCGGAGTCAGCCGCAAAAGTGCCGCAAACTCTTGCGACATTTTTTCTAATAATATTTTTATGTTCAAATTGACCTTATACTTACTTACTTACTTAGTATTTAATATTTTTGAAACTAAAATGCTCGAATCCTTCGTCAAAAATCAAAAAAAAAATTAGGCTCCGCCCATTTTTTCCCCTTTTCGTTCCTGCGTTTCAACACTTTCCCCCTTTTCGTGGGGTCTCATCATCCGTGGTCGTCAGATGGGTCTGCACATGCCCACCCTCGCGAAGCAGTTCAAGACTTCAAAATCGGTTATCTGGGCGACTTTGAACACTCCAAACCAATCTGCTACTGGAAGAAATTCGAAAACATCATCAGGAGACGACAGACAAGCACGGACATCAACTCAGAGCTGAAGGAACAATATGGGGTTCAGGTTAGTTTTTTAAACATTTCTCAGAAAATTTCAGCTGACATGACTTCCAGATGTCCAACGGCACTGTCAAAAGACGCCTGCGCCACGCTGGACTCTTCGGAAGGCGCCCAGTGAAAAAGCCAATGATTCCGGAGAAGAACCGTTCAGCTCGACTGAACTAGGCGAAGGATCATCGGCACTGGAGTGGAATAAGGTACTATGGAGCGACAAGTCAAGGTATTTGATGATTGGTACGGAAGGAATCACCCATGTACGACGTCCAATTGACAAACGGTACGATCTCAAGTACCAGGTTCCGACCGTTAAGCGCGGCAACGTCATGATGTGGGCTTGCTTCCACGGAAATGCTGCCATATGGAAGATTTCAGATGGGTCGTGGGTGGTTATTCCAACAGGACAACGATCCGAAGCACACTTCCCACTTCGTCAAGGACTGGTTTGCACAGCGTCGAGTAAACGTTTTGACCTAGCCAAGCCAATCTCCCGGCCTGAATCCCATCAGGCATCTCTGGGAGGTCCTTGGTAGACGTTTGAAAAACAAAACGGCGAAAAATTGTACCGAGAAGTTCGAGCAACTCAAGGAAGAATGGACCAAGATCCGACTTCAGACCCTGACGAATTTGATCGAGTCCATGCAAAAAGATGTGAGGCCGTTATTAAAGTCAAAGGAATGGCGACTAAGTATTAAGTTAATTGAATCATTTTGAAACATTTCCCCCGGTTTTTCACTTGTCATTTTGTTTTTTCTCGCCCTGAATATCAAAAATCAAAATATCCATTTTTTTCGATTTTTTTTCAAAAATTTTTTTTCTATCGATTAAATTTGTTCTGTTGTTATTCAAACTCATTCTTAAGCGTTTTTCTCAATCCCTGCAAGTTTGGGGTCGATTGTATCATCCGAAGTTGAGTTACAGTCAAAATCACCCCGGTTCGTATACTTTTGCACGGCACTGTATTATTGCACAGCTTCTATATCCCGCATAATAGAGTTATTCCCAAAATAGCAAAAAATAGAATAAAGTATTAAGTTTTCAATCGAGCTGCAAGTAAATGCGCGCTCATGTCTTCATGATGCAACCCGATTGAAAACAGGGCTGGGATTTTACGTTTACGGATTTTACTGGTTTTTAAAGCTTCGTAAATATTTTACGGACTCCGTAAAATCGGTAAAAATGTTAAAGCTATTTTCATCAGTTTGGTGATAAAAATTATTTTTTTCGTATTTCTTGAAGTTTCTCAAAAAATCCTCCGGATACTGCAGAATAACGTTTCTAGTCATTTTCGTGTTTTCCTAAAATCACACAATATTGACGAAAAATGATAATCGAATTCGTTAAATTCGTCAAAAGTCAAATGAAAATGATTATCAAAATATTTGTGAACAATATAATGGATTCGTGACGGAGTGACATTTGGTTAGGATTTATGCGAAGTATTTCTTCAGTTATTTCTTCATTTCTTCGAATAAAAACGTGAAAAAAATTGTCACTCCGCCACGAATCCATTATATGAAAATGACGAAAACGATAATCAAATTACTTTATGGACCTAAAAAAACCGATTTTCGCGCTTTTTTTCCCTATGAAGAATTGAGAAAAAAAAGACAAAAACTACTTTGACTTCAACAACTTGTCGTGTCGAGACCGGCCGATGAAATAATCGGATGCGCCTTTAAATTTTAACCGAATTTCCATTGAAAATTAAAGGCGCATTGCATTTTTCACTGCCGGGTCTCGACGCGATGGGTTTTCTTCCTGGAAAACAACCTGCATAGGGAAAAAAACCGCGAAAATCAGTTTTTTCATCAGCTGAATAGGCCCATTAAAGAAATGTTTGAAGCCGTCGTTTTCTATCACAAGTTTTCAGCATATTTTGGGGAGAATTCCGTGGAGACCAAGTTCATGAATTACGTGAAAACCGTAAACGTAAAATCACACCCCTGGTCCGGGAGTATTTTTTAAAAACCATTAAAATTTACATTCAACATTGTAGCGTGCCGAAGTAACGTCTTCGCCGCTTCAATTTCATTTCCATAGGAAGTGTGCAAATCGTAGAGCTTGTAGATATACTTGACATACAACTCCTCGTGATTATATTGATCATAGTATTTCTGTAGCAAAGTACAGTAGAAAATTAAATAGTACGTAAATAAACAACAAACAAAACAAACTGCTCACCATAAGCTGAAGAGTTCTGCTCATCAAACTATCCGCACATTCGACCGTACTCTTCGATGACACTTCATGGTATTCGATGAGAGCAGTGAGTAATCGGTCGATCCTCTCTATGAGCTCTTTTCCTCCGTTCTCCATCAGATCTTTATCAGATTGGCAGAGAGTGATGGAGAGATGTCTGAAGTGCTCTTTAAAGCCTTTCGTAGCACTGTGCTGATCAACAAGAGTGTCCAATTGCGAAACCAGCTCCGAGGCAAACTGAATTTCTTCATTATTTCAGGAAATAACGATAGCAAAATAATATAAATTCGAACCTCATTAAAGGATCGACTTGAACTCGTGTTGTATTCAGTTTGCATCATGTCGAAAAATATTGGAATAGTCGCTTCTCTTGTTTCATCGTCATCCACAAGCGAAACTTTTAGGAAAGAGCCAATCATACTTGGAATGTATATCAATTTTTGGGATGCTGTAATTATGAATTTCAGCTTTGTTTTGGATCAAACAACAGTGTACCGCCCAATAGTGTCTTAAACACCATTTTTTGCATAGTTGCAAATTTTCGGCCCGGCAGCAATTTTTTTTTACTTTTTTTCATAGTTTCTGGGCAAACATTTTCAGATTTCTTTGCTAATTAAATGTTGATTTTAATGTTTGATTTGTTATAAACACAGTTCTATTTATAAAAACACATATTGAACCTAAAAACTCTAATTTCGGAATTTGAAAGTTTTAGCGTCGGGACGACCGGGCCAGGCCGTAGAAATTCTCCCCACGGCCCGGCCCGTTGCAAGTATGATTTTTGGGTAGATTTTCCTTTCCATGTTTCGATGCTGAGCTAGGATCCATGAAACAAAAAAACGGGATTTTCCGGGAAATAGGTTTGTCTGCTTCTCTGTGTCATTTACCAAAATCATACAAAATTCATCAATTTCCAAATTTCGTTTTCCGGGAAACGATTTTCCTGTCGTTTTCCAGTTTCATGGATCCGGCATCAGGGGTGGGACCAAAAAACTGTTTTTTCGGGATGTTTTTTTGTTGGATGAAAAAATTTTTTTTTTGGTAATTTTTGTAGAGCCGCGGAGGCGAAAAAAATTCCGGTTATTGGGCAAAAACTTATGGGGTTATTCTCGGAACCAGCAAAAAAAGCAAAAAATAGAAAAAACTAGCAAAAATTCAGCGAAAATGCGGAGAATGCTCTGATCGATTTGAAACTTTGGGAAATCATTTCAAAAATACTTCCGATCATTCCCTGAAATTTTCAGACCGAAATATTGATTTTAAAAAATATCGATTTTTATTTCTGAAAATTTTCAAAATCGATATTTTGGTCTGAAATTTTCAGGGATTGACCGGAAGTTTTTTTTAAATTATTTCCCAAAGTTTCAGATCGATCGGAGCATTCTCCGCATTTTCGCTGAATTTTTTGCTAGTTGTTTCTATTTTTGCTTTTTTTTTTTGCTGGTTTCGAGAATAACCACATTAGTATATGTTCCGAATTGACAAAAATTCAAATCTTTAGCGAAAAATTGGAAACATTTCCAGTTAACTGGTAGAAGTACGACATTTTTGGAACTTTTTTGTTTTTAAATTTTGTTGAAATATTGTTTTGTCCCACCCCTCCCTCTGGGAGGTTTCGAAACCTGCTACTTCGAAAATTTACCGGAAAATTTAGCGCTGAAAATGCACTAAAGTTTGGAAACGTCCAAGAGCCAACTCAATTTCAAGTAGTTCTATTCCGCAATAGCACCATTTTACAATCGTTTAAAATTTAAAAACTTTGAATTTTGATTTCTTGTCCGGATAAACCCAAAATTGTTTGATTTTCAACCGCAAATTCAACATTTTTCTATTTTTTGAATACAATACACACAACTCTCTACTTTTTTTCTTTCCGGTTTTGAAATGCCCCGGTTCTAAAAACGTCGCAGAGCCGTTTAAGCCTCTTCCATTAAAAAAATTCAAATAACTCACGACTTAACCGGAACCACATGCTTCGAAGATCCTTGGCAGCAGCTTTTCTGAGTTGAATTCTCACGTCTTCATCCTCACTTTTCATCCATTCATGCTTCGAATTCAAGCCTTCTTGGGTGACAAACGAAACAACAGTGACCATGTATTCTCTCCACATCTATAGCAAACATTAAATGGAAATTTCCAAAAATCTGAAGCCAACCTCTGGACAAAACTTGTCGTTTGAAAAGAACGTCTGCACTGCGGACATCACAAATCGCAACGATTTGTGGATAACTCTGGAATTTCATAGTTATCTCTGTTTTTTTTCTGTTCATTTTTAAATATTTAGCTGCCGAGGCTAAGCGGCGGAACACAGTTTGTTTGCATTGTAGAAAGTGAGAAAAAAAAATTGAAAAGAGAGCATATAGAAATAGATTGTTGACAAACACTCACTTGTTCTGCAGCATGATCATATCTCTCCACGTCGGCGGAAAAGCGTTTCGATTCAAAAGGTCTCTGATCATTTGCACCATTTCCATCAGAAAATCGCGTTTGTCAGTGTCCAACGGTCGTTGTTCCACGTATTCGCTGAACATTTGCGCCGACATTTTGTCCAAAAGTGCCAGAATGACCGAGAAGAAGTGACCACGAGCGTCGTCATCCGTGTGTTTATCGTCGTGAATGACACGGATCATTGCTTGAACCAAAGGACGATAGACCATTAGGATGAACGCAGTCAGCTCGCGTTCTCCACTGTCGCCCCCGCTTTTCTGAAAATAGTAGCCGTTTTGACAATTTGTGGTTATTTTTTGAACTACTGCAACTACCGTAAACCTACAGTAATCTTTCTGAAATTTTGTCGGTGTTATATTGTGGTCACCATAAGTCTACCCTGAAAGTTTGTTCCCGCTGGGTACAGCCTGAGCGACTTTGAAAAAATTGGGTTACTGTAGCTACAGTAATCCTACAGTAATCAACAAATTTTATGATATGGTCTCGAAGCGCTAGTATGTCAAGTATGGGATAGATCGTATGGTTGACAAAAATGTTACTCCGGGTAATGGCGGGGACACACACACACACACACACACACACAAAAAACTATTACTTTAGTAAGAAGTAGATTTGCAGAGGCAGGCGAAAGAGATTATGTAAATCAGGAATGCCACAAAACATGACATTTTTATTTTCTTTTTTTATCGAAATATTTCCGGAAATTATAAAAGTTACCGTTTTTCAGACTTGTGCAATGAGAAGCAAGATACCGTATTTACTCTAACTGCCCGGAACTTCTAATTTCATCGTATTTTAAGAAAAATCGTAATAAAATCTGGAAACTTAGCGACATCGCGCCAACAGCATGTGTGGCACCTTAAAAGTGGGCGACAGGAGGGAACTGGGAGGGAGCGTGCTTCGATCCAAAAAAAAGGTCAGCTCTGATGTTGGGGGTGGTCTAATGGAGCGTGGTGGGGGCTATGATAGAAGATTCTAACGTAAAAACTACATTTTGCGACCAGCCCTGACCAAAAACATGATATTTGAAATGTGGTAGTCAATCTACAAACATAAACTTACTAATAACTTTAACCAAACTCTTCTTGGTTAAAATGCATATTTTTGTGTTTTAATAATGAAAACATACCGCATCGGCGAAAAGTCGTTCTAGAATCGCGGCAATGATGCTAGCACATTCCGCAGCGCGATCAGCAAATTCTCCCTTTTCAGTAGCCGCGTTATCGAGTTGCACGATATCGAGAGCGATTTGAAGACAAGGGGATAGAAGTTGATCTCGGCAAACTGGCAACTGAAATGAAGTTAATGTGGATCTAATGAAACGAACAAATAGGGAACATGGGTGGGACCAAAATGTTTTTTTAAAGGTTTTTTTTTTTGCTTTTTGTTGTTGTTGTTGTGCAACTCTACTATTCCATATCACTCTTCGGTCACGGATCAGCGTCTCCTCGCGGATCGAATGGCGTAACAGCCAAGCAAAGGGATGTAGCTGCAGCCACTGAGTCCTTCCATAGTTTCGACATGGGTAGCGGCTTGGCAGGGTAGCATTTCAGGAAATAGTTCAGATCCCCCACATCGTCGCTGCACTTGATGCAACTCTCCACTGGGCGATTTTCCACTTTTGCCTTGTATTTTTCGAGTAGAAGAGATCTCTCCGCCCTCAACCGCGCCAGTTCCACCCTGGTGTTCCTTGGTAATGTGGACTCTTCCTCGCGCAATGGTGGTGGTTGTTTTCCAAGTATTGGGTGGGTGCAGTGGTTGCTGAGGTAGCTCTTCACGAAACTCGTGTGCTCCCCAGTATCAGCTCCTCGCTCAACAGCAGCATCCTCGTTTCGTGGTAGACCAGCTGTCTGGGGGTGTCCTTGGTGAGGCCACAGCAGGCTTTGAGCCCCCCCCCCCCCCCCCGACATACTGTCTCTCGAGCTTCGTCTTCTGGGTCTCCGACATGAGCTGGTGCCACGCTGGTCCAGCGTACGTCGCAAGAGGCTTGATGATCGCCTTGAACGTGCGGAGCATAGTCTTCTTGCTCGATCCCCATTTAGCACCTGCCAGAGCTCTCAGGATGTTATTTGCTTTGGCCAGCCTTGCGCTTACTTGCTCCATATGACCATTCATTTTCAGCATGGTATCGAGTTCCACTCCTATCAGCCTGATCCTGTTTTGCATTGGGATAGCCGAGCCTTCCCATTTCAGTCCTGGATCGTACTTGAATTCTTTCGTATCCGCCGAAAAAATGGTCACGGTGGATTTGCCTGCACAGATATCCAAGTGTTTATCCTTAAACCATTTTTGGAGAGAATCGAGCGCATCTTTGGATTTTTCGGCGGCCTTGCTTATTGTTAGCAGCGGATCTTGCACTAGCAGAGTCATGTCGTCGGCGTAGGTGATGATTCTGGTATCTGGAATCGTCGGCACGTCCCTTATGAAGAAATTGAAGAGGTTCGGTGATAGCACGGCCCCCTGTGGCACTCCTCCTTTCAGTGTGAACCAGCTGAATTTGACTTCATCGTATTGGACACGAATCTTGCGTTTGTAGAGGTAGTTTCCCAGCTAGCCGCACACGTTTTTGTCGGCGATGGCTTCTTCGAGTCCGCACAGCAGCTTGGAGATTGAGATCGTGTCGAAGGCAGCATTCATGTCCAAGCATGTCATGATCGTACGGCATGCCGGCTTCTTCATGTTAAGACCACCCACAATGCAGTTTGTGGCTTCAGTGATTGCCGTCGTCGTGGAGTGGTTTTTCTTGAAAGCGTGCTGGTCCTTCGGCGACTCAATTTCTTGGCGAATTCTCTCAAGGATAATGCTTTCGAGCACTTTTGCGACATGTGACAGTAGAGACACCGGGCGGAAACTTTTTATCTCGGTCGGATCTTTTCCAGGTTTCGGCAGCATAAACACGTTAGCTTTCTTCCAAGAATCCGGGACCTTGTTCTCATCGATTGACGCATTGAAGAGCTCGGCCATCAGACTGATGCAGTTATCCGGGACGTGTTTGAGGTGCAAGTGGCATATCCCGTCCGGTCCAAGAGCTTTTGAGGGCTTCCCTTTCACAATCACCAGTTTCACCTCTGCATGGCTGATCGAGCTCGCTGGTAGTTGGGAACGGAGTTTCTTCAGCCTTCTTTTGGTCTTCCTCCATGTAATGCGTTCCTCCCGGCAGTCTCTGTCTTTTCCGACGGCTACAAGGCTGCGTGCCATCGAATTCGCGGTAGTTTTCCCGTGGAACTGCAGGGACCATTTACGTTTGGTCACGGGATTCCCCCCAGGGGAGCAATTCCCTGCAACAACCCAACGCTACAAACCTACCGATCAAGGAAAGGAAGGATCATCTACCCAATTCCATCAGTTTTTTTTTTGCTGAGCCGCGGTGGCGAAAAAAATCAGGTTTTTGGACAAAAACATAGTCAGTATCTGCTCCGCGTTGACAAAATAAACTCTAATTTTAAACGAAAACAGAAAACGTATTTTTTGTTTTAAAAAAATGTTTTTGTTCCACCCCTGATAGGGAACTCTTACCGAAAAGAATCTAGTCTCGACAACCTGTGCAATGAACCCTAAACGTTCACGAGTGACAATGTTACTTCCAAAGTTGTTCATCAAGTCCACGATGAAACTGCATAGATTTTCCGAGGAACACGAATCACTTTCATACAGCAAGTCGATAATTGTTGGAATGCTCTTTAGCGCCGTATTCTGCACAGTCATTTTCACTTTTTTCTCAGACATCAACATGACGAGAGATTTCATGAATTCTCGAAGATACTGTTTGTACGTTTTCTCAAAACCCTCATACTCTTCAAATTTCATGCCACACTTTTTCGAGACCACAACAATTTTGAACAACGATCCCATCACTTTGAACGCGTTTCTCGCCTTTTCATTCGATTCGTCCGAATCCGATTGAACGTATTGGTTGAGACATTTTAGAATTTTTCTGGAATAAAATAGTAATTAAAAGTAAAACAAATTTCAACCAGAGAGTTTCTAATAAAAATAAACATACAGGGAAGCCGATGTGAATGAAAACCTTTTGAGGTAAGACTCGAAAATTTTTGCTGCCTGGGGATGCCGTTGTTCTTCTACAAAAAACCAAGAAAAAACATTAATTTGCAAATGTACATATTCCTAGAAATCTTACCGCACAATCGAAGAATTGCAACAATCACATCAAACGCAATCATCTCCGAAGTTTCGCGGTCATGCCATATTTCAAAAAGGGCATCAAGGAGGTGAGAAATAAATCTGATCATTTCATTTTCCGTGTCACCAATTGGTTGAGCAAGAGCGATCAATGAAGGTGTCAGATTGACACAATTCATTCGCCATCTGAGGACATTTAGAAGATGTTCGTTTTGAGTTAGCATTGAAGAACAAGAGTGAGTGGAAATGAGCACACAGCTTTTCTCGCTCAAACTGAATCCAGTCGCGTGCGGTTTTGAGCTTCCAATGGATTCTTTTAAAGTTCTACGAGTGGCCGGTAGGCTCATGTACGCGATATTCTCATCTGCGAAATAAGTTCCTGGATTATCGATTTTATACACAACTAGATCGTGTTCTCCGTCGCAAATCAATCCGGCATTTCGTATCAGTTGAACATGAGCAATTGCAAAAGGTCCCTTCTCTGGTTTTGGTTTGTCGTACGACTTCTTCGAGTAGAACAAAATTCGCAAATAGACGTCATGAGACGCACTTGTTGGAAGAACAATTTTGATTGGTTCCGCCCACATTGGCTTATCGGTGTGATAAACGACGATACTCTTGTAGACTGTACTTAGAAGAGGACCAGTTACCGAGACGGTCTCAAACACATTTTCCATCACTTGCCCATTAGATTCGACGACATGAAGACGTGCTTCAATGTTGCGATCGGAAGATTTCCCAGTGAGTTCTGCTTGCATTAGAGTGATGTACATTTCATTGCGAGATTCTTCAATAGACACGGCAGTTCGATCGGCTCTTCGAAGGATAGCTGCAGGCGACCGGCTGAACAAGTGGGGATGTCTTTCTTTAATCTGAGCAACATTTCCAGGCACAAGTTGCGAGCTGATCAAAAGTTTTGTCTCCATGCTATTGCTCAAGTTCTTTGGAATTCTGTTGGTAACTTGATAAGATTTAAGAGCCAAAGGAAGTTCTGTTTCTCGATTTAAAAAAAGCACACACTCTTTGGCTTCATGGGTAATTCCAGCCGAGAAAATACTTTTAATTTCCGTGATATCTGATGCAAAAGACTGCCGACAGTAAAAACTCTGTGGTATAACTTGTTCATGTCCGTGTCGTTTCAAAGTAGCACTCGATGATTCAATTGGAGCCACGTGGACCAAGCGAGTGACCATAAGATACTTTTTCCGAATGTCTTCTTTCGCAAAGTCCGTGAAAAGTGCTTTCAAGTTCAGATCCGTTTGCTTTCCACTTTCAGTGTTCCACAGAAATGTGTAACAGTCTCTGTAAAGCAACGGTGTGGTAACATCAAGTTTTTCATAGTGTCGTTTTAGTGTTTTTGAATTCTGTGGACTTTCGTCGCATACCGTAAAAACTGTATTTGCATGCAGGAGCCCTCTAATAGAAGCACCCTCCGCCTTAAAATGACCTTAAGAAAAATAGAAGTGTCCCCTTTAATACACTGCGGTCAATAAGTTTAGGACCCCCCTAAATTTTGGGGGTCTGGCCAAAACTAGAACAGATATGAAAAATCTGTGAATGTAGTTCGATTCCAAATGTGAAATAATCCCCGTGGCCAAATTTTGGTGTCCCTACCACTATCTGTCCCCGCGCACCACCAAAAAGTCACTTTTTTGGACGGTCAATAAGTTTAGGACCCCCTCGGAAATAGGGTGGATTTGGGAATTTTTTGATCGGATTTTTGCTTAAAAACTTGAAATTTGTTTTGTTTCTGTTGTTTTTCTTATAGTTTTGTTTAGAATTCGCGTTTTGTTCACGTTTTTCACAACATTTTGTGAAATATTTTGCGATTTTTCAGGTCCTGTGGTGAAAAACAGTGGTTTCAGACAAAAATGAATGTATTTCATGCTAAAAAAAATAAGAAATCAAGAAAAACAATAAGTAAGAAAGAAAATCTAGTAACTGGTCGCTCCTTCATGGTTCTGGATGACCTTGAACATTCGGTTGGACATACTCGCGACGAGTTTCTGCAACTCTGCCACACTGATCGAGTCCCATTCCTGGAGAAGAGCGGCTTTTAAGTCCTGTACGGTGTTGTACTGTGTCCCGTTTTTGTAGACCCGACGTGCCAAGATACCCTAGAGAATCTCTATTGGGTTCAAATCTGGACTGTATGCCGGTCCGTCCAAGACATTGATTCCTTTTGATGTCAACCATCCCATTGCCTCTTTGCTCGTGTGGATACTGGAATTTTCTTGTTGAAAGACATGGGAACGACGTAGGTTTTGGAAAAACGGGACGATGGCCTTCTGAAGTGTCTCGATATACGAAAAAGAGGTCTCTGTCGTGGTGATGAATTGAAGCTTCATCTTCTTCCCATCACAGAATTCCGTTCACGTCATTTGAGATCCGCTTCCGAAGTTCCTCTTCGTAAATATTTGGGGTTCCCTTTACAGATCTCTCCAATACTGTCTGTATCCATTCAAATAGTGTTGGATGGCGTTCCTGCTTCTCTCGATTCTAGATTCCATCTTGTGAAGCGATAATCCCAGCTGGGTCTTCACATCAATTTGCGATTGCTCCGCACTGGAGTGTTGATCCTCGTTTCATGATGAGATAACTAATTCTTTACCGATATATTTGGTTCTTTTAGGCCTAGCTTGTTATTAATTTCAATTTTGTCCCTGCACATCATACTCTTACCACGAAAACCGACTACTGTACTGCAATCGACTGCTCTCAACAGTGATCAAGTTATATTGTTTCAAAAGTTAAAAAAAAAAAAGAAGAAATGGGAAAAAAAACGAATTCTAAACAAAACTATAAAAAAACAACAAAAATATAACAAATTTCAAGTTTTTAAGCAAAAATCCGATCAAAAAATTCACAAATCCACCCAATTTCCGAAAGGGTCCTAAACTTATTGACCGCCCAAAAAAGTGACTTTTTGGTGGTACGCGGGGACAGATAGTGGTAAGGACACCAAAATTTGGCCACGGGGATTATTTCACATTTAAAATCGAACTACATTCACAGACTTTTCATATCTGTTCTAGTTTTGGCCAGACCCCCAAAATTTAGGGGGGTCCTAAACTTATTGACCGCAGTGTAGAAGGGTCCCTTTAGCGAAGTAATGTGGCCTCAGGCAGAGCGACGCGAAATAGCGATTTTTATCATTTTTTCTTGCATGTATATGACCTAAACTTTGTAATTTGAGGTAAAACATAACTTTCCACGCTCCAGAGGCATATATGAATGAACCTTTTTTGCCGGGCGAAAGAGTTTGTCGGTCTTTGCAAGGGGCTCATAGGCCGTTGTATGTAGTTCGTCGAGTTTTGAAATGGGTTGGGAAGGTTTTTTTTCGTGATTTTCGGGTTTTCACAAGTTAGTAAGAAACCTAAAGTTTGTTAAATACTGGCCACCACACAAAGACCGACAAACCCCTTTACCGGCAAACAAGAATCATTCATACGCACTGGGGCATGAGGAGGGAGTGAGTAAACGCGCTCGGATGCACACACTTATCGGAGAGAGAAATAAACAGAAATAGTGGCATCCGGCTTCAGATGGTAGTTTATCGACAGAAGAATATAGAGAAATTGTTGTGGAGCGTATTATCAGCAAGAAAAGAAGAATGAATTGCGACAGCGACACTTCAATTGATGTAAGGAATGATGCATAGTTTATTATTTTAAAACACATTTTTCTGTCATATAAATATACCGTATTTCCTCTAATATAACCGCACACTCTAATTGAAGTGCACCCTATAATAGAAGCACACTCACTGGCTGTGCACTTTCTTTTATTAGTTGTACAGTTGTATTCGTATAGTTGAATTTCTTTGAACTTATTGTTTTTGTGGAATTTTATCTGAATTTGTTTAGATTTTGTGATGTTTTTTGGCTCTCGAACGTTTCGAAAGTGTATTTTTCGAAGGTTTTTCTGGATTTTGTCGACGCGGTGTTTCACGCAATCATTTTAAAAAGCTTTTTAAGAAAAATTCCTCAAACACCGCTACGACAAAATGCAGAAAAACTCTCGAAACATCCACTTTCGAAACGTCCGAGAGCCGTTTTTTTTTGGCTCTCTGAAATTTTACAAAAAACTAGAAGAATCATAGAAATAAAAAAGGTAAGTGTGCGGGCCTGTGTGGAGCTAAATAGTATTTCAAGTGCCAAGAATCCATATAGTCAATTTAAAATCATTAAAACACTTACGTTGTGAACATCTTCTTTTCCAGATCGTATAGAGCGATGCTGATTTGACAAGAGTATTTACAGTGCAATTCGACTGATTTGATCGAAAGGAGAAGTGAAAAACTTCCATTAGGCGCAACGGTGTTCTCAGTTTTGTCTCTCTTAAAGGGTTAAGTTCATATGCATTTATATATTTTAGTCATAATTTCTAATCACAAACCAGCTGATTTCCAACTCGCCGTTGCGATGAAATGTGAGCTTCGTAAGTTCGGAGAAGGGATAGACTTTCCACATCAAGCGGAACGCCTTCATCGTCTCGAATTACGACATCCATACCGAGAAGTGTATTTCCTCGATCCACCAATATTGAAACCCTTATTCGAAGTTTACTGAGCTCTTCGATTGGAATGCCGCCTGAGAAAAAAAAAACTTTAATCGGGTTATTTGTAGAAAAGCGAGACTGTCGCGAAAAAAAGGATTGTCAATTTTTTAGATTCGGATCGGGTTTTTTTTGGCATTATTTTCCAAAGTTTCAGGTCAATTTCTCGAAAATTAATGGTATTTCATGAAAGTTATTGTAAATTAAATTTTTTCATGTTTTTTCCCTTACCACTCTCGATTTTTTGCTTAATAACGAGCAACTCGTTGAACGAATCCATCAAATCTTCAAATGACGCGATTTTCGTGCTCGTCATCAGCAAATCTTTCATTTTGGTCCACCATTCGTTAACAACTCGGGAGATTTCGTCAACAACTAGATATCCATCACTTGTTGATACAAACATTGACTTTTGCACAAATTGGACAAATGAGAGCGGAAATAGGCCGCATTTTTCGACCTTCTCGTCAAACTTTCGACCAAAACCCCACTCTCCGTGCTGCCCGTAAACACAAATACGATCGCCAATGAGCAATTCTAATTTTTGGATTCCGTCTGGAGTTGGTAGCGGCTCGTCGAACGTGTATTGAGCTGGACAAAAAACAATTAATTGTTATAATCGTGAAAATTACCGATCGCGTAACGTAAACCCGTTGTTTCCATCATTATGCACACATCTGCCTATATCTGGAAATATGACAATTTGGAATAAAAAAACAAGAAGAGTGGAAAAAAAAAAACAATTAATTAAAAACGGAAAGAAAGTTGTGTCATCAAAAATCAAGCAGAAAATATTTGTTGAACACTTGTCCAAGAGTAGTACACCTGTCGCGGACTAACGTTTGCAGCAACGAATAATTAGGCCACAAGCACCCCGGCAATTCAATTTCATTGCAATTTCTGCAGAAAATTTTTTTTTCTTCATATTTATTGACTATATAATTTAAATTTTTAGAAAATTAATGGAAGACAGCGAATCGTCATCGAACGCGATTGCTAAACCGAAAGCGCCGCCACGAAAAAAGAAGCGATTTAGGAAGAAGAATGCGGGAGAAGACGAAGAGTGTAAGTTTTTTTTTCAAATATTTAGAAAAACACATAATGCTCGTTTAGATATAGAAAACAAAAACGTGGCAAAGACAATAAATCAACGATTCAAATCGAAGAATGTCAAAAAGCAAGACGAAACACCAATGTTTGAGGTGCGAAACGGAAAAGCGGTCGTCAAAAATTCTGGAAATCACGAAATGACAGTGAGCAGGACACTCGATTATCACATGAACAAACTTTTCCAGGTAAATCTATATTATTTTATGTGGTTGTTTATAGAATTTTGGCACTCTGACAAAACATTTTAAAATCCGAGGAACACGCCCCGCCCCTTTGCAAATCTACGGCATAACATGAATTTCGGCTTAATGCAGGAAAATCAGTGCCGCAGACTCGCAAAATGTTTCCTGGTGTTGTCAGGGCCTCATAAATTCAAAAAAGTTAGTTAAAATACGAAATTTGTGAAATATTTTGTAATTTTTCGACAATTTAAAATGTGAATAGCCACATTCAAATGAATCTAGAAAATATAAAATAAAAAACAATTTTTTTTAAAACAAAATTTAACAGAATTGTAATCATTTCGCGAACAGTTTTTAAAAGTTGCTAGTCTATTTATATACAAACCCCAATTTATATTACTAAATTCAACAACGGGAAAAAGTGTTTATTTTTGCGATTTTTAAAAATTGAATCTGTTTGAATTATTAAACATTTTTCCCCCTTTATCAAACATTTTCAGTGGGAAGAACAGGCTGATGCCATCGAATCTGCGTACACGTGTGCTCTGTGTCACATTTCTGGATTTAAAAGGGAACTTTTCGGACCGTATTATACAATGCACAATCCTGCAAAGTACTGGCCGACTTTTCTAGCTAAAAAACCGGTAAGAAACCTTTGCTACTATTATTTAGGGTTTGATGTTTGTAATCTGCGCTCTATGGGAAATTTATGTTTTATAAAAAAAGCACCAAAATCATCCTTATATATAAAATTACGTTTGGGTCTGTAACTGAGTTTCTTGGTGTGTCTGTTTCGAAACTGCATGGCTGAAGCGAACTGAGCGCCCGAGACCAACACAAAAACTCGAACTCCGGTCTGTAGCTTACCGAGCAAGCGTTTACCCGAATGCGCCACAGGGCACACGCAAGAAATGAATGAAAAATAAATCTAAAAGAAAGAAAAATAAATTATTTTAGAAATGAAAAGAAATCAAAAGTAGCTTTTGATGCAGCCAGGCTTGTAATTTTTAAAAAACTCCTTGAAAGCAAGATAACCAAAGTGCGCGGAGCTTGCCTAAATGCGATCCGCAAACCCCGAGAAAAAACATTATTAAAATGACAGTAGAAGGCTAGAAAATGATATAACAAGGCATATGTAAATTTAATGTATTCCCAATAGAGCCCAGATTACACCCCTCCACCGCAAAAATAAATTCCCTGGTTTATTGCATGCAGAACGTCAAAAAACCAGTGAAAATCGAATTGTGGTTACACGGAACATGTGCACTGTGGGCTCCAAATCTTCATCTCGTCGGCTCTCAACTCTCGAATCTCGATCCTCAAATGGATATTTTCTGGTCTCAAACGTGCTCAATTTGTCGAAAAAGTGGGGCCTCTGTTGTTGTGCAAAACAAAAAGAATACATTTGTGCACTATCCATGTGCGCAGAGCAAAGGTTGCTTTTTTTTTTTGGAAATTCCAGAGAGTTTTCTCTTATCAGCGCACATTTTTTACAGGCTACAAACTCGACGAGCACACTCTCTTGTGCAATTCTTGAAACAAATCGATTCTTAAAGCATGCATATTTTTTATTCCTTTTCTTCCCTTTTTTCTGTCTCATTTCATCTATCTACCATCTAGTATATAAGGCTCTGAATCTGTTCCAAATTATATTTTTTATCGAACTTAAATTTTTAAAACCAGTGTTTTTTAAAAGTAAAATCACGGCTAAAAACAAGATGGAAACATTCAGAGGCCATATGCAAGAAACTGGAAAACGATAGGAAAACGAAATTCGGAAAACGCTGATGTAAACATGATGAGGGTGAGAGACGCAGGTGAGCCATGTTTCGGAAAACGGTTTTTCTATTTTTTCCAGTTTCTTGCATATGGCCTCAGATGGCATCCACCGAGAACGGCAGATGCTTTCTAAAAAAATTAATAGGACAACATAAGTAAGATTTTGTGCTAATGCCCAGTGAACGACACTTTGAAACAAAAAAAATTTCCATCTTTCGGCCCAAAAAAAGCGGTCTTTTTGATTGTTATATAAAAAAAGTTAGAGATGAAGAATAATAGTTTTCTATATTTTACTGTTTTCCCGATTGACACAGTTTGAAGTCTAAATAAACGTGCTACTTCTTTTGTTTATTAATACTTAGTTGTGTGATACTTGTGAGGTTCGACTTCAGTTTCCATCCTGGATACTGCGCACCGCGAACCAAACTGTGATCGAAGAACGGACCGACTAAGTAAGTAAGTTCGTTAAATGAATAACCCCACTATGAGAGCTTGGAAGAAGCCTAAACTTCTTGTCGCAGCAGATATAATATAAGCTAGTTGTGGGTCACTTCAACACTCGAATGGGTCCTAGACAACACACGGAGCGGTACATTGGAACACACACGATGGAACCGCAAAACGAAAGTGGCGAACTCCTCGCGACTTTGTGAATCGAATCGAATCGTCTATGACAAATGAACTCACAATTCGGAAAGCCGTCACATAGACGCTGGACCCACATCCGCCAAACTGTACAGCACGAAATTGACCACATCCTGGCCAATAGAAAGTTTGTTACTGAAGTCTCATTTCACAACTGAAGCGATTATCGTCGGCTCTGTGGAACCCTGCACTTCATCACCAACATCGCAACATTCGAACAGGTTAAACCCGGTCATTTACCTGGCAATTAATGCCACTGCCAGAGTCATCTCGATCGCTGACATCGATCAGGACTACATCAAGCTCATCGCAATGCTCATGGAACTCCAAGAGGAAGCAGTATTTCGAAGGCAACTCTACAGCTTCTCGTTAAACGACCTTTTATGAACAGATCCGACACCATCTTCACGTAACTGATAATAGAATGCCGAGAAGCCGTCAAGAAAGACCATGAAGAGTTTGCCAAATCTTGCACGCCGCGAACAACAATAAAAGTCTGAAGAAAATCGCAAGAGACATCCAAGAATGCAACACCTGTATTCCTTGCCTCAAATCATTGACCACCGATCAAAGCAACACTTATCGGACCGAGATGGAGCAGGAGATCCAACAGTTCTACTCGAAACTGTTCAGTAGTAACTAGTAACCGATACCCACCAGAGTTGCATGGAATTCCGACTTCCGACTTCCGTTTTAGAAAATTTCACTTCCATGCAACTAGAAAAAATGTAGAAATGTAAAATTACGATTCGAGAGGACGTACTTGGCGTGAGATGTTCTGTTTGCAAGCCCAAAACGTTATTTTGTTAAGATACCGTAAAACCTGTAATAGAAGGACATTTCCTTCTATTCTCAACCCCCCTCAAATGATGTCCTTCTAATATAGGGTGTCCTTCTAATTTTCGGAGCATGATAAAGGAAGAATCAATTTTTGAAGGAAACATTTTTATCAAAAAGCTTCCATCAAACCAGTTGTTCGGGGACTGAAAAATGGTAGGGGGTGGGGTACTATGGTATAGAGCTCGTACGGAATAGCACTTCGCGGGATAGAACCGCTTGAAATTGAGCTGTACCGACCCGCGCAATTCTATTCCGTGCGAGTTCTATGTAGTATCCCCGAAAAATGTGTTCCAAACAATGCACTTTAAAAAAATTTCCAAATAATTTTTCTGTTGTCTCTATTCTTCTCGTTGCTCTGCTTGTGAATCCACTCCAATAATTACTGGGGTTTGAGGAGGGAGTGAGTAAACGCGCCCGGACGCACACACGCAACGCATCCAAATCAGGCCAAAAAAAATTTAAAAAGGCGCACGAATAATTTCACATCATCGGAGAGAAAAACGAAACCAAAATCGTGAAAATTAAATACGAAACTCTATTCAAAATTATTTCGCGCGCGTTGGTTTTTCTCTCCGATAATGCGAAATTTTTCGCTCCCTTTTTTATTTTTTGGGCCTCATTTGGATGCGTTGCGTGTGTGCTTCCGGGCGCGTTTACTCACTCCCTCCTCATACCATACTGCAATAAGTTCTTATGAAATTTGGCATCTTTCAAACGACGGCCACCACCAGGCAGACGTCGATAATCCGAACTCATGAACTTGTTTTGTGACATATCCTCGATTTCGTCATGTTGAAATTATATTTTTTAACAAGAAAACAGAGAAAAAAAGAAGAAAAATTTGGAAACAAACGTTTAAAAAAGCGTGGGTGTTCTTAGTAAAGTGTCCTTCTAATATAGGCGTTCTTCTATTATAGGGTGTCCTTTAAGGCTTCCATTCGGACCAATTTTCGTCCGTCCGGTCCGTCCGTTCGTCCGTCCGTCCGCCGTCCGTCCGCTTCGTCCGCGGTTCGTCCGGTTCGTCCGGTTCGTCCGCGGACGGTCCGGTTCGTCCGTTTCGTCCGGTTCGTCCGGCACGCTCTATTTGGCTGGGAATATTAATTTATGGCACTCTCTTTAAAAATTCTGACATTGAAAATGTAAGCGGTTGCAAATTTATGTAGAATTAGCTTTGCAAAAACAAATTTTTTAATTTTTTTCCGAATTTTTGATAGCCGAAACAAGACATTTCTGTTGATATTTTCAAGAAAAAAGAACAAAAACAGCTTTTGAAAACAAAATATAACAGAAAGAAAAAGAAAAACTAAAAAGAAAAAAAACGGACGAACCGGACCGACCTCGGACGAACCGGACGAACCGGACGAACAGCGGACGAAATTCGTCCGCTTTTTTTTCGTCCGAATGGAAGCCTTAGTGTCCTTCTATTTTTCAATGTCAGCCTAAGACTGTCCTTCTATAATAGGGGTCCTTTAATTATAGGTGTTCTTCTATTATAGGTTTTACGGTACACTGTTTTTGAAGAATTTTCTGGTCTTTAGTCCCGTTTTTTTTCCAAATTTTTTAATGTTAACATCCGACTTCCATTTTATAAATGTTCACTTCCATGCAACTCTGATACCAACCCATGATTGCATCACCCATCGGGATGGAAATTTTATCACCGTACCTTCTGATGGGAATCTGCTCTGTTACCGTAAATACTGTATTACAAGCTAACCTGTATTAGAAGATCACCCTGTAATAAAAGCCCACCCTGTAATAAAAACCCACCTGTAATATAAGCCCACCCTTGAGACCCCTTTGAAAAATAGAAGCCCATGGGCTTATAATACAGTATTTACGGTATTTGCTCATTCCCGAACGAAAAAGCAGTTGGAGATGATAAAATCAAGGGTACGTCTACATTGTTGGGCAACTCGACCAAAAAAATGAATTGGAGCCGGAACTTAACCGAAGACGCCGAGCAGCATGGGCTGCGTTTAACAAAATCAACAACAACACAGGTTCCCTGTCTTGCCCGCAATTCCGGGCTCAACTCTTCGATTCCATTGTTTTACTGGCTCTAACGTATGTCTCTGAAGTTTGGTCCTTCACAAAGGCACTTTCTGAAAGAGCCAAAGTGTCCCACGCATCATTAGAAAGAATACTAATTGGATTCTCGCTTTCTAAGCAAGAACCGGGATCCATTGCACACCTTCCCAAAAATGAAGCTTGTGTGGGCCTGCTGTCAATGTATGCAGAAGGTTCAGGAGGTCACGTAAAGTCACGCCCTCTCCTAACGTCGTTCAGTTAAAAAATGTGTCTCGTAAAGTGGTCATTCTGTATTCGCAAAGAAAGTTGAAAACATAACATTAGGTGGAGAAAAGTCAAGAAAGTCTTGGCATCTTGGATGGCACTAGAAATATACCGTGAGCCAAATGGGACAGGGATCGAAGTTGTTTTCTGAAAGTTTCATGTCTCTCCTCTTCTCCGGGAATTTTCGGCAATTTGCGCTGAAAAATGCCCACTAGCTGCCCATTATCTGTACCGGGCAGATTTGTCATTTCATTTTGCTCGGCAATTAGCGGCCTTGTTGCCGATAATTCCCTGACTATGAGTTCTATGTTCACATGAGACGAGAGCGCACCAAAGTGCAACTGCGCCAGAGAAAACAAAAATAGATACCAGATCTTTCTCGACAATCTAATAATTATCAAATCATTTTTTTGGCCTTCAAAAGTTTTCACCCAGCCCTGGAAAAAATAAGCTTTCTACCATTGCATGGAGTTTCCCAAATTTCCCATTTTCCTACGCCTAATCGGCTCAAATTTCTGGAAAACAAACCCACTCAACAGCTTTTTTTCGTCATCAGTAATTTTCATATCTCATTTTTTTTTCGGCCAAATATCAGTGTGTATTATCGTTTTATTACTGTGGTTACTCGGCATTTAAAATCCCCCAATTTTGTTATATATATTTTTTTGTCACACCGTGGACGAACCTTGAGTGTTTAAGGTGACAGTATTTTTAAAATGGTTAATGACTGATGTTGTATTTCATTATTAGTCGTTTCTCTCACATTTTCGTTTTTTTTTTTTCAAAATTCACCATATCTAATTGTAAGCTCATTTCCTTTTTTTTCGCGTCGTCCCTCGCTTCTTTAGCGCTCAGCTCTCCATCCTCATTTTCATTTTCATTTTTATTCGCTATTTGCTTTTCTTCTTCTTTTTCTTTTTTTTCAGCTCTCAAAAAAAGAAGAGACGCAGGGCTCGTGAAACCGACGTCATCCTCTTCTTCTGAAAGCCGTTTCCCCCAGCTCGCACACACACACACATTCTTCGTTTCTTTTCGCCCCGGAGCCTCTCTGCGTATCGATCGAGTGAGAAGGCGGAGAGCTCACTCTCACTCGCTCACTCAGCCGTGAGCCAACGCCTTCATTTTCCCTTCTACGTGCCTCATTCTGACATGCTGCACGAGTCGTCGCGACCGGCGCTCATGGCGCTGCTCGTTGCCCTTCTTTTGCCCACCACCGCCCACGCATTCTTGGGTTTTGGCGGTGCCGCATCCAAGGAAGACGCCAAATGGGCTCACTATCATACTCAGGAGCAACTCGAGTCGAAACTTGCTGAAATCAACGAGAAATGTTCGGAGGTAAGGAAGTGTGGGGAAGGCGGGGGAGAGCTGGGAAAAAAGTAGAAAACAACATATTTTTTACTTGTTATTTTATTTCTCCTTGCAGTTTTAATAATTGTGTCAGCGCTGTTTACGGAAATCCATCGCCGCGCAATTCAAAAGGGCTCGTAAGAAAATATACATATTTTAACGGCGCTCTATCGCTCGTATGTGGCTGGCGGCTATGCTGTCTGAGCGGAATCCTCGGCCACCGTGTAAACTGTGCGCATTACTCAGGAAATTTTTAGCTAATAGCGAATCGAACCGTGTGCCATCTTCATTTGGCGCACGCCCCAAATGCGATGGCTACTAGCCGTTTTCCAAGGCACGTTGCCCTTTTCCACGGCTATTAGCCAGATAGCTGCCAGTGTCCGCCATGTAAAAATCTCTGAGAATGTTCAGAGTTCAAAATTCGAAAGAAGTTGATGAGAAAAGCCATCGAAAACGGCTAATAGCCATCGAATTTGGGGCGTACGCCAAATACATATGGCACACTACCCGAAGTCGGTGACTAATATCTCATTTCAATGGCTACTAGCTACAAATTTTCTAAGAATTATCCGACAATTTCCTGAGTAGAACTGTATCAGAATATAACTGTGGGAAATATAACTCAATTTTCCTGGGCCAGTTTTTTTCTCCTGTATTTCTAATCATATTCAAGATAATCAAAAAGACGGGGAAAAATAACAGGATCAGGAAAATTGATTTCTATTCCGCACCGCTCTAAAGCGCACAGTTTTAAAAGCGAGAATTTTCCCGCAAAAAAGAAAAAATTGAGGAACTGTGGGAAAATTCAAGTTTAAACATAGAAGGTCTCGCAGCGAAGCAACTACGGTAACACCGGTTTCAACTGTCGCCGCCTGTTATTTCTGAGAAAATTTTCGGAATTTTGGACTCCAAAAAAACTCTTGATTTCAGGAATTTTTTGAACTTTGGACGCGGCATAAAAGTGTAAACATCATTACTCAGGAAATTTTTGGCTAATAGCCATTGAAAACCGCTATTGTCCATTCGCGAAAAAAGCAAGTGCGCTCCACAAAACGTAGTACTACGTGGATTTCATTTTCGTCCCCAAATTATTTCATTTCACGTTTAAATTCAACGCAAAATTAAATAATTTAGCGACGAAAATGAAATCCACGTAGTACTACGTTTTGTGGAGCGCACTTGCTTTTTTCGCGAATGGACAATATAATTTTCAAACTTTTTCCATTTCAAATTTCGGACATCTTTTGTCTGGAAAAAGTCACAAAATCGCTGAGTAAGTGCGAAAATTGTCTCTCTTGCATGTAAAAATTCTATCGCTGCGTTGCCAACGGACGAATTTTTCATAGACGACGGTGGTATTACCCCATAATGGCTAATAGCCCTTTTCGCCGGCTAATAGCCACCTAGATGCCGACTCTCGCCATATACGCGCCAAAAATTTCCTGAGTAGAAAAAAGCGCTATTTGAATAACTTTCCGGACTTTGAGCACCAAACAAATCTTCGTCCTTTTAAATTGAGCCGCGTTTCTATGGCATTTAGATCTTTGTCTGCCGAAGCCTTACCTTTTCGTTTCCCAGAAAAATTTTATCCAATTCAAAAACAGATTTAAATTGAATTCAGAAAATTTGAAACACGATGAAAGCACCTGGTTTGTTAGCCCCTACGGGTCACTATGGAGAGTGCGTACTTCTGAGAATTGAGCAACGTCATTTAATTCGTTTAGGCGCTGCTCGGAAAATGACAATAATAAAGTTACAGTAAATCTTATTGAAAGAATGTTACTTCAGTCCGGTTGTTTGTGTGTTGTTTGTCAACAAAACTTGAAGCCTGACCGGTTGGGCACAAAAAAAAACGGTGAATGCAGACTTCCATTTTCATGTCGCAAGTCGATTGAAAACACAATATCAAAACAAAACATTGCGACACGGTGTCTGCGTACTTTGGGAAATTAAAAAAAATTAAAACAATTGTCTTTGTTTGCAATTCTATGTATTTCTTTTATTTTCGTCGGAATTTTCATAGTATTGTGTTTTCAATCGAGTTGCAGAATGAGAACGAGAGAAAAAAAGACATGTTTTCTCTGCTTCTCTTCGAATCGAACTGTATTTGCGTGGTCGCGCGAAAAAAATTGGGCGGAGTCAAGCGTTCTCATGTCGCAAGTCGATTGAAAAAACAATACGCAAACACTATAATTTTTTCTTTTTTTTTTCCAACATTTGTCCTTGTCCTGATGGGCGTGTGGTTAACGCATTTCATACTGCTTGAATTTATCAGCAGCAATTTCCTATCAAACTAGTGTACTGTAAGACCAAAATATAATTTTCCAATAAATATTAAACAACTTATAATTAACTAGGCACTAGCCCCCACCCCCCCCCCTTTGTGAACTCTGATGCCTTTCGAAAATTTGTATGAAATGGAGAAAGCAAGAAAGCGAAAATGAACAATTGAATTTGTAAAGAAGTCATTTTTGCTGAAAGTCAGCACGACCGAGTTCCAAGAATGAAAACACGCATACATTTTTTTACTGAGCAGCGACTCCGCACAGAGTTTGGACTTTAATTACGCACCCTTTGTACTCCTTTTCGTGTTCTCTGATCACTTCACTTCCTATTCTCTAGCCCACACACTTTTATCCGTCCAGTGACGACAGCCATTAGAGGCATATGACAAGTCGTAACTATCAACGAATGAATAATCGAAACACATGTGTGTTCGAAAAGTTATTGATGAAAAAGGCGGAAAAACAACCAAAAAGAACACGAGCTCATTAGAAACGGCGCTATCTTCAGAGTGTTTGGGTGTGTCTGTGTTCGTTCGACCGAAAAACAAGTAGTCTCACTAACTCGATGACGTGGAATTTCAGATCTCGACTCTCTACGAAATTGGCCAGTCTGTCGAAGGTCGTCCACTTGTTGTCATCCACTTCTCCACCACTCCAGGAGAACACATTCCGACCAAACCGGAAGTGAAACTCATCGGTAACATGCACGGAAACGAGCCGATCGGAAGAGAACTACTTCTTCGTTTTGCCGAGAACCTCTGCGATGGGGCTCTCAATAACGACAAGGTCATTATATTATGTTACAGACAGCTTAAGCAGACAACTTTTTTTTTGTTTACAGGAAGTGATTCAACTCCTCAACTCGACTTCCATTCACATCCTACCATCCATGAATCCCGATGGATTTGAGCTCGCTCTTACCACTGAGTCAGCAAAGAGACAATGGTTGACTGGACGTTCGAATGCCAACGGAGTCGACCTTAACAGAGATTTCCCGGATCTTGACAGCATCTTCTACGAGCTTCAGAAGATTGACGTTCCAAAGTACGATCATCTTCTGTCCCTCTTCGAGGACAGCGTTGACCGTCAACCGGAGACCATCGCTGTCGGACAATGGACTCTTTCACTTCCGTTCGTTCTCTCTGCCAACTTCCACGAAGGAGATTTGGTTGCTAACTATCCATTCGATGCTGCCACCAATGAGCTTGCTCAAAACACTGCCTACTCTGCTTCCCCAGACGACGGAACTTTCCGTTGGTTGGCCAAGTCTTACGCTGACAATCACGCTCACATGTCGAAGAACGATCATGCGCCATGCGATGGAACGAGCCAAGACGCGTTTGCACGTCAAGGAGGAATCACCAATGGAGCCAAATGGTATTCAGTGGCCGGGGGAATGCAAGACTTTAATTATTTGGCCACTAATGCCATGGAGATTACTTTGGAGATTAGCTGTGAGAAGGTATTCACAATGAGTTAGCATTAGCTCTTTATCTATTCTTTTATTTTTGCAGATGCCAGAGGGATCTCTATTGCCACAATTCTGGAAGGACAACAAAAATTCAATCTTCGAATACGTGTGGAAGGCGCACAGTGGAATCAAGGGAATCGTGGTTGACGCGAACACAGGAGAGCCGATCAACCGTGCCGTTGTTTGGATCAGAAATGGAACTGAAACTGTTCCAATCAAACATCCAGTCACCACCTGGTCCGAGGGAGACTATTACCGTATCCTGCCGGCTGGAAAGTACGAGATCATCGTTGCCGCCGAGGGATACGATATTGCTGCCAAAAATGTGACTATTGAGAACAAGGTCCGAGATACTGCGCTTGTGGTCAACTTTGCTCTTTCTCCAGTCTCCGAAGAGCCCGCTGAGGACGAGCAAGAGCAAATCGCAGAAATCGTCAACGAGATTGCCCGTCGCCGTTGAAATCATCCAATCTTAATAAAAAATGATCCACGAGTCATTCGTCTCACTCACTGACCACCAACCATCACATTGCATCTCACACAAACACACACACACATTCATTTTAAAAGTCCCGCCCAACCACCACCCCGGTTCGCAACATTCCATCCATCAACTATTATTGTATATTGAATTTTGGCACCAAATTGATTTGAGACACGACATTCATTCCATCAAAATAAATCAATTTTACATGTTATTTATAAGTGACCGATGTCGATGAGCGTTCGTTCCAATGATCATCTGGATTAATAATTTACTCTTTTGAACCTATGTATTTTATTACATTGTTCATGTTTAAACATAAAAAAGAAACCAAAAAAAAAACAGTATTCATTTGATTATTCACTTCCATATTAATCCCTAAAAGTACAGACCAGCGGAAACACCCGATTAAAAATCACCGAAAAAAAAACGAGTGAAAAAGAGATCGATTTTCAAATGTCTGCTTGTCACATTACAAACTTTCCACATTGACCAAAAGTGTCCGGATATGTGCTGTTTATATAGTGCATAAAGCGTTTGTAGGATCTGAAAAATATGGAAAAATATTTTGTAAAAAGTGCAACATCCTCTTTTGAAAATAACTTTTTTTCTTCTCACAGGGGCATGAGCAGGGGTTTTTGTTTTTATATCAATTTTGGGCTTCATTTTTAAGAATTTTCAGTTGTTCTATTGAAGTGGCTCTTGGCTCAAGCCCCTGTGTCTTCTTTTTTACACGGTAGGTGCAAGAAATCTTTAAAAAATGCTTGAAAAGTATCGAAATATTCAAGAAAACATCAAAAATTATTTTCTATGTATGGATTACGGTAGGCCGCTTTTTTATTTTCTAGACATTAAAAGAAAGAGAAGGTCATACATTGAGTAAAACAAAAATACGCAAATAAAAACGACCGTCCAAAATAACGCGGTGTGCCGTCCGTCAAGAAAGGTTTTCCAACAGCCAATTTTAAAAAAATTAAAAAATCTGACCCTATTCTACCATTTTGAAAGCCTAACTGAAAAGTACAGTATGCTAATTGCGGAGACGTAGTCGTAGGCCCGACTCTTTGTTTTTTTTTGTTCCTTAGTTCTCACTGGCTGCACTTCTTTGATTTTACTTATTTTGCTACTCAATAGATTTGCTATTCTACGTCAAAAGCAAACTTACCTAAGCCTCAACCGTCTCTGATGTGTCAAAACCGCAGACGCCAAGTTCGTTTCACTTGTTTTGACTCCACGGTGCACATTGAATACGTGAGACGCCAGATGAAATGTGTAATTGGCTCGACACAACTCGTACACCAGACTTTGCTGGTCTCGGATTCTTGTGGGAAAATATTCGGGATTGTATGGATCTTCTTTGTGCAAAATCAATTGTGCTTCCCAAGAGCTGCTTCTGAAAAATAACCGTGAGAGCACAATGTTCCATTTACCAGACAGAGGGCTTACTTGTACTCAATTGGCCAGGCGTACACTTCAGATTTGTTCTTGCTCATTCGAAACCAATGCCACAGCGATTCAATAGTGTGTCCTACAGGAAAGTACTTGTGATGAAATTCGAAAGCTCTAAAATGAATAATTGATAATTATGTCAGTAGTTCACACCAGATATGGGATTTAACGTTTACGGATTATACGTGTTTTACGGAGTTCATGGGATCAATGAAAACGTTTTTTTTACGGAAAATTTTTCGGTGAAATCCCTAAAAAATTAGAGTTATTTGAAATCCTTTTTCCATGCAAAATCCCGAGATTTTCGATGCCTTGTAGGCGAAATACCGGCTGTCTGGTTAATTTCGTTAAATTCTACATCAAACGCATGTCTACAGATAATGGGGAAACATTTTTCTGATCTTTTCAGCGGTTTTATCCCCAGCCCTGATCCCGTGGTTGCTTCGAAAAACACTTCATTGTTGCCGACTATCGTACGGCGGGTTGAAGCATACGTTTTTCAAACGCAGCCAAATTATAAAGTTGCGCGCAACGATAAAATTTGGCTGCGTACTTGGAACCATTTTTCAGCGTTAAAAATAACTCTTCAAAATACAGTGCTCTAGAAGCAAAGGGTTAATTAAGAAAACGCAGACCCCCTCATAATAGCCTCAAAATATTTAGTTCGGCCTCACGGTTTTACGGATCCGTAAAAAAATTTCATGCCCATCTCTGATTGACACATACCGGAATGCTTTAATCATAAGAAACAATTCCTTGTGGTCGCTCGGTGTGCGCGCCTTGTTATCAACTTCAAATCTTCTGAAAATTTTGATAAGAGCTATTGATAAATGAAAAAAACTTACCGTATCACTAACAGCTTGCGATCTTTCCCATTCATGTACTGATTGGCCAGAGATTTCATCTTTGTAGCAAATCCCTCACTGAAAATCATTTCCACGTCAGCCATCATGTGAATATATGAAAGTGCTCCTTTTCGTGCCACGTTTCGCATCACATTTATCGGGTAGATTTGGAATGGAGGAATCACGCGACCACGTTCTCGGGATCCTCAAAAACACTGAAACATTTTGAGCAAAGCAAATGTTTAAATTGTTACTTATAGTCGCATTGAACAATGAGCATTTTCGACTTGATCGTTTGATGAGAATAGGATCACACACTTTTTGAAACGGTGCCATTCGATAGACAACGTGCAGGCTTAACTAAAAAAAAAAACTCTTTACAAGCATGTTCTATAAAAGGCCACCTACTTTCTGATTAACTTTAGTCGAACATCTATGAACTTCATGCAGATATTCGACAGCTTCACTCGAGTATCGATCCACAAAAAGAGCCACCGAAATAGGACCATTCCAGTTTCTGGAAGAGCATTGCCCCTCAATTTCTTTCATGTAATTCGACGTGGCATGAATGACCAGGGAAATTGGCTCCAATCCATCATCTCGAAAGTTTCCGCCTGCCTTGGTTACATTGTAGGATACACAAAAATGTGAACCATACTTTTCCGTCTCAAACCGGATATATTTGCTTCTTTCCGACACTTTTTCAATGACTGTCTCGGACGTTAATGTCATAGGCTGGGGAGGCGGGCGAAACTGAACATGAGCACAAATTTTGAAAAAAAAAATGCATTTTAACTCACAACGTAGGTTATAAAATATGCACAACACAAGAGTTGAAGAAGGACAAAAAAGGAGACGAACGCCCTCGAGAATCCCCTCATTCGATTTGTGATGAAAAAGTTTGTGTAATATGAAAAGAGGGTTAATAATCCATTCGACCCCACCTGTCTCTATTTTTTTCTCTCTAAACTCTATTTAATCCGACCCACCCATTATTACGTAGTGAGGCGGTTGTCTGTTAGCAGAGTTTGGTAAAATGAATTCAGATATAGCTCTGAAGTTTCATAGAATGTTTCCGACCCCTAAAGTGTTAAGTCTGGCTTGTTAAAAAACTTCTTCAAAACTTCAGAAAATTCGTTTATTATGTCAAACGGTGCATACCCATAAATGTTACGATTAAAAATACAAAGAAGACAAATCATCACAATTGAGAATAAAAAGTTTTCATCGTTTCCTAGTTTTAATCAAACTTGAATTTGATTGACAGAAAGTACTTCACACTGTGCATTGACTTTAAAACTTTCGAAGAGATGAAGAAAAGTGCAACAGTAAGTACCGTAGTCAGAAACATGAAATCTAGGTAGTAGAACTCGATAAAGCTCATCTCAGCAGACACCGAATCCAAACCATGTGGCTTTCCAAATCTAGCGATAAAATTGAAATACTTTGCAAAAATCTCTTTTGGCGATTCCGGCTGATTTCTCAACATTTGTGCCAATCTTTGCGCCTTCATGGAATAACTCTTGTCTTCCAACATCTTTCTGATTGTTCCTCTCACTTTCTCCATGTTTCCCAGCTCATTTTTAGTCAACAAAAGAGCAGCTCCATGTCTCTCCAACATCCTCGCATTTCTGGTTTGATCACCAAAAACTGGCACCATAACGGATGGTTTTCCACTGAATGCCACTTCATTTGTACTTCCCAATCCTCCGTGAGTGACGAAAAGACTCAATCTCGGATCGGCCAAAAGTGCAGTCTGTGGCATCCATTCGGCCAACATTACATTGTTAATTCGGCTGTTGAACTGTTTCAAAACATTGACCGAGGTGTTCTCGTACTTCCAAATGAACGTTGTGTCGGGCATACTTTCGAAAGTTCTGACGAGTGCCTCTCTGAAAATGTTTGCATAGTCTATGTACAACTTGTATCGGTTTAAAGTTTTTTTTTGTTTTTGCAAACAATGACTAATTTCAAAAAAATGTATTTCGAAAACTCACTTCATATCATCCGACATGTATATTGATTTAGCATTGGTTCCAAACGATATGAGAACGTTTTTTTCTCGAAGCGACAAAACTTGATCATATTCAGCCGGGAGGCTCTCAAACTTGGACGGGCCAGCAGAGATTCCTCCGATATCGATAAACTTTGAAGTTCGGGGACTGGGAATGTCCATTTGTGGATTACTGTTCACAAACATGTAGGCGTTCTTACGGAGAAGTTCTCTCCATCCTCTGGGTGAGAAGTCCGCAATTCCCGCTAGTTCAGCTTCATAGATCGCGCTGTTAAAATGATAGTTGAAGTATGATTCGATAAAGTTTGCCACTCTTCCGAAAAGTCCCATTCTTTCGGATCCAGTTGAGAATACAGCTGGCAAATAGCTTGTGGTAATGGATGCTCCGTGGGCAATCTTGGAAACTTCCAATCCGAGATGCGAGTCAGTGGATACTGTGGTCTCAATTCCCAGGTAATCGAAAAGTGCGAACCCACAAGAGAAAAGTGGCTCGGAGACGGCAACGTCAAAGTGTTGATCCCTCAAGTAGTCCAGGAGTTCTTTGTTTTGAAATACGTCTAAAAAATAGAAAATAATATTTACAAATTTGGTAAAGGGTTATTGTAAGATACTCACTTTTGCAAGACGCTTTCATGACGTTCGCGACTTTAGCTCCAATTTTAAGAAATCCAACAATTCCAGACTTCATTGTCCACGTATTCGCACGACCTCCTCCATTTTCGAATTCGGCCTTTGCTTCATACACTTCTTCGCTTGGTTCCACCAAAATTCTATTCTTTATTTTTCGGACAAGTGGAGTGGTATCTCGAAGGTTTTCGTCAAGAAGTGGCATCAGAAGGGTCTAGAAAACAATAACGTTTTGAAAAACAAAACAAATAAACAAATAAACAAGAAAAAAAAAACAGCAATAAAAACTTACCACATTATATCCGTCATCCTGCAGAATATTAGAGATTGTTCCCATGAATTTAAGATGTGAATGACCTGTTACAGGCAAAAATACAAGCACTTTTTTGGGGCGCTCTTCATTGCTGCTTGTCACACTTTGCAACAAGCCACCAATGACGAGAAGCAGGTGCAGAAATGTGCTCATTATGTTTGAGTTGTCAGTTATCAATAGCTGGACGCAACGAATTTATAGGGCGCCGCATATTGTTGATGATTCAAAGAGTGACGTTATTGATAAGGAAGAGGAAAAGGAAAGGGGTTACGGATACGGAACAGAGGGGAACCGTTTTCCGGGACCGGGTGGCATTGTAACTTGGAGCCTAGAGCCTTGGGGAGTTTTTTAGTGATACTCGACCGATAATCACAGAAAATGGAGAGCGCTTTTTGCACCGAAGAGGTCAGTGACGCTTTGATTAAGCATCAGCCAGATTATCAATAGGAATGGTTACGGTAGTTGTTCCGATGATCACCGCCATTCCCGGAACTATGCATTCTAATTTTTTTTTAATTATTCAATTGTATTTGTTTTGAACATACTTGTTATTTAACCGACTTGGCCACCACTCTTCAGAGGCCGTATTCATGAACATTTACCGTACGGTAAATGAAAAAGGTAAATGATTTCCTCTACAGAAAATTAAAATTTTGGAATGTTTACGGGGTTCATGGAACTATTTATAAACAATCCAGCAATGGTTTCAAGAATAACGAAACTAATATTTTTGGCCAGAACCCCCCCCCCCCCCATTTAGATTTGAATTTACCGTACGGTACGGTAAATATTCATAAATACGGCCTCAGAACATGTATGTTTGTTGAATCCGATTTTTCTGTTATTTCCAGTAATTTTTGCATGTTCATTTTCAGAGGCCGTATTCATGAACGTTTACCACGCGGTAAATGAGAACGGTAAATGATTCCCCACGTCGTAAGTAACATTTGCAATAGCCATAGAGACAATTACGGACTATTTATAGTGTCATTTATCCAAGGAAGACTTCGAAAATTTAGTTTAGCTCTCGGAAAATCATTTACCGTGCGGTAAACGTTCATGAATACGGCCTCAGGTCTCTATTGGAAAAGGATATAGGCAGTTACATGCATACTACTTGCGTTTTGTTGCTCACTCCTATTTATTCCTTTCTCGTTTCTCACCTCTTCGTTCGCATACTCGTTGGATAGGTTACGGTCGCACTCATTCCACTGTGTCAAAATTCGTGCCGATATTAATCGTGAGAAAAGGACTGTTAGTCATTGAATATGGCAGATATCCATTATTAGCGCACAGCTCGCACCTGGCAATTGACGATAGTTCGGCGTGCCTTTGGCATACGTACCGCAAACGACGGCTAGTAGCCAGGTATTTCCAATCGCTGAATTGTCTAATATTTTTTTAAAAGTCATATTTCATTTGTGAGAGGGACACACTGTCTTGTTTTGTCTGCTTAAAATCTTGTGTATATGGCCGTCTGTGCACATCTCTCGAAGCGCTCAAATACAGAAGAATCAAGGTAAAAATGTATGAACAGAAAAGCGAGAAAGCTCATCTCGAATGAAACCTGAATTTTTTAAAATCGACTGTCTGTTTGTCTCCGTGTGAAATTTTGTGTCCGCAGCGTTTTCTCAGCTCCTAGTGGACCGATTCACATTTAATTTGACGGAACATCTTCAAATCCGAGAAGTATACAGCGGACAAAGTTTGACTCAAATTAGTTAAGTTTAAAGCGCACCATACTTTTAGATCTTGCAGTGTTTTTACCGTCACAACGGATAGAGCCGACTAGGATCTTCTAGTTCTAATTAACTTTGGAATGTTCATGTTCAAGTTAATAAAATTAATCTATGTAAATATTCTCAGTATGGAGCGCTGCAAACGCGCTCCCTTCGCACAGTGGTGGACGCGGCCACGTTGGGGACGAAAGAGTGTAGAAAATTGAGAGAGCCTTGGCCAATGTTTTTCTCTGATTTCTCTAAATCTCACTCCAAATGCATGCGAAATTCTTTGTTCAATTGGAGAGAGTTTTCAGCGTTTTATACCGATTATATTACAAAACAATGTTTTCAATAAGTTCGTCAGCGAACTCAGCCCGGCCAGCTTAAAGCCTTGTCTTCACCGATATCCAATCTGCGACAACAATTTTCCGAGATTCTCCGCATTTTGACTACACATAAAATAAGTCAGCTATCCTCCTTTATTTTTCGTTTTGCTTTCAAGTTCATTATAGAAACAGGAAAATCAAAACACATTTTCAGTCACAATCACACTCTTTTTGTGCTCAATTCTAGACGCCGCTACATATTGCGGCAATACGGTACGCCACCCTCTCAACCCTCAACCTCACATTTTTTCGATCACGTAATTCTGTCGTTTGGAAGTATAGGTTTTGTTCTTTGTTATCATGATGTTTCTTCTGTACTTCTACCATTTCACATGATTATGCCGGTGTCAGACTTACATAATTAAGCACGTGAAAATTCAGTTTATTCAGTCATTTTTCTTCTGGTGGGCGGAGGGGGAGGAACGAAAAACAATAAATGAACAATGATAGGCACCAATTAATAAAAACGTCAAGAAAGACAGCAAGGCAAAGAGAAGAACTATGAGATCGATGTGATAATAGGTGATCGTGGTCATTTGGGCGGCAGCAGAGTCAATGCCACTAGGCTTTCCAAATCTGAAAACGTTTCATACTTTTCGGAAAATCGGAAACACGTGAATTTCATTCTATTACCTGGCTACAAAATTAAAGTACTTGAGAAAAACGTCTCTCGGAGTCTCCGGTTGATTATGCAAGAGTTGTGCAAGGTTTTTCGCTTTTTCCGAGAACGATTCGTCATTCAAAATTTCCACAACTGCGCTGCGAATTGCTTCCGGAGAATTCAATAGCTCTTTTTTAAGAACAAGGGCACATCCATGTCTTTCCAACATTCTCGAATTTCTTGTTTGATCTCCAAAAACTGGAACCATAACTGCTGGTTTTCCACTGAATGCCACTTCATTTGTACTTGCTAATCCTCCGTGAGTGACGAACAAATCAAGACGTGGATCTGCTAAAAGAGCTTGTTGAGGCATCCATTCAACAAGAAAAATGTTTTTTATTGTGGGATCAAACTCTTTCACAATGTCCTCCGTTTTGTTTTCATATTTCCAGATGAAAGTGACGTCCGGAATAGTTGATAATGCTTTGATAAGAGAGTGTCTGCAAAAAAGGCGTACTGTAGCATTATTTTCAATTCGTTTTATCAGTGTTTCATCTCACTTCATTGTGTTCGGAAGAAAAATTGACTTTGCATTTGACCCGAAAGAAATCAAAACTGTTCGATTTCTCAGATTCAGAATATCATTGTATTCTTTTGGAAGAACCTCATCCCTCTTTTTCTCAACTGCAGCGATTCCTCCAACTTCAATGAATTTTGAAGTCCTGGGATAAGGAAAATCCAAAAGCGGATTGTTATTTGTGAACATGTACGCAGGCAATTGCATGATCTCTTCCCAACTGTTTTTCCCTTTGTAAATCCCTTTCATCCCCTCCATTTCCTTGTTGTGAATTAGTAATGCAAACTTTCGATTGAGCCATGTCTCGTACAAATTTTCAATCCTTTCCCAGAACGTCATTTGATCGGATCCCTCGGAGAAGGCTGCCGGCAAAAAGCTACTTGTCATGGCCAACCCATGAGCCATTTTTGGTGCTTCCAGCCCAATATGCGAGTCAATTGACATTATCTTTTTGATTCCAAGATGATCAAAAAGTGCGAATCCACACACGAAAAATGGTTCAGACAGTCCAATTTCAAAGTGTTCATCTTTAAGCCTTTGCAACAGCTCAGGACTGTGGAAGAGATCTGAAATAGGAAGGGGCGTGGCCATGGATTTTTTGATTTCAATTTTCCGGTAGTTCTTACTATCACACGTATATGAATACAAGTCTGAGAGAAGGTGACCAATTTTGTAAAGCCCACTGATTCCAGATTTCATCCTCCATGTTTGCTCACGACTTTTTACTCCACCCAGAGCATTTATCGCTTGGAGAACTCTGTAAGAAAACATTTGATATTTCAGTAACGCCTATCATAAAGTATGACAAATGTCCATCTTGTCAAACACCAACAACACCGATCACAATCAGACTCAAAAAGTAGCCGGACGTTTTTTTTTATTTGTATTTCTCTAATCACTGATTTTTTGGTGCCTGGAAGAAAGAAAGGAGGGACGGAAGGAAAAAAACAGTCAGACATGTTTTTCATTGGTATTTTGCCACGCAAACCGCTTATCGACAAGATAAGACCCACGTGTTCGTAATTAATAATAATGACCGCTGACCTTGGATCAATATCCACTTGAATATGGTGTTTGATCTTTTGAATTTCCGGAATTGGTTTTCTGAGCGTAAAGTCTATAAGCGGCATAAGAAGGGTCTGAAAAGAGAGCATTTCGGAGATGATATCATTCACACACCCATGCACATATTTATGTTATCATACCACATTATAACCCTCGTCTTGAAGAATTTTGGCCACTGTACCCATGAATTTTGAATGTGAGTGACCTGTGATTGGTAGAAAAACGAGCACTTTTTGACCAGGCTCAGGAGAGCCATTGGATTGAGAAATGAAAATAAAAGTACAGATAAAGGCAATGAAGGTTGATTGCAGGCGCATTGTGGTTCTGGAAAGTCGAAATTGCATAGTATGGTATTGTCGAACTGCCAAAAGCTCCGCTGAACTCAACGCTATCAGATTTTCATTTTGGTTTCCAAATTATTTCATTTCACGTATAAATTCAACGTGAAATGAAATAATTTGGAAACCAAAATGAAAATCTGATAGCTTTGAGTTCAGCGGAGCGCGTTTGACCATTTTGGCGGGCCGACAATATGGCAACACGGCGGGCTAAATTCAATGTGAAGGCAAACGCGCCCTATCGTATTCTCTGCGTCTATGCAGTGGCATTCTGCAGACATTCAAGTTGGGCTGAGTGCGTAAAAAAATGGAGATGCAGAGACGAGATAAATGGCGCGCAAAAATCCGCCTTTAAAATAAAAGACGAAATTGACTGGTGGCTTTAATAGTAAGAATTTGTTTTTAAAAAAAATGTTTCAGAAAAATTAAAAAAAAAACTTTTTTTTTCTGTGATTCAATCAAAATAGCTACAGAATCTGAATGAAAGACCTTCAGCCAAGAAAATCCTAGACAATTTTAGTACAGCAAAAATTAAGAACTTGCTTGTCAGTCTACTATCAACATTGAAGTCACGTTTATTTTATACTGGGCTCCTTTTTCCCCTTTGACTGGTTTTTTTTCCTTTCCAGAGCACAAGAGTGATAAACTCGGAAATATAATGGGGGTGTGTGTGTGCCCTTCTTCTCGAATGCAGCTGTTGTGCAATAATGTATTCTGATGGACGGGGAGAAGCTGTTGAACATGTCTGTCTTGGCTCAACTGTCACAATAGGTACATGGATTGGGTCGTCAATCTGAATACAGGATGAGATAAGCCAGAAAAGATAAATGACAGGCTAAGTCTATTTGTTTTATCGTTTTCATTCCGTTTTTTTCTACTTTTAATGAGTCTGTAACAACTGATAAATACGCTAGACATATTGTTAGTAAAAAAAATAGTAATGGATCGTAAAATATTCATATTCCTACGGATCAATGTTCAGTTTCATTGCATTTTGAATTTCTTGTTATACATATAAATAAACGTCTTTTCAATATTACAGAGTTAAATAAAATAAGACAAAGAAGAAAATAAATTGTTTCTTTTTATCGGCCTCCGCAACTGTATATGCTCCGTGTGCATAGTCCATTATCATTCGTATCGCTGCTACAAAACGTGCCCGAATCGAGAAAAAATGCAACAATCGTACGCGCATATCAGCAAACTGCTATTCAAAAGCGCAAACATTTTGAAATCAGAAAAAAGTTTTTTATCAAAAATAAAATATCGAATTGATGGAAACAAAAGAGGCATAATTAGTGAGTGACGCGAGATGTTTGATTTCTGAGAAAAAGCTGATAAATTTTTATTCTGGACTTTGCGTGGAGGTAGCACGGTATAGAACTCGCACGGAATAGAACTGCACGAAATAGATTTCAGAGATTCACAATGTACAACGAAATACATCTTCGAGTTGTTTGAGCGGTTGTGTCGGCTCAACTTCAGACGGTTCTATTCCGTAGTCCAAAGCTGCTAATCATTTCTTTAACGGTGTAATATCTGCTTAAAAATTTCTGTGTCTCCTTAATTATTTGCGGAACAATTGCGAATGTATTTACCGCTCTCGAAGAACTACGGAAGGCGTCAAAGTCTGCGTAACATCAGTGAATGTCTCTAACTATAAGATATGCGAAACATTTACATACTTTTACCAAGTGAGTACCTGATGAATGTTTTTCTGATTCAAAATTTTCTTGCTCAAAAAACTTCTTTAATTACATATTTATCGGTAGAGCCAATCATTAAAAGGAGATCACTTCATTGCGACCGAACTGCCACGATCGTTTGAAGGCGCGTGCCGAACCACACTGGTTATTTCGATAAAAAAAATCTTGTTCGGACCATGGCCTAGGTTCCCATGGGCGGCCACTAAAACTTTAAGGATGGATATTATGGGTTCACGAGCGAAATTCAGTTGTCACGCTCCGATTTCTTCAAGTCTCGTTCCCAAAAACTTCACGGTGTTTATCATAGCTTCGAGACTTGCAGAATATTGGAGCTCCGTAACTTAATTTTGCTCGTGAACTCAAAAAATACCGGAATTTTTAATGTAAAAAATTATATCAATAAGCACATAAAATTTAAACAGGTGAAGCGTGGTCTATTACAGATTCTAGTATAAAGCCAGAATAAGCCTATCGCGCATTATGCCTCATTAGCGAGAGGTCTGTAATAGATAAATTCTGTGTCAATACTGAATATAGATCTATTGCATTTCAATTGTGAGCTTTCCTGATTAAACTCCTACCATAATCCACTTCTTCCAAAACTTTTGTTTGTTGATTTTTGAATCTTAACTCCACTAAAAAACAACAAGCTCATTCTAAATGCATTGTTCATAATGGATAGGCCGAAAAACACACATTTCCAGGTGATCGATAGACGTCTTCTTCCACATTTTTTCAACTTTTTCACTTTTCGACTTTCTCGACCTCATCTCAAATGCAACTATTATCCTCAAGTCAATGTTGTCGAGACTCGTTTTCGCGCACTTGTGTGTTCTCCTGCATTAATAATCGATCAGAATGGTGGGGTGGTGAATTTTTGGATTGGCGTGACACGCCCCATTTGACATCTGGACATCACTTTGTGAGAGTGATTTGTTACTGTCACCATAAGTGACTTTCTAAGTGAGGTTGGACGGAACACTTTATTTTCGCGCACTCATTCAGCATTTCTGATCTTAAAATGGAAATTGAAATTCCCGAATCAAAACCTCTAAGCGCTATTAGCATGGTCATCGACTCAATTGGTGTTGACCATGACAGTCAGGTAAGGCTGAATATTAAACGCTTTATCATTTTAAACTTGAGAAAAAAAAATTATAGAACAAATGTCACTGCTGTAATGAGCAGATTTACGATCGGTTCATATATAGAGTGAGTGACTCGGAGAGAAAAAAGCCAACGTGTTGCTTTTGTACGCTTTTGTGGTCTTTTTTCTTTGGCTTACAATTAGTATATTCTCCTCGTTGTTTTCAGCGTATTTTTCTTTGCTTTTTTGATATTAGATCTCGTTGAAAAAATAATTACAGCTACATGTGTATTTTGCAGATGGACAATCGTTCGTATCACGAAAACTGTGTGAAGTGCTCAATCTGTGATGCTCAGTTGGCTGAAAAATGTTTTTGGAAGAATGGACGAATATATTGCAGTCAACATTATTACAAGTTAGTTTATGTCAAAGTTGCCCTGAGAAATGTCTACAAATTATTTTTCATAGTCGCTATTTTCACAACTCGCAGTAAGTCTTTAAATGAGCCACGCGCTCTTGACATTTTGACTTTCCCACATCTGGCCAAAAAATTAGCAATTTCCCACTTTTTTATGTTCACAATTTCCAACTTTGAGTGTGTTTCACACCCCCAGGAAGTTTAGTAGGCTTAGAAAATAATTATCAACTAGTAAAATGTAGTCCGAGGTTTGAATATTGGGCACAAGTGTTTAAATTGGTAGTACACTTCCTGACTTTGTAGCAAACACTCAAAGTTGGAAATTTTGAACAGAAAAATGAAAAACGTTCACGATTTGTGGCCAGTACTGTATGTACCTACTTTAGATATCTTTCTTATCTAGAACATTTTAGATTAGTCTGTGTGTTTGTTTGTGTGTCTCACACAAGATATTGCATTCAACAAACCCCATCCAGCGACCTTTCGATTGACGTTCAAACATGTTAATAATTTTTATAAAAATTCTGCTCAAAATTTGCCAAGCTCTGTTTCCAGTTCCAAAAATTTTGATTTTAGTGGTTCATTAACTATTATTATCCATCCTTGAAAGTTCTACCGGAAGCCTATTGGGAACATAGGCCATTGAAAACTAGGCGAAAGCCGAACACGTGGAAAATTGTGAGATGCGAGACGAGACGCTTGCCAGTCCGCAATGCACGTAGAACTTTCAGGGATGGATTACATGAAAAACAAATTAATGCCGAAGCTGAAAAATTTGACGGAAAATAATTCATTTTACACATTTTCAGGGATCACAGTGCGCACAGATGTGCTGGTTGCAAAAAAGGCGTCTCTCCAAGTGACATGGTGTACAAACTCCGCGCCGGACTAGTTTTCCACGTGGAATGTCATTGTTGCACACTCTGTGGACGTCATCTCACTCCAGGAGAGCAAATTCTTGTCGATGACTCTATGATGACAGTTTCCTGTATGAGCCATTATCCTCCGATGGAAGAAACAGTTTGTGGAAGTGCCGCGGAAATGCCTTCTTGCTCTTCGGAGCCCGCTCTCGCTCCATATCCAATCGATGAAACTTTTCCCGCATTTCAGATCAAAAAGGTGGGTTTTTAGATTAACAGAAAATTATAAAGGAATTAAAAACTTATAGGAAGTGGATGCGTACGGATACAACTTTGAACATTATAGCTTTTCCGATTTTTGCGATGACGATTCACGAATGTTGAAGAGAAGAGGACCACGGACGACGATCAAACAAAATCAGGTGAGCTTCGGAAGCCCAGTAATGAAAGTAAATTTCCAATTCCCCCGTTTCAGTTGGACGTTCTCAACGAAATGTTCTCAAATACACCGAAGCCATCGAAACACGCGAGAGCAAAACTCGCATTGGAGACAGGATTGAGCATGCGAGTGATTCAAGTGTGGTTTCAGAATAGAAGAAGCAAAGAGAGGCGTCTCAAACATTTGTGCAACTATTTGAGACATTATGAGCAACGTGGGCTTATTCCGCCTCCAATTCATTTTCGAAACGGTGAGCAAACATGGAAAAGTCAACCGATGAGCGGAATTTATATATATTTTTTGTATTTCGGAAAACGAACGGAAATAATCTGAGGCCAGAGGCCATATGCAAAAAACTGGAAAACGACAGGAAAATCTTTTTCCAAAAGAATCCTGTCTGCGTCTCTCACACTCATCATGTAAACAACAGCGTCACAGTGAATCTTTTACTACGTGCCGATGCGGATCCTAGGCCATTTTGAGAAATTTTCTCTTCCATGAAAGAAATCCTGGAGCTATTTTGAAAATGAAGGCCAAAATGAAAATTCGGCCCAATAAATATTGTTCTTCGTTTAATTTACTACCTTTAAAAAAAAAGTTGGCTCAAATCGGTTCACTACCGGCTCTACGTAATTTGTTAAAGGTGCCACGGACTAGTAAAAATGTACCGGATTTTCTCTTCCATTTTCAGTTTTCTGTACTTTTCTGGAAAATAAAGGCCTAAATTAAAAATCGGCCCAATAATTATTTTTCTTTATTCAATTTGCTACGTTTAAAAAAAAAAAGTTGACCCGAAACGGGTTGCCACCGACCCCACAAGATTTGTTTAAGGTATGGCCTAAGTTACACCATAAGCGAATAGAGACCTGAAACTTGTCGCATGAGCTGTTTTTATACTCGGCGAATGCATCATCAGCCTCGCTCTACGGCACTTTTCAATTTTTAACAGTGTAGTGCGCCTTTCTTGAAGCGAAAAATCAAATTTTAACTGCAACTCGTCGTGGATACGTCATTTTCCGTTGAAAATATGACTAAAACGAGAATTCGAGTTAATCTTGCAAGTGCAACACTGTTTTACAGGAATTTTGCAGTAGAGCGAGGTTGATGATGTATTCGCCGACTATAAGTGTCATTTATTTTTGCACGTTCTTTTAGATGTTTTTCCTTCTAATTGCATACCATTTGTTCGTAAAATTGCAATTTATTCACCAGGTAATTCGAAAACGAAGCCAATAGAAAATCTGTGCCAGCCTTTTGCAACTAAATCCCGCCCATTTTTTCGCTGATTGGTGGACTTTTCGTCGAAGAAATTTTGGCTTGACGTAGTAAAAGATTCACTGTGAGCGTTTTTCGAAACTTGTTTACCGGAACACAGTTTACCACTTTCTTGCATATGGCCTCAGATCTACAAAACTGGAAAACCGTTTTCCGGAAAACAAAATTTGGAAATTCGTGAAATTCGTATAATGGCGATGAGGGACGCAAAGAAACAGACAACCCCATTTTTTCCATTCGATTTTGGTGGGTCAAAGTCTTATGCATACACCGTTGTCACAGTTCTTTAACCTTTTTCCTAATCAAATTCTTCAATCAAATTTAATAATTCTCTTTTTTTTCTAATTTAATTTCTCCTCGATCAAAAAATCAGAACACATGCAGTAGGGGGTCAGCAAACGCGCCTGGATGTACAAGGGAAATTCTCAAAAGAGGATTTTGGGTTTTTAAATACTTTGCCAGGTTTTTTTTTGTAACAACATTAATTTCAAACTGTGAAAAAAAAACCGGCAACGTACATTGAAATCGCAAAGTCTTGATGGAGAAAACTCTTAACGTCAGGGCGCGTTTGCTGACTCCCCACTCATTCCCCTGGTCACGTGAAAGCAAATCAAAACTCAAAACTCGAATCCAATTCACCACAAAATTCCGAACAAAAGCTCTGCTCTCGAGCACAAAAAATGACAACGGAGAATTCCTCTGCCACGTCATAAATCAGCGGCAAATGGTGCTTCGTTTCCTCCAGTTTTTCTTCCACCAAACGTTTTCTTTGCTCATTCCAGAAGAAATGGACACAACTGACTTCAACTCGTTTTGCGGCAACTTTGAAGAGGAGGAGGACGAAGATTGAAATCTTAATTTTTGAGTGCTTCATTTTAATGAACTTGATCAGTGTCTTTAATTTTTTTTTTCTCTGTTCTACCACCTAGTAGGGCCTTCTCTCAATCTTCATCTCCATGTTATAGCTAAAAGTCAACCATGCTCTCGGAAACCAAACCAATTTCTTCGTCTTTTTTCCATCTTCTCCTTTTTCTTTTTCTTCTTTGCTTTTATTGTTTGCTGCATGGAAAGAAATGGGATGAGAGGAGAATAAGAAAAAGAAGGTCCACGGGTGTCTTGTCTAATGGGTGGCTTAATCAAAAACTCGTTCCGAAATGGGTCGATTCAATTTCTTCCGGCAGAGAGCAAAGTGCTTACGGATAATTGTTTTTGATTTAATTTGACGTTTTTAACTTGGTTTTCATAATATTTAATTGGAATTTTTTACTTTGACAAATTTGAAAATCCAAGTTTATACATTTTAGAGAAAGAGCAATGAGAAAAAGGTGTTTCTTATTTTGTTGCAAATTCTATGTACAGTACACTACTTTTCTCAGCGTCTCCTCGGCTACTGTGTTGTTTTTCTTCTATCGCTTCGAGACCACATGACCGCGACCGAGGAACGACTGACAGCTGGTGTACATTTTTTGTCACGATGTCATAATTCAAAATTGCTCCACCCATTTAGTCACAAATCTTTGCAAAATACTGCACGTGATTTGTCTCATTATTTTGAATTTTTGTTTGTTGTTGTTAGTTTTGCCTACGACAGTCATTTTCTCGTAAAGCATCTAAACACATGTTATAGGTGTTATTCATCGGTAGCAAAAAAAAATAACACAAAATTAATTGAGGAGGGAGTGAGTAAACGCGCCCAAACGCATCCAGATGAGGCCCAAAAAATAACAAAATAAAAGCGCGCAAAAAAATTCGCATTATCGGAGAGAAAAATGAAAATTTTTCGCGCGCTTTTTTATTTTTGGGCCACATTTGGATGCGTTGCATGTGTGCGCTCGGGCGCGTTTACTCACTCCCTCCTCATGCCCCAGTGCTAAACGGAGTGAAGCAAAAGTGCAGTTTTCGTTTTTTTTTTGTTGATACCCTTGAATAACCCCATTAATTAATCATAAAATGTGCTGATAAAATTTTAGTAGTCTTTTTTTAAGTTTTTTACGGTGGGCCGCACCTTTTGAGCAAAAGCACAAAACTTTTGAAACTAGCTCGCCTCGCTGAAAATTAAAAAAAAAAAAAAACCTTCCACCCACCGCGTTAAAAGTTTTTAGCCTTTGGTGCATTTCTCGTGCGTTTTCATGTGTACTCCCCGTGGACAATCTTTTCTGCCATTTTCCTGAGTTTTGCAAAGCTTTCAGACATAAATATTCTACAAAAGTTAATTAAGAAAATTGTTTCTATTTCCTTCAACTCCTGATTTCTCATTTTCTAGTTTTGAAAACACTAACGACTTTTATTTTGAAAATTAAAAATACTTTTATTTTGAAAATTAAAACGCTCTCCACTGCAAATTTCCTGGCGTATTGGACGACGAGGTTGCGTCATTTTCTCAATACGCAGCGCTGAAAACTCGCTCTCTTCGCACAGTGGTGGAAGCAGCCACGTTGGCGACAAGAGACTGCGAAAAATTGAAAGACCGTGGCCGCTGTTTCGCTTTCATTTCTCTGAATCTCACTCCAAATCCATGCAAAATTCATTGTTCGATTGGAGCTGGTTTGCAGCGTTTGATACCGAGTATAACACCACAATAACCCTAAAAAGCTAGCTGGATCGGAACAAATTCTTAAAATTAAAACCTAAAACATTGAGATCAACACCAAACTCTCAGGTTTTTCTTTCCAGACTTCAACATTTCCAATTGCATAAATGTTTCTTCGGTGCTACTCGTTTCACAATGATAATAATGAAAAAAAATTCCCTTCCCAAGAAATTTCCAAACTTTCCCTTTCTCATACTTTTTTTTGTGGAATATTTGACATTTAAGAGACTTGTGACACAAAAAAAGTTATTTTCAATCTAATTACCAAAAAAAACCGTGATTTCTATAGCTGTAAGGAAAAAAGTTCAAAAGTTTAGATTTAAAAAACGTAAAAGACGATAGATGATAAAACTTTGCTTTATTCTCTTAAATGAACATTGGATTCTTTCTTTCGTTTTTCAGTCCGACGTGATGCCCTTAATATTATTAACTCCTCTTTTTTATTTCCATTAGATAATTAGCCTCATTCATCGGCACTTTGCAACAAAATCGACACAGGGAATTGCAATTTTTCGTTGTTTCAGAAATTATTTTCCATTTTTGACCACTAGAATATTTCCTTTAAATTCCATAGCGTAATAAGATGTTAATTTAGTCTCCAGAATCTCTGAAGACGTTGACGATGATCTGAGCAGACGTCCACTGCTAAATCCCTTGTTTTTTTTTGTTCGGGCCGAGAGAAAACCTTTAAAAATTCTCACGACCGGCGACTTATAAAAAAAAAAAGTGAGAGGCAGGTGCACTACCAGCCTCCTCCAACTTTTTGAGCAAAGTTTGCTCATTTTTTGTTTTTCATGCAGATGTTTGTTGACTTTGGACTGAAATGATACGTGTTGTTTTTCCCAAGTGAAACGTACATACATACATACACAAGTTGAATTGCCAAAGTACTGGGTCAGTAATCTTTAGCAACATAATAATTGGCTTGAAACGTTGTCAAGTTTTTTTTAATCTTTCCTAGAACGATATTGAGTCTGACTATGAAAAAAAAACAAACAGAGTAGAACAGTCATCGAGAACTTTTTCTATATTTTATACCCTGCAGGAATGAGCCATTTTCTCTTTATCGCTCAAGTTTCTGGGAATCCTTGACAGTCACGTCATTTTCTACTGTTTATTCTGAATAATTCGTAATTTTTTAATTGGCTTTCAGTCCCTTTTTTATGTGGTGTTCAATTTTACTTTACCCGTACTATATAGTGAACGGGCGGTCCGCAGAACGATATTACTCTCGTCTCATATAAGCAAAGGTTCATCATCATTTAAAATGGCCGAACGTCTCATTAAAACTTCTCACGACTAGTATCAGTACGAAATTGAACACAGCTGAATGAGTGCAACCGTAACCCATCCACCGAGACAATGAACAACGAGAAAGTAATGAAAATTAGTGATATATAAAAGTGTGAAATGGTCTTTTATTTTCACTCCCTCTCTCGTAGAATAGATTACGGTCACTCTCATTCAACTGTCTCAAAATTTGTGCCGATATCAATCGAAAGAGAGCGGTCATTTTTAAGTATGATGGACCCGTGCTAATGTAAGGCGAGATTTTATTGCTAATTCTCAATTTTTGAATTCTATCGTACCTTTCTCGAAGCGTTCGTATCGCAATCTAATGCATTATCAGCAGCTACGCAGCTTCCCCGAATAAGAACCGTGCCCATAATCAGAACCGTTCGAAGTAGAACTGTCCCGAATCGGAACTTTTCCAGTTAAAAACCGCTTCCTTTCAGAACGTTTACGTATAAACTGGTATATATATAAAAATTAGCAAAACCGCATTCTTCAGTACAAAATAAGTATCTTTCAAAAACATTTTTATTGAGGATCATTACATTTTTTTAATTATGTTTTCCACATAATTTAGTTTGTAGTTTATGCGGGTAAAAATTCTATGCAAGGTAAAAAATTAAATAAATGCTCACAAACTCAACGAATTGCAAGCTGCTCACTTTTCCTTTAAATGGTTCCCGAGATAGTTCTGATGCGGGACCGTTCTGATTTGGCGTAGCCTTGCATGAGACACCTTTTAGTCCAGAATTGCTTTTCATTCACAAAAAGAACCCCGCGCTGATCAAGTTTAATTTTATAACGGTCCATTGAACAGCATCGCATCAGTAATAACACTAGCGATTGAGCGTGATTGCAGCAACTACAATACCGTTGTTTCCAAATACTGGTGACATCATAATCTGATAGCCGTTTGATGTGTCAACCAAACGTAAACTTTATACCTTTATTTAGAAAATCAAATTGTATTACATGTGGGAAAACACCCCCGAAAATTGCCAGAAACTTGTTCATACACCAATCTAAAAATTAACATTTCAGATCACATGGGAATATGTATAACTTTCAAGTGGTGATCGACACTGATTACTGCAATACTGTAATGTTATCATCTTCTTTTTGTTCATTCATTTTTTAAATTCAAATTTACTTTAGAATTTTGTGGGGGCGTTTCATCTCCCACTCAAGATAGTCAAATGTTGTCATATTTTGCTGTCAGTGATCTCAATGATCTCCATTGTTCATTTTTTCATCAGACACAATAGTTCTTTGCTGTTTCATTTCAATATAAAAGTAAGAGTAAATAGAAAGAGAACAAATTGAGTTCAATTGAAGCATTTTTTTTTTCAGATTTTGTTCCGCTTTCAATTTATAGCATGTTTCCTTCAATCTGCTGTTCTAGGAATTGCGCAGGCGAGCATAATGCTAGACACTAGATTCTAGTCGGAAATCTTTTAAAATATCCATAAATCTTTCAGACACATCACCTTTATTTAGCCTTAACGGCTTCCGATCCATGTGACGTGGTCCTCACTCCCACCTCGTATGCTTTGTTTAACATTCCACTTATCTTTTCAATGTTTTGCATCGAGTTCTCACAAATTTTAATGGTAATTGAACGAACTCTTGCCACGTGTCTCTTTGTTTGCTACGAGAGGACCACAAAGACGATCGGATATATGCTCACAAGTGTTGCAGTATGCTTTTTGCTTCTTTTGTTGAGAAAATGTGAATTTTCAGATTGTGATGCCTCTTTCCACTTGTGCGTACATGTATTATGATGACGAATTCAACTATCCACAGATGAGCTCGTTGTCGACTTCTCCACATAGTTGGGCTAAAATAAACTATTTATTTTTAACTCTTACTGTCTTGAATTTTTTGACTCTCATGCACTCGATTGGTTTGTATCGACATAATCAACGCAAAGTTAGAGTGTGAGTTTCTAAGTATAAATACTTAGGTACTTCTCAGAGAATTTAGGGAGAATTGCCCGTCACCTGCTGCGTTGTCAACTAACTGCCCATCAGCTGCCCATCAACTGCGCATTAAATGCCCATTAGCTGCACATTAGGTGCCCCAGATGGATCTGCCAAATTGCGTATCAATTTGCGGCCGCGTTGCCGCTTAGCTGCCCGAAATTCACCGGGTTTTTATTGACGGAATCGACAATTTTAACATTTGATGCGCGCAGTATATGCAGATTTTGCGCGTCAGAGCATACCATGGCCAATAATAAATGATATAAATAAAAGCTAATTTTAGAGCAGAAAATGGGGATCATTTGGGATTGTCGTCCCGTTATCAACTTAATGAAAACGTTGTATCATCAAGACTTTTATGGTGGATGTCTACAGCGCAGCTAGGCATATTTTTAACTTATGGTGTCTCAATGTACAGTCTTCGCTTGCTGCTCACAGGTCCAAGGAGTGCAGGATGGCAAGCGTTCACGGAATTGTGCTATGTGAGTTGAGATCAAAAGTTATAAATATGTAACAAATCATAACGTCAAGTAAAGAACAAAAAGCCGAGTATTCAATTGTACAACGTTGTGTGGGAAAATATTTAAAAAATTCGTCACACTTTTTTTCAGCCTCCTACGCATGTTTATAATGTCTCAGGTAATTTTCGGCAGCTTATGGGCAACAAGGCCGCCAATGGCCGAGCAAAATGGCAGTTTGCCACAGGATTCGGCAGATCTGCCCGCGGCAGGCTATGCGCAGGTCATGCGCAGCTGATCGGCAGCTCATGCGCAGCAGTAGAAATGGCCTAATCTGCCACTCAGCGGGCAGCTCATGCGCAGCTGATCGGCAGCTCATGCGCAGCTGATCGGCAGCTCATGCGCAGCTCAGGGGCAGCTCACGCGGCGCAACTCCATGCGTCGCGTGCCATTGCTGTGGCGAATCGCGCATGGGCGTTGCATCCTATTTTACCTTTCTACGTTTTCCTTTTTTTTTAACGTCAGACACATTATTTGATTGATAATTATTTACACAATGTATAATGTTATTATTATTATTTTTAAAAATTTGTCGCTTCCGAAGCCTTTTCACGCTAATTTCATGCAATTTTTAAAAATTATCCTAAATGCACTTTTTATTCGTAAAAGTTTTAAAAAAAGATTAAAAATTCGCGTGAAGAGGCGGATTTTCAGTATAAAGTTCATGCGGCCTCAAAGTGACAACTTTTTAAAAACAATATTTATTAACACTTTTCTGTTTGCTTTTCTAATTTTTATATTATAATGGATACGCGGCGGAGTGACATTTTTTCACGGTTTTATTTTTTTTTAATTTAAAAATAATTGAAGAAATGAAAACATTTTTTGTCTCCCAGTTTTATGTAAAATACTGCTCCGTCACGAATCCATTATACTGTGTTTTCAATCGATTTGCATCACGAAAAAATGTATTCCGCCCACATTTTCACGCTAAATTTAGTGCATTTTGAGATTTTTCGTCTTAGGCGGTGTTTTCTTCTTTTTTTTCGTGATACAGCTCGATTGATAACAATAAACCTTTTCCGCTGTATTCACTTTTTCTCTATCGAAAAAATACGAATTGTTTTTAGTTCCAAGCAGAAATGGCCCGCTCAAAACTAAGCATGGAAGGATCAGTACGAAATCGTTTCAACCGCAGTGAGTAAATTATTATGATATCAAGCAAACTGCATCATCACAAAAAAAAATTTTTTTCAGAGAAGAAAGGATTTTTCAACAATCACAACAACAACCACGCGACGTTTCAAAACGGACATCTGGAAACCGGACATTTCGAAACCGCGCCAACAGGAGAGGTGAAAAGTGGAATAGTGAGTCAATACAAAAAATATTTTTAAAAATTTAATTAAAAAAGAATCAAAAAGTGCACACACTTTGTTGTTTGTAAAAAAAGTGCACACATGCCATTTCCTCGAAAAACCTTGCTTCCTGCAGCGGTTATGTTCATCAGACATGTCCCGGTCCGGGCCGGACCAATGGTAAAATTTGTCGGCCCGGAAATTTTTTTAATACGTGAAATGAAGAAAAAATACCTGCTTAAAAATAAAAAATGTAATCACAACAAACGAATTTTACGTGAAACTGTGAGCAATTTCACGTGAAACTGTAAGACAAAAAAAAAATCTTCATTTTTTCGAATAAAAAAGTGATAAAAATTGTCACTCCGCCACGAATTCATTATAACGACGCGATTACTTCGATAATTTGTTTTTAATTGAAAAAAAAACGAAAAAAAAAAACAATTGATCGGGCTGGTCCGGGTCGGCCCGCGGGCCCGCCCGATTTTCGACATGTCTGATGTTCATAGAAATAAATTCATTTTGAGAACATTAACAAGAAAAAAAAACCGCAAAAAAAAACTCTTTTCAATAAAAAATTAGTCGAATTCAATATCATAACGATTATGGGCCTATTTACATGCATTTTCCTGTCATTTTCTTCCTATGCATTTTTTCGATAGGATTAAAATCAAGTTTCCATAGGAAGAAAATAACAGGTAAATTCATGTAAGAAGGCCCATAATCGTTCTGAAATTGAAAACTTTGTTGTTTGTTTGTTGTATTGAAAAGAGAGTCTCTGGGCGTTTTTTTTTGTTGCATTTTTACTGTTCTAAAAATTAATTTATCACTATGAAAATAACTGCTGCAGAGAGCAAGGATTTCGTGGAACTCTGACATGTGTGCACTTTCTGATTCATTTTTCATTAATTTTTTGAAATGATTTTGTATTGACTCACTCGCGAAGCCAACCCCCTCCGTTTCCCCCATTTTTCTTTTACGGTCCCGTTCCTCCTCATTGCCACTTTTTCGCCTATCTTGCTATTCTTGCCATTTTTTGTCACCCCCCCCCCTCTTGCCGTTTTTATTTTCATTTTTCGTGTTTCTCGCTAACTAATTTTTTAAATTGTTTTTATATTGTTATCGATTAACCCCCTTTTTCTCAACATTTGCTTTTTTTCAATAAATGTTTGTTATCATTTTGTATATTTTGGCAATCTATTTTGGGACGTCAAACAGCAGCTTGGGCGCAGGTCATGGGCAGCTTGGGCGCAGGTCAGGGGCAGCTTGGGCTCAGGTCAGGGGCAGCTTAGGCGCAGGTTATGCGCATGTCAGGGGCAGGTTAGGCGCAGGTTATGCGCAGGTCAGGGGCAGCTCGGGCGCAGGTCAGGGGCAGCTTAGGCGCAGGTCAGGGGCAGGTTAGGCGCAGGTCAGGGGCAGGTTATGCCCCGGTCATGGGCAGCTTGGGCCGAGCTAGCGGGCAGTTTGCCCCGACTTTCGGCAGTTTGCCCCGCAAAATGGCATGTGGGCCGATGGGAGTCGGCCCACATGCCCTTTTGCGGGGCAAACTGCCAAAAGTCGGGGCAAACTGCCGAAAATTACCTGAGTTGTTTTCTTTATTCTTCCTTTTTGGAGAGTGAACACCAGGGGACAAAATTGTCGTACAGGATTTGCGCGACAGGTCTATAAAAGGCGGAACACGGCACCCCAGCCTTCCAAAATTGTTTCTACCTGGCGCATTTTTAAAACCCTAAGGCTCGGTATTTTCTGATAAAAAAGCCTCGTTTTTGAATAAAAATGATGTTGTCATCCTGAATAATCAGATAATGATTCGAATTTCTCAAAAAAGTAAATTTTCGAGTGAAAAAATAATTTCATTATCCGACGAACTTGGTGGCGCATTGGACGAAGGGGGTGGCGTGCGGAAGTGAAATTGAGTTCATGAAAAATCTCTGATAAGTCGATCCCGGGCGTAGAATGCCAATCTACTACAATTGATCTATAATAGGCCTACCGTAACCGCCTAAATCGATATTCAATTCGGGAACTAGTTAGGCTTACCGTACGAAGCTTATGAAGTGGTCGAGTAGGTAGCGCGCGCAATTTGGCGTCGATTTTCGAAGTTTGGGTTTCGGTGACGCAGAAGCAAATCAAAGCTAATTCAATCTACATTGATTTTCATTTGAAAAATATGCCATCAAGTATCCAAGAATCAATCATTATATATTTAATTCCAGACACCTCCTCTCTACTGTGCAGCAATGCCCCTATTGTGTATAAAAACTGCAAAAGACTCGCAAAAGGAGAGAAATTCAAAAATTCGATCAATGGTAACGGTGAGTCGCAGAGTTTAATCTATTACCCTGTCAAATTTGATTTCAGATACGGTCTGCTGGCACAGAAGGGTGGGACAATTATCAAAAGCAGTTGAGAAAACAGTGGGATTGAGGTGGAGTGGGCGACGAAAAGGAGACAAGGATAATCATTTGAGTACATAAAAATGTTCCTATTTCTTTCAGTAGTAACAAGTATGTACTTTCCAGGAATCAAACAAAGAGCGTTACGCCTACAGTAACCCCCATATAATATCACTTCTTAGAACACGGGTTTTTCGAATGGCTAGGCCACCAACCAAAATATCCAAAAAAGCTGAATTTTTCATGTTTTCTTGTCCCTTTAAAAATTGCACTTCATTCGTTTTTCTGTTACCTGATAAGATCAAGGGGCCGTATTTTATATCTGATCTTTCCAATCCCTTATCTTTTTAAATAGACGGGGCTTAAACCCGTTCTTTTCTTTTCTTTTCAACGCTTTCATCCTTTTTCCTCATTTTTGTGTCTGTTTCTCCATAATACACATCTCTTTTTCCATTATTATACCTTTACCAATCATCTGCTGTTTTTTGTGATTTATTTTCCACAATGCTTACTTACTACATTGTTGCCCTGCCCTATCGTCATTACTTTTAATGGATTAAAAATGATTTTTTTTTGCTCTTGGTATCTATTTAGAATATTGCCTAATGATGTCAATCGGCGGCTTCTAATCTACCGTATTGAAACACTACGCACTTGGGTTTGATCAAATATCCGGAAAATCATATAGAAGAGCGAAAATCTGTAATGTATCTACTTTTCTCTAATGTTCAAAGAGCAAAGTGTTTTAGCATTGGAAATATTTGAACTGATAAATAGTGAGTTCAAAAAACGATATCAAGGCACTAAAATCAAATTATATGTTTGTTTACTAAGAGGATGTAAAAATAAAGCAAAACTCTAGTCAAAGAAAAACAAATCAAAAGACGGAGCTAAAGTAGAGTGCAAAAAGATTAGAATTGACACGAACCTTTCAGACAACTTTGAATACCTTTAAAAAACACCAGATAACGTGCCAAAGAGTCAAGATAACGTGCGAAAAAAGTCAATTTGTCTTACTGTATCCGGTGGGAGTTGTTTCGTGCCACCAGCGTTTTCTCAGCTCCTACTGTACCGATTTGCATCAAACTTGGTCAAAAACTTTCATATTAAAGGGACACAAGGCTGTCAAATTTTGGTGGGAATTGATTACATTTGAAGCGTATTTGCCTGCGATAAGCGGAATTACGCTACCGTAAACTATTTTTTCTTCCGTTTTCCGCTTTTAGCCTTCCGCGAAATAAAATTTCTTCCGTTTTCCATCTTTTGTGCTCCGTAGAGTACATCTTCTTCCGTATTATGTCTTCCGGAATTCAAAATTCCACTTCCGCTCATCTTTGGTACGTGCACGTATGTTGTTTATCCGGTTGGGAAACCCTTCTATGAGATACAGTGTTTCTGGATTTTAAAGTTTAAAGACGTTTTTGAAATTGGTTTTTTTTTAATTTTAGAAAAAATAAAAATTTTGAAGGGTATTGCGTTTGCGTGAACCGAACCCATTTGCAACGCAAAATTGCAAACACCGAGTTCTAAAATTATTAAAACGACGATAGCTTCTAACTTTCATTGGTGTCCTACTTACGAAATTCCTTTCCGTAAGTTTGTGAGTTTCCCATATTCCAAAAACATCATCCTTATATATAAAATTCTGTTTGGGTCTGTAGCTGAGTTTCTTGGTGTGTCTGTTTCCAAACTGCATGGCGGAAGCGGACTGGGCGCCTGAGACCAACACAAAAACTCGAACTCCGGTCTGTAGCTTACTGGACAAGCATTTAACCGCCTCCGCCACAGGGCAGCCAGGCTTGTTTATTTTTGAAAAATTAACCTGGCTGTGAAAAAAAAATTTTAAAAAAAAAAAAAAAAATTAACCTGCGCTGGTCATTAACTTGTCACAAAATCGCAATAGTAAGGTTTGACATATAAGCTGTGTACGGTAGACATAAAATAATTGGATTCTTAATAAATGTATCTGATTTACCTACAGTACTGGCCAAAAAAAAAATACAGTACTGGCCAAAAAGAATGCGCGCTTCGCTGCATTCTGTTCGATATGACCAACTTTGAGTGTGTGCCACGAACCCTGAAACTGCACTACTAATTTAAAAATGTTTGTTGATAACTTTTTCGTATGACTACTTTCAAAGATATGTAGATCGCAGAAGCGATAATCCTTAAAAATCCACAAAAATTGTGCACAAATTGCAGAAATTCTTGAGGATCATCGATTCTGCAATCTACAGTACCTGTGAAAGTAGTCATACGAAAAAGTTATCAACTAGTAAAATGTAGTCCTAGGTTGGAAGGTTCAACACAAACATTTTTAAATTAGTAGTGCACTTTCAGAGTTCGTGGAACACACTCAAAGTTGGTCATTTCGAAGAGAAAGCAGCGAAACGCGCATTTTTTTTGGCCAGTACTGTATACTACTATGAGCCTAAAACAGTCCTAATTATTGCGCCTTTCCCTCTTTTACGAGGTAGGTGTTCGATCGAATTTAGACGCGATAGATCTATAATAGCGTTTTAATAATGTTTCATCTTTCTCGAGTTTTGCTAGTGGTTGGCCTAAAAAATAGTTGGCCACTTTCTTGCCAAATGTAAGAAAGTGGCCAACTGTTTTCCGGAAAACAAATTTTGGAAAACGCTGATGTTTGCATGATGGAGATGACAGACGCAGAAAAAAAAAACTTTTAGAAAACTGTTTTCCTGACAATTTCTAGTTTCTCGCATAATGCCTTTGAGCAGGCGCAGGCGCACAACGCACAAATTGAAAATACTAGATCAACCTACCTGACTGGGTTTCATTTATAAATAAGAACAAATTATTTGAAACTAAAACAACCTGTTTTCCGATTTGAATAAATAAAAATTTGTGACTATTATACAGCCCGAAGTTGAGGGTTTTAAGGGGTATTACTGATTTAAAAATGTTTTCACCTCGCAATTCACTGTTAAAATTTGAAAAAAGAGGCGGAGCCTAATTTAAAAGTTTACGCGGCTTGCGAGGTGAAAAGTTCTTTTAAAAAAATAGTAGCTTTCGCATTTTTTAGAATTTCTGTCACAAAATAATGGAAACACAAAAACAAAAAAAATACTTCAAAACGTTGATACACGCAACACGAGAATACGGTACTATAGTCACCTGACCTTCCATAGGAAAAACTTAATTAAAGCAATCCTATCTATATAAAAACAAGTTCACTATAAGAAACGACCGTGATTACAAAAATTACTTGGAGCGAAGGGTAAAGTACGTGTTGGAATTCAGAATAACGTCGCATTTCTTACTCGCCACACTTCTATATTTTCCTTGACTTAATGTTAAGAAAGCCAACTACCTCACTATTCTTATTTTACGAATAATCCAGTTTTGGAGCACGTTTTGAGTTAAAAAAGAACTTCAGTAAGTGTTACCGTCACAATTTCTATAAAGAAACTATTATATCAGAAATGGGAAAAGAAATCTGAGTAGCATCTTTTGTCTGCTTTTTTCTTGTTATTAGTTTTTCAATATGGAAACATTCAAGATATTAGAAAAGCAAAAGGCTATTTCTTTCAATTTTCATTTCTCTCAGACAATGAACGGAATTTTAAAACATACAAAAAGGAACAGTTTCCTGTTAGCAACACCATTTCTTTTTTTGCAAAAAAAAATTGCGGCTTCGGGTTTTAGACCCTAAAAGTTGATCGTAGCATCTTAATTTTCGACAAGAAACCCACTAAATTGCATGATCTCACCGCGATCTTTCTAAGGATCGTTCATTGTTTTCAATTGACAAAACGAACAGTTGAGCAACAAGCAGAAATTCTGTAGTCGTGATCCAAAGTGAGAGTACACTGTAGCTAAAAACAAAATTAAACTAGATGATATTAAGACTGAAAATTTGGCGAACTTCTAGACTAGCCTAACAAAAATGTCTTTGCTACAACACCTACACAACAAGTTGTTATAAACTCATACCACTATTATTTGATTCCTTCGCATTTTCCTTCCTTTTTTAATCTTTTCTAAATGATATCATCTTTTAACTTGATGATGTGATGATCCTGACCTTATTGGCAAAATTAGTTCTGGTAGTAAATCAATTAGAGCAAAACGTAAAAGTTGTGATAATCCTGCAAATTTCCTGTTGCAAAAAAGAGCAAACAGAATAGCATTTAAAGTAATGATGTTTAGCTTTTAAGCTTTTCAAATATCACAAAAAGTAGTAAAGCGAACTGTATTTAAAATGACTCAATGTTTTCAAGTTGATCTGTAAATGTTTGTAGACGTCATTTACGTTTTCAAGTGTTACAGTTCGCTGAAGATAAAATTGTTTTTTTTTCGTGTTGTCCTTCAATTGCTTTCTTTTTTTTAATTTGTTCTAAGATTTTCATCTAGACTTGCCAATTTTATATCTCACGATCTTCTCATTTTGTTTTGATTTCAAATGTTGTTTTTCTATTAAATTAACATATTATACCTGGCATTTGCCTAGCAAAAGAAAAGAAGGCGTGTCCGTTTTTCTTTTTTCCTTTTCTGGAGAGCTCCATAAGCCTACTGTAAAAAGGGAAAATTGAGGGCGGAGCATTTTTCACTATAAAAAGCAAATTCATGCGCTTTAAGATTACTTTTGATTTTCAGAGATTATGAAACTGCTCATACTTCCTCTCGCTATTTTGGTAATAACAGCGAGCTCCGCCGATGTCATCACCAAAATTTCGGCAAACCAAATACCAAACGAAAATGTTATGACCGATGGTAAGAGCACTTTTAATTCTTGACACATGTTTATATTCAGAAGAAGCAAAATGGAGAGTCGATGCGATTGAAAAACTTTTGAATGAACGCAAACGAATGGGTCGGACCCCGATCACTCAATTTAGTCCTCCCGGTTTTCCGAAAGCTGACATTTTTTTCAAAAACGAAACAACCACCGCGACGCGAACTTTGAAGCATCGATTCGCATGGGCTTTACTTGTTTGGGCAATTGGAGAAGGTATGACACTAATTTACGAAAACTATGAAACTATCTCAAATCTTTTAAAGGAAAAGTTACCTCAAAAACGTCTGCTGTCTATGATTCAACGTCTGGAAACACAGGATCCGCGGAAGCGTACATGTGTCGTCTGGTCAACATTCCGTACTATGCTGTCGTTGCGGATAACTTGGAACAGGAAAAAGTGAAACAAATTGAGAGCTTTGGCGGAAAAATTATCAAGGTAAAATCTAAGAAATCAGAAAAATATTTTCTACGAGTTTTTGTCAAAGTCTCAGATAAAATCAGTGAAACCTTTTGATTTAGCAAAAGAAAAAAACAATGTTGATTAGCTGATAATAAATAAAAAGAATATGACAAAAACTGGTAAAGATTGCGAAACTAGTAAAACCCAGTTCTACGTCACGTTTTCGTAGTAATTCTTCTCAAAATAAGATCTGATGAAATAGCCTAGCTATTCAAATTCTTGTTTTTGGTCCACCCTGACTTGTTATTCTAAACTGTTGCGAAATATCTTTTTGTTCAACAATGATGACTCAGCTTTCAGGTTCCAGTCTCACTGCGAAATGCCCAAGCAAAAAGTTTAGCCGCAAAGAACAACGGATTCTACATGAACCAGTTTGGAAATGCTGAAAGAGCCGAAGAATACCACGAAAGTGGAAATTTCGACTTTGAGTCGAGCAACGTGCTTCACGAGATTCTCCATCAATTCAGAGAACAGGGAAGAAAAGTGATTGTGCCCGACTATTTTGTTCATTCGGCTGGAACAGGAGGCACAATTTCGTCTGTCGGGCGCTATATTGCTAGATATGCGGCACCCACAAAAGTCCTTTTGGCAGACTCTCAATACTCGCTTTTCTATGATTACGTGATTGAAAATAAGTTTACCAATCAATCTGGAAAGGGAATTTGGACGCCTCCAGGAATCGCTGGGATCGGATACGGTTATGATATAGAGCCAGTTTTGTACGGAGAAACAACGAGTTTGACTCGTCAAGTGATCCACGAGGCGATGAAAATGCCAGACATTGCGACAGTAGCCGCAATGCGAATTCTCGACGAAATGGGCTACAATGTTGGACCGTCGACGTCACTCAACTTTCTCGTGTCTCTTTACAAAGCATATCAGATGAAGTGAGTAACATTATATTATTCTAAAGACCTCATGACTGACACCGTTGTTTTCAGACTACGCGGATTGCCAAAACTTCATCGTTTGACAATTGTAACGCTGGCCAATGATCCAGGAGACTTCTACCTCAGTACTTATATGAACAATGATTGGGTGGAGAAGAGTTTCAAGAGTTTTGGAGGAGTGGTGGGAATGGAGTGTTGGAAAAAGTTGATCAACGAGTCTATTCAAACAGGATCTGATTTCTATTCAAAAGGTCTCGATGTCTGTCCAGGAAATTTCTCATGATAATTGTATTATTTATCTCTTCTTTTTTGTTGCATTTTCACTCGGGCTTCTACAGGTTTCTTCTCTCTTTACCATATGCATATATTTATTGGCGCGAACTTATTGTTGTTCAGTATTCTATTTTATTTATCTCATGAATAAATTAATTTATATTTTATTAGAACCATGTATTAATTAATCAGTAAAAATATAGGCAACTAAGATTGTAGAAATGGTAAAGAGGCAAATATACGGCCAAAAAATTGAGTAGTTGATCTCTCGCTTTTCTGTTGCATCAAGAGTAGCGTAGTGGATGGAGATTTCGTCTTTTCGACGATGATCAGGAGTGAACAAAACACCTGAAATGTCACATTAATTGGGTTGGCCTACGGTGTTAGTGATTGCTGACTTGCATTGTCCACCGTAATCTAGATTTTCATGTTCCGCCCACTTTCGTTGTTTTTTAAATGTTATTTTTGTGTTTGCAATCGACTTGCGACATCAAAACTTGAAACCTCGCCCAATGTTTTCACGCAAAAATTCAAAATGCACTAAAACTTAATGATCGCTTAAAAAAAGTGGGCGGTGTTTCCCGTTTTGATGTCAAAACTCGACTGAAAACACGATATTATCGTTTCAAAAGTTTTTTCCTATTCTTCACGTGAACTTCTTTTTATTTTCCTTCACTTGAAAATGTTAAATTTTGCGTGAAAAGTCGGTGCCTAATTTCAAAGTTCACGTAGCTTTGTCTTATCAAAATCTGAAAATTTAGCGACATCGCACCCAGAAGCATGTTTAACACCATAAAATAGGGCACCCGGGGGGAGCTGGGTGCAAGCATGCTTCAATCCAGGAAAAGGTCAGCTCTGATTTTTCAAAGGGGGGGGGGGGGTATTTCAGAAAAGCTATTCCAATATGCGACGGCTCCTGTCGTGTGGGGGCTATGTCAGAGTTTTCCCCTCATTTAAAATCCCGGCTACTAGTAGGGAAATTTTGGCCAGAATATTGTGGTGGGATTGTTTAAAGGACCACGGTAGAGATAGAAATAGACGCAAACCTGATAAAGACGTCCGAAAGCATGTCAAGTTATTGCTACACAACTGGCAAAAAGTTGGGCACGCAAAAGCGTGAGTCGCGTTCAATTTGACATTAAAAATTACGTCGTCGAGTGGACATTTTGTTTCGTTTTTATCGGCAACATCGAATATCAAATGGTTCTGGTCATCGCAAATAATGTTCTGAAATTGAAAACAAGAACACTTTTAGCAGTTTTAACACAAGCTAACACTGATTGTGTGTTTCTCAATTCCACTTGGTCTGGGGCGTGGCGCATATCCAGTTCGCATTCTAGATATCAGAGTCTCACTTTCATTGTAATATGTTAAAAGAATGTTTAAGTTTATCTGAAAACTGTTTTTACAAGGTTTTAACTTTTAATATACCTTTAGAGATTCCTGAAATTTCAATCCATTGATAAGCCAAACAAATATAATTAATTGGAAACGTTGGAGCATTCTTGCATAAAGGAAAATAATAATAAAAACGTTTTAAACTTGTTTTTTTAAATTTATTTATTGACACGTCATAAGAACACTTTTTAGAAACAAAACAAATTTAAAAGTTCACGTATTAAACGTGGAATGAGATCGAACTCTTTTGAACCGATTTGTGCTCTCAATTTCAGTCATCATATCCTCAAATCGTTGCCGGATTATGTCTGTTTCGAATCGTTTCCTTTTCCGTTCTAGTTCCTGCAATATATGCTCAATTAAAATGTTGAGAATAAACTGGTCAAAATTGTAGAAAAGAGTGTACTGGGCAAGGTAGTACACGGAGTGATGGCCACTGCCTTTGCGAAAGTATGCTCCGTTCAAAACGAGGATACGACAGAATAGAACTAGACGAATAGAACTGTTACAAAAAATAATTTCTACAAAATAGAACTAAAAAAGTATAACTGACAAGGGAATGGTCTAAACTTAACTTGGCGTTTCGAAATGAAACTTATATAGGGTGAAAGAGCACTTCATGGGGAGCTCAAATCACTTTTCAATTTTTGCAATAAACCATTCGGAGCCGAGCAAATGAGCTCCAAAGTTTTAATTTTCACGTGCGAATTTATCACCGCAGTTGAGAGTTATTTTCAACAGTGGCGTGGTGGCCGAGTGGTTGGTGCCAGAGAATTGTAAATGGAAGATGCGGGTTCAATCCCTCGCGGTAAAAAAATTTTGTATTTTGATTTTTGCGTTTACTTTTCCAGGTTCTAGAACTTTGTTTTTTTTTTGACAAATATTTTTTTTCAATTTTTTGTTTTTAATACGTAGTAACAGTTCACAAATAAGGACAAAAATGCTAATCGACAATTATGAAATGGGAAAAACAAATAGTGTTGGTGCATCTCGCTCACTTGATGAACGCATTATCGGTACATCTCGTCTGGAAGCAATCATCTGCACCAACTTGTCAGAAACGGAACTCCGAAAGTGTCAAGAACGGTAAGCTTGTGTCCATTCAGCACGCTTTTTTCCAAGAGATTAGTATCTTGTCGGGATATAGGTGGAGAGGATCCTAGTTCGAAATCAAAAACTTCTTGGATAATAACGATAGAAAATTTGCCACATGCCAGTTAAAACGAAATAAAAACAAAACAAAACACAAACATCCAATCGTCACCATACGTTGAAAAGAAGTTGACAATTAAAAAAAAAAATGGTAAAAAAAAAGTTCTAGGACCTGGAAAAGTGAACGCAAAAATCAAAATACAAAAATTTTTTAACGCGAGGGATTGAACCCGCATCTTCCATTTACAATTCTCTGGCACCAACCACTCGGCCACCACGCCACTGTTGAAAATAACTCTCAACTGCGGTGATAAATTCGCACGTGAAAATTAAAACTTTGGAGCTCATTTGCTCGGCTCCGAATGGTTTATTGCAAAAATTGAAAAGTGATTTGAGCTCCCCATGAAGTGCTCTTTCACCCTATATAGGTTTCATTTCGAAACGCCAAGTTAAGTTTGGACCATTCCCTTGTGAGCAAAATAGAAAAGCTCCGAAATAGAACTAGTGGTGCGATGAAGCGCGTTTGCATTATTTTTTTCAATTTCTCAGTTTTTTTTCCGACTATGCAATATTTTTCGGGAAACTGCATTGATGTTATACTTTCCTTCCGAACCGGCACGTTGTAAAAGACTCACTGTGGGTTTTCCGATGAAAATTACTGAAAAACCAATAAAAATCGGAAAATTTGAAGAATAATACAAACGCGCTCCATCGCAACACGAATTATATTTTGTAGCAGTTCTATTTTACACAGTTCTATTCCACTCAGTTCTATTTTGTAGCAGTTCTATTTTGTAGCATTTCCATTCCGCCTAGTTCTATTCTGTCGTACCCTCTTGGCGGGTGTACCAATTTAAGCGAATTAACGATTTCAGAACTGAATTGTTTTTTCTCCAGCAAATAGCGTGTAAGCGATGTGACGCAGACTAAAAACTGCTTTGTCACCCGACGCAACCGCAGCGCATCAGCGTGGGCATCGGTTGCAAAAAGAGATTTCAAAGAAGAAAAAAACAGTCGCCAACACCCCGTGTGTACTGAACAAGAAACTACAACTCTTGGAAAAAAACGATTTTGCGTCTGCATCTTTCAATCACCACAGCCTGTTCCGCGACTATTAATCAAATTCAAGTACTCCAACCTAAAGTCCTCACCATGATAGTCATTTGATCTTTTACCAATTGAACCGCATTTTTCTCCTCTTCCGACGGTCCATTCCATCTGTTTTCATCGCTAATAAGCCCATTCATTACTGCTTCGAATTTTCTGTTTTTCCTTCGCTCTTTAGCATAATTTTTTCCTTCAAAACATGCCAAAATCTTCATAAAATATCTTGGCAAAATGCCAAGTATCGGCACTTTGGAAAGAAAATTAAATACTGTCTTCAAAATGTAGAAAACCAATGATAATGGTGCAGGGATCCAAAGTTTCTCCTCGTATCTGACAAGCAATTTTATGGTTCTTTTTTATCACTGATAATGATGATGACTCACTCAATCAATCGACTGTACAGCTTGTACTTCCAATAAATATGTGAAACTTTATCAATGTCCTCATACTTCTTCCTGGAAATGTTGAGATTTATCACTGAATTTGGAAATAAACTAACGACAAGAGAGCGGTAACCAAGTTGACTAAAAGAACACTAGAGACCAACATGTAACAGAATAGAAAAACTGGAATCATACTTGTCTGAAAATGAGCATAACATAAAAAATCAGAGGCCGTATTCATGAACATTTACCGTACGGTAAATAAAAACGGTAAATGATTTTTTTTGACAGAAAATTAAATTTTTGCAATGTGCAGGGGGTTCATGACACTATAAACGATCCATGAATTGTTTTAGGAATAGCGAAACTTATAAATTCCCTCAAAAAACCCATTTACTTTTTCATTTACCGTACGGTAAATGTTCATGAATACGGCCTCAGAAGTCAAAAGAGTCACCTTGAACCAACACTGTACTGATGAATCCGTTAGAACGTCCCAGTTAAGTGGTGCTGATGAGCATTTGCTCACAGTCCCTAGTTTATCTTCTTCATCCGCTTCTCCGAAAATTTCAAAAGCACCGCTACTAAAAATAAGCCAAGGCCAGACGACGTCAGTTATGTTCGGAGTGCTTTTCAGATGTCCAGCCAAACTAATGTGGCAGACTGCGTAGGTGAACCAGAATACCATAAACACAAACATGAATTTTACCATAATAGGGATCTGTAAATTTTTCATTAAAACTTTAAAAAGCTGAAATTAAGTATTTCACCATTTTCTTTATCATGAGCACAATCGATCCAAAAAATGCATCGACATTTGCAATTTTCATCAACCGAAGTGTTGCAAAAACGAAAGAAAAGTAGAAGAACAAATCAGCAGCAATTATTGCAAACGCTCGAATTGGCCATGATGGCGGAGCAATTACCGCTAATGACCAGGCAATTAGAGTTGAAGCGACCAGATAATTTCTGTACAGATCTGCAGTGTTTCTCTGTGCCCACGTGTAGAACCCCTTTAAATATTTTAAATGATTTTGAGTTAAGAATTTTAACTGACTTTCTGATAAACGAGCACAGCCATTTCTGTAAGGTAGGCACATTGCCACACAATGATAGCCATTTCATCCAAAAACTCATCTAGCTCATTCATCACCATTGTTTTTCTTGTCATTGTCATCAGTACGTACGCGTAAAATGACACGTAGATTAGTCGAAATACCGTGTGAATCACGTATTTCGCATTTGGTGATGTGTAGAAATTATACACTCGGATTAGGAAGTTACTGTATTAGTTATTTGAATATGTGGGAAAGTGGAAAATAATTCTACAAACCTATATGTGACAGAGGTCATATGCCCGGAATGGTCCATTTTCAACATCATCGTTTTGATCTCTCGTTTTTTGATTCGTTGCCGACCACGTAGGAAGAAGAGAGGCGGAAAGAAGAAAAACAAACAGAACGCCATCTGAAACCGTCAGGAAATTTTTTTTAGGAAAGTGAGGGAAAGTAGATCGAATGACATTTCTGTTTAAATTTTTTTTTTACTTCCGCACACCCCTGGCGACTGCCTTCGAGTCGCAAAAGTGCGCGCCATTGAACTTGGCGGAAATACATGAATCTTAGAAAACTTGGATCAAACTATGTTTCAAATTTTCGCCAAAACCAGAAGCCGTATTCATGAACGTTTACCGTACGGTAAAGGACAACAGTAAATGGTCTTCCGACGGAAAATCACAATTTCGTTAATCCTGAATTAATTCACCGACCATCATTTGGTCAGTAAAAATTCTGAACATATGATTTATTATCCGGAAAACCATTTATTTGTTTCCTTTTTCTTACGTTGTATGGAAGTTAGTTTTCCGTTCTAACAATAATGGGGTTATTCACGAAATGGCAAAAAATGGCAAAAAACGGCAAAAAACTGCGCGAAAACTCGGAAAATTCTCCGATTGATCTGAAATTTTAGGAAATGAGGGAAAAAACTCTCCCGGACGTTACCCCAAAATTTCAGACAAAAATATCAATTTTAAGCATTTTCAGAAAAAAAATCAATATTTCTTAAAAATTGATATTTTTGTCTGAAATTTTGGGGTAATGTCCGGAAGAGTTTTTTCCCACATTTCCCAAAATTTCAGATCAATCGGAGAATTTTCCGAGTTTTCGCGCAGTTTTTTGCCGTTTTTTGCCATTTTTTGCCATTTCGTGAATAACCCCATAAGGACTTAATTCCATGTTATTTTTTTTTGTTTTTGTTAAAAAGAACTTTGTAATTTTTTGTTACGAAACTCCGAAGTTACGCATGAAAAGTGATTTGTCGGAAATCGACACAGATTTAGTTTTACCAAGAATCCGAGAATACTTCACAATCCAAGGTTTTCCAAATTTTCAATCATTTCCTGTTTTCTGACTTCCAAAAAAGCACACACACAACTCCACCCAGCTCTGATCAAAACCCCGTTTTTCTGATTTGACAAATTCCAAACATCTTCGCACCCTCCCTCACCTGGCCTAATTTAAATCCTGGTTGCCAGCGGAAGTCAATTTCTCGTTGACAAGCAGGATGAGACAGGAAATTCTGCAATCAGAAATCACTCTAAATATTTATCACTTTGTGCATACTTTCGCCTTGGCAGCCGCCGCTAATTCCATCACCTCCATGTCTTCCTGAATTGCCGGACATCCGTCCGTGTGGATAAACAAGTGATAGTTGGTGTCCAGAACTGATCGAGTGTCCCGTTCACTGCTATGAAAGCACTGATCCAAAAGTGATGTGCACTCGTCGTCAAAAGAGCTGAAAGAGCACACACATTTTGAAAAGATAATTGTTTCCTTTAAACTTACTTTTGAATCTTTTCAAACGCCTCTGCAATTACCGGTTCATGTTGCTCCAAAAACAACTTTCTCATTTTATTGGTGACGTACACCTGAAATGTTTGTTTTAATTGTTGCCCTTTTTCTTTCCCCACCCCTTTTTTTACAAACCACAATCAATCCAGAAAAGATCGGAAACTCGCACTTGGCCCATATTTCATGAAGATTACTCCTGAGCTACACTTTAGTTATTTACGAGGAAAGAAATAGCTCAAGTGCTCGTACCTTTTAAAAAAGGCGGATGCGATTAGGTGCAACATGTTTATATCTTTTAACTGAGAAAGATGACATTTCAAAATAGGTCGCATCGAAATGTTGATAAATTCAAAGATGGAGCCTCCGACAGTAGCGAACTTTGGGTTTCGCTCGATGACGTCATAGGTTATGAATAGTTTTTCCTAGAAAACAAGAAGAGAATTAAAAAAATAATATAGACTAGGTTTAGTGTACATACTTCCTGTTCCATTTCGTTCAATTTGTTGATGATTTCTCGAGATGACATGTCTATTGAAGTGCACCTTGAAGACTGGATCTAGATGAACAAGTCTCTTATTTTATTTGCTTTTTATTTTTAATTGAACTTTCTTGAACTCACCCAATATCTTTCATCTTCAATCGAAAAGTTTCGAGTACGAAGTTTTATAGTTTTTCTTCGACCAGACGGAAAGCTAAGATTCATAATAATAAAAATAATAATAAACGGCGGCTATTTTCCGACGCAGCCCATACAATACGCTGGTTGAGACGCAAAGAGAGAAGGGAAGTGTTATCAAACTGTTATCAGTGACAGAAGGACGGGCTCACTTGTTTGTCGGAAGAAAAGAAGGCTGTGGGTGAAACAGCCTGAAACATGCCAAGTTCAAGGTTCCTTACAACTTTTATTGCTCTTGATATGATTGATCTCAATATCAAATAAATTATTTTATTGGATGCATCAGACAACTGGGAACATGAGATCAGGTCAAAAACAAGTCGTGGCAAACTAATAGAGAGACCGGATAGAGAGGAGAAGAGAAGAAAAAAAAAGAAATAAATTCAATTTCACTATTATCACTTTGAATTGTCAATGGCGAAAAAAAATCCATAAACATGAACATGAACATTGGGATGGACAGCTAAAAAAGAGAAAAAGAAAGGAAAGGAGGGTCCTGTGTGAGCCTGTCGACGACGGTTGATCTTACAAATGTTTCTCGGTAACAGTAGCTTAAATTTTGCTCAAAAGTAGTGAGCTATTGCCGAGTACGATGACCTGATCAGAGGTCTCCGCGCAGTCTGGCAATGCCACGCACGAGACCCGCCAATGGATAAAAATTTGGGGAAAAAAAAGAAAAGAGAATAAAATTAATTAATTCCATTCGTCGTCGTTGCAGCAAAATGTCTTCAGATAGGAGAATGAGCAGCGCTTTTCGCAACATTCTGTCGCGATTCCGCCGCGTTTTTGTTGCGGGTGGATGTGAAATAGGTCGCGGGTGGTGGGCACTTGTGAAGATCCTGAAAATGGATTTTGTTTTGTTTTTGTTTTGATTTTGGTTTTTCGGAAACTTAAAATTTCCCCCAATTATGTATGTACATTGAAAAAACCAGTTTGTTCCAGCCCACGCTCTTCTATTCTCTTCTCTTCAACTTCAGACTCTCAACCGGGAATTCTACGTAACTCAATTTTTGGTGAGCAGGAAATGAAATGAAGAATTTCAGTTTTTCTCTTAAAAAACGTCACAAAAACATAATTTTGAGGATTTATTTAGCTGCAGGATGCTACAAATACGGAGATACCACATCGTAACCTTCACAAAATATGCAAATTTTTGGCTCACGCTGCGCCATCGTCTACTCGAGCAAATTCGAATTTAGCGCCGACTCGCCCGCATACACTCCGAAGCACAAATCCTAAAATTTTTTACAGACACACTTGTCACTAGAGCTATTGTTAAACGTGTTTTTTTCATGTTCTTTATTGTCCATCCGTGACAAAAGGAAACGCTCTCTACAAAACTAACTATTATCGGCCCGCCCCGTCGGCCAAACGCGCTCCGCTGAACTCAATACTACGTGGATTTTATTTTGGTTTCCAAATTTTTCCATTTCACGTGTAAATTCAACGTGAAATAAAATAATTTGGAAACCAAAATGAAATCCACGTAGTATTGAGTTCAGCGGAGCGCGTTTGGCCGACGGGGCGGGCCGATAATATTATAATGGATTCGTGGCGGAGTGACAATTTTTTTCACGTTTTTATTCGAAAAAATGAAGTAATAATTGAAGAAATGAAGAGAATTTTCGTCTCCTAGTTTCACGTAAAATGTCACTCCGTCACGAATCCATTATAGTACTTTTTAATTTTATTTTTGGTTTCCAAATAATTTTATTTCACGTACAGTCGGTGAATGCACCATCGTCCGCGCTCAACGGCATTTCTCGATTTGCAAGCATGCGGCGCGCTTTTTTTTTATCGGGAAGATTCAAATTTGAACTTCCATTCGTGATGATTTTGCCATTTTAATTTTTTTTTAATTTTTGAATAGTATACTCGGTATAAAATGCTGATAACTCGCTCCAATCGAACAATGAATTTCACATGCATGCGAGGGAGGTTTAGAGAAATCAGAAAAAAACATCGGCCACGGCTCTCTCAATTTTCTGCACTATCTCGTCGCCAACGTGGCCGCGTCCACCACTGTGCGAAGGGAGCGCGTTTGCAGCGCTCCGTATTAAGAATAATACAATTTAAGGCATAATGATGTATCCACCGGCTATATAAATTCTATGTGAGATAAAATAATTTATATTTCTGGCATATTCCTGAGAAAGGATTTGCAATTCAAAACAAAGGATTTTAGTAATTTACCACACATAATTTACCCAGAAATTACTATTATCTCATTTTCCAGTAGCCCTATTTCTGTAACTTTCCTTATCGCAATTATTATTTATGTACATGCGTCACAAACTGATAAATTACGTGACCTGTCATTAAGGATTAGACTCCGATCAGTCGTTGATCAGCAATTAGTGAGGTAAAAATCAAAAAAAGGGCATTTCAACTAGTCTGTCATTATTTATTTTTTTTGTCATCCAACGACGAGATCAACTCACGTTTGAACGGACCCATGCCTCCGCAAAGACGATTTCGGCACACGGCAAGAAGCGTCGTGGTGAGACGTGTTCCGCACAGTCGAATGTTTGCTTCTGAAGGCGTTGGCACCAAGATTAATAAGGCGAAGAGAGCGACGATTACAGTTGGGCTGGAATAAAAAAGTCTGAAACTCAAAGTGTGCGAGGAAACCTTACCTGTAAAGTTGACGAAGCCAGCACATTGTGCTGTCTTTGCAGTGGCCCGTTGTTGAGCGGCAGAGAACTAAAAACATATTTATTTATTTATTTACAATTTCGAGATGATTTACGAAGTAGACAAAGTTGAGAAAACATGAACGAGGAAGAGCTGAAGTATGCATGTATATGAGCTCAGATTACGGTGTGACTCATTAGAATACTCATTGGCTCCAATTACTTTACCTCTATCTCTCTCTCTCTCTCTCGTGCTAAGAGTTAAGAGGGAGTAAAAGAAAAATGTAGACAAAAAAGAGAGAATGGGCTGAAAATTTTTCTATTATTTTTTGGCCAAAAGGATAAAGGGGCCCAGTGCGTAGTAAACAAGAATTCGTGGATAAAAAATTAGAAATTAATAAGATGCAACCAAGTAATGAGAGAACGAGAAAAGCAAAGTGAGCGGGATGGATTCGGGTGGGCTGAAAGCAGCGGAGCCACACGAGAGGTTGTTGGTTTAGAAAAGGAAGGCGCCTCGGCGCGAACCACCAATTTCTAGAGAACGAGAATAATACTACCTTGATTGAAAAATCTCACAATGTGCACGTAGATTCGCATCTGGATTCAGGTCAGACCAGTTCAAAAAATCAGGAAAAAGTGTGAATCAAAGTACAATTTTTTGAGGTGTTTTTTTTTCTTCCTGATTTTAAATTTGATTGTGTGTGTGTTTTTTTTTTTGCACTAAATTGATTTATACCAATTGGTTAACTTTCCGTGAGAATGACTAGAAAAAAGGTGATAAGCAGTACTCAGATGCTGGCTCAATCGGTTCGGAGAAAAGTCTACTAATTGGTTTTGAATTATCTAAAAATGAAGGTCTGGGCCGCTCAATGAACAGACGAGCATAATAATAGTTCTAAATGACAAAAGTGCGTCTAGGAACCGACACAGATCTAGAGCAAACTCGTGTTGGAGTGGTTATGCACTTTTTTAAGTTGAGATTTTTCTCTAATAACAATTTTTCTTATACAGTACTGGGCAAAAAGAATGCGCGTTTCGCTGCTTTCTGTTCAAAATGACCAACTTTGAGTGTGTACCACGAACTCTGAAAGTTCACTACAAATTTAAAATCGTTTCTGTTGAACCTTCCAATCTAGGACTACATTTTACTAGTTGATAACATTTTCGTATGACTAGGCTCGTTAAGTTAAAATTTACAAGTACAGTTTAAATTATAATTTACATAATTAAAGCAATACGGTACACGGCGCCCCAGCCTTCCAAAATAGTTTCTACCTGGCGCATTTTTAAAATCCTAAGGCTCGGTCATTTTCTGACAAAATGGCCTCGTTTTTGGATTAAAATGATGGTGTCATCCTGAATAATCAGATAATGATTCGAATTTCTCAAAAAAGTAAATTTTCGAGTGAAAAAATAATGTCATTATCCGACGAACTTGGTGGCGTATTGGACAACGGGGGAGGCGTGCGGCAGTAATCAGGACTTTAGGATCTACATGCATATGAAAACAGAAAAATAACTGTCATAAACAAAAATTAGCAGAGAAATCCCATGTAGCCTAGATGTGTTTACAGAGAGCCAGTATCGGAGTAACTGCACTTTAGGCACGCTTTTTCTCCGAAAAATGTATTTTTTAAACCATAAATTAGTGCACGACGTGCTAGACACTACGTAGAGGCAAACGCCCCCGACGAATGTGTCTGCGTCTCCACAATTGCGTTCTGCCAAGTTTTGCTGAAAGCGTGCAAAAATTGAAACGCAGAGATGCGAGAAATGGCGCGCGAAATCAATCGGCTTTCAAAATTTTTTTGAAAAACGTAAATAGTCCCCAAAACATCGTGTCTCTTGCTATATTTTAGATTGTTTTTGTTTTCTCATAAATTCCCAGTAAACATGACCAAGAACCACTTTTAAAAACTTTGAAACTATTCTAAAAACTCTGTGATATCATCCCCCTTTTTCCCTTTTTTACACTGTTTTGACGACTTTTGTTCTGCGTCCTGTTTACACCGGTCAAAGATCGGCTAGTGGTCAATAACACTGGATACGTGCTCAAATTTTTGTTATCGTTTTTTTTTCCAGAAAATTGAGCTGGCAATGGTCTTAGAAATCCGGAAAAAAACATAGAGTATCTTGACTTTGCAGTAACAAAAATTAACGGTCATCGAGCACAATTTTGGATACTATTAAACCATTACCCCAATCTCTTGTTTTTGGGGCATTTTGGCGTGTAGGCAGCTACATGGCTATTAGCCATCGAATACAAGCAGATTGGAATAACTGACGCACAATTCGCGCCTAATCGAAGATCGGTGCGCGTTTGGCGTTGGGTTTCCAAAAATTAAAACAAAAATCTAGAAAAGCAAGGTGAGAGTCGTGAAAAACAACAAAATCTCACGCCCGAACTTTACTCCAAACTAATAATTTTCCCGTGTGGAATAACTAGAAAACTAACGTCAGAAAACGATATCTATGACAGATTCTAGAAAAAAAGAAGTTGCTTTCACGGCTTCACACAAATTGAAGGGTGGAGTAAGAGTAATTAGGGGGGATATGGAGACATCATCATGTGAGAAGGCGGGAGTTGTGAGAAATGTTTATGAGGCTCGAAGAGATCACGGCATGAAAGAAAAAAAACCGGAATACCAGATACTCTTCCAGAACATTGCTGCGAGGTACTCCGCAGCACAGAGAACAATGGAATCTTATATATGCACGTCAACTAATGTGAATGTAATGAAACGTTAAGGCTTTTGAATCATATTCATTCAAGGCCCAGGGGGACCAGAATTTAGCACATGCAGCTGACTCACGTTAGAATGGAAACAAAATCCGATGAATGGAGAACAGATCTAAATAATATTAATGCAAAACAAATAAATAGAAACATTGAGAATATATAAAGAAACAAGCCTGCTTTGCTGGATCGCTATTGCAGCCTTTTATGGAGAATTCGTCAGAATTCAATTATCGTGTTATTCTACATTTTCACTCGTCGTTTTCTAAATTTTATGAACTCGTGTTCACATTTCCTTTTTCAATTCTTTTTCCGTTTCATTACTATTCAAAGAGTCTGGCAAAAAAAAAAGATAGGCGGATAGAACACAAAGTGTGAAGGATGGATCATTGTTCATGGATAAGGAAGAAAAAGAGAAGCTTTAAAAAAAGATATCCATCAATGACTCATACATTTCTCATCGGAATTGATGGATTGGGCAATGGGTGAAAAATAGAGCCATCAGTAGGGCATATCAGGTACATACATAGAAGTGTTGAACGGAATGGGAATATACGGAATGCGGAATATGGAATAGGAATGATACTTTTTGATCGTATCTGGAATCTGGAATTTGAATTGTAGAATCTGATAAAAGGCTGATGACACGAAATCTAACACACATACTGGCAAACATTTACGCTTAATAATAGAAAAGATATTTTTTATTCATTTTCAAGTTCCGGATTCCATAATTCGTGAAAAAAAATGTATTCAGAATACTAGATTCTAGATTCCTTAGAAAAATTTATTTCCCTATTGCGTGTTCCGTATTCCTTATATTCTTATTCCGTGCAACACTGGTGCACAGAGGAGCTGTGCGAAAGAACATTTTCGTGAACGGAAAAGGGAAATCGGAACAAAACCTTCCAAAACGAAAAACAAAATTAAAATTCCAAACGAAAAACGGAAGATGGAAAACCAAATGAAAAAATGGCGGAAACGGAAAACGGAAAACGGAAACGGAATGGAATTCGCTAAATGAGCATTTCCTTTGATTATTCAGGACCAACAGTAACCTTTTATGAATGAAATACGGTTAAAATATACTAGAAGCATTTTGGACAAATTAGCTACAGTACTGGTCATAATGATATTCCGCCCGGACTTTTTGAGCACAACTTTTTTGAAAGTAAACCTATCCCCGAAAAAATTTAAAGCTCATTTTATGAGGATAAAAATAGCCGGAAAACCAACCAACTTGCTAAAATTTCTACAATTTCCAGAAAAATCCAATTTTGATTTAAAAAAAACAGCGCAAACGATGCGGAATATCATTATGGGGGTCGATAGCGCCGCCGGTAGTGGTGACCGCCGCCGTCCGAGAGGCAACAGGTTCGAGTCCGCCCTCACCCACCGGGTTCACCCAGCCTCTGATTGAGTAGTAGAGAAATCTACGAAGATTGCTCGGTCATTTCTGTAGCCAGGAATTGACTTAAATAATGTCTGGCTCTGAACGGTACACCACCAGTCGTCCGCGTACGCAGAAATCGTGATCCGCAGTACCTTCGGTACTTGAAGAACGGACCGTTGTTTTAATCACTGACCATTGGTCAGTACTGTAAGTCTGACTAAGAAATTTTGAAAACGGAATTCTGTCTACTCCAAAAACAAACTGATTTGAAATTTTACACACAGGAAGAATGTTAAATTTCAGAAATGTTGCAGCTAGCCAATATATGATTTTCGAAATTTCAAAATTCCAATGAAAAGATTCATTGAAGCAAAACATGGAACAAACACGGAAGTGTGGTGGGATCATCCCGACTTTTTTCCAGCCTCCAAGACACTTTCCCTATTTTCCATTCATAAATACATGTATGATGTCAGAAGAGAAATATGAATGTTTGCAGCCGTTTTTTTTATTTATCTATCTATCCGTCAGTCTATAATGACACAATAACAATACTACAAGTTAAACGGAGCCAAGGGGACAGAGTATTTACTCTGATACATTCTGCATATAATCGTACCTGTCTGAGAGGAAAATATGAAAAATGTATGTGGCTAGGAAAAAGCGAGCATGATGATGAATCAGCGGTACTCATGAACATTGTGCATGTTTTCAATTGGCCTCATCTTAAACTGAAATGTAGCATTTAATTGGACTATGGCCCCCATCCCTTGTATCGGTCAATAATCCGTTGTAAGATGCTTAAAATTTGAAGACTGGCTTCAACAAGTTTCTATTTATGGAAATTCTTGTAGACAGGAAGTTAATTGGAAAAAAGTTAAGGGAATTTAAACTTGATGTGTGTCCTAGCGAGGGTAGAATAGATCATGTTGAAATTTAAACTCAATTTTGATGGATCTAGGTGGGTTTTTTTTTAATTACACATTTTTTATTTAGTTTTCAGACGAGTTGCGCCATGAAAACATGAACCTGTAAACACTTTCCTGACTGCTGTGATTCAAAAAGTGGGCGGAGTTTAATTTTGATGATGTATGTAACTCGATTGAAAATACAATAACTCGTCAAATTGTTTTGATTAAAAGAAATAAGAAATAAAAAAATGCGATACAGTTCGAAAACGAGAGACGTAGAGCTTAAAAAAATGCATTTTTTTTTTTCGCTTTTTGCTACCCAATGAATAACCCCATAAACACTTGAAAAAATGAAAAAAATGGTAGCTTTTTTGCGTTTTTATTGCAAAATTCACAAAATCCTATAGAGACTACATATAAACTTGAGTCACAAACGATATACCGCGATTTCCTCATTTCTAATGTGAGACTGCAATAATTTTACGCCCTTTCAAGCCAACAGGATTAAAGTTTACATCTTCATAAGCCTATTTTCTTGAAACGAACCAGCGTATATTCTAAATTGGCTGAGAAAACGTTGGAATAAGGCACAAACAGAGCTCACGTCAGACTTAATTTCCATAGGCTTTTTTATTCTTCTTATTCTTTTCGTGCTTATTCTCAGCACAATTGAAATTGTTTAAAAGAAAGAAATAGAGGGGTAATAGGGACAGGAAGGATCATATTTGAGTCGCATCTCCGTCTTCGTCCCAAGTTGCTAATTGGGATGTGATGCGAGCAGCTTTTTTTGGCAACAACGCGGGGGCTAATTGTGAGGACACGAGAGATGTAGCGGATTTGTCTTTTTTATCAGACATCATCGTCATCAGAAGCAGAAGCAGAAAAAAAGTAGTAGTAGAAGCGATTTGTTTATCGCTAGGAAAGGGGCGGAGCTACTAGAGGAGGCTGTTAATTGACACTGCAAAATAAATGGGCTCGTTTGGAGAAGTGCTAATGTTCGGATATAAGGAAGGGCAGAAAAAGGAAAAGAAAATCTGCAAGTCTTGAACATTCTAAATGTGCGTGCGCATGTGGGTTCGAGCGAAGAAGAAAATAAGGAGCAAACAGTGCATAATTGATGAGAGCAGAAGCTGAGGGTGGATTACAATGGTATCATTATGTGAAAGGAAAAAAAAGAAAAAAAGGACCTTGTTAGCCAAAGTGTTGATATTAGAAATAAGCTATCGTTCTCTATTGCACAAGTTCGGAGTCGAGGCCAACACAACTTTTTTGGATGATTTTCTGTTTTATCTGAAGTTAAAATACAGTAAGCAGTGGCGCGAAAATATAAAGCGCCGCCTTTTAGTGTCTTCAATTTAACGCAATGCAAAAATCTGAGATATATTTTTTTGCCAAAAATTGTTTCCTCTCACGCTGCCAAGAGCTGAATCGTGGCGAGACGCAACATTTGCTGACGCATAACTTGACAAGCTCACGGCGTGTTTGGGACTACGTTTCCGAAAACTTTTTTGAGATCAAATTTTAGAGCACCAATTCTCGCGTCTCTGTGTCTCCATTTTTGCACACTTTTTGCTGGACTTGGCAGAAGGCCACTATCGAGACACAGACACATGCGAAAAGGCGCGAATTCCTTTACGTAGGGTCTAGCACGCCGGGTCGCTACGTCATGAATCCATAATATCTATGTGTTTATCGTAATTTTTGCACCAGACCATACTGTAGCCGGCGAAAAAAATCTGGACGATGTTTAATACTGTTGTTTTATTTTTCTTGCCGGTTTCAATATGATTTGATGTGCAAAAAATGCAAAAAACACAGGGACTTATGGTGTGTCCAAAAAAGCAGAAAAGGGTGAAAATGGATGCAAATTTCATGTCCAAAAATGCTTATTTTACTTAAGGCATTTGGACCAATTTTCGTCCGTCCGGTCCGTCCGTTCGTCCGTCCGTCCGCCGTCCGTCCGGTTCGTCCGCAGTTCGTCCGGTTCGTCCGCGGACGGATCGGTTGGTCCGTTTCGTCCGTTTCGTCCGGTTCGTCCGGCACGCTCTAATTGGCTGGGAATTTTAGTTTATGGCACTCTCTTTAAAAATTCTGACATTGAAAATGTAAGCGGTTGCAAATTTATGAAGAATTAGCCTTGCAAAAACAAATTTTTTAATTTTTTTTTCCGAATTTTTGATAGCAGAAACAAGACATTTCTGTTGATATTTTACAGAAAAAAGAACAAAAACAGCTTTTGAAAACAAAATGCGGACGAACAGCGGACGAAAACGAGCGGACGAACAGCGGACGAAATTCGTCCGCTTTTTTTTCGTCCGAATGGAAGCCTTATGGGGTTATTCATTTCATGCATTTTGCATTTTTTGTCTAATTTTCCTTATTCATTTCATGCAGAAAACGACATTTTCTGTAGCAGAAAACTGCATTTCGTCGAACTGCAAAATGCAGAAAACTGCATTTCGTCGAACTGCAAATTGCAGAAAACTGCATTTCGCCGAACTGCAAAATGCACTTTTTGTCATTTTCTGCAAAAAATGAATAACACCACCATTTTTCTTGTATTTTTTGCGTGTGTTTCATGAAAAAAATTGTTTTGTTTTCCTGCAGACGAACGAGAGCGAGAGAAACGCGAGCAGAACGAGAGAGCACAGACGCAGAGTTAAAGGCGCATAGCACATAATGAACGGCGGGTCTTACAACGATATACCCCTACGCAGCGCGTAAGGCCGAATTTATCGTCATTCTACGAAGAAACTGGTGTCCCACCCACCCACCCTGGGAAGATAGGTCAAGGGACCAAAACACTTTGCAATTATACATACTTTACAGGCGGAAGACGGCGAATCGTCTGTGACCAGTTGAGCGCCATCGGAGGCGGAAGGATGTCGCATCTAGTGCATCTTCTCGAACAGGCGCCGTTAACTTCAAAAGCCGGTTCCACCGCGAAAGCATACACTGCGGAAAACGCAAAAAGGATTCAGTGGATGAGCCGTCATGAATTGCCGCAAGAGGAGGGAGCCTTTTTACTCTACCTGGCGGAAAGATCGATTTCACAAGGTAGTTCTTCCTTATCCAAGTCTTTGGCAGCTTATCAATTGGCTCACGACGCGCTGACGCCAGATACCCAAAGATTCGCGACAGAATTGATACGCACCAGAAAGAGGAAGGAGTCGGAAACTAGAAGGCAACCCGCGGTCGCATCGCTGGAAGAGATCAACAAGGTGATAGAGCTGGCAAAAAACGCTGACCCAAAAACCGAACGAGATGTACTGATCACCCTTCTATCATGGACAGCGCTTTTGAGAGCGTCGGAAGTTTCCGAGTTGAAATGGACCGATCTCGTAAGACACGAAAATTGTTTAGAGGTTCATGTGAGGCGAGCAAAAAACGATCAAGAAGCCAACGGGAGATCGACTTTCGTCACATACGAAGAGGGATCCGATCTAGATATTCTCCTGGCCAGGTGGAAGGTCAGAGCCAAAGGATCGTACGTTTTCCCAAACCACAACGATGGATCGAAGTTGAGTCCCAGCGCTATTTCATCCATCACCAAGAGGATTTTCGAGAGCGTCGGCATTTTCAACAAAACGCACCATTCAATTCGTCGAGGTGCAGCAAACGCTATGCAAGCGCAAGGATTTTCACGAGACCAGATCAAGGCGAAAGGAAGATGGCGGTCGGATGGCGGAGTGGCGAGATATCTCGTGGATTGTCCAGAAGCACAGGGCATTCCGAAATTGGCAATAATTGGGACGTCGGCGAACAAGGAGAGCGAAGAAGGGGATGTGGATGAGGGACCGCCGGTGCTAGAAAAGGAGTTTTAATCTGTGTATATTGTTATTTTAGGTTTGTTTACTCATGTACCCTATGCGTTCTTTCTCACTCGTTGTGTTTTATATTAACCACATTCCCATCACAGACGGTCTAACCGTCTTTATCCATGTTCCTGTTTTTTAACAATTTTCACAAGTCGCGTCCGACGCGCACCACCACGATACTTCCTGAAAAGGCAACAATAAATCTGTACAATTGGTTAATCTTATTGATTTCTTAGAAACCGAGTTTTTACCTAATATTATACCTTTGATTGAGAGAGGAAGCGGGAAAACCATTTTTCCCGACACGACAGGGGAGGGAAAAGTGCATTTTGCAGTTCGACGAAATGCATTTTTCTGCTGCAGAAAATGTAGTTTTCTGCATGAAATGAATAAGGAAAATTTGACAAAAAATGCAAACTGCATGAAATGAATAACCCCATTAATTTTACTACTTTTGCTATTTTCTACATGTGAAATCGATTTAGCTGGTACGGCCGCACTGATTTCATGTGGACACAATTGAAAAAGTGGTAAAAATTAGCTTTTTTGGACATCCACTTTTCATCCATATCCACTCTTTTCTGCCTTTTTGGACACACCAAAATGGAGAAAATGCGGAAGCCACGCGAAGCCACACTCACTCAGCCTTTTTCATTGCGTTCAGTTGGAAAATTTGAGTGGTCGTGGCCAGTAACAAAATTGAGACGATAATAAACGATTAAAAAATATACGAAGCTTTGTTCAAAACAACGTTTTTCTTCACAGGAGTCCAGTACTTCAGACTTGAGCGATAGAAAGCGATTTCCTTAATTATATGAACAAAAATGTGACTTTATTTGATGGTCGCTTCCAATATTTTTGAATGTTTACCATGTTGGTTTCTCTAATAATGTCAAAACCTATTTATCTAAGCCGACAACCGGCATATTTTTTTGCGCAGCATCAGCAGCTCAATGGAACCGAAACAAAAACGAAAACGCAAACACGAACAAGAAAACAAAATAACGATGCGTAGATATAAAACCCCGATTATTGAAATTTGAGATAAACCAGAACGTGAGCAATGCATCAAAGGCAAATCTTCATGTTATTCGCCAGGTTCTGGATTATGATCGAGAATCAGAGAGGAATATTTACCTGTGCTAAGCTAGGCTTGTCGATCTACTCATCTGGAGCCGAACATGATGTCACTTTCAGTGAAAACCGGCTTGATTAAACCCGCAATTTCTCATTGAAACAAGCGAATTTTTGATGACACAGCAAAGATCACTTCTCACAATTCATTTCCTCATTGGTTTTTTTCAGCCATTTAGACAATTAGTATTCTGTCGTCGGTTTTCAATCCCACAAGTTCCTCAATTGAAGACGTCTACACGTGAATCAGTCTCCCTGAAGAGGCAATTAATTAAGATTTGTAATTAATACATCATGATGATCGCGGATTATTGTAGAAAACTGAAAGCGTATTTTTCTAAAGGCACAAGTCAGAAAGAATTATCAAAAAGCGTATCTAGATCATGACAATTATTTATCATTCACCGACGACCAGATGATCGAGAAGCGATAAACACCATTGAAAAATAATATTCGACAAAGCCACGTGGTATTGGCGGTCACGCTTTCAAAAAATGTATCAAACTTATAAATGTTCCTTTCTGCGAACTGGCTTACATATTGTGTTTTCAATCGAGTTGTGACATCAAAACGTGAAACTCCGCCCACGTTGTTTTCACGCGAACATGAAATTTTAATGCATTTTGAACTTTTGCGTTGAAAAAAGTGGACGAGGTTTCACGTTTTGATGTCGCAACTCAATTGGAAACACAATATATTTTAGATATGCGACCTACAGTATCCCGAAAAACACGATTTACGGAGCGACTTAAGCCACGCCCCTGAAATGTTTATTGGGAAAATGAAATTACGACAAGGTGCTTGCGTACTTCTGAAAATTCGAACGAAAATCAAAAAATTAGCATAAAAAATGAATATTTTCATTTTCGAAAGTACGCAATCACCCAGTTCCAGTAATGTAGAAAAACGAAAAAATAACTAGGGGAAAACTTCGAGAAGGCTCTGATCGTTCTGAAATTTTGGAAAAAAATGCTAAAAATACTTTCGGACCTGCACTAAAAATGTTGGACTGAAATTTCAGGTTTTCACGGATGCAACTGCAGTCTTAATCAATTTCTGTTCACATCTTAAGAAGCGATTTCTTCAGTGACTCCACATTCTGGGAGGAATGAGCCTGGACTGTGGGCTTCAATTATCCTTAAACAGAGAGAAATTCAGATCCAACAAGGAAGAAGCTTGTCAAATGCCCTTGTCTTGCGATAAATTATTATGGTACGTCCAAAGTAGAAAAAAAGCGCAAAAAAAGACGAAAAGAGGCGTCCAAAGTAACTTTGTTTTTGCGTCTTTTTCTTTGTTGTTTACCGCCAAACAAGCAAAAAATTAATTGTAAACATGTTTACAAGTGCGCGCTTTTTTTTACTTTGGACGTACCATTATAGTCTTGCTATTAATCAACGCCTTTCTGAATACATATTAACTGATCTCAAAAAAATAAGACGTTTTTTTAAATATTGTTTTCCAGAGTATAGTGCACAAAACAACTCTAAACTACAATTCAAAACTGAACAAAAGACCGAAAACAGTGATAAGATAGTAAGAATGTGCTGTTTGTTGGTATTGATTGAATGTTGCCACTTTTGATTTCTTTTTTTGTTTCTTTAGTCTTGAACTTGCTAACTTTTGAACATTTGTATATACAATAATGAAGGTAATTATTTAAATCCCTGTTTATTTATTCAAACAATTCGAAAAAATTGCAGACACCCGCCATAGTTCCAAATGCCATATTTGGACCGAATAATTTTATGATACCAAACATGATTGAGGACCAGGGAAAAGTGGTTTTCATATGTTTAATTACTGTTTTATTCTCAATTCTGCCCGTTGGATACCATATGGCAATGCTCAACGTTCCAGAGAAAGTGATACAACAGTTTATTTTCCAAAATTTCGAGAATATTTTTGGCCTAAAACTGTCACCGGCTCAAGAGAGCTTGGTTTGGTGAGTAGGTAAAATGAAAATAAGAGAAAATATTCGAATTTCATTCAGGTCTCTGACGGTTTCGTCTCAAGGAGTTGGCGCTCTGATCGGATGTCTTCTGGTCGGACCGATGGCAAAGTTCGGAGCAAAGCACGTGCTGATGGGGCTGAACAACGTCATTCTGATCGCAGGTTAAGTCTGTGACGGATGTAGTTGTGAACAAAAATAATATAATGTTTGTAGGGTCACTTCTAATGTTTCTGTCATATTGGATGTCATTTCCAATCGCGTTTATTTTAGGAAGAATTCTTACAGGTCAGTTTAAAGATTTAAAATAGTTGGATATATTTTTTACATCAATTTTTGTTTAGGAGTCTACACTGGATTGGCTTGTGCATTCGCTCCTTTATACTTGCAACAAGTGATTCCAAAAAACATAAAAGGATCGATGAGTTGTTTCCTTCACATTGCAGTGTGTTTTGGATCATCTCTTGGTGCAATTTTCTCCTTACCATTCATGTTCGGAAGTGACACAACCTGGCCCACTCTCGTCATTTTTCCCGCATTTTTCGGTCTCGCAATTCTGGTGGCATCTGTTTGGATTCCCGACACTCCAAACAACTTGTTGCAGAAGGGAAGGTACACGGAAGCAATTCAAAGCATCAAGTAGGTTGTATCTGACATTTGAGGGACTTGGAAAACTAAAAGAAAATTTCTACAGATTTTATTACGATATCGAGGATAGTGATGAGGATGAGATAATCAAAGAATACTGGGATATGGTCCCAGAGATGCCCGAGCAGTTGACCATATGTGCCGCGTTTATGAATCCATCGATCAGAAATGGAATTCTACTTGGAATGATTGTCAGTTCTACACAGATATTCTCGGGGAGCATGGTTTCGATATCGTATTCTACTGAGTATGTTTTGAATTTTTTAACTTCTGGGAAAGCTTGAATTTTGAAATTACACGTTTTCGACTTTATTGTCGACACGCCAAAAGCCATGTACATACATCAAAATCAGTACGGCCGAATCCGGGCGATTATAGAAAATTTACCAAACAATTTTGCAGAATGTTTGAAGCAGTATCCTTCATTGACACACTTGTCCCATTCCTTCCCGCCCTTGGATCAATAATCTCCATCCTGTTAACCATCCCAGCCCTCCGATGGGTAGAAACTAGAGGTCGTCGTCCACTTCTTCTCAAGACCCTTCTCTTCTGTATAGCAGCAAACTTCCTGCTTCTCGTGTTCACTCTAATTTCAAGTGATACTACTGGATGGGCATCGTGGGGATTTGCGGCAGCGTTCTTCATGTATGGAATCGGTTATAATTTGGGAGTTGGCCCAGTCGCTTACTTTCTTCCTGCTGAATTGGTGCCTCCGGAAGCAGCAAGTGCTAGTTTAGGTGGGTTTTTATCGAAAATTGAAAAAGATGAACTCTAATATGAAATGTGTTTAGGATCAGCAGTGGCCGTTAATTGGATGTGCACAATTACAACCACACTTTTCTATTATCCATTGAGCAAATCAATTGGTGGTTGGAGCTATTTGATTTTCATTATTCCCACATCACTTTTCACAATGATTTTGTGGAGGTTGTTACCTGAAACGAAGTTTCACTACAAGGTTTGTTTTTTTACAATTCCACGGACAATCTTTGCCCCAAAAATTAAAAAAAAATCAGTCATCTGTCTGAAAGGTTTTACTCTCGATGTGGTCTAGAAAATTCGAACTCTTCCACGAGTAAATTCAGTCCGACCGGACACAGATGGAATGAGTGTGACCGTACTCCGTTAAAAAGTTTTAACAAAAACCTAGAAAGTTGGGAATTTCTAGGCTACAGCTACCACAAGCTGAGACTTTGTATTTTTAGAACAAAAATATCCGTTTTTAATATCAGTTATATCGCTTTTTTCGGCTAAAAGTCTGAAAAAAGTTCAATTAAAACGAGAAAATTGATTTGAAGACAAAAAAAATCAAAGAGCACCGTGGGTAAAATTATTTCTTTACATCAAAAGAAAACATTTACATTTTTAGAAAAAAAAACGTTTTCGGTTATTTTATTGGTGGAATTTTTTAACCAAAAACTGATTTTAATTATCACTTTAAAACATTAAAACATTAACTTTCAGATTGATCCACTAGAAATTCGTCTTCTCACTGACATTGGGCCTTCTATAACGTCAAATTACGGGACACTAGATGGTGAAGAGCCGACGTTATTTTAGAAATACTGTAAATATTTAGTAAAAATTTTGTAAAATTTGCAAACTTTTTGTGCTTTCTCGTTCATAATAAATAATTCTTCGTTTTTTTCCGTTTGTTTCCATTTTCAAAGCTTGAAACACTAATAAATTTAACTAAATAAAAGAAGAACACTTGCAAAAGGCGAAAAAACCACGAAAAAATCGAGAAGAGCGAAAACTTAATTTGAGTTACCGCTAACTACGACACTCCACAATTCCGCTGCATGGTTTTTAGCGTATCACAAAAATCGACATTTTCAAACCAGAAAAAAAGTGTTTTGGCGCAGAAACGTTCACTTTTTTTTCGTGTTTGTGTGTGATATCGAACTTTTATTTTTATTTTTAATGATTCTTGGCCTAAAATATATAATTTTAACCCTCTATAAAGCGTTGTTTCATTGGTTCCCTTTGGCTAAAGCTAGGGTTCACACTGTGCTTCACAGGAAAAACAATAATACAAATGTTGATTTATGACGTGTCCAAAGTTTGAAAAAAAAATCTTGGAATCACTTTTTCTTTGCAGTTCAAAATTTCAAGTTCTATTCAGAGAAATGTCGAAAAACTTGAAAATAATAAACAACTGTCGGAAAACTCGGAGAATGCTCCGATTGGCCTGAAACTTTGGGAAATATTGTTTTAAAAAAACTCCCGGACATGCTCAGAAAATGTTGGACCGAAGTATCGATCAAAAAAAAAATTTTTTTAATTCGATTTTTCGGTCCAAAATATTCTGAGCATGTCCGGGAGCATTTTTTGCATTATTTCCAAAATTTTCAGGCCAATCTCCTAGTTTTCTCCCAGCTTGTTGTTTTTTCTGTGAATATCCCCATAAAAACCTGTTTTATCTGGGATTTTTGTGGAATTTCGGACGGCAAAAAGGTCCACTGATATTTTTTTTTGATGTTTGATGTCCGGAGGCGCAAAAAATTGCTTGTTTTTGGACAAAAATTGCCCGGTATGTGTTCCGAATTGACAAAAACCTGTGATTTTTAACGAAAATTGGGAAAGTATCCTTTTTACTTGTAGAAACACCTTCGTTTACATTCAACTTTCAAACGAAATAAAAGTTTCAGTTTCCAGACACTAATCTCTTAAAATGTCTGACGACGAGGAAGTATCTCGCGGAGGTTCTCCAGCAGCACCAGTCTCGCCAACTGTCAGTCGTTCGCCGTCTCCGCATTCCGAGGGCAACAACGCACCTGAATCGCCGGTCGGTGATGCAGAGGACATTTACAAAGACGATGTAAGTCATATCAACCTGTTTTGATCATTTCAGTTATTATTGATTTTCAGGCTGAAGCTCCAGCGGGTCCTGTTAGTTCGGCCCCAGCAAGTCCGGTGGGATCCGGGCATAATAGTCCGGTAGGTTCAAGATCTCCATCGCCTATAAAAACGAAAAGCAAGATTGCTATTGACAGCGATTCAGATGGTGAAGAAGCGCCTAGCAAGCGAATTTTGCTTGATTCGGATGAAAGCGATACGGAACAACGACAGAAACGAGCGACAGTCTTCGGCTCCGATGACGATTCGGATCAAGAGGGCAGCTCGAAGAAAACAGCTAAAGAGTTGTTCGGCGACGACAGCGATGATGATGATGACGGTCCGAAAAAGCGAGATGACTTGAATGAGCTCGTCGAAGGCCATCGAGATGAAGACGGCGAGAGAGACGGAGGAAAAATTCACAGCGACAGTGACGGTGAGGGGCCACAAGATAGGTATGGCCGTACTTTCGAATGGGACTTTGACAAGATGATGGCTGAAAAGAAAGCAGAACGAAAAAGAAAGACGCGTCGTGGAGGAAAAGACGGTGGAATTGACATTATCAACGATGACGATGGTCTTGTGATGAGACTCACGGAAAGAATGAAGGCTGCCGCCAAGTCTGATCGTAATGCGAATGTTGAGCGAAAACCAGCTTTTCAGAAAATCAAAATGCTTCCAGAAGTGAAAGCAATGCTGTTGAAGGTAATGTATTCACAAACTCAGCAAAAAATTCCGCGAAAATTCAGAGAATGCTCCGAACGATCTGAAACTTTGGGAAATTATTTTTTAAAAAATACTCCCGGTCATTCTCTGGGAATTTCAGACGAAAATATCGATTTTTGAACATTTTCAAAAATAAAAATCGATCCTTTTTAAAGTCAATATTTCGGTCTGAATTTTGCTGTGAATTTCCATGTGATTTCTCAAAGTTCCAGACCGATATGAGCATTCTCCGAATTTTCGCTGAATTTTTTGCTAGTTTTTTTTTCTATTTTTTTGCTGGTTGGTTCCATTATGCCGCGTCCAAATTTCAAAAAATTCCTGAAATCAGGAGTTTTTTGCAGTCCAAAGTTGCACAAAAAATCCCAGAAATAACAGGCGGTGACAGTTGGAACCGGTGTTACCGTAGTTCCTTCGCTGCTAGACCTTCTCGGTTTAAACTTGAATTTTCCCACAGTTGCTCTATTTTTTCTTTTTTGCGGGAAAATTCAAATTCAAAAACAGAAGGTCTCGCAGCGAAGGAACTACGGTAACGCCGGTTTCGACTGTCACCGCCTGTTATTTCTGGGATTTTTTGTGCAACTTTGGACTGCAAAAAACTCCTGATTTCAGGAATTTTTTGAACTTTGGACGCGTCATTAAAAATTGAATTTTGTTTAATTGATAATTTTTTTAAAAAACATTTTTCAGGCTGGAATTGTGGACGCTCTCATTGAAAATGGTTTCATGAGTGCACTTTCCGAGTGGCTGGCACCTCTTCCAGACAAGTGTCTTCCGGCTCTTGACATCCGCATCACGATTCTCAAGCTTCTTCACGTTCCGCGCTTCTGGAAGCTTGATAGAAGTACTCTTAAACAGTCAGGTCTCGGAAAAGCTGTAATGATGCTCTACAAGCATCCAAATGAGACGAAAGATAATAAGGCGATTGCGAACAAACTGATTGGCGAATGGGCTAGACCGATTTACCATTTGGATGCCGACTACAGTACCATATCACGTCAAGAACGCGAAGAAAGAGATTATTCCAGAATGCCGAGTCAAAGAAAGCAAAAGCTGGCGTGAGTATATTTTGTTGTTTTTTCTTTTTTGGCTCCACGGTGTCCAGGATTTGAAAAGTGGGCGGAAACGAGCAAACGCGCCCCACTGGATTTTTTCGCGCGAAATTCAAATTTTGATACATTTTTTATGTTTTTCGGGAAAAAAAGCATAAATTCTTAATTTTTTCCCACATGTGCTCCAACGGAATTATAGCTGAGGTATTTAGAACTTTTTTAAGCCCAAGAACGTCAAATTTGGTTCAGCCACCATTTCGAAATATTCGTTTTGAGTTTTTTGGTGTTTTTGCAAAATAAATTTTTACGAAAAGTGAAGTTTGGGCAATTTTATGGTATTAAAAGATAGAATACATACATTTTACAAAGAAAAACAGGTTTTACTGAAAGAAAAATGATAAAATCAATTTAAAAAAAATTCGAGAGTCGCAAACTGCGCAAGCACCGAAAGTGCGCCATGTAAGTTTGCTGACGCGCCAGCAAATTAGGCTCCGCCCACATTTCAAATCCTGGACACCGTGGGCTCGGAAACGTTTCGAGCAGGCTTTCTTAGAATCTACCTATTTTCGTTTGTTTTCGAAATTTCGTCGGAATTTTCAAAAAAATTAAAATTCTATGTCGATTCCAAATTTCTGGCTACAAAACTAAAAAAAAAGAAAGAACAAATACAGAAAAGGCAATGTTTCGGTGCGAAACCACAAATTTAGAATTTTATTAATGGACCTATTCAGTACAGGAAAAAACCGATTTTCGTGGTTTTTTTCCCAATGCAAAATTGAGGGAAAAAGACAAAAAAATTACAGTAGTCGGAGGTTTTTTGACGTAAACAACTTGTCGTGTCGAGACCGGCCGATGAAATAACTCTATACACCTTTAAATTTCAACCGAATTCCCATTGAAAATTAAACGCGCATTGCATTTTTCACTGCCGGGTCTCGACGCGATGGGTTTTTTCCTGGAAAAAAACCGCGAAAATCGGATTTTTTTCCTGCGCTGAATAGGTCCATAAAACTGGCTATCGTATTTACTTTATTAGAAGGGCATGCTCTTCTAATTTTCAAGGCCGCCGATCTATTTTTCAAAAAATCCGAAAAAATAGTTTAAACACATAAAAACCAAATGCGCGTGTGTTTTGGTGTCATTTGCCTAAAACCGCTATTGTCGGCCCGCAAAAATGGTCAAACGCGCTCCGATGAACTCAACGCTATGCGATTTTCATTTTGGTTTCCACATTATTTCATTTCACGTTGAATTTACACGTGAAATTAAATAATTTGGAGACCAAAATGAAAATCGCCTAGCGCATGCAAAAAAGGTTTCGAAACGCCCCAGCGCCAAAATTTTAACTTCCGCCTATAAAAAGCTTTTTGTACTGCCCTTCTATTTGAGGTGTCCTTCAATTAGAGGTTTCCTTCTAATAGAGTAAATACGGTATTTTAATTTTATTATAGACCTAGTCAGCACATGTAAAAAACCGTTACGCCGGGCCTCGACGCGATGGTTTTTTTTCCTGGAAAACAACCTGCATAGGGAAAAAATCCACGAAAAACGGTTTTTTTTTCCTGTGCTGAAAAGGCCCGTATTTTCCTGACCCGATTGCAATTTTTGTACTAGTTACAGAAGCCGAGATGACGATGACGAAAGGGAGAGCCGTGAGTCGAAAAGACCGAAACTGCGCGAGTCTGACAACCTCGATTCAACAAAATCGGGAGAGCTGAAGCCGGGAGACAAAGGCTACATCAACAGAGCTCGCGTTCCGAAGCCTTCCACCAGGGATTACGTAGTCAGACCAGAATGGAAAGTCACTGGAGAGTTCAAGGGTGTAAGTCACATTTTCTATTTAATTTAAGATTTTTCAGAAAAAAATATTGTTTTTGCAGGAGAAGAAGGCGACTGGAAGTAATCGTTACGAGCAGACTTTCCGCGACTTTCAAGAACGTACCAAGAAATCCAAGGCAAATCGTCTCGTGAAGGTTTCGCTCGAGGGTAGAAACATGGGCATCTAAAAGAACAACGTTCTCAAATTTAATATTCATTTTTTCAACGTTCGTGACATTTATTTTTCATCTGATTAAATATATTAAAATATATATATATATTTTGTTCACTTGCCGAAGTTGTTTTTATATTTTTTTACCACCTGGCGGTTCTTTTTCTAAGATCCTACTATCGATCATCGGTCACTTTTCTCATCCCAAACTGGCCCGACGCGGCGGACGGACGGACGGCCGAACAAGTGTTTCATGACAAGTGTGCTGGCCGCAACTCCATCAGCCACAATCACTTATCATACCGTCTGCGTTTCCGCGGCTCACGCGCTCTCTCACCGCGGAGTATCCCGAAGATTTGCTCACAACGCCGCTCGCTTCGCCAACTTTTCACTTTCTTCAATATTTCCCTTTTATCACAGTAGTGGACCATGTTTTACAAGTTTTCTAGTTTAAAAAACCGTCCCAATATGGGGTATCCTGCCTGTGAGAACTGAGAGTATTTGATTCGGAGAGAGACGAGAAAAGGTAAATAAACACGAAAAGTTTTCATCCGAATCGAAGCACTCTCCGATTCTTGTCTCTCTTCGAATATTAAACTGATCGATTTTGTGCCTTTTTTTGGCCAGTTTTTTTTTTGCGAACGAAAATAAATAAATATGTCGAGTAGAAATTGAGAGTGAGACCACAGGTTTTGGCGCGATACTAGCAAAAATGTAGGGTTTCCGCTGCAAATTTCAATGCTTTGTTCGCTTTTTTTCTCTTCTTTTCGTCCGCGTTCGACTTTTGTTCAGTTCAATGTTTTCTTTTCATATTTTTTTGTTCTCGTGTGCGACAATACAATCGTCACCGTTTTTTATCGGATTACCGTTGTCATTTTTGGAATTGTTTTATTGGTTTCGGTACAAATTACTTTTTTATAGTTGCGGTCGCCGTTTTTCTAGGCTAGCGGCCACACCTCGTGTACTACTTTTGGTCTACTAATTTTTTTTTGTAAAATTCCCCGAAAATCTAAGAAATTTTTTGTGTGATTTTAATTGGATATTCGCAAATACACCACCGAAAGCTACATTCAAAACCAGTATCCACAAAAAATTGGCACCTCTTTTAAACTTGTATTACTCTCGTCTCAGAAGCTGCCCATAAACTTTGAAAATATCAAATTTTCTCACGAAATGTCTCGAAGCGCATTTTTCGACACAGTTGAAATGAGTGCGACAGTAACCTATTAAAACATGTAAAAAAAAAGTGCAAATAAAATCCCGAAAAACAAGAGAAGAGATGCGGGAAATATTTAGGTTAGAAATACAGGGTAGATTTTTAGAGGAAAAAATCCATCGCGTCGAGAACCAACTTCAAAAAATGTAATGCTCCTTTAATTTTGAATGAAAAATTCGGCTGAAACTTAAAGGCGCATCGAATTATTTAATCGGCCGGTCTCGACACGACTAGTTATTTACGTCAAAAAACCTCCGGTTACTGTAGTTTTTGGTCGTTTTTCCTCGATTCTGCATAGGGAAAAATCCACGAAAATCGGGTTTTTCCTATGCTGAATAGGTCCATTATATAGCGTAACTTATTTGACACCTTTGATATTCACTTGAGAATGACAGATGGCAGACTTTTCATCTCACTTTCTCCCTTTTCTCTCCTCCCGAAATCGTCCACTAATCAGGCGTAAAGCATCGTAATCGGTGACGCACAGCAGGTCTTGTCGAATACCAAATTTAGTAGTCTGTCTCTCTTTCTTTTCCGCTCGTCTTTCCTCCGGCACACCCCTTGCGTCCATCAGATTAAATACCTTACTCGGTGGCACGGCAGGCACATGGTGCGCGCGAGCGCAAGACACCCGTTTTCGGGCAGAGTGTACGGCGGTCCAGGTGCATGTCTGTCTGGTCCTCTGACATTCGCGTGTTCTTTTGTGACTTACTGTACACACGACTACTACCGCACCTCTTTTGGCTGTATCACCATTTCTCTCCTTCACTTCCTCCTTCTCCTCGTCTATTGTTCATTTTTACCGTTCGAAATCGCTCCTTTCCATTTCTGTTTCTCTTTGATTTCGCTTGAGTCAGATTGAGGTCCTCGACGAGAATCGATTCCAGAAGACATGTGATAGGCGTTGTAAAGGAAACTCACGGCGTGTTGAAGAGTACATCGTGAAAATGCGCTCCACTGCTCACATAGATTTGAGGAAACGCGGTGGTTACAGATTTGAAACGGTTTAGATTTTCAAAAACAAGGCGCTGGCGGAACACGTTTTCTGCATAAAATGAATAGGGAAATATTGTTTAAATATTTAGAATCATGCAAAAGAAATGAACCCATAAGAAAAAAATATATAAAAAATTGCTGCGGCGCCGCAGTAACGACGTTTTGAATACGCCATTTCGCGCTCTTTTTTCTCGAGTGACGTGGCAACTTTCCCGCGAAATTTAAATTTTAATTTTCATGTACCTCTCAACGCCCCGTGGAAACTGTTTGTTGCCTCTGAAAGATTGGTTACTTTGATAAGTGCGGGCGTTGTTGATTCTTCAATTGGGTTCCTTTTTTTTTGGCAAAAGGCGTTTTCTTTTTTTTTTTATCACCTGGAAGAGGTTAGGAATCTTCAGAGAACCGCTCTGAAATAAGGCCATGTGTCGTGTGGGGAAAGTTACTAAAGAAATGTTATTTTATGAGGTTCTTCTTATGGTTATGGTTGGAAGAATTAAAAAAAACTGGGAGCTTTCCGATTGTTTTGAAACATTGAAAATCATTTTTTGAGCATTCCCGGTAGAATTTTTAAAAATAAATTTCAAATTTTTGGATTATTTCGCTTTTTCGCCATGTCTCGAGATTAATGGGCATATTCAGTGCGTGATAAAAAATGTTTTTGTCACGCACTGAATAGGTTAATAGATGAATGACATTTCATAAATAATCCCATCAAATAGGTTTCTTCTTTCATAGAGCGAAATATAAAATTCCATTTCATAATTTAGGCTCTGGGACGTTTCCAAACTTTACAGCATTTTTTCGTTGAGGTGTTCGCCCTAGCGTCGAAATTGGGCAAGGATAAGACAGTTGTCGAATAATTTTACCTGTAACTTGGTAAAAATTTAGCGCAAAATTTTGTCAAATTTTGCGAATTTACCGGTAAAAATTCGGTTCTCGTACGTTTCGAAAGTTATTCTGCGTTTTGTCGTCGTCGTGTTTGAACACAATAATTTTTTTCAAAGCTTTTCATGGTAATTTTCATTAAAAGCTTTTAAAAATGATTGTGTGCAAACACCGCGACGACAAAAGGCAGAAAAACTTTCGAAACGTACGAGAGCAGAATTTTTTACCGCTACATTTTCGGAATTTCACAAAATTTAGCGCCTAAAATTTCAAAAAATTTTACCAAGTTACAGTTAAAATTATTCGACAACTGTTTTATCCTTGCCCTAATTTTGACACTAGTGCGAACACCGCGACGAAAATTTTCACCAAAGTTTCGAAAGTTCCAGAGCCTAAATTGTGACGTGGAATTTTATATTTGGCTCTATCTATATGAAAGGAGAAACCTATTTGATAGGATTATTTATGAACATATTCATCGTCGAAAAATTGCACTAAAGTTTCGAAACATCCCAGTTTACAGGGTGGCCGATAAGTATAGGACGTTTTGAAAGTGCTCCCATTTTTTCAATTTGAGGATTTTTCGAGAACAACCTTTATTAAACAACAAAAAATAAGCAGAAAATTTGATTTTACAAGAGAATTTCGAAGTTGGATCCACGAGCTTTGACACAGGCTCTCAAACGTTTCTTCACCGAATTGACAGTGCGCCGCAGGTATCCGTCGTCGATCGAAGCCCATGCTACCTCGAGAGCGGCCTTCAAGTCATCGACAGTAGCAAAAACTTTTCCCGCGATCTTCCCTTCCAACATGCCCCAAACGCTGAAATCCATCGGATTGAGATCCGGGCTGGAAGCAGGCCACAAGTTCTTGTCCAGGAATCCAGGGAAATGCGCCTCCAAGACGGCCAATGTCGATCTCGAGCCATGGGACGGTGCCCAGTCTTGTTGAAGGATAAATGGACCACCAGCAAAGTGCCGTCGAAGAATTCGAACCGTCGAAGACGAAATTTGAAGGCGTCGAGCGATCTCAGCACTTCCGAGGCCTCTCTTGAACAAGAGTTCAATGGAAGGACGATGAGGAGAACTTTTCATAGCTCGGCGATATGGAGAAGTGAGAACAAATGACTGAGAAGCTTACTTATATAGTCTCTGGACTTTCGAAAAGTTTCGAAATTTTTCGAAAATATCCCTTGGCACCGTGCCAGGGAACGCTGAAAGCGAGCGTCCTATACTTATCGGCCACCCTGTAATTTTAATTTAATAATAGTATTGTGAAAACAAAAAAATTGCAACGCGGTGTTTGCGTACTTTTAAAATTCAAACGAAAATGGGAATAAATCTCTTCATTTCTCATGCTATTTCTTTCATTGCTGTTTGAATTTCAAAAGTACGCAAACACCGCGTTGCAATTTTTTTGTTTTCACAGTACATTTTAAATTTAGATGCACCTATATGAAGGTGAAGCAATATCATGACATTTCAGGAGTTATTTTCTCCTTTCACTTTCTATTCCATCTATTCAAAGAACCAGTCTGCACCCTCGACTGGTTGGTCAGGTACACCTGATTGTCACACGCACCAGTGCAGATTTTTTTCGGAAAAAATTCGCGTGTTTGCAGTTTGTCTGATTGTTGATAATCGCGGCCGTTGAGCGCTTTGGAATTTCAATTTCTGTTGTCTGGTGCATTATTTCTCAACGCCAACCGGCTGCATTTATTGTCTTGTTTTTTTAGTTTTCTATTTTTTATGTGCTTTGGCGTTGTGGCAACATTCGATTCGACAGTGTTTGGCTCACGAGACTTTTTTTTTATCGTTCTAGAGTTGATAAGCGACAGAAAAATGTTTGTGAGTGGTGTGTCGTTGCCGTTTTGTGCTTGGCAAAAGCATTGTGCCGAAACTAATTTCATTTTTGGTCGACTCGTCTGTCAGATTGACGAAACCAATTGAAATTATCCGTTGCACCAATCTCCTCCTCCGCTCGTCCTCCCTTATTTTGTGTTAGTGTATTTATGCGTTGAAATGTTGCCAAAACCAAGAGGCGGCTCGTGGCTTCTGCTTTTCCGTCTTCTTCGAGTCTATTTCCGTTCAGACCGCTTTCCGCCCATTGTCTGTGTCTTTTCACTCATCAAGACGTTCGCAAAGTTCGCGAGTCTTGCGGCGAATGAGCGAATGAGAGAGAGAGATGGAGACGCAGACGTTCGAAGATGTATTGCATATGTTACGCCATCAGAAGAAGAATGAGGAGAAGTTTGATAGATGTGTAATTTCTCCTACTCCTTCTTCCTTCCTTCCCGCCCACCCCATACTATATTTCATGTCACGTGACGAGAATTATAGGCGGAGTCAAGTTTGCGTGCTGTAAAAGTTTGACCCCCAAAACAAAATGAAAATCGTTTCCCATCGTCGTCGCAAAAAAAAAAACAGCTATGCAATTGCGTTTGTCGCCCTCGCCCCTGCCCATGAAATCAAAGTATTCGATCTTCTATCGTTTTCGTTTTGCCGCCGCCTATAAACCTTTTGAAAAGGTCCAATTAATAGTGACCCCATTAGAGTTTAGCAGATGTTTTTCCTCCTTGTTCTATCCTCCACGGTGTCCCGGACAGGAAAAGCGCTTCTAAAAATACCTGCTGGCGCATATCTCGTTCTCCCTCCCTAACCACCGCAGCGCAGTTATTTTTTAAACTAGAAGTATTTCAACAAATCTAGACCACCTTTTGAAAATTTGTCTTCAAAATATATTCTTCAGATCAAGTTCTTCGCTTTTATTTCAAAATTACCACGATTGGTGCAGAATTGACATAAGAGATGCATTTTAAAGCATTAGTACAGAATTTTACTTTTAAAAAAGCTTCATTTTCTGTAACGTTATAACGAATTTCAAAATTCTGCCTTGCGCAGAAGGTTCTCTCGAACATTTTAAAACCTCAACCAGCTCAAAACGGGCAACGTCAGTTTTTTGAAAATGTTTCAAAAATTTAAAAGTATCTCCTCCGTCAATTCTGCACTAATCGTGGTGTTTTTGTAATAAAAACGAAGAGTTTGATCTAAAGAATATATTTTAATTACAGAGTGGTCTAGTTTTGCTGAAAATCAAAAAAGAAACAAATTCCAGTTGAAAAAGAGTGCAGACAGTTGAGGACATTTTTCCATTTTGGGACACCGTGTCCTCTTCTTTTTTTCTGATCAATCCGCGCCTATCCGGGAAAGTGTACACCTTCAACTCGCACTCTCGCTCCCATTGCCACATATCATGTTTCAAGGTTTTGTCGCCGCCGTTTCGTCTTCTTTTTCTTTATATATTCTTTAATCCGAGAGCCCTCGATTCCACTTGTCTAGAGCTTCGATTCCAAAAACGCATTAGAACTGGAGTGTAGCAAGTGTGTCAGGACCACTCTCGCCTCACTACTGATACTTTTGATTCGCATCCAAATAACAACAGCTGACCCCATCAACGTGCTGTTGGCCTCCCGCCCAACTCTTTTTGTTGCACAAAACCTTCTTTTTTTTTTGCTAACAGCGAGGTCACTTTGAGTTTCTTTCTTCTTTTCCTTCTTTCTTTCATCCGAAAAAATGCTTTCTGCCACCGGAAAGTGTTATACATGCGCTTCCGGAATAATATGTCTTCCTCTTATTTAGTCATTAATGTTTTTTCTTTTCTATTTTTTTCGGCTTCTCGACTTCTCTTGGCTGTAATATTTACATAGTTGTACGTGACACACCAGTTCCCGTGCTATCCAAATCGGTCAAAAATCCGAAAATGTTTGTCCATGGAAATGACTCATTTCAAAACAGAGGCCACCCAACCCCTTCTTCCATTTTTTTCCTTTCTGCACTTGTTACTTTTTTTGTTAAATGTTCCGATGAAAACTACATGTGCATAACGCTCTTTTGTCACATTTCCTCTCTTTTTTGACCATTAATTCGGTGGCGACAGCCGGTCGAAAGGTCGACTAGGACGAGAAGAAAGAGGAAAATCGGAAACAGAGAAATGAGGAAAAAACATGATTTTTTAAACTAGCGTAGCCTTTTTCTCAGTGTGGGCGTGCATTTTATTTCGTTGTTTTATATAAATTGGCACTCGGTGTTTGCGTACGGATTTACGATACTCCGCCCACTGCCGTTTTATTCGCGAGAAAGTGGGCGGAGTTTCATTTTTAATGATACAAGTGTGCATTCACCGTTCTGTCTGCGTCTCTTCAAATAGCACTGTGTTCGCGTGGTTGCGCAGTCTGGCGTTCTCATTTCGCAAGTCGATTGAAAACACAATAAAGCGAAAATCATACAAAAAAAATAGGAAAGTGGGCGGAGCTTTGTGAGTCCGTATGAAATGCGAGTACGCAAACAAGGATTGCCAATTTAAATATTTAAAACGACGGTAGGATAACTGTCTATGATTTTGGAATTTTTGAGACGCTGACAAAACGAAGCGCTTTCAGTACAAAACATCGTGCGGCAGTTGCAAAAAGGGGCGGAGCATCTTCCCCCGTTTTCGTAATTTTCTCATTTTTCAAAAAATTGTCATGGGCTTTTAAAATTTGTGATGCCATAAATATAAGACCGCATTAAAGACATGTTTCGATGAATTCTTTGTTTGGTAAATAATTTATGAGATTTTTCATAGAAATGTAGAACTTTTTCGAAAAAAAAAATCACCGATAATGCAAATAGTGGTCCGTCCAGTTGCCTTGAACTCCTGTAAAACAATACCATAAATACTTCCGGACTTGCTCCAAAGTTTTGGTTTCATAATTTTTGTTGAAAAAAATTTAGAGCGTGTCTTGGAGTATTTTTGGCATTTTTTTTGTTTTTTTTTTTTCATTGTCGCCGAAATTTCCCTGGGCATTAATTAACAATTTATCTTCTTATCGATTAAGCAAGGACACAATTTAGAAAATAAACTATTTTTTTTATTATTTCCTAGTTTCCAGTTCCCAGTTAAACTTTCCTTTTCCCACTTTTTAAACAAAGTTTTTCAATTTCCAGGTGAAGCATCCGTATCCGCCACCAACTCACTTTGTTGAGTTTTTCGTTTTGCTGCGATGAGCATTCTGAACGAAATACTTAGCACAGGACATGTGGAAGAGGAACTTCTCGCGGCTCTCGATGACGAACAAAAACAATTGCTCTTTTGTCAGATGAGAGCAGAACAAGTGCGCAAATGGGAGCTCGCCGAGACGGAATGGGAACGTAATCGACCGCTGAATCGGAGTCCGAAAAAGAAATCGTTACGGTGGTTAACTGGAACTGATGGAGACGTCTGGGTTTGGGTGATGGGCGATCATGAAGAGGTGAGTCTTTGTCGGTTTTTTTTTCTTTTGCTTAACTTTTATTTTATTTTTTTCAATTTTCCAGGATAAAACGATTGAAGAGATTCTGGAGGATGAAAGCAGAGAAAAAGCGCATACACTAGCAATTCGAGAACTTCGTTCAATCGGTTCAGACTCTGATGAAGATGCTCTTATGGTTCAACTCGGGCGGCTTCAAGTAGGCGCCCCGAATCACGACAACTATGACAATGTGTACAGCAACGGATCACCTGGCACATCACATTTTCTTCTTTTCCAACCACCCAGAACGCAGTCATCTCAGCCACAGCCACAGCAGCAACCAATTGTGACAACGACTACCGTTTCGAGTTACTCTACACCACAGCCACAAAAAGCACAATTGATTAGAGGAGAGAGACCTCCATTGCTTCCGAAACCTGGCTACTTTGCCACTTTTTCATCAAATCCACAACCGTCCACAAATTCGGCAATGGATCCACAGTTTCCAGTGAATAATCAAAGCACGAATGGATTCTCACATCCGTGGGAGCAGAATGGATCGGGATCTGTTAATAATGGTAAAAACAAGTTTTTTTTTATTTCTATTCCGATTTTTAAATATTTAGGCGTTCGAATGCGAGAACCCAGAATAGACGAGGGACGCCGTGAAGAAGAAGTGCAAAAACGCGAGTCTGAAATTCTTCAATCCCTTCTCGAAGAGCGGGAACGAATCCAGCGGGAGGCGGAAATTTGTGAAGACCGCGAAAAGGCATTGTGGGAGGAACAGGAAAGAAAATCTAGAGAGGCTGAAAATGCCCATAGAGAGTTGGCACAAAAAGCGAGAGAAAAACATCAACAGATGATTCGAACCAGCACGAGCATTCTTCCGGCTCTCAAGGATCACAAAGCTGGAAGTTTGAGAGAAGCTATGTAAGTATTTATTTGGCTCTGGGACCTTTTGAAACTAGGACAACTATTGACAAAAGAATAATGGACCTATTCATAGGTGGAGAGCGTGACAAAACCGGGGAAAAACGAGAAACCGGGGAACACAAAACCGGGGAACGCAAAATCGGGGAAAAAATGTCAAAAACCGGGGAATTCGACACTGTCACGCAAAATTTCGGACAACGCTGAATTTCAAAATTTGTCTGAACATTTTCCGCAATTTGCGCGGAAAATCAGAGTCATCCGCAATATTACGTGACAGTGTCGAATTCCCCGGTTTTTGACATTTTTTCCCCGGTTTTGTGTTCCCCGGTTTCTCGTTTTTCCCCGGTTTTGTCACGCTCTCCATAGGTGGAAAGAAAACAAAAAAAATGTTTTTTTTTTGTTTGTTTTCGTTTTTTTTGTCAAAAAATGTTAAAAAACGTTTTAAAAAAATGGTAAAAAAAAATGTCAAAAAACGAATCCTATGAATAGGTCCATAAAATAGTTTTCGAATCCGGTAAATTCGGAAAATTTTTCGAAATTTACCGATATTTACCGCAAAAGTTTCCAAACGCCCCAGTTTTGAATCGTCCAATTTCAGAAACTTTCCAGAGCCTTTTATTTCAATTACAAAAAAAAATATTATTTCCTTTTCCATTCAGAAGAAATCTACCACGCCCTCCAAAGCCAAAGTCTCGGGCCGCCATCATTGATTGGTTCCAACGAGAAGAGCTGCCACGTGGCACCGGGCTCGACCCAAAAACAAGAGCTCCAGCTCCATGGTTTCACGGAATCATCTCGAGGGAACAATCGGAAGTTCTGTTGACTGGAAAACCAACTGGATCATTTTTGGTCAGAGTATCCGAACGCATCTGGGGGTTAGTTTATTTGCGCTTTGATTATTTATTTCATAGAACGTTAAAAAATGTCTAAAATGACAAAAAAAGTTGGCGAAAATGCTGGAAAAAAATTTAAAAACGGAGGAACAAGCCCCGCCCATTGTAAGTTTGCGGCATGAGTTTTGTATTATGTGTTCATTCACGAACGAGTGGTGCCGACAAAAATTCTGATTTTCCGTCCTTTTTTGGGAAAAATTTCCTATTTTCCGAAAAATGTCGGAAAAGTGTCGTGCTTTAAGAGTTTGTTTAGAAATTAGTTGAGAACTGTTCTTAAAAATACAATCTTTTCCGGCAAATACCAAAAAATGTAACTTTTAGTTTGAAATTGCGGAAAATCTCGGATATCAGGTTTTCCAGGGAAAAAAATTGGGAAGAATTTCAAAAAAAAAAACGTTTTTTCCCGGTTTTCCGAAAAATGTATAAAATGCAGGAAAAACATTGCCGCCGACTTGCAAATATTCCCCCCCCCCCCCGTTTTTTCGGCTCTGGGACGTCTCAAAACTTTTGTGCATTTTTGCGGCATGCTAGTGGATTTAAATTACCAAAAAAAAATAATAAAATCGGTTAAAACAAAAATTAAATATCAACTGCGAGTTTCGAAACGTCCCTATTTCGAAATGTCCTAGAGCCGTTTTTTCTTCCCCGGAATAAACTTTGGAAAATATTGCCAAAAATACTCGTGCTCGAAAATGAAAAATTCATGAAAATTAAATAATATTTTCTGAAGTTTATTTGTTATTTTTAGGCATTTTTATGATTTATCTCATTATTCAAATAACACTCTTTTTTGCCTTGCAGATATACCGTATCCTACGCCGCTCGCGACGGAACATTCAAGCACTTTTTGGTTGAAAAAATTCCCGAAGGATATCAATTTTTGGGAACAAATCAAGTCGTTCACGATCAACTCTTTGATTTGGTGTCTTATCACGAGGTAATTACTGTTTAATGGGGTTATTCACGAAATATCAAAAACCAGAAAAAATAGTGGAAAAAACTTATTTGGCCCATCGGATAATGTTCCTATTGGTCTGAAACTTTGGGAAATATTACTGCGTCGCGAAAACCAGTCAGAGCGCTCGTGCCTTGAGGCTGTCGACTCGCCCCGACCATCGCGTATAAGGTAGTTTTGTTTACTTTTTCGAATTGTTTTTCTGTTTTTGCATTGTTTTCATTTGTTTTTTTGGTTAACAAACTACCGTATAAGCGCTTGTCGCGGCGAGACCACATCGGCAAGGCACGAGCGCTCTGACTGGTTTTCACGAGGCAGTAATAATATCAAAAATACTCCCGAGCATGTCGAGGTAACTTTGGACCGAAATATCGATATTTCTGAACATTTATAAAATCGATTTTTCAGATTAAAATTTTCTGAGCATGCCAGGGGTTTTTTTGACAATATTTCCCAAAGTTTCGAGCTAATCGAAGCATTCTCATATTGGCCAAAAGCTTTTATTTCACTAATTTTTGCTATTTAGTGATTAAAACCATAAGTTTATACTAATTTGTTCAAAAATTTTTATTTCTTCAGACTGCCCCAATCACGGCCAAAGGCGTTGAAGTGCTGAAATGGGCTGTGAGTCAGAATACTCGGCCTGCTGACTATGCCGATCTGATTCCGGAACCTGCGAATACCTACCCATCTTATTCATCTCGCAGCGTCATTCGGACCATCCCCACGACCATATTGAATGGTCCAGTCGGTCGATTTTAGTATGAATAAGGCGCCAACACTGGACGTTTTTCATGTTTCCTCACATTTTGTTATTACTTTCCACTAACTGGTATTTATTGTCTCATTCAAAATTTTGCATAACTTTAAAGTGTCAGGTATCAAATTTACTGAACGATAAGGCTCACCCACTCTGGATTGTTTGTATATTCCTAAAACACTCCATATCCATTAACTTAACACACTCCTCCCGTTCATTTCCTCCCCGTGCTTCCCCTCGCTGATTTTCATTCGATCTCTTTTGGCCAAATCAGTCTCCGTCACGAAACGAGAGAATAGGCTGAGTCACGATGCAAGTGCGCCCTGTTGCGATCTTGGCTTCAAGATGAGTTTTTTCATCAAATATTTAAGAACTCAAAAAAAAAAAACAATTTAAATAATTTCTCATCTCATTTCCCGTCTTTCAAATAGATAATAGATTGCGGCGACGCGATGTGCCAGAAAACAACAAAAACAACAACAAAAAATCGGCTCTTTGCTCAGTGCTAAGAAACGGGTACACCTCGATCTATGTCATGAGTTTCAGTTAATACCATGTATTCTTGAATTGACTGTTCATGTAACCGCTCCATTTTTCATTTTTGTCTCTTACTTTGCCCATCCCATCATTTTCAATAAACACTCTTATTTTCTTTTCCTTTTTTGAAATGTTCGCTTTGTTTTTTCCAGTATTTATGTACAGTCGTAAGTGTCGAGGAGAAGTATTTAACGAGATGTGGTAATAGATGGAAGAAAACGAGGAACGTCGTTTAGGCCTTCATCAGATGGCGGAACTACCGCCTTTGTTCGAATTGGCTACCAAAACGGTCGCAGACATTATTCAGATAAAAAAGAATAATGAAGATTTTACGGAATACGTGGCTGAAATGGTACAGTACTTGCAAGGTGAGCTTTTTTCCAGACAAGAATTGAACCTGTCTAGATATTGATTTGATTTGCAGACGTATCGATGAAGTACTCGCCTCCGGAGCAGCAAACGGCTGGAGGAGCCATCATAATCGGATCAAAACTTATCCTTCCTTCAACGAATACTCAGGAAAAGTTGATACTTGCACCTCTTTATCATCATGCGCTCGATCTTGTTTCCAACTTTGATAATGTAAGGTTTCTGTTCTGAAAATTCTTTTATAAACCTATTCATAGGAGAAAAAAAAGAAGTTTTTTTTCCTATTCGTAGTTGTCAAAAAATGTTAAACAATGTTAAAAAACGTTAAAAAATGTTGAAAAATGTTAAAAAACGAATCCTATGAATAAGTCCATTAAAAGAAGTGAAAATGTTATTTCTGGAAACAAAAACTATTTGATGGCGCATTCACGGGCAAATACTCATTTTCTTTGACGTCATTTGCTGTATTTAAGCACCACAACGTATTTTAAAAACAAATCTTTTTGGAAATTTGTTTGTTTCATAAAAAAAATTTGCTGAGACAAAGCAATTAGCTGTCGAGTTACAGCCTTTTTCATGCTCATCAGGGCTGGGCGTGAAATTTCCTAAAACCCTTAAAATTTCGAACCACTGTTCAGTAAAGAAACTGAATGCCAGAAATAATAAAAAAAAATTAAAAAAAAGGTAAATAGCTCATTTAACAATTTTTACGGATTTGACAAATGAAATTTTTCGGTGCTTCAAAAACCCGTCAAAACCAAGCACTGATGCTCATTTTCTTTAGCAAATGATCCCAAAGCAAATAAGTATTTTTCGCATTATCATACTAAAATCTACATTTTAAAACTTTTTATACCAATTTCCTTAAAAAGTGATTTTTTTTCTAGATTCCATCATTCCAATGGCGACACGTGCATCCAATTTTCAAATTTTATCTGGATGCCCTCCCACGAGACACTCCAGGAGCAATAAAGATACTGAAACTGCTCATAAAAATACAAGATGTGCTCGGAAAGTCAAACAAGATGAACAGTGAATTTTTCGACTTTGAAAACGTGCTCCTTTTGTCGAGACTTATCACATGTCAGCTGGAGATTGTCAAGAACGTCGATTGTGACGTGTCACTTCGAAAGTTTGCCCTAGAATCGCTCGCCAAAGTTGTGAGATATTGTCCTGGAAAAAAGGCGCCGACTGTTGGATTGGTAGTTTCGGGAATTTTGGGAGGACTTTTGAGGGTGACGAAGGGATCTTCGGTCAACACGGAGTTACTGGAGAACACCATAATCGTGAGTGAAATCTATAAATCATTTGAATGTTAAGCTTAAATTGCTCATGCGTTTAGCTTTTCGGTGACGTAATCGTTCTAGTGTTTGGTAATGAATCGGTGAAGTTCGACATGAATGAAATCAATTTGGATGACTACAATTCACACTTGCATTTTCTCTTCAAAGAACAAAATGACGAGTGGAGGAAAAAAGCACTTTGCACAATTCATGACTATGTAAGTTATTTGTTTATTCTGCCTGTTAAAAACTATTGTTTAGGTCAGAGATATTCTGAGTAGCTATTCGGGTCATCGCATTAGTTCAGTGAAATGGAATGTGTGCAACATGGTGTGTAGAATCCAAACTGAATGCTCTGCATTTCTGGGATCTACCCTCTACGATTGTATTATTCACATGTACACAAATTTTCGATTCGACGATAACCAAGTTTATCAAGATCTCGCGCAAAAGTGTCTCAATCTCATCACAGAGCCGCGAATCATCCAAGAATACTTTTACAAACAGCTCAATACAATTGTTAGAAAAATCCCGGTGGAAACTCGAGCAGGTCGTGGAGATGCCGAACTGAAAACGCTGGCCGCTATTCTCGATGGTCTAGGGGAGGCTGTTTCTCTGCAATGCAAGACCGGTTCGCAAACGATGGTAGATATTTTGGGATGCTTGGCTGATTCTTTGATAATCGATAGAAAAGGGTTATTAATCACCAGTGAGGGAATCTCAGATAGTTTGGAAAAAGAGCTGAGAAAGTTCAAACTACAGTACAGAGTGAATCACAAAAATGTCAAATTGATTTGTGAACTGTTGGTTCGGCTTGGGAAATTTGATGTAAGAATGGACAGATAAATTGTCTTTAACGAAATCAAGTTTTAAGATAATTGACATGGTTCACAATTTGTTAAAAGAAGATTCTCCCGGAAGGAAAGCAACATATCACATCATTCTTGCCTACATGTTGAATTCATTGGAGATAACCAACGACGATGAATCATTCGACGATCCCGTTATTCTGATGCTTGCCGAATACCTTGTTCAAGAGCTCAATGAATCATGCCAGCTAGTTAGGAGAGATGATGGACACGTTGAATCATCTTCCTACGAAAACGACTGGCACACGTGTATTGAATGTCTCAGCTGTACTAATGTGGCTCTCTGCATGAGATTTATCACTGGAGATGCTCATCGGTCAAATGTAAATAAGTCTCACTGTTTTTCTGAAAATCAAATTACTTAAATTTCAGGTATCCATCAACTGCCTATGTGCTATTCTTTTTCAAAGTTCGTCGAATACGTGGGTTGTCTCCGAGAGCGCCAATTTCGCTTTGAGGCTCATCACCGAGGTAAGATTTTGAAGTAGAAGTAAGCTAAAAATAGTTTTTTCAAAATGTAAGTTCTCAAAAAAAAGCTATACAATTCAAAAATTGTAACAATTGTCCAAGTTGAATCTTTTAGCAAAAATCTGCGTTTTATGCTTTAAGAGGTTTCAATTAAACTTGTTTTTGAATTAATCTTTATCACTATTCTTGCCAAAAATGAGCAAAAATTTACGAAAATGGTTTTGAAAATTTTTGGCCGTGGAAGAAGTTTTGCAGAGACTTGTTTTTTCGAAAACTCTTCCGTAAAACTCGAAATAATTGTTTTCACGCATCTTTGACGGAAAAAAAACCGTAATTTCACACATAAGCGAAATTCAGTTACTACGCTCCGATGTTCAAAAAAATCTCGACGCAAAAAACTGTAAATTTTTTTAGCTCTGGGACGTTTCAAAACTAGGACGATTTGAAATTAGGACGGTTCGAAATTGTACTAAAGTTTCTAAACGTCCCAGTTTCAAAGTGAAAGGTTTCGAAACGTCCCAGAGCCAAATTTTTCCTCGCGGTGTTGTAGCTCTCTGGTAGGCAAAAGTCCGTAAAACAAAATTGCTTTGCCAAAGTGACAGAGAAGTTACCGGCTTCAAACCGTTCTACATAGTATGGTATCGGTGGCCAACCGATGACTAAAACAACCCCGAACACGCTCGTATGTACACTGCTTTATTGGAGGCGACATTATAACGGGACAGAAGAAGAAAGACGGCAAAGAAATAAAATAAAATAAAGAGAGCAGTGGAGGCGGCGAGAGCACGGTCCACTCGGCGGAAAAGAAAACCCCTGACTGACTCGTGAACTCGCCTTTTATAGACATTAGAAATGGGCGGAGTCCGTGAATACGGTTATGAGCGGCTGGGCGTAGATCGTTTCCAGTAGAGCGCGATTGCAATGGCCGATGTCGTTGCTGCGGCCGCCATCGCCGCGGCCGCTGTTGGGAGCGAGAGTGAAGAGACGACAGATGGTGCGCGTGCCGGTGGGAGGCAGTTACGGACGAGGAGAGACGCAGGGTGATGGGCGTTTGTGAAGGTCCCGGGAAAAGCGTTGGGCCTGGGAGGGCTCGACGCTTACACCTCCCCCTTTTTCTTCCGGATCGACCCTGATCCTCTCAAAATGAAATGGAACGTCCCTGGTGACCGATGGAAACGTCGCGTTCTTCACTGCTGTGACTGAGGTTGGTGCCTTTGGTGGTGTTGATGGAATCTCTGATTGTCGTGATTGACTTGTGCCGGCTCTAGTCTACTGAACTCCGTTGGGATTGCCGATAAAGAATGGATGATGAGTGGGGTCTGGAAGTATAAATTGTTGCCGTGTAAAAAAATTGGTGAAATAATGGGGATAAAGTATGCAGTGTTTTTTTTAATTTAATTTAAATTTATTTATTTTTTTTTTTTTAAGATTTTTATTTTTTTTTTTAAATTTTTCTTTTAATTAAAATTCTCCGTAAAGAAAACAACTTTGGGGATGGTAACGAGTACCGGGGGACGAACAATAAAGAGTGGGGATAGTTTTTGGGAAAATAAAAAATGTGGAGAAGGCCAAACAAAACAATAATGTAGGGGGAATAAAAATAATCAAAAACAAAAGAAACAAAGTAAAGAAGGTGGACGAAAATCATGCTGATCCTTTTGTTTTGCGTGCCGTTAAGCGACTAGTCCTTGGATTGATCGTGCTAGGATTCTGCTTATAGGCGTGGCAGAATTGCCTAATGTCCGTTGAACGCGGTGAAACTGCTCCGTACTGGTGATGGAAATCATTTTGAGAAGAGATACACGCCTCGACTAATCCATGGGTGTCGAGCTGCTAGCAATGTGTCCTCCGATCCGGATTGTGTGCACAAAGAGGCAAACTTGATCATATCCTCTGAAGATCGAGATCAGAATGCGTCGTTTCTTGAAGCAAAGAGAACGGATGCTCAGGTGTCCAAAGGATGTGACGTGAGCGCCTGTCCACGACAATCGTTGATTCGGAGAATTGATCTTTGCCATAGTGTTTGCTCTCGTGGTTGATGGATGTGTCAAGTGCTTCTTTATCTTCTGAGCGTAGCTTAGTCTACTAACGTTCGACGTCGAGAGTGACAGTGCAGACGGCTTTATACTGGCTGCGTGCCTCTGACTTGGCTCTGCTTGCATCGCAAATTATTCTCTTGATGGTAAGGTGGTGTTCTTTTCTTCAGTTGTCATCCTTACATTATGAAGCGGCGTTCGTGCTCCGTCATGATTTCAACGTTCAAACAGCTAACGCAATGTTTTGACCGTCTCTTGTCTTTTGACTCGCAGCGATTTGCAGAATGGTGAAATTCCTGATGGAAGAAATTATAAAACCATTTACCTGGTCAGGGAACGACGTCGATTTTCTTCCAGGTGTGGATACAGCTCATCGTCCTGGTACTTCGGCTTATCGATGACTGGAATCAGCTAACTATTCCTCCTGATTCAGCCTTGGCGTCACAATATTTCTGTTCTTCTTGACTGGGGCTGGCACATTCTTCATTCTTGGCGAGATTGGCTACGGAGTCTTCGTCGACCAAGGTTTCGCTGTCTTTTTCGTGGTCTTTAGTAGGTCGCGTCCGGTTTGTCTTTCCTCCGGGCCCAAATCCATTACATTAATCTTCGCACATTCAGCGGCAGGATTGTGCATCGATAACGAATTTGCCGAAAGTCGTTCAGCCAAAAGTCCAGCAAAAGTCGTTGTCTGTACCTGAGCTTCAAATTTTGCGCGCGGCAGCAGATTGCAAATGGTGGGGTAAGCACCATGGACTTTGGCATATTTGATGATGGAGGGGACGGATGAGAGACGTCGGGGGCCGGGGCGACAGGTAGCCGTGATTGGGAGGAACCTCGAGGAGTGTTGCCACGCCCCTCGGTCTCTCCCAGCGGCTCCTGTCGGCGGCAGGACCCGACGCTACCTGGATAGGCGTCTCCTCCGTCCCGTGCAGTTGAGGTCGTTGCTCGGCGGGCTTCGGATATTGTTTATGGATGATGGTTGCGTCGAAGTGGCTGCGAGAAGTGCCTGAAGCCAAAAAATTGAGCTTTTAGAGATTTCACGCCGGGCCTAATATTGAATTTCGGCAGAATGACGGACGTGGGAGTAAACAGCTGATCGAAATGTCCCGCGAAACTCGTAAAATACCCGTTTTGCGCAAGAATGATCGAAAATCCAAACGAAATTGCGTAGAAACCGCCCAAACGTGGAATTTCATAGCGAAAAGTAGAGAAAATTTCGCGGAGATTCGTGTTGCGTATGACTGTTACCGTATTGTGGAAATCGTGGCGGGACCCATGATGTCGAGCGAGAAAATGTTCCTTTAAATTTCCGCTTGATATTATTGATTTTCCGGTTGTTTCATGGGTGTACGATTTTTGGATGGTGTCCGGCGAGCCAAAAATAATTTTTCGTATCGAAATGGCAATTTGAAGGTACCAGTCTTATACAGGAAGCACTCATGCCAAACAACTTCGACGTTTCGGATGTTTCATCGGGCTCTTTTGATTATTTGAAGGCATCTTCGGAGGTTGATTGCGTCGGTGCAGCGTTTTCGTATGTTTTCGATTTTTAAGACCACTTTCCAGACTTCGAGCTGATGATTTTTTTTTTCGTGTTGGATGTGCAATGACGGTGATGGGCGTCTGAATTTTGTGCAGTTTGTCCGGCATTTGACGGCATATCCATTAATCTCGAAGCCAACGAATGTGGATTTGACCAAGTGGACAGTCCTTCGAAACCATTAGGAGTGGACGAGCCACGTCGCACGAAGATTCGCTGGTGACCGTGATGCTGCTCGGATGTTGATGATGGCGTGGCGCGGATTGCTTTGATCAGGGCGGAGAAGCACGTCAAAGTGTCAGGCAAAGTGGTGACTTCCCTGAATTTGGCGTAAAAAAAAAAATTTACCACTAATTGGAACAGCGTTTTCGTTGACTATCTTTTTTTTTTTTTTTTTGAGTCGGTGACGTAATGGCGTTGTTCGAAAAAATGATCTTCCGGGCGTGACAAAAATTGACTTACAATGAAAAATTATGCTGTTGTTTTTACCGTCCTTCTTTGATGATTGGTGCGGCGTAAGCTTTTGTCAGTTTTGTCGTCGGCGAACGATTCGTGATAAAATTATCAATCGATCTTTGTCGAAAACTCTGGAAGCATACATAAATTGGCTTACTGATCGAATTCCTTGCCGCGAGGTGAACTCGATTTTCGTGGTGAATCAGATGTTGCATTGATTCTTGTGATCTTCTAAGGAAGATCGGTGTGATGTCGTCATCGTACGTGATGGTTGGGGCGATGACATTGCCGTCGATGGTGTCTTGACGGATATTGGTCGTATCTGCCTTGCTGCTGTGGAGTTGTTTTCTTTTTCGGCGGGTGTCCTGGCTTTTCCGTTACTTTAATCCTTATTTTATTGACAACTGCTGCGGCGGGTGGTGACGGATTTTCCTTCTCGATTTGCATCATTCCTCTGATGGTGGAACTTCCTTTCTCCTGGATCGCTGGTTACAAGTTGATTTTATACGGGCCTACCTTCCCTTGCTGCAAATATTTTACTATAAGGGGAGTCCCCTTGCGGGGATATGCTTTGAGTTGGTGGGGGTTGAGTGTGCTCGGATCTCGGAGAGTGCGGAGAATCGGCCGGGGTGGCCCCCTGCCCTCGCTCGTGTAGTGCATGCACCACACTCGCTCCGGCGGTGGGGGTTAAACCCGGCTTCTTCTGAGTCCGCAGCTCCTCGATCCAGGACTGCACGCTCGCACACGTCGATGACCTGAAAATGAAGCGAGGCGTACCTGCTTGCGCAGACACGCCTGGTAACCGAGAGAGAGAGAGAGCGAAGAGAGGAAAACGTAAAATATTTAAACTTACCTAACTTACCATTAAAAAAAATCGTCGAAAAGAGAGAAAAAAAATCAAACAAGTAAATAACCGAGAAAAACTTAAACCTGATGCTGGAGATGTGTCGCTACCCAGTGGAGCGGGGGGATAGTGGGGACGCTATCGGTCCTCGGCGGTAGGTGGCCAGGGGGGGGAGATCCCAAAACGGCGGGGCACCCCTGGCTCTTTTAACTAGACTACTCTTAACTAAAAACCGGACAATGCCGAAAAACACTAGGGCTCTGCCTAAAAACATCTTAAACTAAACCGGTCTATGCCGAAAACACAAGGGACTGAGCCTTAAAATACTTAACCTAACTTGACTTAAACCAGGACTACTGCCTAAAAATTATACTTATTTTATACCAGGACTACTGCCTACAACCCAACCAGGCGCGACCTGTAGTTACGGGGGGGAATTGACAAGCACCTACCTAGGGGGGACCGCTACCGAGGACTTTTCCTCTCCGCGAGGACCTAACTCACGCCGCAGACCACCGGCGCGCGCTGCCGGTGGACTCTTAAACTCAAAACCCTATCTTATTACTTGCCAAACAAAAATAAAAAATAAAAACTAAACGGGACCTAAAAAGAAAAACTATGATTACCTAAAAAAAAATTTAAGGAAAGCGCGTGCTATTACTATGCATGGGTGAGGCCGAGGATCTTTTGGTCTCTTAAAAAAGAAACCACCTAGCTGCTACCAGTATGGTATCGGTGGCCAACCGATGACTAAAACAACCCCGAACACGCTCGTATGTACACTGCTTTATTGGGGGCGACATTATAACGGGACAGAAGAAGAAAGACGGCAAAGAAATAAAATAAAATAAAGAGAGCAGTGGAGGCGGCGAGAGCACGGTCCACTCGGCGGAAAAGAAAACCCCTGACTGACTCGTGAACTCGCCTTTTATAGACATTAGAAATGGGCGGAGTCCGTGAATACGGTTATGAGCGGCTGGGCGTAGATCGTTTCCAGTAGAGCGCGATTGCAATGGCCGATGTCGTTGCTGCGGCCGCCATCGCCGCGGCCGCTGTTGGGAGCGAGAGTGAAGAGACGACAGATGGTGCGCGTGCCGGTGGGAGGCAGTTACGGACGAGGAGAGACGCAGGGTGATGGGCGTTTGTGAAGGTCCCGGGAAAAGCGTTGGGCCTGGGAGGGCTCGACGCTTACAACATACTTTCGAATCGTCCTAATTTTGAATCTTGTTTCGAAACGTCAAAGAGAGAACTTTGCTCTTGAACACATAATATCGAACAATGAAACAGTTTTCTACCGAATTAAAAAAAAAAGTTATTTTTAAATATTCCTTTTTTGCTTTTTTTTTCACTTCAGTCTGAATTTTTCAAACTTTATTTTAGAACGATAAAAACGTGACTGACGTCAGTGAGCTTGTGCAGGCATACAGTAGCCATATCCTACATACCGTATCTCTGGCATGCTCATCTTCAGAAGACTACCTATTGGCTCCACAACTTCTTCAAGGTTATATGAAATTTGCAGAAATTGGAAACAATTTTGATCACTTCAAAGTGATAATTGAAAAAATGCTGTACGCACTGGACACTAACGAGCAAGAGTTCACCCAATCGATCCTTCGAGCTCTTTTCTCTTTTATGGCTGCACTATGTCGGCAATACGAAGACCTTTTACCGTACGAACCTCCTGAGGATGCGGAAGATCAGAAAGAAATTGCCACTCCACAGCACATCATCACTGAAAAAGTTCTTCTACGTACGAAGCAAATGCTTCTTTCTCCGCATCTTCCCATCAGGATATCATGTCTTGAAATTCTAGCAAAAGGTCTGGAACTTTTGAAAAACTACGATGATGCATTGCTTCCAATGATCCATCAGAATTGGCACGGAATCATGACAATTGTGAAGGAGAATGAGCCAATGTCGATGGCAGAAGCATTTGAAGTTGTCGTTGTGATGTCTAAAAGATCTGGAACCTTTGTTCACGGAAAAGTTCTGAACGAATTCCTGCCTAAAATTAATGGATATCTTATCAATATTGTTAAAAAAGAGTGAGTCTTATTTTTTTTTGAACTTGGTAAACATTAAGCTATTGTTATCAATTTTTAGATTCATATTCCAACACACGGCTGATTATCGATTAGTGGTGAAAGTGATCAGTCAGATTGCTGAGCTGATCATCAATCTGCAACTAAAAGAAGAAGAAGCTAACGACTCATTTATCGCATTCCTTGACCTTGCCATCTCTGAGAATCGACATTTTGCAATTCTCAGTGCGCAACAAAAAGAAAAGATTGTCGAACATTTTCGGAAGAATCTCGGTGCGTCTGTTGACGAGTAGTTAAACTTTAAACCGGTCAACAATTTGTTTTTGTAATAATTTGTTATGATCTATTTATTTATGTTCAAAATTCAAAATAAATCAAATGTATTTAACTATCCTGAAAAGTTGTTTTATGAGTTTAGAATTCAAAACGGCAGACTCCAATTGCTATTTTCATTTCATTATTATGGACAACTTTAAATAATTACTACAAATTTTAAGATGCAAATACTACCGTACCGATTCGAAGGAGAAGTTGTGCGTGGATTCGGAAGAGGTGGCAAAGAGTTGGGATGTCCCACGGCCAACATGGATGAAAAAGTGATTGCCCAACTTCCAGACAGCCTCAACGTTGGAGTTTATTATGGAAAAGCGACGTTGGATGGAAATGTAGGAAAATGTTTAACAAAAACATATTGTCGAAGAGATAAAATGGTCACCTACCGTAACCCAAAGAACGCTTCTCAGGAAATTTTTCTAGGTGGCTAATAGCCACTAAAAATGGCTAATAGCCGCCGGAAAGGCTAATAGCGGGCGATAATGAGAACTAGCCGACGAATTTGGCTATTAGCCATTATGGCTATTAGCCGCCGAAAAGGGCTATTAGCCATTATGGGGTAATATTGTGAAAACAAAAAAGTTGCAACGCGGTGTTTGCGTACTTTTAAAATTCAAATGGAAAAGGGAACAAATCTCTTCATTTCCCATGCTATTTCTTTCATTGCCATTTGAATTTCAAAAGTACGCAAACACCGCGTTGCAATTTTTTTGTTTTCACAATACCACCGCCTATAAAAAGTTTGTCTGTTGACAACGCAACTATAGAATGTTTACATGCAACAATTATAGAAAACGATCTTCGCGCTTTCTGAGCGATTTTGCGACTTTTTCCAGACACAATATGTCCGAACTTTGAGATGGGAAAAAATGTGAAAATGATAGCCGACGGAAACGGCTCATAGCCATGGAAAATGGCGAATAGCCATCGAATATGGGACAGGGGCGTGTTCTGAATAGCTCAGTGAATCGCGTTTCTTAGGCTACGGTAGGTCTTCATTTATTTTTTTGGCATTAGAAACACAACAAAAATACTTCGCTTTTTTGTAGACGTACAGTATGGCGATGAGTGTGGGTTGGAATCCGCACTATCAAAACGAGAAGAAGACGTTGGAAGTTCATTTGATCGACTATTCGGGAGACGACTTTTACGGAAAACAAATGAGCGGAGTGATTCTCGGATTCATTCGCGAAATGAAGAGTTTTTCGTCGTTAGGTGAGAGAATTTCATTTGGAAATAAAAGAAAACAAACACATAAAAGTACTTTTCTGGTTCATTTTTCAATCATATTGTGATTTCCTGGATGCGCCGTCTTCTTTCTCTTGTCTTTCTTTTTATCTTTCCTTCTCAGCACTTTGGACGCCGATTTCATCTTTTTCGACGAATCATTGTTTCTGCCGGCGAAATATGTCGGGCTGAGTGCTATTGTGACTGTCTCAGGCTTCACGATCACTGGTTGCTGGAAATGTTATGTATTAATCATTTATTGGAAGCGGGTAGTCGTTTTCGGTAACGCGTGCGCTTATTTTGCAACTTTATTGGAAGTTTTAAATTCACAAAAATTTAATCTGTCACTTTAATTGTGTCTTGGTATTTACAGACTAGGATTGCCAGCCATAAACTTGTAAATAAATTTCCCATAATATCGTTTTTGGCGAAATATTTAATTTTCCTGCCGGCTACAGTATGCTCTCACGTGAAAATTCTAGACACACGGCGAGCGAGCATTCGAAGATGATTCACAGATCAAGTGAAGCCACACCCACTCAGTTTTTTTCAATGAGTTCAGAGCTAGAATCCATGAATCAGGAAAACGACATTTTCCGGAAAATTGGTGTCTGTTTCTCTGCGTCTCTCACCACCATCATACAAAATTCATCAATTTCAAATTTCGTTTTTCAGTTGCATGGATCCGGCCTCAGTTGAAAAATCACCCTTACTGTAACGGTAAAGAAAATTTAAGACATAAATAATATGATCGAACATTTTATTTTATATTCCGTGCAAAACCCTCTATAGAGCTTCTAGGATCGTGGTTGGCAGCGCGAGCCCGCAATGTTATTTTACTGATAACAATAGATAGTTTACCTCGATTACAAATATAGCAGACGCATTGTGCATTTCGTTGATAATTGGCTCTATGAAGCGTACAACGTCATCCATGACCACACGTCTCTTCGGATCCACCACAAAGATTTTCTCATGAATAAAAGATCGAAACTTCTCGGGACATGATTCGGGCAACTGAAGATGCTTCCCGAACACTACATTCTTCTTTGCCTCAGTATTCGTAACGTTCTCCCATGGCTCTTCTCCCTCCGCGAAGATCTCGTAGCACATAACTCCGTAGCTGTAGACATCAGTTTTTGGAGTGAAGTACAACGTGGTTATGGTCTCGGGAGCTAGCCATTTGATTGGGAGCTTCTGGGATGTGCAAAGTTTATAATTAGTTCCGATAAGAGAAAGTCCAAAGTCTGAGAGCTTCACAATCTTATCGACTGAATAAAGACAGTTGCGAGCTGCAATATCTCTATGAATGCATTGATTGGAGTGTAGATACTGTAATCCATGAGCAGCTCCAAGACACATGCTAATCAGCTCTGGAGTGGCCACATTCTTATTCTTTTGGAGGTACGTGTTCAAAGCTCCTCCATTCACTAACTCGAGCAGAATGTATAAAGGTTGCTCCAACACTGCGACTCCGTAGAATCGAACAACGTTTTTGTGTTTAAAGTTTCTCATGAGTCGCGCCTCTTTCATCATCTCCCGAATTTTCACTTTATTCATATCTCCGGATCCTTTCATCAACTTAATCGCCACATTATGAATTCTTCCTTTTCTCTGCATCGTTCCCTTCCGAACTTCTCCATATGCTCCTTCGCCCAATTTGTCTCCAAGTTTTACAGATGAATGGCAAATCTCCCATGTCTGGAGGATAATCGGATTTCGCAGAAGTCGATTACCTTTTGTCTCTGCTGCATTGGCCACACTGTAATTCTCCAGAAGACTTTCAATTGTTGGAAACTGATTTCCCCCTTTCAATGCAAATCTTCCATCGTAGCGGCGGATCACCATATTCCTCATCTTCCGTTCTCCATTGTTCACTTCCGATTTAGCATCTTTATCCTCTCCAGGAGCACCACGATCTGAAGAGCATAGAGAGAGAACAATGTCTCTTTTGATTCCGGAAGATCCTTTTTCTTTCTTCGTAGTAGCGACTTCACTCACACGAATCAGATAGTCGCCCTCATTCACCAAAAGTAGTCCGAGATCTTCACGTGGCAGAAATCCGTGGTAAAAGGGCATTGCTTGTAGAGCCTTATAAAGTCCTTCATCCTCAACTACGTCTTTATCCACATACGCCGATTTGTCCTTTAATTCTTTCACCTCGCTTTGCGGATCTTTCTTGTCTTTCTCATCCGCTATCGACGCAGCTTCCTGCTTATCCTTATCGGGTGGGGCCTGAAAAAAGAGCAAGGTCCTCTGAAGCGGCGGCGACACGATCAACTCACTTCCATCGACTCTGCACTCGATCTTTTCTTCGAATTTCCATCAACGACAGAATCGCTCATTGTTTTTCACTGTTCACTAATGTTCTCTTTTCTTGAGCGTATAGTTGGGAAATGCCTAATCGAGAAACTACTCGCTCTCTTTCACATTACGTGATCTTCATTTGTTTCACGTTACGGTCAGGGCTGGGCGTAAAGTGTTTTTAACGGATTTGAGATCTATAAATTGTCGAACTTCACAGTCCACTGGCTGACCAGTAATAGTGACAAATGCAGTGGATGCATATAGGATCCGTATTTGAATTATATCGTCCATATGATCTATTGGACGTTATATAATATCTTTTTATGAATTTTTCGCATTAAAAGAAATACATTTGATACATATAAACATACAAGCCTGCGGCATTTGGCGACTTTGCTTACTAATTTTTTTTCTACTTACGGCACAGAAAGTTTTACACCGATTCTCTCAAATTGTGTGTCTTTTGTCGCTAAATCCGTAAAATGGTTAAAGTTAATCAAACGACGCGTAATTGTTCTATATCCAGTGTCTAATATTTAACTATCACGATATGATTCGAATACGGGCACTATATGCATCCACCGCATTTCACCTGTGTGTCTACTTCTGCAGTTTTTGAAGAATTTTTTTGAAAATTCTCAATAAAATGAAGATTAATTGTTTTTTCTCCTATCTTCCAAACTGAAAAAAACAGTTTTAAAATGTTTACGTTTAAAACAGTTTTAAAATGAAAACCGGAAACGGCAGGAAAACGAAATTAGGAAAATGATTTTTGTATGATAGTGGTGAGAGACGAGGAACAGCCCATTTTTCGGAAAATGCCGTTTTTCTGTTTCATGTGAAATTTTTTGGGTTTCATTTGTAATTTGTTCAGCCGAGCGCATTTACTGACTTCCGGATTGCTAATATTTGTCAAATATTACCAAAATCTCTTCGAATTTTCCTTTTTTGCACAAAAAACTACATTTTTTTGAATGGAAAAAATTGAAGAAAAATAAAATTCCATCAAATTTTTCTCATTCCCTTTAAAACAGAATACATGTAATTTTAGACGAGCTTAAGGCGGCGATCGCCAAAGACATCGAGGTTGCGAGACGCGGTGTCGTCGAACAAGGAAAACTGTGATTTTTCTGAGTCTAGGTTACTGCATAATGGTTGTTTCTTTCGTTGAAAAATGTTGATAATTTTATATTTATGTTGATGATAATTTTAACCAGGTTGTGGGCATGAGTAATAATGATGATTCAGTTTCATTCCATTATAAAACGTTACTGTTACGTGTTGTGTGTTACAGAATCAAGAAACAAGAACGAATTGATGCATTAGAATATATGTGTGATTGGATGCGAGATCAGAATAGTTTGACAACTTTTGACAGTGTGTGTAGAGAAAAAAACAGGGATAGAAAGAAAGAAAGACAACTGATATAAAAGAAATAGACAAAGCGAGAAAACAGACAAGGAAGGATGACGAGAAGGAGAGTGGAATGAAGTACCCGCAGAGCAATGAATTGATTGATTTAATTGATTGAATTGAATCGTAAATAACAAAGATTAAATACACAGACTTCTAGCAGGCGATTGATAATGTGACTGACTGATTATTACAGTCGTATTTTTTAAATTGTGAAAAGGTGAACTAGCGACAGAGAAAAGGTAATTAAACAACAGATAAATAACACTGTTAACAAAGGCCCATCGACTTTAGATTCTTGGCAATGATCATGTCGAGACAAGCATCGAGCACAAATTGCACATTGTTAGTATCAGTAGCGCACGTGTGATGGCAATAGATTTCGCGTTGAGAGGATCTGTAATGAATTTCAGATATTCATGTGATCAAAGTAACAAGTACACTGTACCTGTTGAGTTGTTCGAATTTCCATTGAATGTAATTGATACACTCTGTCTGGTTCTGTTGGCCTTTGTACTCGGGGAAGCATACGGTAAGTGGCGAACGCAGACTCTTCTCGGCAAATAGATCCTGGAACAGAAAGCAATAGTGAAAAGGAAGTTTGAGATTGTAAAGTGCCACAAGTTTATTTATTAATAATCAGTGGTTTTCTTTATTTTACTATTTTGAGATTAAAATGATCGCATTCCTCGAAAAAAAAAAGCCAGACGAAAAATTAAGCTCCGCCCATTTTCCCAACTTTTCGCTTATAGGCGCTGCGCTTCTATTTTTAACTGATCAACATTCGCGTGAAAAAAGTGGGCGTGGTTTCATGATTTGATGATACAACTCAATTAAAACACACAATATGAACGCAACTATTATGGACTTATTCAGCTCAGGAAAAAAAATCGTTTTTCGTGGTTTTTTTTGTCACTATGCAGGTTGTTTTCCATGAAAAAAACCCATCGATCCGAGACCCGGCAGTTAAAAATGCAATGCGCCTTTAATTTTCAATGAGAATTTTGTTAAAATTTAAAGGCGCATCGAATTATTTCATCGCCCAGTCTCGCCACGACTAGTTGCTTCCGTCAAAAAAAACCTCCGACTACTGTAGTTTTTTGTCTTTTTTTTTCCTCAATTTTGCATAGGGAAAAAAACCGCGAAAATCGGTTTTTTTTTTGTACTGAATAGGTGCAATAAAAAAATACAGTACCTTTTTGTTGAGGAAGAGTATGAAGTGAATGTCAGCAAACCACGGACTGTTGCAGATCGAATCAAACAATTTCAAGGATTCTTGCATTCGGTTCTAGAACATTTTTCTAACATCAGTATGAAAGCATAATTTTGCGAAAACAAAAAAAGAAACTCACTGTGCAATTATCCTCCCTTAATGTTTGATCATATTCCGACAACGACGAGATAAAGATGATTGCATTGACATTATCGAAACAATGAATCCATTTTTTTCGTTCCGATCTCTGCCCACCCACATCAATTACTCGAAATGTCAATCCTTTCAACTCGAATAACACTTCTGTGATTCCAGTCGTCTTGATTCGCGTCCTCAGAAGATCCTGCTCACTCGGCACATAATTGGGCGATGATAACCGGGGAAGATTGTCGAGGAAACTGAAATTAGGAGAATCAATAACAAAGTATTTTTACTATTGACTTACTATTTAGCCGAATCGTCAATCTGATACTCATTGCTCCTTCGATAACATTCTCGAACTCCTGGGTCGTGCCAAAGCCTCTGCATTGCAGCTGCCAACTCTTCTGTCAGTTCTTCCTTGTTCGCATGAACTGTCGCGAACACCAATTGGGAGTCACGCTGTAGTGAATTTAAATACTTTTTTTTGCTTTTGTCAGTTTAATTAATTTGGCAATCGATTCTTGGCTAGCACCGTTCCTTTTTGGGACGACAAAAATTCATGGAAACCTGAATCTCCGCCCAGATTTTTTGCGCGTGAAAAGGGGCGGGCCTCAGGTTTTCATGTCGCAACTCGATTAAAAGAAAAGATAATGTGGGATAGTTACTGGTTATGTTTAAAACATGTTTTTTCTTTGTCTTAAGTAGGAAAACCGTTTGATAAGCTTTCAAAATTACGGTTGCCAGATAAACGACACCCAAGCTTCCAAAATATTTCGTGGACAATCCGACAAATTCGCAGCATTTTTTTTTTCATTTTTACTCATTTTTGCCAAGTTTTTAGGCATAAATAAACAAAAGTTAATGATGACATTGTGTTTTCAATCGATTTTTGTGTTTCCTCCAAATTCCAACTTTCCCATTTTTCAGTGATATTTTCCAAACCCTAAGGATAGACCATATTTCAACGAAAAATTTTCTTTTTTGGATTAAATTAAAGATTTTATTGTGAATATTTTGAAAATGGAGCGAAATATTGAAAAAAATTCGATTTGTCTGTTGAAAAATGGCATTTAGCGTTCGACGCCGGCAAATAATACAAACGCGCTCAACTGCGCATTGGCCGACGAGAAAGGCGTTCCGCAAATATGCCAAAAACAAGTGAAAAAACAGTTTGACACGTACCACTCGATCAAGCTCGCCGTACTCGATTTGCAAATGAAACATGGCTCTGAGAATGGAGAGCATACTGTGAATGCAATTGGAATACACGACCGGTCGTATCATCTCAAGATCTTGTTGCGAGAATCCGTCCTTGTGCAATATCCTCATCTGCTTCAGTATTGTGCTCTTCCCACTCTCTCCGGCTCCTAAAATAGAAAATAGTTTTGATCAACGTCCACACATAAAGTCATTTGGCGTTTTGTGCTATACCAATTATCCTCACTTTATTTACTTTTTTTTGTCGTTAACGCACGCCTTTTGACGTCACTTGCATTGAGCTACAAAAAAAGAAGAAGAAGTTTTTATTGGCTCACAACATCAGCGTCCAATTAGTAGACTCGGGCAATGCAAATTTTGTAAAATGATACATGTGTGTTGGGTGAGAGGAAAAGGAAAAGGAGAGGGAAGAGAAGATGGGATATTGGAAATGAAAAAAATAGAACACGAGGCATGGAAGGTATTGGGAAAATTAGAAAACTCTTTACAGTTTCCAAAACTTTCTGGTCCACAATATGGTACCTAGAATAAAATTTTGAAAAACTAATATAAAATTCGATATGTCAAGAAACTGAAACTGAGCAATACTGTATTGTCGGCCCGCCATGACGGTCAAACGCACTCCACCGAATTTATTACTTCGTGATTTTAATATTGGTTTCGAAATTATTTAATTTCACGTTTAATTTATACGTGAAATGAACATTCAGGAAATCAGAATGAAAATCGCACAGCGTTGAGTTCAGCGGAGCGCGTTTGACTGTCGTGACGGGTCGACAATAACATTATCGCTACATTATATATGGAATACATTAATACTGGAACTAAAATACCCCGAACCAATTGGTCCCCGAATCCGAAAGCTGTATTATTTTTTCAATATTTATTATTTTGTCCCCCCGCTTTTCTATTTTCGTTTTCATCTATTTTACAATTTTTAGCTTTATAATTATTAAGCAATTCGCATAAAAACAATAAACATATTAGTACATGCTTTTACATAAAATTATTTAATTGTTATTGAAAAAATTTGTTTTTAAAATTCTATTGCTGAAAAGTTTGGGATCATCAAAAACGATGATTTGAGGTTTCAGCAAATAAAAAACACCTTTGTAGAAATTTGGTGCCCAAACTGGCTTTACTCGGCAATATTATTCTTGTCTCAGCAAGGGTTCATCATTAAATTTCCCGTTTTCCCCAGAGGAAATTCCTCCGGAAACCATTCGGAACTTAGGCCATCTCGAGAACTAGGCCAACGATGGAATACGTATTTTTAACGTGAAAATTGAGAGACACGAGACGAAATGGAGAAAGTCTGCAGTGCACGGTCCGTGTGCGAGTGGTGGAACTCTAACAGATGGATAATATCGGCACAAATTTTGACACAGTTGAATGAGTGTGACCGTAATTCAATCAACGAGAGAGTGAGGGAAAATCATTCTTTCGCTCCCTATCTCTTTAAATGGATTACGGTCGCACTCATTCAATCGTGCCAAAATTCGTGCCGATATTCCTCGTGAGAGAGCGGTAATTTTAAAAGATGGTTGTCCCTTGATGAGGCGAGAGTAATATCCCACTGAAATTGAGCCAAATTTTTGTTGAAGTGTCGGAAAAGACTGTGCCGATTAAGGAGACGCAGACGGCAAAATTTTGTACCAAAAGGTTAAATTTTGTTATTTTTTGTTGTTGAAAGACACGGCGTGTTGGACGGAATTTTGAAAAATAAAATTTAAACTACGCGGGTTTTTTCCTCAAAAAAAAATTATTGCTTAAGCGTGGTCGCATTTAGCTGCGCAGCGTTTTCCTGCGTTAAACTGATACACGGTGTGTTGAAGCGTACATTTTTCCAAAATTAATAAAAAGTAGCGAATTCCGCTACTTTTTTCTTATGCGGAAGAGTACAAAAAATGTAGAAAATCACGTAAATTTATTGATTAATGAGATATTTCCGAAACAGTGACCGTAACTATAAAACTTTCTTTCAATGAGTAGTTCGAGGGGGCGCATTTGCAGCAGTGCACTGTTCAACACACCGTGTGATACGAAGAGGAGACGCAGACAAGCAGAGTGTGAGGATACTGTTGTTTTTGTAGAAAACTCTCGCCGGAGAGACGCAGACACTCAGCGGAGCGCATGGCCAAAAAGTTCCGGCCAGCACGCCGTGATAGATAAAATTTAATTTTTTCCCCAAAAAATACGGTTCGAAAAATATACCGCTATCCTCTAATAGAACACCACCCCTAGACCCACTCCGAAAAATAGACCGCCACGGCGCTATATTACAGTTTTTACTGTATCTGAGATCATCTGCGTAATCAGTATATTCTTTTTATCAGATGGTAATTAATTATAGTAAAGATCTAACATTCCACCCCCCCCCCCCTTTTCGCTATTTCTTCCCACCACTTTTAGTTACTTTTGTGTTTTCCCGATCCGTCCGCAAGAGGCAAAAGTGTCCACGCGGCTCGAATTTCGGTACGAAGACTCGCGGCTCTTTTTTCCCTCTTTTTTTGGCTGTACATACCTAATAGTAGTAGTTTGATGATCCTCAAACTCATCGATTGATCCTTTTTGATTTGCTCGTCGATTCGACGGTTCAGGCGTTTGCCCTCTTTCTGATCTTTACTCGTGCAGTGACCCATTTAGCTGGAAATTTGAACATATTGTGTTTAAGTTGAAATTTGAAACAGAGATAGAGGGATAGAGAGATAAAGAGGAAGAGAGAGGAGATGGAAATAAATAGAGTTGAACCGATATGTCGCAAGTGGCATGGTACATATTTCTCGGAAGTATGTATGTGTATGCAGTACATCGATTTGTTTACTATGGCTAAATACATGGAAAGAAAAAGTGCAAAGTACGAAGAGAAAAAAGAAAATAAAAGGAACATTGAGGTTGTAGTGGATCAAGCTTAGAGTTTGAACAGAAATAAGATTTTTAAGCAGGATAATTGTAGTCCTTCACCGGAATTTGTATTCATAGTCTGAAAATGCGCGAAAAGACGAGCCAATGGTGAGACAAACAGAGCCGGTAGATCGAGAAAGATAGAGAGAGAAAGAGAAAGAGAGACTCAAAGAGCCGCAGAGCCTTTGAAAACGTTGAGCGACGAGACGGGCAGATAGTGTGAGAGTAATGGCGGATATCTCACTTTCTTTTGCTGCTCTGCCGCGAGCCGCTTCTCTCCTCATTCCGCCCCCTCACCTTTTTCGAGCCATCGGATTAGGACGTGCCGCCGTCGTCGTTGTCGTCGTCGCGAGCCGATGCTCTCTGCTCAACTGCGTCTCGGAAAGAGCTTTGCAACATGCTCTCCGACCATTGCCATCGTCGTCGTCGTGGCTTCTGAAGAGAGAGGGAATAACGCAAAAGGGCTGGCTCAACTTTCTCTCTCTCTCCTAATCAATAGTGTGCCGTCGTGCTCATCTCATCGACACAGAGACGACGACGTGTCAAAGTGCACACCTTTTTTATCTTCTTTCCTTTTTTACTTTTTGACTATTGAGCTCACAGGAAACAAAAAAACAAGAATAAATAAAACAGTGAAATAAGAGGAAGAATGAAGATGAGGGTGGATGTCCCCGGGGATTAATCAGACGGACCATCCACACAACATTGATTGAAAGCATTTTGAGATTGGGTTGGGTGAAAAAGGAAAAGGAAACGAGAAAACACGAGGATGAGGCGAAAACAACAATTCGAATTGAAGGAGGAAGCGAAGCGGTCGTCCGCAAAGGCTCTGGGGAGATGCTTGAAATGGAAAGAAACGAGAATGAGAAGACAAGTGGTTTTCATTCAGATTTTTCCAGAGCCATCGATTCTTAAGTACACGTTTTATATAGCTGATAGACAAAAAAAAAACAACAGCGTCTGGGTATCTATGTACATACTTCCAGTGAGAAATCAGAAAACGCCTCCAAAGTTTAAAAACTTTCAGAAATTCCCGACGCGCAGAGCTGAAGCGCGCGGCGTGCAAGACCCTACGTAAAGGCAGACGCGCCCTATCGAATTCTCTGCGTATCCACAGTAGCGGTCGCCTAAATTAAGCTCAAAATTGGCTTTCAAAAGACTTTTGAAAAATGTAAATGGTCACGAAGCATGATCCGGAAATCAGCAAACGTGCCCGGACGCACACGGTAAATGCTCGACAAGATTTTTTAGTTTTTTTTTCAGAATTTTTAATGAAGTTCAAAGCAAATCGAACATTTACAAAAGTGCGTGTAAACTTGTATCAATAAGCACAGGAGGTCTCGTAGCGAAAAGAAGACTTTGGTGCTGTGGCTTCAGCTGTGGGTGCTGGTTTCTCGTGGGATTTTTCGTAGAACTTTGGACGGCGAAAAAATTCTGATTTTGGGAATTTTTTTGGTCACGGCCAGGGATCTACAGCGATGCAACATTGCGACATTTTACAGTTTATCCGAATCGTTCAAAAAGAAAAAAGCAAATTCAAACTCTGGTGCAAAATTTTGAAACTGCATGAAAATTAAAATGGTGCGCTCTGCAAGCTCTGAAAGGGGGCGCAGAAAACAGTGGGTTTTGAAAAAGTTTGCACGGCGTGCTAGACCCTGCAAATGCGCCCTATCTCATTCTCTGCGTCTCCACAGTGGTGTTCCGCCTAGCTCAGCTGAAAGCGAAAATTCGCGTTGAACACATTTTCAAACTTTCCAAATGCAACGTTCATGATGTGTAGTCAGTCTAAAATGTCGATCGATAAATCAATAATATTGTATTTTTCTCTGCGTCTCCTCGGAGACCATATGATCGCGGCCGAGAAACAGAGCGTGGCCGATTGACAGTTTTTTATTAACCAAAAAGTACCAATTTCGTCAATTTTCAAAGTTAGTGCACTTCAAAATTAACAATTTAACCATCAGAACTTGAAATGAGTAATGATAAAGATGATTGCATGCCAAAAAATTTTCAGACGCTTTTTCCCAGACAAATCGAAAAAGTGCACTTTAGAAGTTTCACAATCGAAACTCCGTACCTCAAACTAAATGCCACTAAGTTTTTTAGTAACTTCTGAAAGCCCGACTTTTCGAAAATACCCTGTTAAATGCCGGTCAATACTCAATGGGGCCCGGATCTATGGTTCCCATGCTCTTTGGGATACGTTTGTTCTATGGTTACGGATGTTGTTTGGACATTAAATTTGCAAAATTTGTACAAAAAGAGCAGCAGAATTCGAAGAGCAGCTATACCCATAGTCTGGGAGCCATTTAAGTAGCGCTATTTTTTTTCAGTATAAAAACACATTTCATATTTGCAAAACAATAAAAATAAGCGCATTTGAAATCCTTTTGCCCACTAACTTAAATAGTAAAGTTTTGTTTCAAAAATCAAAAATGCAAAATTTTGAATCAAGAATTGCCGAAAATTTGCTATGCCGCTGCCACTCGAAGTGAGCGTTGAGTCACTTGAAAAATATAAAGAATGAGCAAAAAAAGAGAAACGAGATGAATTCGAAATCTAGTAGCTGTGAGAGTTTGATCTTCCGAACTTACACAAGTAGACACCATGCACGTCATGAGAGCCAAAAGAGGATCATGACCATAAATTAAATTCATTTCTCGAAAAATTTATAATGAGCACGCAACGAAACGCAGCGCAACGCCAAGATCAAAGCTTTAAAAAAAAAAAAGATAATTGGGAAAAAAAGCGGAAGATTGGATTGTTCCGCGGTCATCTCATTTTGTTCCACAGAACACTTGTCTTGATAGTTTCGGCGGCTCTTTTATCTATCCCAATGCACTTTTCCCTCAAATCCGTGTTCTTTGGAGCTCAAAAATGAAAAAAGAATGGGAAAGAGAATCTCGCGGGCTCTTCTTCTTCTTTTTCTTTTTCTGAATAGGGTGCAATCAAAGAGAGGAAGCAACAAGATGAAGGCGTCGTCGAAAATTGAATATAAGATGGAAGAAAGAAAAAAAGAAGATGCGCGACGTGACGTGACGTGGCAAAAGCTGCACAGACTTATCAAAAAAAAAAGAGAAAAAAAGAAGAGAACCTATCGTAAACAAAATTTTCCTATTTCACTGGCCGTGTCAAAATAAAGTCACCGTGGAAGGAACCCAAAAAATGGGAACAGACTGGATGGAAAAAAAGATTTTGCTTTCCTTTTTCGCGGAGCCCGCAACCTCAAGCCTCAAGCCATTTTCTCACCGTCGCATAAAAAAAAGTGGAATGGGTGGCGCCTGAAGGCAGTCATCGAATCGAATTGAGCGGGCGGGCGGACGGGAGAGTAGTAAAAGAAGAATGTTTGATGAGCTTATTAAAGTGAGCATGCTCGTCGCACACGGAGCACACGAGGGGATGGGGAGAAAAGACGAAAGAAGATCGTCTATATCGAATGAAAAGGGCGGTTGACTGCTGACCCAATGAGCAGCGTCTAGAATAGGCTCTATTTGAAACGAATTGAAGGAAACGAGAAAGAAAGGGAGAGAGAGAGAGAGAAAAGGAGAAGGAAGGCAACCGACTAATTGGCATTGGGTGGGAAAAATAGCGGATTGGTAGTAGCCCGTCACATTACTTATTTAACAGGTTGACCATTCGAACACGACAACTTTTTTGTAAATCCACGTAGCTTGGTAAATTTATTTGTTTGTTTTTGTTTATTCAGAACTTTTCAAAATCGCTAAAAAACTATTTTCCGCCATTCTGCATATAACGGGGTTTTGGCGACTGCCCTCATGAAAGTGCGCTCTATTGAACTAGGCAGAAAAAATCTTGGCAGTCTGCCTCAAATCTTGGCAATGAATTTTAAGGCAGACACCGTTGTCACGCTACGCAACCGCAGCGCGTTGGGCTTTGCGGTAAAAAATAATTGGGAAAAAGGCAGTCGACAACACTCTGTACATAATAACTGTGCTCTCCCACACCTACACATGAAATAAAATTCGTAATTCAATCTTTTCCCGCCGTAAACGTACATATATTTGACATGCACATTGTAAATCTGTTAATTTTATACATTCCAGCAAAATAATAATATATCACATTTGGTTTTTAATTTTCAAAATGTTTTCTCTACTGCTGTTTAACAAATTTCAACATGTCACACCAAAGATCTTCACATAAGTCTTCCCCCGCCCTCTGTTCAGTGTCAAGTTCATTCAGAGTGCGCTCGAGCGCATTTGCGTTATTGTCATAATGTTTTTTCGTTTTATCTTTTCGATAATCGACTTTACCAAACATCGGAATTGTTTGTTTATTAAAAAATAATTATCAATGAGCACAATTCAATTAATTATCACATGTGATGATTGATGTTTTATAGAGTTATGCGGAATGGAAGTTTTTGCTTTTTTTCGGCGAAAAAATACTTATTTTTTTCAGAGAACCTTGTCTCAAATTCCAAGTAACTTCGAATAAATAAGTGAAAAATTATTACCTTTAAAAACTGCAAAACAACACGTAAAAAGTGATTTTCTAGATTAAAAAAAGAGCGAAATTCAGCCGAGATGCGGAATATAAGGGCGTCGTAACTGAATTTTGCTCGTGAACATATAATAATTTAAGGTATTGTCGGCCCGCCAAAATGGTCAAACGCGCTCCGCTGAACTCAACGCTAATCGATTATTTTTAATTTCACGTCGAATTTATACGTGAAATGAAATAACTTGGATACCAAAATAAAAATATCATAGCGTTGAGTCCAGCGGAGCGCGTTTGGCCATTTTGGCGGACCGACAATAGTCTTTAAAATTGGCAATGTTTCTTGGAAATTCAATTTGAAAAAGTTTGAAAATTTTGTTGAAATTTTTAAATTATTTTTTTTAACGTGAAAATTCAGTCCTAAAATATGGGACATACAGTATGTGGGATTCTGAAATTCGCCGGAACACGGCGTGTTGAACGGAATGTTGGAAAATAAAATTTAAACTGCGCGGGCTATTTTCCCGAATAAAAAATTCTGGCCTATGCGTGGTCGCATTTTCGTACTTCCGTAGGCTGCATTTAGCTGCGCAGCCACTTTTCTGCGTTAAACTGATACGAAGAAAAGACGCAGACACTCAGCGGAGCACGTTGCCAATAACGTTTCGGGCAGCACGCCGTGCTGAATTTTGCCGTAAAAATTCACGCGATTCTATTTTTCCTACCACGATTTTACAATACCATTCAAAGATGAGCGGAAATTAAAAAAACAGAAAAAGGAAAGTGAAATAAATTATTTTAGCGGAAGGCGGAAAGCTGGAAAGCGGAAGGAAAAAACGGCGAAATGTGGAAGGCGGAAATTCGCTCATCTCTGATACCATTCTTCTGTATAAATTTAAATTTTTTTCGCTCAAGAAGAATACAAAATCAAAAGTTCAACCAGTCGCCACCTATTCAGAATTCAAAATGCAGAATTCGGAAAACTCGTGACGACTTCTGTTGTTGGTTTGACGAAAAGTGAGACGTACGGAGCTCATGCTTTTTCCACCAACTCCCCCCCAAAAACCAAGAATAATGAACTTGTTGTTGATGGTTTGGTTGAAAAAAAATGGAAAAGGAGATTTAAATGTGGTGTGTAAAATATTGGAAATAATAACAGAAAAGCAGCCTGAAAATAAGAGAAGGAGGAGGAAAATTGGTTGTTCAAAACAAAAAAAGGCGTTCAAGATCAACATCTAGGTATTACGTATTCCTGGAATGGTGATACCGCGGTGTTTACAGACTGCGTGTATTGAGGCGCAAATTCTAACACCACGGTATCACCATTATGTTTGTTTATTTATTCAACGACTTGAGATCACAACCAAAAACAGGTAAGAGTGACACAATGAATAAATAATGTTACTCGATATCACCCCGCTAGAGGATTTATCGAGAATTATCAAAAGCACAGTAAATATATTTGAACTGAGTAACAATTACGATACAGTAGAGAAGCGAGAAAAAAAACATTAGGAATTAAGTGAAAGTATGATATCCACAATAGGGAGGAGAAAAAGGAAAAAAAAGTACAATAAGAAAATAGAAAGAGGAACAAGGATTGAATATGTTTCTAATCATAGGATTAAAATTATATTAATTTAATTTAAAACCGAGCAATATTTACATTGAGAAGAGTTCAAAATTCAACTGGGGATAAGAAAGTCCAACAATTCCATTCCAGGAATACTTAACAGGGCGGAGAAACGGGCTGGTGACGAAATGAGCTCACTGCTCTGCCCGACCTGATCGCACAGATCTGATAAGAAATTTCATCAAACAATAGAGGAAAACAAGCCTGGCTGCATCAAAAGCTACTTTTGATTTCTTTTCATTTCTAAAATGTTTTCTTCTTCATCTTTCTTTTATATTTTTTGTCATTCATAATATGTTTCATATCTTGCGTGGTCTCGGGCGCTCAGTTCGCTTCCGCCATGCCGTTTGGGAACAGACACACCAAGAAACTCACGGAATTTTATATATAAGGATGATACACGAAATGTTGGACGACAATGCAAAAAAGTACCATTACACTATTGCAAGGAGTGTTGAAGGCTACGCAGCTGCAAACGCGCCCTAGTGCACGACGTATCTTTAAAATTATCAAGAAAGAATTGTTTTTATTTTTTATAACTTTTGACGCTTGAACACAAACGCTTATTTTCTACATGGGTTACTACGTAGGCGGAAATTTTTCGAATTTTTAATTTTTTTTTTGCTAAAACGTAGTCGCCAACACCCCATGTCTTGGGAAATTTGGGCACTGAACTAGCAAGACATCCTGTGAATTTCTAAGAGCAAAAGTTCGTTCTTAGAAGATTCTTAGCGTAGTTGAGTCATGGAAATGAGACAAAGTACCCTCTACTACTTTTCAAAAAATTATTCGGAATACTCAAAAAAGCCGAAATAGACTGAGGAAGAAAAGAGAGAAAAAGTAGAATACGCATGCACTAGAAAACCTAATTAGCATTTTGTTTCGATAACTTTTGAGGCACAAAACTAAAAGCACAAACGGATTAAAAACGTAGCGTGAGATGTGGATAATTCCCGATAAATCCCGATAAATGAATACATAAGTAAAATAATTGAATTGATGGAAATACATTTTTTTTGAAAGTGGATTTTCGGGCGTCGTTTATCGTGTCTCTGCGTCTCTATTTATGCACGCGTTTATTGTTGGCCCGGCAATATGATCAAACGCGCTCCGCTGAACTCAATACTACGTGGATTTCATTTTGGTCTCCAAATTATTTCATTTCACGTGTAAATTCAACGTTAAATGAAATAATTTGGAAACCAAAATGAAATCCACGTAGTACTGAGTTCAGCGGAGCGCGTTTGATCATTTTGGCGGGTCGACAATAGCTAAAATTGGCAAAACGGCACTGTGAAGACGCAGACATGCGATAGAGCGCGTTGGCGTTTACGTAGGGTTTGCAGAGATAGCGTGACAGAAATGGAGAGAGGAAAATCGTTTTCTTTTTTGCAAATTGAAAGAATAATTTCCAGCTAAATAGCTCTGGTTCTCATGTTTCCCAGAACAAACTTTTTGAAAGTGAATCACAGCGCAAAAATAGTGAGTGGGAAAGATGCATTCTTAACAAAATGCATATATTGAAGCGTCGTTCACAGACCACTTTCCACGAGCCCAAAGAGCCGAGCTTTCGCATATAATTGTCTGGGTGAACATCTAACCCGAGAAGACATGCGGGGTCCGGAAAATTTAGAAGCGCCGCACTTTGACAGTGATGAGATTCGACGTCTCCTGCTCTGTTCTTTGTTTGTATCATGTGCACGATGAAAAGCATCAAAGTGTTACGACTTTCGTAAAGTAATGTTGGCTAGACAAGATGATGCAAATTAAAAATTAAAAATTAAAAATAATGAAAAATGAACAAATACAAAAAAAAGCAAACAGAAAACAGAAAATAGAAACAAAAGAAGATAGAAAAGCAATAATCCAAAATTGGTTACGTATGTACAAAGTTTTAAAAGTAAAACCCAATCGTCTCCTTTTTCAGCGCTGCCAAGTAAACATGGAGCTCACATGGCGAGCTTTTGAGCACCAAAAGGTGCCTACTCGACCGGCAGAATTCGAAGGCGTCAACATGCGGTGCGAAGTGTGTGTTTCGTTGTTTCACCCTTTGCAAAATGTACAACTTTTGGCTTTTCTTTTTTCCGGAATGGATTAGCCGACCAAAAAAGAAAAAAAAGAAAGAAAGTATCCGCCACTTGTACTAATCCTCTTGCGTGTACATCCACCAACTCCATCTTCATACTCACAAGTCCACTTTCCGAGAAGTAATGAACTTTTTTTCTTCTTTTTTTTTATATGGCCATATTTTCCCTATAATTACAAGCGACCACCACCTGTTTTCGGTTTGTTCTTCTTCTTTCCTACTTTCCTTCTTTCTTTTCTTCCTTTCCCATTTTCACATAAAATTGCTCACGGATTTCCGGTCGGTCTGCGTCTACTTTCTGTCTCTATGGTAACATTTCATTTAGCCACCTTTGCTTATTTTCTTATCTTTTTTTTCTTTGCTCCTGTTTTTACTTCTACATAATTTTCATATTTTGGACTAGAATGCCAAAGCAAAATTTCGAGATCATCGACTACGCCGCTCCGCTGGTTGTCGGAACTGCATTTTCCATCATTGTCTTCCTGCTCACGTTTATCATCAACTTTGCGTTCATCCGACGAACCGATGAGGTCACTGCTTTTGAAAAGGTTTGTCAGAAATTTAATACATGGTGGGATCGATTACAGGACACTGGGTGCGCACGCTAGATTGAGAAACTTGGTCAGATCACACTGATTGCTGAGGAAAGGGGAAAATCGTCCCGGGATTTGGCATGTCTCCCTGGGGCAGCAGCTAGTGGGTAGCTACAGTGCGTTTCACATTTATACGGTCACCCTTATTGTTGAGTGCCACGTGGCAATCAATAAAAATTTGTACCCGGAGACTTGAAAATCGGATTCAGGGCAGCAAATTACATACCCAAAATAAATTTTACGGTGATATCTGAAAAAATGTCCGAACTAGGACACTTTGACTGAAAAACGGTCATTTGCAAGCGTTTCACATTTATACGGTCACCCCAATAAAAGCAACAAAAACGCAAATACAAAAACAATTTAATATTTGATGGCAGCACCATTCGAAGGGATAACATTAAAAATACCATTTGGCATAGATTAGATAAAATTTGGAAGGTACTGGGTGTCCTTTTTCTTGAATTCGTGCTCCAGAAGCTTTCACTCGTCGAGAATAGCCGTATTGAGGTCCCCAACCGTTCCATAATTCTCCACAGACATTCTCCATAGGGTTCAATTCGGGCGAACATGCTGGCCATAACAAAACGTCGACGTTATTTGTCCTAAACCAATCTATAGTCGAGCGACTGACGTGAATAGCCGCATCATCCTGCTGGAAAATGAACTGACGACGACTGAAACGGCGGTGGAATGGAAGAAGATGGTCCTGCAGAACTTCTTGATAGTCAGAAGTGTTCATCCAACAAGTTACAAACGCCAGATCTAGGAAACGGGCGGGCGAGAAAGGTCCCCAAACCATACAAGATTTACCTCCAAAATTCCTTTTGGAAAAGACAAGGCGCTCCTTGCGGAGGTCATGTCAGTATGACTTGTATCCATCAGGGCCGTCGAGGTTGAATTTTTACTCATCCGAAAAGGTAATCTTACAAAAAATAAGTGGTTCCCGATTAATAATAAAATTAAAAGTACTTTGTTCCAATCAGCAGACATGTTCGAGAGGGCGAAGTTGAGGCTGCGCTACTTGTGATTGTCGGTGAGATTTGGGGCAGGGCGCATAACTTGACGAACGAGGTTTTTATATTTATTGAGAGCTCCCCAAGCAGTCGGCTTGCTCACATTCAGATTCAGTTCCTTTTTTGAGATCGTTAAACGATTTCATCGAGTTGGATGCGGATCTCGAGATGGTACGTTTGGATCAAGTATCCAACTTCGGCTTCTAACCAGTCTTCTTGGAGTGTTTGGTTCCGTTAGGATTCAAAAGAAAATTTCACACATTCTTTGAAACAAATCATATGACGGGAAACCTTTCTATTCGACCATCCCGCAGTTTTAAAAGCCCAAATTGAAGATTTTTTTGGCATCCGATAGCAAAATACACGTGGCATCGTACACAAATAAATTAAGAAAAGAAAACAAAGATAAAAGGTGTCATACTGTTAATTTAAAGACGAATAACTCATTTAAAGCCGATTGGTCTCAAATGGAAATAAAATTTTCGGCTTTTATTGGGGTGACCGTATAAATGTGAAACGCTTGCAAATGACCGTTTTTCAGTCAGAGAGCCCTATTTCGGGCAGTTTTTTAGATATCATTGTAAACATTATTTTGGGTATGTAGTTTTATGCCCTGAATCCGATTTTTAAGTCGCCGGGTACGCATTTTCATCGATTGCCACGTGGAACTCAAAAATAAGGGTGACCGTATAAATGTGAAACGCACTGTATTGGGCATCTGATGAGCAGCTAATGATCAGCTAATTTGCAGCTAGTGGGCGTCTGATGGGCAGCTAGTGGACACCAATTAACTGGCAGATAAAGAACAGCTAGTGAGCCATTCGCCCCAAACATGTCCTAAAAACGATAGGACACAATTGAAGCATTGGCGATATGAATCAGATGTCTTGTTACTTTTTGATGAGTCATTTTAAGACCGTTACCCTACAGTAAAAATTATTGATCTGCATATATCAAATTTAAACAATTTTAATATTGCAAAAGCCATGAGCATCGATGTATTGATTCCCTCACATGCCGATGAACAAAAGATGGGTCATCAATGGGTTACTGTAGTGGTCTTTTTTATATCTGGAATATCAATCTTTGTGCATTGATGACCCATTCTTGTTGCCGTTTGAAAAAGTAGATTTTAAAGTGTTAAAAAATTAAACAGAGCAAAAATTTCCGAATAAATTGAATTAAAATGGTCTCTCGTACATTTTCCGGTAAAACGTGGAAATACTACTCGTGCTATTATTCAGAGAGGAACCATTAGGTGCCCTGATCAGATCTGCCGAATCCTGTAGCAATTCACCATTTGGTTCGGCAATTCGGCATTTTGCCCATTTACTGCCCATGAGGTGCCCCGGGCAGATCTGCCGAATCCCCTGGCAGATTTCCATTTCGCCGGTTTGAAAATGTATAGCCATCAAGTTTGGTGCGAATCGGTCCAGTAGGATCTGAGAAAACGCTAAAATTTCACACGGATACAGATTGACTACAACGCTTATCAATACACCAGCAATTTTCTGAACTTTGCCGACTATGCAACTTTCCAAATGCCGGCGCAAATTGCCTGCATGAGCTGCCCAAAATTCCCTGACTATGAGTAGTAAGGCTACGAATTTTGGCAAGCGTACATTTCTAACTTATGTGCATAATTTCCCATAATGCAACCTTCCTTTTTTATATTTGCAGCTCGGTGCAAAATACAATCTCCGTGTCGGACCACACCGTGTCTCGCTGGTGAAATCGAAAATGGAGAAACATGTCGACGAGGATGGACATGCATACTGATCCAACACATTTTTTTTCTTGATTTACCATTAGTTTTTCCCTCTCTCCACCTTTAACAAAAAAATTATTTCTCAACCGTTTATTATCAAAACATCTATGGCCCACATTGAGCATTAAGTCCAGAGCAAATCGCATTGTTAATCTTTGGAATCAAATCTGATAAGTTATCATAGCTGGCCGAGAAGAATGCATAACCTTGAGCATAGGCGAGTCGAGCAAGTCTCGATTGATCCAATCCTGGTCCCATTCCGACCACAATCACTTTTGCGTTCTGACTGGTTCTCATTTTGTGAGAGAACTCGAATGCTTCATTGAAATCTTGATCAGTGCTGAAAAATGTGTTATCCAACTGATATCCTCTAATTGTATCTCTTACTTTGGATTGGAAGCAACAAAAACAATTACAACCTGCTCAATTCCATATCTCTCATCAAACTCTTTCTCAGGAGCATCCAGAGCATCATACGCATATCTGAATAGGCATTCCAGGTCAGTGTTGTTGTTTTGTGTGACATCTGGAACGTATTCGACCATGTGCAAGACTTCTTGTGTGACGTCAGCATTTGTTGGAAGGTCATCTGCAGACCAGACTACGGCGTAATCCATGTCGACCTGAAAAGTTTAAGATTTGAGGAAGAGAGTGTTATTATTTTTTTGTTTCAATTTTTTCAATTGACTTTTTTTTTCAGTAGTTTCCAAATGTTAAACTCGGTGCATTGTCAAAATTAGTGACGAACCCTCTAAAAGAAGCGCACCGTACTCAACAGCGCGTTATGATGCATTGTTTACGTCGCACAATTTTGGCGCATTTTTTTAAAGAATAATCAATTCTAATACAGTTTTGTTAAAAACGCTTTTAGGCGGATTCGATTTTAATACAAATTTTTAACGGTATTTATCAAAAAAAAAAACAAGAAATGTCACAATAGTGTTTTCAATCGAATTGCGACATGAGAACGGGAAACTCCGATTGAAAACACAATTTTTTCGTTTAATAGAAAGTTTCAGATAAACCACCGTGTATTTTTCAACAAAAATGCAATGTTTGACACCCTATCCAAATTCAATGATTTTGGAAATAAACTGAATTTCTTAACGCTTCTCTCACTCTTTTTAAAATTCATTCAACTTTCCTTTTTCATTCACTTCTCGTTATTACCCATCTCTGAGAATTCCACCCATCGTCCAATGCGCCACCAAGTTCGTCGGATAATGAAATTATTTTTTCACTCGAAAATTTACTTTTTTGAGAAATTCGAATCATTATCTGATTATTCAGGATGACACCATAATTTTAATCCAAAAACGAGGCCTTTTGGTCAGAAAATGACCGAGCCTTAGGGTTTAAAAAATGGACCAGCTAGAAACAATTTTGGAAGGCTGGGGTGCCGTGATTGGCAAGAGTTTCGAGCACGCCCTTTCTTCAGTTTAAAATGACTATCAACTTAATGCGAAAATTCGGGTCAGCATCTCAAAGACAAACCTGAAGATTCATCATGACTCTGACTTTATCCAGCCCAACATTCCACGTGGGTGTCAATTGATTGGCAAGAAAATTGATCTGTTTCTGGAAGTTGTCTTGTGTTCCCACGCTAGCCAATCCATTAACAACAAGATAAACGTCACGATTGCACGGCGAGACACCTAAAGAATACATTTCCAATGATATTATAGTCGTAAATTATCATTATGACTCACTGTTCACCGACTCATATTGCATCGAGAAGCCCGACTTTTGAATTGTCGGATTCGATTCGAAAGTGACGACGGCATTTCGGGTGGTGGTATAATAGGTTCCAGCTTTGGTCACATTTGATCCAGGTCCTCCGATTTGGACGAGCTTTGGCGAAATGTCCGTGGGTCCGTCGTAGATTGTGATAAAGTCACAGCACGACTCAAGGTCAAAGTGGGAGAACGAGATTCTGAAAATTGCGTTTTTCTGGAACATTTCAGAAAGCATACTCACTTAAGAACCGTCCCTGGCTCTGCTGAAATGTAGTAGTAACATTTATCGTTTGGTGGATAATTGTATGGATAAAGTGGTGAATTTATAGTTCCGTTGTAATAGAAGTCGTTATTCAGTGGGCATCCAATGAAGTCGTCGCGACTAATAACAGTCTTCGAATGATTCTAAAAAAGAGCAATTAAGAATAATTATTATCATCAGAATACCACTTACATGAACGGTTCTCTTTAGCTTGACTGCTTCAATAGTTCCTAGAAGGAAAACGAGAAAAGTGAGTTTTCTGAGCATCTCGTCACCCAAAAATGCTTTAATTTTTCCTTATCTATTGTCCTTTTTCGTTTCCCAACGAGTGATAATGATTACATTTCATTTCATTCCATTTTAATCCCCGCACTGATATGTGCATACATATCAGAGTAGGTTAAGAACGCGTATTTAAGGGTGGAGCTTTGATGTTTTACATCTTTTGGTTTGTTCCATTCATTCTTAAAAACATGGAACATTACGGGGGAAGCACTTGACGAGCGGCCGTAAATAGATATGCACGTAAATATGTATATCCGGAAATTCAATCAGGCGTATGAAGTTCAGAGCACAACAGTCTTGCAAAATTTTTTGTTTGGTTTTTTGTCTTTTTTCTTTCTTCCTTGCTTTTGCACACTTCAGGATTTGACAGATGGCAATTTTTAGATAAGGAACAAGCGTCTTCCAGTTCAAATCTTTTCAGATAGGAAATTTAAGATTTAAAAGGCAAGTGATTTGAAATTGAGGAAGAGAATAGTCCATTTTGTTCTTCGAAATAAAATAATAAACAATGGGAGCTATTAATGATGCTCTGTTGCCCAGATACGAAAAATATAATTCCTGTGCTACAATCGCCTAAAAATTCCACAAATTTCATTTGACGAATTATTTATTTGCTCTGCACACAGGGTGCTGGCGACTGTTTTTTTTCAAATGCTTTTTTGCCGGCGACGCCCACGCACTGCGGTTGCGTTGAGTGACAACGCTGCCTACCAGTCTGCGCCTCATCTCTAACACGCTCTCTACCTGAAAAATTATTTTCGACAAAGTATTGTTTTTTCAATAGACTTGCGACATGAGAACGCGAGACTCCGCCCACTTATTTGTGCGCGAACACGCGAACACAATGATATTTGAAGAGACGCAGACAGAACGGCAAAAAAGTGGGCGGAGTCTCGCGTTCTCATGTTGCAAGTCGATTGAAAACACAATAAATTCGCTTAAATTGGCACTCTGCCAAGATTGTGTTCAAAAGAGAATATTTTTGCAAAGTTAGTGGACAGCGCCCGTGGCTCTGGGATATTTCGAAACTTTTGTGCAATTTTTCGTCGCGGTGATCGCACAAGCGCATTTAGAGTTTCTTTTTCGCAAAGTTCACGTCGTTAATCGAGGCAGGCATGAAAACACGATTTGACACCGCGACGCAAAATTTCCCTTAAGTTTCGGAACGTCCCAGAGCTTTTCTTGTAATAATAAGTCCTTTTTGAAGCGTATATCAAAGTCACATGTTTAGGTCCTTTTTCAAGTACTTTGAATCCACCTCAATTGAAAAGCTTTCGAGGTTTCGCGTTTTTTATAAAGTTGATTCAGGTCGAATACGCACGTATGTAGTGACTTTCTCAAAAATTAAATTTGAATCTCGGGGGCATTTTTTATTAGTTTTTTGAGAGTAGCCGCTAAAAAAATGTGCTTGTGATATACGAGGTAGGGTTGGCAATGGGGAGCCCACTTTTTTTTCACTAGTGGCAGGTATCCAATTTTAAGCACTCAGATAGTTTACTCGCTTAAAAAAACCATACTAGCACGACTACTAGTCGGACTTTTTCCAGAATTGCGGAGGCATGTTTCGGCGATGGGTAGGTTGGGGCGGGGAGGTGGTGAGCCTCCCCACCTACCCATTGCCAACCCTAATAAGAGGTATACCACGATTGGTATAAACTATTAACATTTTCAGTCACTGGCCATTGCAGTGAAGCGCTGCCACCGAAATGGGGAATGCGTTAGTGCGTGTGCTGGCACACTGAAGATGGCGGTAGATACATAAATGGGATTTCTTTCATCAGAAATTGTTAAGAATCAGATCTTGTGCGATCAAAGTGGCTGAGAAATAAGTAAGTTATTAGAGATTTTCTGAAAATAAATGGTTTCTCAGAAATTTCAGGGAAAAGGGTCTAAATTTTTAATTATTTTTAGACAGCTTTGTAAACAAAATAAAAACAAACATTTTAAGCGCCGGTTCGCCCGGAAAAGTTGAAAAATGACTGAGAAATAGGAATTCGAATACTCAAGCCAAAGTTCCCCGTTCTGTGAAGCTTTTTTTAATTTTAGCCTATTTTAAACTTTTTTTTTTTGAACTTTTCCCACGTAAACGTTTTTTTTAACGTTTTTTGTAATTCGACCTCAGTTTCCATCCAGTAAACTTCTATCCTAAAAACCATCCAGTAGGTCAAGTAAAGTCCACGGAGAAAACGAAAACTCAGTTTCATGGTTGAACCACGATAATGCAAACGCGCTCCTATTTCATTTCACGTTGAATTTACACGTGAAATGAAATAATTAGGAGACCAAAATGAACATCGCATAGCGTTGAATTCAGCGGAGCGCGTTTGACCATTTTGGCGGGCCGACAATAGATCAAAACGGTTTTTGTATTTCTTTGTTGTTGTTGTTGTTTTAATTCAGGATTTTTCAAAAATCTTGTCGCGAAGCTCAACTCAAAAAGGCATATTCTGACGATGTGAAATGTATGCAAAGATTTTGCCTGGAGATAACGACTATACAGTACTGGCCATAAAGAATGCGACAACTAGTTTTTTGACGATAACCTCTTGGAATGTTAACTTTTTGACCCAAATTTTTTGTGAAATTTTTTCAGCGCTATCAGAAACCTTTGTGTCAAGCTGATTTTAAAATCCTGCTGAAAATTATTTTTTTATTCAATTTTTTCGAAAATTCATGAAAATTGACATTTTTTGAGATCTATACAAATAAGCTCTAGAATCACCGAAGGCCAAAAACAAAAGGAAGGTAACTATAAAAAGTTATTTAATACTTGGTTGGGTATCTTTGGCATCAATCACAGCATGGCATCTACGTGGCATCGAATCCAGGAGCGTCTGAACCACCGTCATCGGGATACTCTTCCAAGCAGCTTCGAGTTGAGCGAATTTCTGGTTGGCATTGGAGGCTCGGATTCCATTGAGACGTCGTTCTAGCTCCTTCCACATATGTTCGATGGGATTCAAGTCCGGAGACTGACTTGGCCATTCCAGGAGATCCACACGGCGACATCGAAACCAATTGGCGACATGACCCGAAGTATGCTTCGGGTCATTATCCTGCTGAAACACCCACGATCGGCCCAAATTTGCTCTTGTCCATGGTCGCATTGTGTTCTCCAGGATGTCTTCGTACACATATCGGTCCATGGTTCCAACAATTCTCTTCAATGGACCCATGAAAGTGTCGGAGAAGCATCCCCAAACCACCACAGATCCACCTCCATTTTTACCGTCGGACATTGGTACTGAGGAGCATATCTGGAGCCAATAGGACGTCGAATCCATTGAATACCATCAGTACCGAACAGCTTGAACTTCGATTCGTCGCTCCAGATGTGATTAGCCCACTCTCGAGGTCCCCAGGACAAGTGCTGTTTAGCCCATTCAACGCGAGCTTTCCGGTTTTTTAGACTAACGAATGGTTTTTTGACTGGTCTTCGTCCGTGCAGTCCAGCAACTTGCAGACGTCTTCTAATAGTCCTTCTCGATGGCCCCGGATCATTTGGAGACGTCACGGAAACGTGAATATCCGTAGATGTGCGTCTAGGATCTTCTCGGCACGCGTGCAAGATATTTCGATCCATAGCTCTGGAAGTGGTTCGGGGTCTTCCTGGAGATTGACGATGAACTACACCATCCTGAATAGTCGAAATTAGTTTAGAAAGCTAATGGAAACCTTACATCATCACGATTATTCTTCAAAATACGGTAAATTTGGCTGGAAGAACAACCAAACTGAGTTGCGAGTATCTTCGGATGCGCGCCTAGTTCATGTCCACGTACGATGCTTTTTCGAACGTCCACAGTGAAAGTTTTTTTTCACAAATGGTCTGACCATGGCTGAAAAACAATAAAAAACTAATTAGAACTACTCCCAATTAATTTTCATTCAAATTTATACAAAAAACTGAAATACATGAAAAAAGTGCAAAAATGAGAAAAATTTTAAAAATTAAAAAAACACTTTTTTTTGCAGAATGATGCAATTAGCAAGTACGCAAGTTTTCGTGAGGTTCCATTGCAGATACAGTAAAAAATTCGAGTCAAAACATTAACTTTCCAAGAAGTTATCGTCAAAAAACCAGTTGTCGCATTCTTTATGGCCAGTACTGTATATGAACGCCGTGCACCAACACATGATGTGCTAAACCCTACGTAAAGGCAAACGCGCTCTATCGAATTTCTGCGTCTCCACAGTGACATTCTGTCAAGTTTAGCTAAACCCATGAACAAAAAAAAGACGCAGAGACGAAGTACATTTACAATACATATTTTCTCTAATTTTTGCATTTGCATAATATCCTAAACTTCTAGAATTTTTTTCTCACAGTACTAGAATTCCCTACTGGGGTTTGCGATACAGATTATAAATATAATTGGATACTAATCAGTACTAAAACCACCTTGGGAAAATTTTTCACGCTCAGGTGGTCATTGAACTGAACTCTAAAAGCTACACACTTCCCTTTTTTCACCTTTTTTGTAGTCATATCCGCTCCTTGTCTGCTCGATTTTTGTTCCACTTTTTCTTCTTCTCCTTCTTCGTCTTCCTCCAAAACTTGGACCTGTTTACTCAAGAAGACGTTTCGAAATTCTTCCAGACTCGTTAACTTTATGACCCCATCTCGAGTCACTGACACACACATGCAGAGAGTGAGTGACTGGTCCCTTGTTTTTCGCGCACGCCCGCTCGGGTTCATGATTTGAATTCGTCGCCCATCCTTTCAGCCGGAAGTGAACATTTTCAATTGCATTCTGTAGGCTGTTTTTTTCACGTCGAGATGTGTGTTTGTGTTTTCAACAAAAAGTTCATCGTTTCTGGAATGGACAATACCGGAACGAATTGCATTCTGACCAACAATTTCATTCTGAAAGTTTAAAGGCGCCCCAGTTTTGCAGATGATAACTGCCTTGGAGTGGACGAAAGTAGGCGTGGCTTGTTTTTGGCTCTGTGTGTGAGTGTATGTGTGTGTGTTTTCTCTTTCCATTTCAAAGTGCTCAACCACCACGACACCACCAAATAACTGATTCTTTTTTTTCCTTCTCTCTAACTCACTAACTACATTCCTTCTTTTCGTTTTCTTCCCCATAATAATTGTATTATTGTCCCTTTTCGACTGGAGATCTGTTTCCCAAAAATCCCGACTAATTCGTTTAGCGGTCTGCTTTTTCCGTTTTTTTTCTGCCATCCGTTTTAGACCCGTTCCGCCGGACGATTCTCTTCTTGTTTTTATGTATTTGTTCCAGTTTTGATTATTGTCCATTCGCGAAAAAAGCAAGTGCGCTCCACGAAACTTAGCACTACGTGGATTTCATTTTGGTTTCCAAATAATTTCATTTCACGTGTAAATTCAACGTGAAATTAAATAATTTGGCGACGGAAATGAAATCCACGTAGTACTAAGTTTCGTGGAGCGCACTTGCTTTTTTCGCGAATGGACAATATATATATATTTTTTTTTTTTTTTGAGATAGGAAGTTTTTCTATGGTTGGTCACCGAAGCGTATGAAATTGACAACCAGCGAAAAACGAAACGCGACGATTTCTAAATATGGAGCATTAATGATCCATAGCCTAGGTTAGGTATCTTGCTTATAACGGAGAGGATCTGTGATTGGCTTGAAAAATAGCGAACCCCAGCAGGCACTAGCCAGCAGAGAACCTCAGGAAACTTTTGGCTAATAGCTGTGTTAACGCCGCATAGACGCGAGGTACCTGCCAAACACCCTCTAATTCTTCTTTGCGGAACTTTTATAGGCGTAACTAAACGCCATTACTCAGGAAATTTTTGGCGCGTATATGGCGAGAGTCGGCATCTAGGTGGCTAATAGCGGGTGATAATGGCAACTAGCCGACGACTTTGGCTATTAGCCATTATGGCAATTAGCCGTCGGATATGGCTATTAGCCGCCGAAAAGGGTTATTAGCCATTATGGGGACGCCCCGAATCGGTGGCTATTAGCCGTTTTCAATGGCTAATAGCCGAAAATTTGCTGAGTATGGCTGATAGCTATATCCGACGGCTAGTAGCCATTTTAGCTCGCTATTAGCCGCTTTCAATAACTGTTAGCCACGTAGCTACATAGCTGATAATTCGAGGCGTAATGAATTTGGGGTGCTACCTCGGAATAGAACTGAAGCGAAATAAAACTGCAGCGAAATAGAACTCGCTTCGCAATAGAACCGTTCGGAATAGAAATGTTCGGAAAAAAACTGTAGCAAAATAAAACTGTTTTGGAATAAAACTGTAGCGTTTTGGAACTAAATTAGCAATGGAGCGCGATTGCATTGCTCGGCCGTCAAAGTGGGCCGAGAAAAAAATTATAAAAGTTTATTCAAAAAAACAACAAAACAAACAATTTTTGATGAACAGCTCAAATATAAAACTGTTGAAAAAAGCATGCGCATGATAAATTCCAATATTTGAATGAGCAAGCAATGCAATCGCGCTCCATCGCTAATTTAGTTCCAAAACGCTACAGTTTTATTCCGAACAGTTTTATTTCGATCAGTCTTATTCCAAAGAGTTTTATTTCGCTACAGTTCTATTGCGAAGCGAGTTCAATTTCGCTACAGTTCTATTGCGCTTCAGTTTTATTCCGAGGTAGCACCGAATTTGGCCTACGTGCCAAATTTGACGACTAACTCCCGTGTTCGTGCCGATCGCTGATTATGTGCCAGCTATGCGCCAACAAAGGCTAATAGCCATTTTTCACAATTAACAGCCTATGCGCCATGTTCGCTCCGAAAATACCTTGATGCACTGCTACCAGATAGGGGAATTAAGACCTTAATTTTCGAATTCCTCTTTTTCAGCCATTTTTCAACTTTTTCGGGAGGTCCGACGCTTAAAATGTTTTTTTTCATCGTGTTCACAAAGCTATCTATAAATACGATGAAAAAACTAGACCCTTTGTCTTGAAATTTCTGAAAACAGTTATTTTCAGCAAATCGCTAATACCGTAAAACCTGTAATAGAGGCGTATGCGCCTCTATTTTTAACTTTCCTTTTTTGATGCTCGTTAATTGTAAAAACGCTTCAATTTGAGGTGTTCGCATATAATTTGCATACCGAAATGGTACAATTTTTAAAGCTTACTTCTTAATGATAAACAATTAAAAAGAACACTAGCAACAGGGAAAGTAATAGACACATAAAAGTGCGCCTCTATTAGAAGGGCGCTTCTATTACAGTTTTTACGGTAGCTCTCTTTTTGCTAAACCAATTTTATCTCGCATGCTCTTAAAATTCTCACAATTTGTTTCTATATGTCTAAAACTCCATGTACCCAACTGAATCGTTATCTTCAGTAGGAAACTGGGCCAGCGCACGCTGTTGACAGCTGTTGAGGACTGCAATAGACAAAAAGATGTACTCCATTTTTCATTCATTGCAAAGAAAATTACAAAAAAAAACCTTGCAAGCTTTGTTTTGTTGACCTTCTTTAATTTTTTGGGATCATTTTCAGCAAATTCTAATAAAACGTTTGTTTTCAAAGCTTTTCGCACAGTGCATCCGTTCTCACCATCCTCAATCCCTTGTGACCCGACCCTTATTTTGGAAGAAAGAAGAACACTTTGTTTTTTTGTTTTGTTTTTATTCTATTGGTTCAATTGTTTTTCTTTTCTTTTTATTTCATTGCATACTACTACAAACTCTAACAATTTCATTCGACAAGTCAGATAAAAAAATTGTTTGATTGCTCGAGGGAATCAGATAAAAGCTTCCAGAATGAGCGTGATTCATACATAAATCTTCATTGTCTTTATTTTCTTTTTTTGTTGCTGCCGGTCATACAGCTATCCATCAATTTTCTCTCACCTCATTTCCATGAGGTGCTAGCAAAAAAACAAAAGCAAAAAGAAGGGCCTTCTTCACAATCGTATTGGTAAAGGAAGGCGACAGAGAAGTGTATAAAATGTCAGCTGTCTGTCTTTCCAGTAGTTACTTTCAGATTTGTTCTCTGTTCTCTTTTACCTGAAAAAATGAAGAGGAAAACTATTTTGCGCTGTGGCGCGCCGTATTTTAGAGTACAACAACAGGCGTCAAAATGAAAATAATAAAAAATAAAGAGGAATTTTGGTTCGAAAATACAAAGGCATGAATATTTCACCTGTTTTTTCGGTTAGACCACCAACTGTGAACCAATTTGATTTTCCGTGTCTCTCTCTCGCTTTTTCTACATATTCACTTCTTTTTTTTATTTCTTTTCCAGCCAAACGGCGGAGCCTTCTATCTTAAAATGATTTGTAGCCCGTCCCGTCCCGGTCCCGTTTCGTTTTTGCTCTGCCTTTTCGTTCCGTTCCTTTCCTTTCTCCAAAAAAAAAAAAACAACAAACAATCGTTTTCTCTGATTTAACGTCTCCTGAATTAAATTACGACTCTAAGCTAATATATGTGTATTATCAATCAGTCCGCACGTGACTTTCAGGGCTCATTAGAAAAATGTGTGCTTCTGTTTCTATTTTGAGCTCATCGAACCGTCCCAGAAAATGTGAAAATGTGAAAAATTGAAGAACCTGAAATATGTATGTATGTATGCACCTGGTGTCTAGAACTTTGAACTTTAGAAATAGTTAGTTGAATTCTGTGATTTGAATACACATGTTAAAAAAAAACGAAAAATGAGTTTTGCTCTCGTTCTCATTATTTTGGATTTGAATTTTTGACCAATAATGAGCATTTTCTCGACACCTCGATAGTGCGATTAAACTCGGCGGAAAAATCTTTGTAGTGTAAGCGAAGAGACGCAGACTGAGAGACAGCGTGGCTTCGCGACGCTACCGCAGCGCATAGGGCTTCGGCGAGAAACCCAATTTTCGGAGTTTTTGCTATGCTTCTAGTTATACAGTAGTTTCTACAGAAAATCTACTCGTAATCGTTCCCTCAAAATTGACGCGAAGGCACAAAAGTTTTCTGCATTGCAATTTTGATAAGACCGCAATATTGTGTTTTCAATCGACTTGCGACATGAAAACGGAAGTCTGCATTCACCGTTCTGTCTGCGTCTCTTCAAATAGCACTGTGTTCGCGTGGTCGCGCACAAATAAGTGGGCGGAGTTTCGCGTTCTCATGTCGCAAGTCGATATTGGCTAATAGCGGTTGAATTCAAGGCATTTGCGCATGGACCTATTCAATTGAATTTTTGAACTAGTTAATACAGAAAAAAAAGTTGAACTGCAGGTTTGGATTGAATTAAAATGACAGAAAATTTCGCAGTGAATGTTTAGGGACTGCATTTAGCCGATACCCCGAATTCGACGGCTATCACAGATCCTATCATGGCAACTAAGCTCCAGTAACGGCTAACAGCCTATCCGTCATATGCGGGCCAAAAATTACCTGAGCACTGCAGCCAGAACGCGGAATTCATGCCTAAAATTTTGAATTCCTATTACTCAGTCATTTTCAACTTTTCCGTGCGATCCGACGCTTAAAAAGTTTGTCTTAATCGTTTTCACACAGCATGGAAATGTTTACTCTGAAATTTCAGGTCATTTCAGCAAATCCCTAATAACTTTCTTCTTTCTCAGCCGATTTGATCGCTTACGCTCTTAAAATGTCCACAGTTCGCTACTTAACAGTTTATGTCTAAAATCCCACTTATCGTCCATTGGAAACTGTCCCAGCGCACTCACTAACGCTTTTCCCGTTTTGATGGCGGCGTGTCTACTGCTCCTAAACATGATTTTGGGCCCACCCAGACCGCTCTTCGAACACTTCCTCTATCCCATTTCGTTTTGCTCTTCACTCACTCATCTGTCCATTGACAATCTTTTTTTCCTCCTTCTTCTTTTTCTTCAACTCCTCCATCCTTTCTCCTTTTTTCATGTTCTTTCCTTTTCTTTCTCATTCAAAATTCGCGTCCTTCCCACGTTTGCATTGCATATTTCCATATCGTAGGGCCGGTGTAAAACACTGAAAAGAGCATCACACTTTCTTCTCATCAATTTCACTTTTTTTCCTGCTCCTCCTCCTTCTTCTTCACGCCATCGTCTCGCTGAAACGAACGACCCTTATCGTTAATCGCTACGATCTTGTTTTCTGAGTCCACCCTCTATCGCGGAACCTCACAAATCATCCAGGTAACTTCTTTTTCTTGGATATCTTGTGTTTTTCACACCCTACACACCTTCTTCCTTCCTCTTTTTCTTCCTTCTTCTTGATCATTATTATCTTTCCATCTTCCAAAATTGCTCGCTCCATTCTTTTCCGTTTTTGCATATGTACATAATAATCGGTACATTAGACGAGGTGTTTGAGAAAAACAAAATGTATCTTTCTACCGCATAAAATTTACAAGTAAAAAAGCTAGTCACTCGGTTAATCATAGAGAACGGAATGGGTATAAAATGGTTCATTTTGGGGGCATTGAGCCCGCTAATTGTTGAAAAAGGCAGCCAATGGGCAGCTATTGGGCAGCGGATGAGCAGCTAGTGGACATCTAGTGTGCTGCTAGTGGGCAGGTAGTGGGCAGCTAATGGGCAGGCAGTTGACAAGGCAGCAATTAATGGGCAGATAAATAACAGCTAGTGGGCAATTTGACCCGAAAATTCTTCTGAAAATTATGGAACACAAGTGAAGCATTGGCGATATTTTGGAGACATCGATATCGCTAATTGTTGAGACATTGGCAGCCAATGGGCAGCTGATGGGCAAATTTCCAATAGTTCCCCGACTATGAATAAAATACCCGTTGCGGCCTTTCAGACAGAAATCTATAATTCCCTTTTCTGCGTTCTTTGATTAGAAATGTGTATATACATTTTTGCTTGAAATACCAAAAAAAGAAAGCAAAAAAGGTAGAAAGAATAAAATTGAGATCCTCTTGGGATTCCCTTTTTTGGTATCATGATCAGAGAGAACCTCCAAATACTTATCTACCTTCCTTTTTGAATTTTTATGTTTCTTTCAAAAAAAAAAAAAAAGCAAAACACCATGCGATCATTGGTCTCCTGGCGCGAGGGTGGATTAAAGGAATAAACAGGTGGAAGAGGACGAAGAAGAGGAGGGAGAAAAAAGGTAGTTGGCTGGCTAGTAGCGATAAAAATGCAATCAAATCCGAGCCCAATTATTTGTGAAAAGAGCTCTTTGACCCACTCGTTGTTATTCACTAATTTCGTTCTGAGAATGAAGTGACTGCCAGGTTTACCGCACGGGACTATGCACGTTTTTGACCTGCGTCTCCTTTTTTGCATGCTTTTCGCTGTGGAGACGCAGAAATGCGGCAGGGCGCGTTTACATTTTCGTAGGCTTTAGAGCGCCGTGTTACCGTTTATGCAATTTTTGCCCACTCTCTCTCTCTCTTGCTCAATTTTACCATATCTGTTTCCTTTCTATTTTCTTCTGCTTTTTCTTGTTGAATAAATGTGTTTCTCACTCCTTCATCCATCATCTAGGGGCGGGTCATTTTCGCATCAAGAGTGCTCGTTGAGTTTATGCTCTGTTGCCTTCTTCCATCGTTTTATTTTTTTTTGCAAACATTCGCTTCCAGAAGAACACGTTGCAACTATTCCGCCCACCTACTAGTTCCGGCTTCCGCAGAAAATGGAAATGGAAGAGCCGATAAGTTGTCTCTCTTCACCGGAACAACGGCTTATAGAGGAGAGGTATATCGTATAAGGCTTTTTAGTTTGAAATCCAAATTTATTCTTGACATTTTAAGATTCTACATAAACGGAGTGTTTGGCACTGTCATTGCCGTGTTCGGAGTGATTGCCAATGGCTTCTTGGCCACGTTATTTTTGACAAGAAAAATTTATAGGTGGGTGAAAAATTGCGGTCAAGCTTGGCTGCTCTAGAGCATTACAAAAGTTGTCGTCCTGCCGTTTAGCTTTTACGTACATACCTAGTTAACGCTATTCTTGAATTGGGGAAAATAATTAAAAATGAAACAAGGGCATCTCTAGCCCCATTACTTTATAGGTGAACACCGTCAAATTTTGGGTACTATGTTTTTAGCGTAAATACTCGTTGTACCTCCAATAGTCTAGTAGTGGACCCTTTTAAAAATCTCTCAAACTCGAACTAGAACTTTGAAACAGAAAATGTATACTTGAAAAGACAATAAACAGCTCAAAAGGTTTACGAGAAATAGTGGTGCAACCTCAAATATACTTGAACCTCCATTTGAAATTCACCCACGAACAATAGTGTTGCATGCACCTCTAGATGACTTACGGTAGTTAGGCATCTGCGTAAAATAGAGGCAAAAAGGTGTTTAATATCTGTTTAAAACAAGTCGTAGACGGCATTTCTCGTGTATTCCTTCGTGTACTCCCAGTGGACAACCCGACTATTTCGAAACATTTTTCCCATTATTTCTTAATTTATTTGACTTTGCCAAATTTTCAGGCATAAATATGTATTCTGTAAATAAACAAAAATCAATAACAATACAGCTTTGTTTATATTTCCTCCGAATCCCAACTTTCTCCTTTTCAAGTGCAATTTTCAAAACCCTATTGTGTTTTCAAACGACTTGCGACATGAAAACGCAAGTCTGCATTCACCGTTCTGTCTGCGTCTCTTCAAATATCACTGTGTTCGCGTGGTCGCGCACAAATAAGTGGGCGGAGTTTCGCGTTCTCATGTCGGAAGTCGATGAAAACACAATAAGGCTCGGCCATTTTTCGACAAAAATTCCTCGTTTTTGGATTAAAATAAAGTTTTCAACGTGAATAGTCTGAAAATGGAGCGAAAATGGATTTTTCGAGTAAAATTTTGAAAAGAAAAAACCGCGTTTTCTATGGAAAAATGGCATTCGTCCCAAACGAATAATGTAAACGCGCTCCACTGCAAAGTTGCTGGCACATTGAACGACGGGGGAGGCGTGCCGTGTATCCTTTAATATTCTCAGACCTATAATTTATAAATTTTTTTTTGCCCCATTCGTAGTGGACGAGGCGGCCATGTTGGCGACGAGAGACTGCAGAAAAGTAAGAGAACGTGGCCGATGTTTCGCTCATGAGACCGCTTTTTTCTCTGAATCTCACTCCAAATGCATGCGCAGTTCACTGTGCGATTGGAGCGAATTTGCAGCGCTTTATACCGAATATATCTGCACAATAATAGCGATCGTATTTAATTTGACATGCGCTGAAAAAAAATTGGCGAAAGATTAACCCCATTATTTATGTGAGAAAAATAATCAGCTAAAGACTCCGTTTCCCACGCCCAATATATCCCTACTATCAAAGTATGGCGTCTGTCTTTTCAGAAACTCTCCATTCTTCTTCCTCGGCTTCGTCGCCCTCTTCGACACCCTCGTCGACGCCACCTTTTTGCTTCTTTTGGTATGTAATATGTATATTTGACTTGCTCATCTGCTCCCAATGAACAAGTGAAAGGGCGATTAGTGATTGGTGTGTGAAAAAATATGTCTTGAGGCAGTTGGGGGGATTTATTCTGCTGAATTGGGTGGACGGGCGGGTCAAAGCAAAAAAGAAGGAAGACAAAATGGGGTTGTCGGTCACGAAATGGTCGTTTTCCGTTAGCGACATCTTTGCTGTGAAAAAAAATAGAGGAAGGGACCTTCCGGACGAGTGTTCAGCCTAGAAACAATCATATCCAAGTTTGGTCCAGCAGGAAACTTGAAACAACCTTCGCTCAAGTTCTTAAGTGTCAATCAAAATACGTCACAGCCTGTGTCTGTGTCTGTCTCCTCGTTTCTTTTTCGGGGGTGCCAAACAGCCGCTTTTGCTCGGGATCAGTGCTAATACCTCGTGCACCCACCACCGCCACATTTTGGCGGAGAATGAAAAAGTGAAAAGAGAATAAAACAAGACCGGGACCAGTCACCAGTCATAAATATGCAAGTACAACACAAGAATCAAATAGTCGAAAAAAAAAGAAAAGAAAAGAAAAGAGCTTTAGAACTGTGACGTCATAGGTTAATAGCAAAGGTTTGGTAATTTTATTGTTCCCATATAATTTAGGGAAATGCAAATTTAGCACACAAAAAAAAAGAAAAATGCGCAAAATAATGTAATAATTATGTATGCAATTGTCGCGAAATGACAAATATTTGGGAATAAATTTGTGGAATGATCCCATTGATCTGAAACTTTTAACAATAAAGGAAAAAAGAAATCCCAAATTCAAAAATACCATTAAAACACAGGAGCATGAGCCCGGAGTCAGAAATCGCTTTTTTTCCAGAAAGGAAAAAAATTGAGCGAAAATGCGATTCATAGCTAGGAAGTTTGTTTTTAATTTATTTAAAACTTTCAATTAAGAAATTTTCAAAACCCATTTAATTGAAACTTAAATTCAACAATTCAGACATATTGTGCTCGAGCTCCCGTGACGGAAAATCCCTCCATCAAAGTTGTGCGGAATTCCGTTTTTCGGATTCCAGATTCGATATTTAGTCAAAAAATGCTTTCACTCATCTCTAATTGGCTTGTGCAGTTTGCTTTTCCTACCATTTTATTCCTATGAAAACCTGCATTTTTAGTAATTTTTCTGCATTAACCTGTATTTTCCTACATTAAAATGAAGGATTTCATAGGAATGAAATGGAAGGGAAATTCATTTGCATAGGCCCATTAGAAATTAATTTTGGAAATAATTAATTCTCCTATTGTCGGCCCGCCAAAATGGCCAAACGCGCTCCGCTGAACTTAACGCTATGCGATTTTCATTTTGGTTTCTAAATTTTTTCATTTTACGTGTAAATTCAACGTGAAATAAAATAATTTGGAAACCAAAATGAAATCCACGTAGTATTGAGTTCAGCGGAGCGCGTTTGACCGACGTGGCGGGCCGATAATAGATTAATTATCTTTTTACACCCAAACTATGTACATCTAATTTTTCCTTGCAGCCTCTAGAAGTCTCATCGGTCTACTATGAAGAAGGAGTGGCTTATCAAATATGGCTGAAATACGTGAAACACGTCCATCTGTTCGCTCAAATCGTAAAAATATCATCTGTATTTTCACTGATAATGGCGAGTATTGAAAGGTATTAAAAGTTAAAAGTTGTTTCTCCAGCCCCGTAACTAAATATTCAATATGTTCCAGATACTGTATGACCAAGCATTGGACGTTCGTTGGATTTGAAACAAGAACCCGATGGTTGGTACTATTCTGTCTCATCTGTGCTGCCGTATTCATCAAATACATGTCGGAAGAAGTGATCGTTGTCAAACGGGAAAACTGTTTTGGATTCAGAAGATGGTCGGTGAAAATACAACGAGGAGAATTGGGACATATGGGATGGCTTCATTCACTTGCAATCTTTCTTCCCTTTTTCACTTTGATATTTCTCAACGGAGGAATTGTGCGGATGTTACGGAAACAAAATGTTCAACAACTGCGGAGTCTAATTGCCGAATTAACATTAGGTCATGATTTGTCAAAGATTCGAAGGAAGAATTTGAGAAGTGCTACGAGAACGCTAATCGTTATCATTTCTGCCTACCTCATTTCAAACTTGCTCAGTTTGATGCTCATTATCACCGAGTATTTTAATCCAAGTAACTAACTCTTATTTCTGATTGCTAACAAAAGTGTATTTATTTTCATTTCCAGATTACCTGCACGTGGATCACCCTGACCTCAACCGTCTAGCGACTGATTCAGCGGCTCTTCTTACTGTAGTTGGGAACGCTATCCGTTGTCCTGCACACATTTTCAGCAATTCGGAAATCCGAACACAATTTCGGATAATGCTTTGCGGAGAGCAAGAGAAGAAAGTATGCAACAATTTGCTCCGATTGCATCCGAAATCGGCTGGAGAGCAAAAGGTATTTCGTTTTTTTTTTTTTTAATTAAAGCATGCTTCGCATTTTAAGAGCATTTTGTGGCGAATTGGGGGAATGTGTGCGTTATGGACCTACCCAGCGTAGGAAAAAAAACTATTTTTGTGCATATTAATTTGTAGTCACCAGTCGGGCTGCTGTCCGGTGATTAGCGGACAATGGGTTGATTGAAAACAATTTACCGTAAAAACTATAATAGAACGGCATGCCCTTCTATTGTTTCATTTCATCACAACTGTCGGGTATTCAGAGGAATTTTGGTGGGTAAACCTCTAAATACCCGGCAGTTGTGATGAAATGAAACAATAGAAGGACATTCCGTTCTATTACGGTTTTTACGATATGCACGAAATGGCAAAAAAAAATGCGCAAAAACTCGAAAAATTCTCCGATTGATTTGAAATTTTGGGAAATATAGAAAAAAATACACACGGACATTTTCACGAAATTTTGAAGCGAGATATCGATTTAAAAAATGTTCAGAAAAAAAAAACTCAATATTTTTTAAAATCGATCGTTCAGTCCAAAATTTTCTGAGCATTTTCAAGATTATTTTTGCCCTTCATTCCCGAAGTTTTAAATCAATAGGAACATTTTCCGAGTTTTCGCGCAGTTTTTTGTCATTTCTTGCATGATCCCATTACGCATTATTTATTATTTTTAAGGAAACCATTTTGCGACGGGAAAAAAACCTTAGGATTCAAAAATGACAGAAATTGCTTTACCCGTCGTGGAAACTCATTTCCAATGATTTCACTCGCCGTCCCGTGTGATCACTGAAATGTCCCTTACTTATCTGGACCAAAATCAACGCATGAGCTTCATCTGAAGCTTGGTTGAATTGCTGAGCCGCGTCGCGCTCAAAAAGGATCGACGAGGAGACGGGCGATTGCGAGACCGATCTGTTCTTTCAAAACATATTATAAAAATAAAATAAAAAGAATCTTTCTTATATATAAAAACCCAAATCGGGATGTCTGTGCGCGTCCGCACTTGCCTTTTTGCAAGAAAATGGAGTGTGGACAAAACACGAACCTGTGACATTGAGATTTGTACTCAAGCGCACTACCGACTGAGCCATAGAGGACAGAAATCATCCCAAAACAGAGTGCGTATAAATGAATGAGGAAGAGTGGAACGTAAAAGAAAAGAATATGGCGACGAAGTCGCCAATAGGCTGCGTCAGCAGCCGCGCAGGACTGCGCAGCAGGCTTGTAATAAAAGGAAAAAAATGCTCCAAAATCACAGAAAAATCAAGAAGTAGTTAAAACTGAGTAGTAGAACGCACGAACCGACGAAAACAATAGCAATTATTTTAGGATTAAAGGGAGGATCCGGCTACGGTAGATAAGCGGGTCTCGTCGCGACCGTGCGGTGTTTTGCGCGCGCTGTTTGAATTTATATTTTTGAGGAGTTTCTTCCTCATTCGTTTTCGATAGGGTAAACTGGAGTTTTGCGTTGCAAAGGATGAAAACATGGTTTTTGTAAGAAATCAAGTCGATTATTGATATTTTTGTGCATCATTTATCAAAACTTTAACCTTGTGAATATTTGGAGAAACCGTCAAAAACTACTGTACACATTAAACTTAAACAACATTTCGGGTCGAGACCTGGTGTTGGAATAATTCAATGGGTCTTTAAAAATCGACAACATCCCAATTAAAATTAAAGGCGCATTAAATTTGGGTTGTTTTTCTAGTAGTCAACCTGGATAGGATTAAAAAACACAAAACACAGAATTTCCCATTCCTGCATAGGTCCATTGAAGCGCTAAAAATAATTCAGGCAAATTTGGATTTTTTTTAAATAAAAATCCTCAATTTCCAGGAGTCAAAACCGCTGACAGAAAGACGTCGAACTCAAGAGAAACTTGATAATCCGTGGATGGCTCTGATGTGGGTGTCCGCTAATAATCAGGCATCAGAGGAAGATCGAGCCGCGTTTATGCCACGAGCATTTATCAAACGACATTCCGCAATTGCAATTGTCTAGTTTAACATGTACATATTTTTGTGTTTATAATTTGTATTTTGATTGGTTGTTGGTTGGCAAAAGTGCCATCTTTTCGGGTATTATTGAACTAACGTGGTTAATTTATGAAATTTAGTCAACATTTATGAAATTTGGCATATTTGGAACAAAACGAAAAACAACAAAAAATGGTAATGAATGATAACACCTGATTGATTCAAAATGATAACAATTTTTAAAAAAAGTCTCTGAAACTCACTCTATTCTTCTTTTCTTCCATTCTCACTATTCTTCTCTTCCTCCTTCTCCTGCAAACGTCTCCTATAGCACTTCTTCGTGATTCCATTGAAATATCCTAGGTAAACAAGAGTGATAGCACGGAATAGACCGGCAAAGGCACTTTGAATCAATGCGCGACCCAACGACTTTTCCGGACACGCTCCAGCTGTTAGACAACCGAGCATCCATCCGTCCAATCCAATGGTCGTCGCGTAGTTTCCATCGGCAATATCTTTCAAATGGGCATCTGCGACGTATTTTGGGGTGAAAAGGCCAGCCGAGTCGCTCATCAGTTTTGTCTCCTCTGGCATCGTTTCAAGTTCGACCTGAAGTTAAAAAGGTAAATGATGAGACGGTATTTAAAGGAAGTGCCAACTTTTCGTGAAAACTGTTTTAAAATATAGTAATGAGTGGGGGATTCAAGAATACCACATCGAAATCACACAAAAAAAAACTTTCCTGGTTTTTGCCATATTTTACAAAATAAAAAACAACGGGGAGCCCATAAAGTCGAGGTTTCCTAGGCCAGCGGCCGAAAGGCCAAAATTGCGCCAGGTAAACGGAAATATACTCAGGAAATTTTCGGCTATTAGCCATTGAAAACGGCTAATAGCCACCAATTCGGGGCGTGTGCCATATGTATTTGGCACACGCCCCACATTCGATGGCTATTAGCCGTTTCCATCTGCTATAATTTTCAAATTTTTTTCATTTCAAATTTCGAACATCTTGTGTCTGGAAAAAGTCGCAAAATCTCTCGAATATTGTCTCCCTCAATTGTTGCATGTAAAAATTATATAGCTGCGTTGCCAATATACGAATTTTTTATAGGCGGCGACATTACCCCATAATGGCTAATAGCCCTTTTCGGCGGCTAATAGCCATATTCGACGGCTAATTGCCATAATGGCTAATAGCCAAATTCGTCGGCTAGTTGCCATTATCACCCGCTATTAGCCTTTTCGGCGGCTATTAGCCATTTTCAGTGGCTATTAGCCACCTAGATGCCGACCCTCGCCATATACGCGCCAAAAATTTCCTGAGTACACGGTGTCCAGGATTTGAAAAGTGGGCGGAGCCGAGCAAACGCGCCCCACTGGATTTATTAGCGCAAAATTCAAATTTTGACGCATTTTTTGTGTTTTTCGGGAAAAAAAGCATAAATTTATAATTTTTTCCCACATGTGCTCCAACCAGGCTTGTGCGGAAACGGAAATCGGCATTGCCGGATTTCCGAAATTTCCGACATTTTTCGGAAACGATTTCCGTCGAAAACGTTTCCGAAAATTTTTTCGGAAAAGCTTTTCCGACGGAAATATTTCCGAAAAAACTCGGAAATTCGGAAATAGACAAACATTTCTAAAACAGGCCGTTTGCTGAAAATTTCGAGACCTATCACGAGTGTTATGCTTCTTTTTTTCGGCATTTGCTTATTTTATTTTTTGGTTTTTCCTGACGGTTTTAAAAGCTTGAAGCAATTTTGTATGTTATCATCGTATGAATAAATGGTAAATGTTTAGTTTAACTTAAAATCGTAGTTTGGTTACATTCTTTTTAAATTTTTTTCTGTTTTTGCAATGTTTTCGTTTTTTTTTGGTAAACAAACTACCTTATACGCGCTTGTCGCGGCGAGACCACAGCCACAAGGCACGAGCGCTCTTACTGGTTTTCGCGACGCAGTAATACCACACTTTAAAAGGCTGAAGTTTGGGAAAGGGGGAGGAACTTAATTTCGAAGTTCATACGGCTTTGGAGGAAACATTTTTTAAACCATAATAACTGATTTGCAGAGTTAATATAATAATGATTTGATAAATTTGTCACCTTTGAAGCTGCAAGATGCTTGAAAATAGGCTCCGCTTCCTTGCCAATATTTCAATCGTTATATTTTCACTTTGTATAAAGCACGGTGTGCTGCCCGGAACGTTATTGGCAACGCGCTCCGCTGAGTGTCTGCATCTCTCCGGCGAGAGTTTGCTACAAAAACAACAGTATCCTCGCACTCTGCTTGTCTGCGTATCAATTTTCGTTTCCTCAGTTTAACGCAGAAAAACGCTGCGCAGCTAAATACGACCACGCTTAGGCGATAATCTTTTTTCGAGAAAAAAGCCCGCGCAGTTTAAATTTTATTTTCCAACGTTCCGTCCAACATGCCGTGATAAAGTAAAATTACTTGGAATTTGGAAAAAGAGCGGAAACTATGTGACAACTTATAAAACAGTGCTACTAGTCTTGCGTTTTAGTTTCTTGATAAAATGCTAGGTTAAATTATATAAAACAACAAAAGAAACTAGTGAATTTTCGGTATTTCCGAACTTTTCCGAATTTCCGACATTTTTTTCGGAAACGAAAGTCGGAAAGGAATTTTTCCGAAAAATTTTTCGGAAACAAAATTCCGTTTCCGACTGACCGTTTCCGCACAAGCCTGGCTCCAACGGAATTATAGCTGCGGTGTTAAGATAATTTTTAAGCCTAAGAACGTCGAATTTGGTTCAGCCACCATTTTGAAATATTCGTTTTGAGTTTTTTGATGTTTTTGCAGGACAAATCTTTACGAAAATCGAAGTTTGGGCAATTTTATGGCATTAAAAGATACAATACATGCATTTTACAAAGAAAAACAAGTTTAATTGAAAGAAAAATAATAAAATCAATTAAAAAATGCGAGAGTCGAAAAATGCGCAAGCACCGAAAGTGCGCCATGCAAGTTTACTGGCGCGCCAGCAAATTAGGCTCCGCCCACATTTCAAATCCTGGACACCGTGGAGTAGGTTTTATCCATTTCAAAAAGGAACATTTTCGGTGGAAAAAATGCAGGCCGCCGGATTCCTAGGCCGCGACTTCGTGTACTCCCCACGGCCTACTATTTTTTTTTTGTTCTAAAAATCATTAAAAAAATCAGAGAAATTTTTTTGTGCCATTTCGATGTGATATTCGTAAATCCCCAAAAAGTAGGCACCACCTTTAAAACCTTTTTAATTACCTTAAAACCTTCAGTGTCAGTATTTGGAGGATAAAGAACTCCAACATTGACTTTGTACGGAAGAAGTTCCATGTGCAAAGTGTCAGCGAATCCACGCAGAGCAAACTTTGTTGGCGAGTATGCGGTATAACCAAAAATACCAAATTGACCAGCGGCTGACGAAACGAATGAGATGTGTCCGGTCTTTCTCTTCTTCATATCATCCACCACTGCTCTCGTGGCATAAACAGCGCTCAGGTAGTTAACTTTCATTTGCTTTTCAAAATCAGAGATCGGCAATTCAGTGAAAGGTGCCTGAACACTGTGACCCGCATTGTTGATGAGAATATCGATTGGTCCGAGCTCATTCGCACTTTCATCAAACGCCGCCTTGATGACGTCATAGTCACCAGTCATATCAAGCGATTTCCACTGAACTTTCTGATGCTGACCACGTTGATCGGCAAGAAGCTGCAGTTCTTCGCACGCTTTCTGAAGATCTTTTACATTTCTAGCGACAATTGTGACATTGCATCCTTTTTCGATCAGCCCGGCGGCCAGTTGGAATCCGATTCCCTTGGATCCACCAGTCACAACTGCATGTCTTCGGAAGAAATGGAAGTCGCGACGAGATGGAATTGAGAAGAATATGAAGAGAGTAGCGATCAAGAAGAGAATGAATATGATGACCGGAATGAGCACAAGCCAAATGAGAGACATTTTAGAAGATGTTGGAAGCAGAGGTTTCGGTTAGCTAAAAAAAAAGTTTGAAATAGATAAAACTCATGGAATATACGGCTCTGGGACGTTTCGAAATATTTCACTTCGAACCTGGGTCATTTCGAAATTTTAATGCAATTTTTTCGATAAATCACTCGGCAAATTAGAGAAATTCTCCGAATTCACCGATACGATATTCGACAACTATTTTATGTTTGTCAATAGTGGGAATCTTCCTAGTTTCGAATCGTCTCAGTTTCGAAACGTCCCAGAGCCGAATTTACTCTGTTAGAAGGGCACCTCCAATAGAAGTGGTTTTTATTGATTTGAAATTAAAAATTCCACTAGAATTTTGGAAGTTTTTTTTTCGGGTTTTTCGAAAAATATAAAAAATTACAGTGTGTAGATGAGCGGCGACTCGTTGTCCTTGAAAAAGTCCTTTCGATGAAAGCGCAGCCCACACTTGTTGAATTTCGTTGCCTGGAGCCACAATCGATCCACGACGAAGCGAGGTGTCGTATTCGGAAATCTACGAGAAAAAAAGTTTTTTTAATGTCGAGAAATTCAAAAATTTGGTCTGAAAAATTTGGGAAATAATGTCGAAAATAATCGCGATTTAAAAAATGAAACAAAAAAACGTTTTTTTTTTGTTTTGCAAATTCAATATTTCAGTCGTAAAATTTTTGAGCATTTTCAGCAGCAATTTTGGAAATATTTTCCAAAGTTTCAGACCATTCTCCGAATTTTTTCCGACTTTTTTTGTTCTGAAATTTTCGGGAGCATTTTTGGCATCATTTCCCAGTTTCAGGCCAATTGCAGAATTTCCCGATATTTCGCACACTTTTTTGAAATTTTTGTAAACAAAAATATGACTTCAAATAAAACTTGTATTATTTATGAGGTCTTCCCAATCAGGAATAGGATCAAAAAAATGTTTTTCAGTTTTTTTTTTTTGCAGAGCCGTGGAGGCGAAAAAAATCCAGTTTTTGGACTAGAATTGAAAAAAAAACTCTAATTTTTAACGAAAACTTGGAAAACTTCCATATAAATGGCAGAAATGCGCCTTTTTTGGAAAATTTTTTGTGGACAAAAAACAAAAATTATTTTTTGTCCCATCCCTGCCAATAGATCTATTTAAACCCAAAAAAACACACCTTGACAATTGGCCCACAGGAACCAAAAATCTCGCGAATCGCCTCGTGTACGAACAGTTCGAATTGATCGATTGGAAACGGGCGCTTATCAGACAACTCGCTGAAGGGAAACAATTTGCGTTTTACTGTGTGCAAACACTCAATTTACGTACATTTTGACTCCCAGACGAGCGAAATCAGCCTCCACTTGGTTGCTCTCTTTTCCTTTACCCATAAAATTAAACCTAAATTGTATTTATTTATTTAAGGTTTTTTTTAATACAATGAGATATTGACATTACTGAAAATTACAGTAACTAGAAAAAATAAAAAAAGATTATTAAAAAAAATATCAAGGCGAATAAATATTTATTTAAATACTGTTAAATATTTAATAAATACACTTATTTATTGCGGAAGATAAATATTTAAAGAAAATTTCGTTTTTTTTTTTTGGTTTTAATCCATTAAATGGAATTAATTAATTCACCATTCCCAAATTTGAATGAGAGATAAATAAAGCTTTTCAACTTTTTTTTTTACATTTTCACTTCGCCTGGAAGATCGTTAAAGTGGAATCTAATGTACAGGACGATTTTAGCGTGTATTCGAAGTCGACGGCGACTCGAATTTTTTGCGAATGATTACTTGACCACGATGACGTCGAACAATCTCCAGATGATATTTGTACATGTAGCGCTGCAGAAGAGAATATGATGGGCGGTCTCGGACACGCAATTCCAGGGCCAACTCGCCACGGCCACCTTCTCGGGCAAATCTGAAACAACAATGATATTTTACGGATTTTTATTATTTTTCGTTATTTTTTTATATCTTCTCCATTCCTTTCCAGAGCTGAGATTTTACCTTTACGGAATTTTGAGGCACGGTAAATTTTTATATGAAGGAAAGACGGAAACACAGAAAAAATTTTGTAAAATTCAATAGTAAATTAGCTTTTTCAGAACAGTGAAATAAAAATTTTCACGGTTTCGATAGATTTCCGCACCGAAAAAAAAAAAATTTTTATACTGCAAAAAACTGAATTTTCTGCAGCAGAAAAATAAAAATTCGTAATAGCGCGGCCAGAAATTTAAAAAAAGGTGGCCATAAATGCAGGAATTTCCCCCTTTTTTTCTAAATCGCACGGTTTAATTTAGAAAAAATGGGAAATTTCTGCACTTATGGCCACCTTTTTTTTCATTTCTGGCCGCGCCATAATGGACCTATTCACAAAACCGGAAAAAAAAGAAAAAAAATTGCGGGAAAATCGGAAAATGCTCCGATTGAACTGAAATTTTGGGAAATATTTGAAAAATTCTCCTGTACACGCTCAAAAAATTTTGGACCAAAATATCGATTTTAAAAATTTTCAGAAAAATCGATATTTTGGTCCAAAATTTTTTGAGCGTGTACAGGAGAATTTTTCCCAATATTTCAGGTCAATCGGAGCATTCTCCGATTTTTCCCGCAATTTTTTTTCTTTTTTTTCCGGTTTTCTGAATAGGTCCATAATTTTTGAGGAAATTTGAAAAAATATGTTTTTTTCCTACAGAAGATGTTATTTTCTGTTCTTTCTGAAAATAAGAAAAAGGTTACTTTTCAATTTTCCTCTGCATACTCGATGTCTGATGAACGTTTGGCTGTGATCTTCTGGCGTGGGTTCGCCGATCGAATGGTGACTCGAAAATATTTCGTGTCGGAGTTGTATCTCCCACCCAATCGCTCTGCTCATCGTCCGCCTCTCTGTCCCTGTTGTCCTCAGAATAGGATTCGTCGCTCGATGAGATGTGCGATTCAAACCCATCACAGTCCATGTATTTGCTGTCAGATTTTGCCTTTGGGGTCGGATCCACATCCATCTGTTGACCCTTTTTCTTCATTCGCTTCTTTCGACGCACAGTACGCTCCTCGGCGGTTTGTGATGATTCGGGCAGCGAGTCAGACTCGAGTGTCACACTTGCTATCTTCTTCGAGACCTTCTGAAACGTGATTTATTCCCTACGTGTCGTTTATAATATAATCTTACGCGACACTCGATATCTTCCTCGTCGGGATCGCTAGTCTGATCTTCACGCTCGCTGAGATCCATTGTAACTTACCAGCTGAAAAGAAGACAGAAATCGATAATGCGGCTTGTTTTGAGATATGCTAGGGATTCTAGCGTAGGCAAAAGAGAAAAAGAACACTTTCAAAAACAATAAGATATATGGGAATATATATAACAAAAACTTTTGCCGATGTTTTCAAACTTGCTTGCCTGACAGAGCGGGATAGAGGAGAACCAAACTTCTTGTTTTTTTTATTGTTTGCCTTTAAAAAAAAACGAAAATGAAACATTTTTCAACGGGATTGCGAAATTTGAGCAAAAACTTGAGCTTGAAAAAGAAAAAACAAGAATTTTCAAAAAATTTCCAAAAATAGCCAGAAGCCGTATGATTTTCGCTGCGGGATTAAACAAAACCGCAATGTGCCTTTAAAGCACATGGTAGCACCGCGCGGCCGTGGCCGAGTCGGTTCTTCGGCCCGGGGACGCGAAAAACAATTTTTTTTTGAATTCGAAATATTTTTTTTTGTTCTTTTTTGTTGTTGAAATGTATTCTTTGACGCAAGAGGAGTTTGAAAAACATCGTGGAGCACTTTTCAGACATTTCCTACCCGATGAGCCGAATACGAGCAAAGGTTAGCTTATTCATTACTATGAGAATGTCAAAAAAATAAATAATTCAGGAAATTATAGAAACGAAAAGTCACCGGCGCAAGAGCTAATAGAAACGAAAAGAAAGTCAATTCAGAGCTATTTCAATCGATTCTTCAGGTATGAAAAACCTTTTCACCATTTGTATAAAACATGTAATTAGAGAGCGAAAAGGTGCAACAAACGACCATTTTGACCTGTCTCGAGTCAAATATGACGAACTAGGAATCCCGCAAGACACCGGAGGACTCAATAGGCTGCGATTCAAGTCGGAAAATTTGGGAATAGTGCCCACACCACTCAATCATATTTCACCGTGGTTGTTTCGACACTTTGAGTACGCCTACTACGTGTCACTTCAGTTCAACCAACATCAAAAGTTTCAAAAACTTCAAAAGCTTCGAAAACTACAAAAGGAACTTCCGATTGCGGAAAGAGCAACTGAAATAGTAGAGTTGCTGAAAACGGTGGGAAATTTTGGGAAATTTGAACAAAAAAATTATTTATACAAATAGTTTCAGAATCAAGTACTGATAGTTGCCGGAGACACTGGATGCGGAAAATCGACACAGGTTCCTCAATATCTTCTGAAAGCTGGATATACCGGTGTAGCATGTACCCAACCTAGACGTATTGCATGTACAGCTCTTGCTCGGCGAGTCGCTTTCGAAACTCTTAATCAGTACGGAAGCGAAGTTGCTTTTCAAATCAGGTAAGCTGGTTTTTTGAGAAAAATATGCAAATTGATATGGACTGATTGGAATTTCAACAAAAAATATGGTTGAACGTTTGGGGAATGCTCCGATTGACCTGAAACTTTGGGAAATAATATCAAAAATACGGATCTCGGCCGTTTCGAAAGTAGACGTTTCGAAAGTGTGACTTTCCGAAAGTGCGACATTTCGAAAGTGTGACGTTTCGAGAGTTTTTCTGCATTTTGTCATCGCGGTGTTTGAGGAATTTTCCTAAAAAAGCTTATTAAAATGATTGTGTGAAACACCGCGTCGACAAAATCCAGAAAAACCTTCGAAAATTCCACTTTCGAAACGTCCGGGTGCCAAAAATACATCCGGACATTTTCGAAAAATTTGGGATAGAAATATCGATTTTCAAATTTTTTAGAATTTTTTTTTTTCAAATGCAATATTTCGGTCTAAAATTTTGAGCCTGTACCAATCAGAGACTTCTCCAAATTTGGAAAACGTTGGAAAACAATGCGAAAAATATTATGGGCCTATGCGGATGAATTTTCCTGCCATATTATTCCCATGCAAACCTACATTTACAGAAAAATTACAGAAAAATTGATGAAAAGGGTATTCATTAGGATAAAATATGTTAATGAATTTTCGATTTTTCAAATTCGGATTTTCAGCGCTACACGCCTTTCAAAATTGTTTCTACCTGGCGCATTTTTAAAACCCTTATAGCGCGGCCATAAATGAAAAAAAGGTGGCCATAAATGCAGAAATTTCCTCCCTTTTTTCTAAATCGCACGGTTGAATTTAGAAAAAAGGGGAAATTTCTGCATTTATGGCCACCTTTTTTTCATTTCTGGCCGCGCCATAAGGCTCGGTCATTTTCTGACCAAAAGGTCTCGTTTTTGGATTAAAATGATACTGTAATCTTGAATAATCAGATAATGATTCGAATTTCCCAAAAAAGTAAATTTTCGAGTGAAAAAATATGTTCATTATCCGACGAACTTGGTGGCGTATTGGAAGACGGGGGAGGCGTGCGCTATATTTTTACAGAAATGTATCTTCTATTGAATGTACAGTACTGGCCATAAAGAATGCGACAACTAGTTTTTTGACGATAACCTCTTGGAATGTTAACTTTTTGACCCAAATTTTTTGTGAAATTTTTTCAGCGCTATCAGAAACCTTTGTGTCAAGCTGATTTTAAAATCCTGCTGAAAATTATTTTTTTATTCAATTTTTTCGAAAATTCATGAAAATTGACATTTTTTGAGATCTATACAAATAAGCTCTAGAATCACCGAAGGCCAAAAACAAAAGGAAGGTAACTATAAAAAGTTATTTAATACTTGGTTGGGTATCTTTGGCATCAATCACGGCATGGCATCTACGTGGCATCGAATCCAGGAGCGTCTGAACCACCGTCATCGGGATACTCTTCCAAGCAGCTTCGAGTTGAGCGAATTTCTGGTTGGCATTGGAGGCTCGGATTCCATTGAGACGTCGTTCTAGCTCCTTCCACATATGTTCGATGGGATTCAAGTCCGGAGACTGACTTGGCCATTCCAGGAGATCCACACGGCGACATCGAAACCAATTGGCGACATGACCCGAAGTATGCTTCGGGTCATTATCCTGCTGAAACACCCACGATCGGCCCAAATTTGCTCTTGTCCATGGTCGCATTGTGTTCTCCAGGATGTCTTCGTACACATATCGGTCCATGGTTCCAACAATTCTCTTCAATGGACCCATGAAAGTGTCGGAGAAGCATCCCCAAACCACCACAGATCCACCTCCATTTTTACCGTCGGACATTGGTACTGAGGAGCATATCTGGAGCCAATAGGACGTCGAATCCATTGAATACCATCAGTACCGAACAGCTTGAACTTCGATTCGTCGCTCCAGATGTGATTAGCCCACTCTCGAGGTCCCCAGGACAAGTGCTGTTTAGCCCATTCAACGCGAGCTTTCCGGTTTTTTAGACTAACGAATGGTTTTTTGACTGGTCTTCGTCCGTGCAGTCCAGCAACTTGCAGACGTCTTCTAATAGTCCTTCTCGATGGCCCCGGATCATTTGGAGACGTCACGGAAACGTGAATATCCGTAGATGTGCGTCTAGGATCTTCTCGGCACGCGTGCAAGATATTTCGATCCATAGCTCTGGAAGTGGTTCGGGGTCTTCCTGGAGATTGACGATGAACTACACCATCCTGAATAGTCGAAATTAGTTTAGAAAGCTAATGGAAACCTTACATCATCACGATTATTCTTCAAAATACGGTAAATTTGGCTGGAAGAACAACCAAACTGAGTTGCGAGTATCTTCGGATGCGCGCCTAGTTCATGTCCACGTACGATGCTTTTTCGAACGTCCACAGTGAAAGTTTTTTTTCACAAATGGTCTGACCATGGCTGAAAAACAATAAAAAACTAATTAGAACTACTCCCAATTAATTTTCATTCAAATTTATACAAAAAACTGAAATACATGAAAAAAGTGCAAAAATGAGAAAAATTTTAAAAATTAAAAAAACACTTTTTTTGCAGAATGATGCAATTAGCAAGTACGCAAGTTTTCGTGAGGTTCCATTGCAGATACAGTAAAAAATTCGAGTCAAAACATTAACTTTCCAAGAAGTTATCGTCAAAAAACCAGTTGTCGCATTCTTTATGGCCAGTACTGTATTTTCCAGATTCGAAACCACAAAATCTAAGCGAACAAAATTGCTGTTTCTAACCGAAGGATTACTTCTCCGTCAAATGGAAAAAGATTCACTTCTGGATCAATACAACGTCATAATTCTCGATGAAGTGCACGAACGACACTTGACATCTGATCTTTTGATTGGCCTCCTTCGAGATTTGTGCGCGAAACGAGAAGATTTGAAGTTGATTTTGATGTCTGCCACAATAAATTTAGAACTTTTCAAATCTTATTTCGAGAAAGCTCCAGTGGTTCAAGTGCCTGGCCGATTGTTTCCAATCGATGTTCGCTGGCACCCAATCAAACAATTCATCGAACAGTCGGACAAGAAAACTCACAAAATCGATCCGGAACCATACCTGAGAATTCTAGAGCTCATCGATAAACAATTTCCAAGCACACAAAGAGGAGATGCTCTCATCTTTTTGAACGGAGTTGCTGAAATCTCCACTGTTGCCGAACATCTGAAGAACTATGCAGAGCTCACAAACGGATGGATTATTCTCATGTTGCACAGTACTTTATCAGTGGAAGAACAAGACAAAGTATTCGATCAGGCGCCGAATGGGGTTCGAAAGTGTATTCTGTCGACGAACGTTGCAGAAACATCCGTGACAATTGATGGAATCCGGTTTGTCATTGACAGTGGCAAGGTTAATTTGATAAAGCACGAGCCGGGAACTGGAACTCAAAAACTGACAGAGTTCTGGGTGAGCAAAGCGTCTGCGAATCAACGGAAGGGAAGAGCTGGAAGAACTGGACCAGGAATCTGTTATCGATTGTATTCGCAGGAGCAATTTGAGAAAATGGAAGATTTTACACAATCGGAAATCAATCGAGTTTCTCTTCAGGAGATGGCACTCAAAATGATTAGTTTGAATCTGGGACGTACGTTTTTTTAAATTTAGATTTTTAAAAATTTGTTTTTGACTTTAAACCTGGAGAGTATAAAATTGAATTGAAAATTGGTAAACCTTTGTAGTAAAATTGTGGCTCTGTGACGTTTCAAAACCAGTCACTTTGAAACTGAGATGTTTCGAAACTGTCGTGCAGTTTCTTCGGCGGTTGACGCGCTAGTGGCAAAACTCGGTCAAGGATAAATATTTGTCGAATTTCTTACCCGTAAATTCAGAGAATTTGTTAAAATTTACCGCTAAAAATTTTGAAAAATTTATTTATTCGATAACTATTTTATCGTTGGCCGAATTTTGTTACTAGTGTGAGCACCGCCACGAAAAGTCGCAGTTACAGGTTTCGAAACGTCTCAGTTCCGAATCGTCCTTGTTTTGAAACGCACCAGGACCAAAATTGTTCGTACCCTGCGAAACTTCTTCCACCGCCGTTCAGTTTTTTGAATCATTTGTAGAAAATTTGTCTAATATTTTTTATATCTTAAGTCTATAACCGATTACTATCGGCCCGCCAAAATGCTCAAACGCGCTCCGTTGAACTCAACGCTATGCGAATTTCATTTTGGTCTCCAAATTATTTTATTTCACGTCTAAATTCAACGTGAAATGAAATAATTCGGGAATCAAAATTAAATTCGCGTAGCGTTAAGTTCAGCGGAGCGCGTTTGACCATTTTGGCGGGCCGACAATAGATAAAAAATATCGAAAATTCAAGAAAATCAATTAAAAAATATGACCACTTGCGTTTATGGAAAATATCGGCGTTTCACTCGTTTTGAATGTGAATATCAAACAAATTTTTTCTAAAAATTGCACGTAAAAATTTCAATTTTACCTCCGCCTTAATAATCTCCTTTTCGTTTCCAGTTGACCCCCGCACGTTCCCGTTCATAGAAAAACCATCAGAAGATGTGCTCAACGAGGGACTGGAGATACTCAAATTCCAAAGAGTTTTGCGCTCCGATCGAGAACTTTTGACACTGACATCGCTGGGAAATATGGTATCGAAGCTTCCAGTGGACGTTCCTATCGCTAAAATGCTCGTGTACGGATGTGTTGTTGATGAGCTTGAAGTTATGCTCACAGTGGCGGCGGGGCTCTCTGTGCAGTCTCCCTTCACGAATCGATCCTATCGAGAATTGGAAATTGTCGAAAAAAGAGCTTCATTGACAAGTCCAATGGGCGATCCGTTCACTCTGATTGCGGTTTTCCGGGAATGGGTCCTCCAGAAAGCGTTTGAAGGGACCACTCGGAGATGGACGATGGAGAACGGAATTGATGAACACCGTCTTTACGAGATTAGTAAACTTCGTAACCAGTATCGTCAGATTCTAGAAGACGCTCGACTGGTGGAGAAAGCAAGTGATGCGGAAACCGGAGCAGATGATTCCAGACAACGGAGGATCGATCAGGGCGAGAAGAGAAAGTTGTTTGATTTGAAACGGTCGCAGATGTAAGTATTTGAAACATATTTTTGCGTATTTGCATTGAAGGTGCCAACATTAGAAACGCACAAAAAAGTCTGATTTTGGTGAATTTTACAATAAAAGTTGAAAGACCACGTAGAGTGCTCGAAGCCACCGGTTTCCTATGCTGCTGGCCTAGAAAATTCCATTTTTCCCATAACTTCAAAATTAAACGCAAAAATATTAAAAAAAAAAGTCAGAAAGAGAGGAGTAATATGGTCAAAAAGTATCAACGCGAGTCCGCAACAGGGGTGGGATAAAACAAAATTTTCCAAATAAAAAAAGCGTTTTTTTTGCCTCCGCGGCTCTACAAAAAATTGTTTTTAGCTATTGTTGGCCCGCCAAAATGGTCAAACGCGCTCCGCTGAACTCAACGCTAAGCGATTTTCATTTTGGTCTCCAAATTATTTCATTTCACGTTGAATTTACACGTGAAATGAAATAATTTGGAGACCAAAATAAAAATCGAATAGCGTTGAGTTCAGCGGATCGCGTTTGACCATTTTGGCGGTTCGACAATAGGGCGCGTACTGAATAACATTTATGATGGCCGGAAATAAACATTTAAATTTGTAGAAACAATGATCGCCGTCAGAAAGTCCTCAACGCCAACAAACACTTTGATACAATTCTAATGGAAAAGGAAGAAGAAGATTTGGAAGCTGAAAAGGATCCTTTGAAAGCAGATGTCAAAACTGTCGAATTTCTTTTGAGCCATAAGCAAAATCACGTTGAAACCATACGAAAAACGCACAAATTATCCAGAAGAACAGCCGAAGTTATCAGAGTCATCATTGCCGTCGGCCTCTATCCCAATTTTTCAATTTTAGATGGAGTGAATAAGTATGGTGTAAGTTTTTTTTTGTCTTTTTTTGATGTCCGTTACAGTAAGTACTCTTGATCTCTGCGTCTCTTTTAATTTATGGAAGTTTCGAGATCTTGACGAAACCGTGGAAATTTTTGCAAGTCTGTGGCTTGGTTTTTTTTGTTGTTGTTTTTTTTAATGTTTGGTTTTCAGGGTCTCGAAATTTCTAGATCATACAGTAACCTGCACGGAGCCTAATTTTTTCGAGAAAAGTAAAATAACGAAAGTTTGAACATAAAACTATTATGAGAAAAAAATGTCGCAAGCGTTTGCGGCACTCTAGCAATTGGCTCCGGCCAAATTTCGTGGATCTCGGACGTTTCGAAAGTTATTCTGCATTTTGTCGTCGAGGTGTTTGCACACAATCACTTTTATTGTTTTTTCAATCGACTTGCGACATGAGAACACGTGACTCCGCCCACTTTTTTTCGCGCGACCACGCAAACACAGTTCGATTCGAAGAGAAACAGAGAAAACATGTATTTTTATCTCTCGTTCTCATGCTGCAACTCGATTAAAAACACAATAAAAGCGTTTAAAGAAAAATTCATAAAAATCTTTGAGAAAAAAAATGATTGTGTGCAAACACCACGACGAAGAAATGGAGAAAAATTTTCGAAATGTCTGAGAGCCTCACTTCCAAACAAAATTTTCAAAACGTAGTACCGAACACGCCGTGACCGACAAAAATTGATAACACAATAAATATGAATTGTCAAAATCACAATCACAATAATTATCATTTCAGTATGGCCAGGAGATGTTCGTGCATACACGCCTCAAACCGTTCACGCAGATCCATCCGAACTCTTCTATTGCTCAATATCACCCGGAAAGCATTGACCCTCGACAAAGTTCGGAAGGATTCTCAACTTTACACCAAATTCCATTTTACGGACTTCTCCTCGAGACCACGAAACCATACATTTGCAATGTGATGCCTGTTCCGGCAATTTACACACTACTTGTTGCTCAAAAGATAATAATCGGAGAAGATTGGAAAGAAGTGATTGTTGACGATTTCTTGGAGTTGAAATTCAGAAACACGAGCGATTGCAGAAGTGTGATTCTGGATGCAAAAGAGATTCGATACGAATTGACGAAAGGACTCGCCTCAAAATTAGTTGGTGAAGAAGGAATAAGCAGCAGGAGACTGACAAAATACATTGATCTTCTGAACCAGTCAATTGCCGAGAAGGGAATCGAGATCGCCGTGAAAAGAAATGTTCATCCTCCGAAAGTTTTGACTGGAATTGGAATTCACTCTCCGGATGGTGCGATTGATAAGGAAGAAGACGTCGATGAGCTGGTGCAAAAGTTTGAAAAAGATGATCCAACTCAACGAGATGACAGAGAAGACGAAGAAGATAAGAAAGTTCTGGAAGAACTTCGGTCAGATGTGATGTGCCCTCCGACTAGAGATATGGTGGAAGAAGCGGAGAAGAATGAGGAGAAAAAGAAAGAAGCGCCTAAGGAATCGTACTATGAGAAATTGTTGAAACGGCAAAAGCTCAAGGAAGAGGTTCTGGAAGCTCCGCCAGCGACAAAACAGCCAAAGGTTGAGCCACTGGACAATTGTGAATAATACATTTTAATTTTGCTTAAATATTTATTTAAAATAAATAAAAAACTTTACGAAAATTATTTATTTATGCACTCTGAAAGTTGATGTAGAGTTTCCATGAGCTCATTATTTTACTTTTTATTTATTTATTCTTTCGGTGCCTTTTGCCTTCCTTCCTTCTTCCCAAATCTTTCCCATTTCAATCGTTATAAAACTCGTGTTCTTCAGGTCGTCACGTGATTCCATGATTTCTTTAAGCTTGTCTCTCGGCTCCAAATAATACTGAAACGAGTGAGTTTTTTTTTAATATTAAATTTTCCCACGAAGTGTCTCGGAGCGCGTTTTTTGACACAGTTGAAATGAGTGCGACCGTAACCCATTTAAATTGTAAACAAGTCCTATTGTTTTTCCCTTGTTTTTCTAGATTTTATTTGAACTTGTTTACATTTTTTATGGGTTACGGTCGCACTCATTTCCAGTGTGTCAAAAATTGCGCTCCAAGATATTTTGTGGGAAAATTGGCTATTTTGCAAGTTTATGAGTAGCTGCTGAGACGAGAGTAATATTTTCAAAAAGATTTAAAAAAAAACGACAAAATTTTGTTGAACGGGTCCCCGCCATCCGGACTTTTAATAAAAATTAAAACATTGGGATAATTACAGAATAGCCACTCATATATTTCAAAACAGGTACCCATTTGACTCGCTATAGTATAGCCACCCACAGTCGGCGCCGCGTGGATGACTATTCTGGTATTATGGGTGGCTATTCTGGAATAATGGGTGGCTATACTGGAATAATGGGTGGCTATTCTATAGCCCATTGGAGTGGGTACTTATATTGGAGTGCAAGGGTGGCTATTCCGAAAGATTCCCTAGGAAACCAGTATAGCCACCCATTACCACTGAGTGGGTGGCTTAACTGTAATAATATATTCCAGTAAAAGCACCCATATATTTCAAAATAGCCACGCACAGAAAATCGGAAAAATCCCATTTTTCAGTTATGTGGGTGGCTATACTATAGACATTTACTTGCACAAACTAAAAATGTACAAAAATCAAGAAAAAAATCCGTAAATTTTGGAGGAAAATCGAAAAAAAAAACACTCGCTAATGATTTGGGTTACGATAGGTCACTATTTAATGTTTTGCCAATAAAATATTTACCTCTGTAGAACCCATGTGATAAGTTCCCCAGTGAATTCCAATACTGTTCTTGGAACGGATCAGTTTATGAACTTCCACGGCGTCTTCTGGATTGATATGCTGAGACTTCATGAACCACCTTTCAACAAAAAATTAACCTCAAAAAACTACTCTTAATCTCTTACCTAGGCTCATAGGCTCCAATGGGAATCGCCGCTAAATCAAAGGGTCCTAATTTGTCCCCAAACTTTTTGAACTCGCTGTCGCAGTTACCAGTGTCTCCAGAATAGTAGAACCTTCTGTTCGGACCAATTACCGCCCATCCGGACCAAAGCCTCTGGTTTCTGTCGAATGGTCCTCTTTGGCCCCAGTGTTGCGCCGGCAGGCACCAAATTGTATATTTTTTCCCGTCCTTCTCAAGCTCTTCACTTTCTCCCCACGTCATTTCGGTCACTTTTGTGCAATTTATTCCGTTTCCGCTCATCCAACTCTTCATTCCCATTGGGACAAACCATCGGATATTTGGATTCAGTCTGAACACGTGAGAATATAGAGAGGAAATTAAGAGATGTGTGTGCTCACTCGTCAATCCTTTTAGTGGCTTCTGCGTCCAAATGATCGTAATGATCGTGAGAAACGACTGCAAAGTCGAGTCCAGGCAAATCTTCAAGTTTCATTGGTGGGGGTCGATACCTTTTCGCGCCGACAAGGCTTGTGAATGACGCCTTTTCAGCCCAAACTGGGTCGGTGATGAATTTGACGTTCTCCAAGTTAACAAGCACCGTTGCGTGTCCTAGCCACGTGGCAAAAATATCACGTTTACTCTGAAAGTCTGACGCCGTAATTGTGTGTACTGGAATCTCTTTGTCCAAAATTTGACTGTCGGACGGCACATTCTCATTGTTTTTTTCGTTCAACATAAACTTGAAAATGCTGAAGAAACCGGGAAGGCCACTCCAATTTGTGAACGACTTTGGGTTTTCGAACCTGCAAATTGACCTAATTCATATACAACTGCATTTTACACTTTCACGCAACCTACCTTTTTCCGCTCTTCACAGGATTCGCAAATCCCTCATCTTCGCTGCCGGACAAGGAGGTCGTCGCGCTCATAACCTACAACATAACTAACAATGATTCTATTTGTTCAGAAAGAGCGTGTAATTAGTGAGCGGAGAATTATGGGGTCAGTTGTTCGGAAAGTAAGCGGAGCAAACGGCAAGAAATTGAAAACCTACATAAAGCGTCATGACAACCTGAATAAACATACAGAATTGAGTCATAATAAGAAGGTCGAACGTTCGGCGGCGAAACCAGAATGCGGCTCCGATTCATTTCATCCTCTGTCTTTTTATTTTGAGACGAAGAAAAGGCCCCGGAGCAACTGCCAGTTGTATTGGGAGGGGGGGGGGCAAGACCAAGGATTCCTAGTATTTATTTTTAATTTCTGAGATTGGTCGTTTTTTATATCCAATTTTTTGTCCTAAATAGATGTATGCAGTTTAAATCGTCCATTATAATTCCACACCCCGTCCAATATTGTCGAACCGCCACGACGTTCAACTGTGCTCCGCTGAACTTGTGGACCTATTTATTTGCATTAAAATGCATTTTTTTTTGTGATTTTAATTCAATGCAAAACAAGAAATTAATTAATTGATCTAAATTTTTTTGCATCATTGAGTTTGAGCGATTATGCAAATCGTGTCGAGACCTCCTAGCCAAATAAATGCATGCGCCTTTAAGACGTGTACTCCGAGTGGACAAGAGTTATCAATTTTAATATTTCCGAACTAAACTCTTTTGGCATGTTGTCCACTCGGAGTACACGTCTGAAAGGCGCATGCATTTATTTGGACAGCCGGTCTTGATACGATTTGCAGAAAGTTAATTGATTTATACGTTGTTTTGCATTGAATTAAAATAACATTGAAATTAATTGTTATTCAAATGAATAGGTTCATTAGTACTTCGCGATTTCGATTTCGGTTTTCAAATTATTTCGTACGTTTTTTCTTTGATTTTTTGTGTAAATTCTTCGTTTTTCTTTGTACAAATGAATTGTCGTGACCAAATTCATCAAGTTCATCAACATTTTTTACTACATTGTGCATGAATTTTTTTCACAAAACTTGATGAATTTGGTCTTGATAAATCATTTTTAAATACAAAGAAAAAACAAGAAAAACGAAGAATTAACACAAAAATCAAAGAAAAACCGATTAAATAATTTGCAAATCAAAAGGAAAGTCACGAAGTATAATGTTCAGCGGAGCGCGTTTGACCGTCGTGGCAGCCTGATGTCTAGCCGTTTTCCGGAATAAAAGTGCACCGCTAAATACGAAACGCAGACAAAAGAGCAGCAAAGAAAGAAGGGGCAAAAAATGATTTCAAAAAAATGCGAAAACTGTCAAATTCACTAAATATTCTGGAACGAAATATGATGAAATCCCCCCCCCCCCCCCCAATTCCACTTTTTTTTTATTTCACGTATTTAAATATTTACTTATTCTCTTTTTTCCTGGTATTTATTTAAATGCATTCAACAGTTTGACGCATTTGCATTGGTTACAAACAATAGGAAGAAAAGAAGAGTAAATTGGTCAATTTGATTATCTAGTGATGCGAACGTGGCCTTCCAATGCTAAATGTTTCGAGCTAAATACATAGATAAATGCGCATTTAAAAATATAACAAATGTGTGACAATCAATCGCATGATTGTGATAAACACGTTCTCAGTTTCTTTTGTTTTCAATTTTTTTTTCTTTCTCGGCTGCAATAAGAAGGCACGCGGAAAATAGCCAGGCCCACTCAGATGTTTGAACTGAACTGGGTGCAATGCAAAAACCTGAGTGGGTGTGGCATCCACATTTTTTTTTGCCGGTTGCGCCTTATAATGTAACCAGCAACAAAAAGAACAATTAATACCCAATAAAGTCCAGATTACCGTATCCGGGAACTCGTCTTCATTCGTTAAATGCACTCGTTTACTCACAATTTCTCTTCCGCTTCAATTCGTGTGGTTTCTATGTTTTACAATCCGAATATCCAATAGAACAGTGGGGAGAGATGAAGACGCAGAGAAAAGCGTTGTGCAAACGAGACACGAAACTGCTCCGCGCGGCGACGATGATAATTCGCCGGAGGTTTGCCGCGTGTGCTCAGCCGAAAGAAACCGCACACGCGCGTGTGCCAGATTTTTTTAGTGACGCTGCCGGCAGAAATATGACTCTTCATACGTCTTTTCTCTCTCGTCTCGTTGTGACTGTACATAGTACAATGTGTGTACATTTTGAAGAAACATAACTGTTCTGTGGTCGAGCAAAAGTGTGACGTTTCAGCGGTGTATTTCAGTACCAGTAGTGCTCAATTTCTCTAAATTTTGCCCAAAGTTATAGACAGTGAGCACGTTTGCAGCTTGGCTTTAATGCAACCCATACTTGCAAAACAGCCGCGAATTCAATTTTTGGGATAATTACAGAATAGCCACCCATATATTTCAAAATAGGTACCCATTTGACTCGCTATAGTATAGCCACCCATTACCACTGAGTGGGTAGCTTAACTGTAATAATATATTCCAATAAAAGCACCAATATATTTCAAAATAGCCACCCACAGAAAATCGGAAAAATCCCATTTTTCAGTTATGTGGGTGGCTATACTATAGCGTGGGTACCTATATTGTAGTGGGTGGCTATACTGGAATTTTCCCCAATTTTTTTTGTTGGTTATATCATATTTTTAATTTTGTATATTTTCATTGAATACTGTGGATAATTGCACTATTTTTACTATTAATGTTAAAATAAAATTTTTCAGGCCCCCGAAAGAGATCCGCCTTCGAAATTTTGTCCACTGATGAAATTGCTAAAAACGACAAAAACTGATCGAAGAAGCTATGAAGAATAAAACGAAGGCACAAAAAACCGGAACAACAATTTATTTTTGCGAAATGTTTCATAAATATTCAGTAAATTGTATTTAATAAATTAATAAAGTTTAATATCTTGAGCTTTTCTGCTGCGTTCAAAGTAATGAAGATGGACAAAAATCGGTGTTCAAAGTGTAGAGAAAATCTGGTTTTTTAAACATAAAAAGAGTGTAACCGTACCCAAATCGTGGCGAGACCAAATTTCGTCGAAAAGCTTTTGTAAATCAAAACGAGGTAACGCCACGATTTGGGTACGATTACAATCTTTTTACGTGAAAAAGTATAATTTTCCTTTTCACTTTGGACACCGATTTTCGTTATTTTTCTCCTTCTACATCACATTGAACGCAGCATTAGATATTCGAAAAACTCTAATGGACCTATTCAGTGCAGAAAAAAACCGAGAGTCATCGAGAGCGTGACAAAACTGGTAAAGCAAAATCAGCAAAAAAATGTCTAAAAACGGGGGAAAGTTTGCAAGTCTGCAGCACGGTTTTTGTACACCAAGTTCTATAGAATGCAGGAAAATACCGTGCCACAAACTTGCAAATCTTTCCCCGATTTTGTGACGCTCTCTTGTGTTTTCGATCGAGTTGCATCACCAAAAAGAAACCTCGCTCACTTTTTTTAACGCATTAATTCAAAATTCACTAAATATTAACATTCGCGTAAAAAAAAATGGGCGGGGTTTCATGTTTTCAAGATGCAACTCGATTGAAGATACAATATTTAGTTATCATAAAAATCAGTTTAAAAAAAAACAAAAAGTGGAGGAATATGAATTTTGCTATGCAATTGCCGCGCGGTTTAGTGGGCGAGGTTGCCTCAAAATTAGAGCGAATCTGCAAACTCACTGTTTCACTGTATATTATTTGACGCGCGTGGAAAATCTACGGAAAGATGTACATATATCCTTCTCATTGTTACAATTTCAAAGATCTTCAAGAAGGAAATAAGAAGAATATACAGACGTTCGGACGCATTGTTCTTTTTTCATCTTTTCGTAGTACACATACAAAACCGGTCGTTTCCCTCCCATCTCTTCCATAATTCCATAACTTCTAATAAGCACGTCGGTTATTTACTACTCGCAGCTTGTGCTATTCTTGCTTTCGTTCTCTCAATCCTTTAATTGGTCCCCACTTTATGAAACCATTTGGAAGCACCTGGCGTGTCAGCTGATACACTTTTTGTTTTGCACACGTTTGAAGTTTCCTTCGATCATGTCACATTTTATCACTCGTGCCCCCACCCCACTAAATATCAGCAGGTAATTCAAACAAGTACGCCGTTTCCTCGTGTCACTTCGCCTCACCTCACTCATTTGTTGTCGGTGGTGTTCTGTTCGCGTCCGTGTCCGTGTCGCCCGTATGTCTTCTCCAGTCAATCGATTTGATTCTCATCGGTCGCCATGTCAGCTGGGCGGATAGGCAGGAGGACCACTCTTCTACCTCCACCACACATAATACTCTATCGTTTAGTCGCTTCTCGTCGTCTCCTCGATTTACGCGCTTCTTCGTCTTCTTGGGCAAACCACAGACATTCGTTTGAAAAGAGAGAGATTGAAAGAAAAAAAGAAGAGAGAAACGACAATTTGCTGGGTCTCTTTTCATCTCTTTTTCTCTCTCTCTCTCTCTCTCTCTCTACCTCTATCTTGAAAAACGCGTTTTGTTTCATATTTCTTTTTTCACTTTTCATGTTTATGCAAATTATGCGTTAGGAAATTCAAAAAATCAACAAAGCTTTATTACTTAATTTCTTCCTTTCTCTTCGATATTCACATTAAAGTTGAACTTTGAACCTCTAAGGTTAAATTGCCGGAATTAGGCCGGCTGAGAATCACTGAGAAAAACTTACATCACTATTTTCTACCAAGTCCCCGCAATTTTACAATACTTATCACAAAGGCCCACATCCATCAATAATCAATTGGTGAAAAGAAAAAGGAATAAAAGAGGGCATTCTGTATTTTTTTTTTACTAGTGTAGGGTGAGGCAGTGAATGCAGGACAAAGACAATTTCGTTATCCAAAAGTGTGAAGAGGCCAAATTCGATTTTCCTGATATTTATCTAGCAAAGTTTAAAATTCTACGTTTTCGATTTTTCCTCTTCTATTTTGCATTTTTTATCCACGACTCTGAGACATTTCGAAACTAGTGAATTTTTCATCGCGGTGTTCGCACTATTATGGATTCGTGACGTAGCGACACGTTGCTGCAAGTTGTGCGCCAGCAAAATGAAAAAAAAAATTGTTTCCTTTCACGCCGCCAAGAGCTGAATCGTGGCGAGACGCATAACTTGATACGCTGTCTCGCTACGTCACGAAGGCATAATAGTGACAAAATTCGGCCAATGATGCAACATTTTTTCGAATAAGTTTACCGGTAAAAAAAATTCCGAAAGTTTTAGCGCCCAACCGAAAGTTTTAGCGCTTCAAAACGTCCTAGAGCCGAAACAACTGCTGTAGAGTTGCGAACGGTGGAAGAGGGTGCACCAAACAAATTCCAGACACATCCTCATCAAGTATTTAGATTTTTATTCCAAAACTTAAAAACTACTAATTGATAATTTTGTCAAGCTACTGTTTTCATTATATTACAAGCCTGCTGCGCAGTCCTGCGCGGCTGCTGACGCAGCCTAATGGCGACTTCGTCGCCAAATTCTTTTTTTTTACGTTCCACTCTTCCTCATTCATTTATACGCACTCTGTTTTGGGAAGATTTCTGTCCTCTACGGCTCAGTCGGTAGTGCGCTTGAATACAAATCCCAATGTCACGGGTTCGTGTTTTGTCCACACTGCATTTTCTTGCAAAAAGGCAAGTGCGGACGCGCACAGACATCCCGATCTGGGTTTTTATATATCACAGGTGGTGGGAGATAATGCCAAAACGGATCCGAAACGGATGGGACGTGGATTGGATCCATATATGATCCGATATAGATCCACGCGCCCCCGTGGAGGGAGCGTGGATTGTTTTGGCGTGGGTCGCCGTGGATCCACGCCGGCGTGGAATATATATGGAGGGCGCGTGGATCCGTGGGAGAATGGAAACATATCGGATCTTATATGGATCCACGTGTCCCTCGTGGAGGGCGCGTGGAATTTTTTTGACGTTATGGAGAATGAATCCGCGTTCATCTGAAGCAGGGCGCGTGGATGTCACGCTCTATTAGAAGAGCAGGCAACTTGGTAATTGACCATTGTAGCTGATATCGACCACCAAGGATCGGCTTAGCACAGGCTGATTTTGGTCCGATTTACTCAGTGGTTTGTAAAATACCTGGCAGTTATCCTGGTATATGAGTGAACTAGTATAATAACTAGTATAGAATTGTGTCGAAATAGAACTTGACGCGAAATAGAACCGCGTGGAATAGAACTGTTCGGAAATGAAACTGTTCCGAAATAGAACCGCGTGAAATATAACCCAGTCAATAAATCGAAAACAGGTCACGCCACTGATTGTGAGTGGAACTTTTTCTGTTTGGCTATTTATTCAATAGTCTTCACCCAATTGTGCTAAAACGCGCTAAAACTATGTACAGTTCTATTTCGCGTCAAGTTCTATTTCACACGGTTCTATTTTGAAAAGGTTCTATTTCGAGGTAGCGCTTATTTATACATCATCAACCTCGCTCTACTGCAAAATTCCTGTAAAACAGTGTTACACTTGCAAAATTAACTCGAATTTTCGTTTTTATACTTCGTTTTAACGGAAAATGACGTATACACGACGAATTGCAGGTAAAATTTGATTTTTCGCTTCAAAACAAACGCACTACACTGTTGAAAATTGAAAAGTGCCGTAGAGCGAGGCTGATGATGCATTCGCCGAGTATAAGTCCTCCACTTCTTCCTTATTTAATTTTCCATTTCAATATCGCCTTCCGCTGTATCAGAATAGCCCCCACCTGATAAGAATAGCCCCCGCCGTATCAGAATAGCAAAACAACAAGCGAAAATCGACCGACATCGAAGAGCAATCCCAATTAATTAAAGCCTCTAATAGAAGTGCACCATTCATAGCTCTTTCTACCATTTTTGTCGCTTTCGAAATAAGGAAAAGCTTCGAATCAGAACTTTATCAAAACAAAACTGTCCCGAATCAGAACCGTTTTCTTTCCAAATGGATACGTGCCAAAAGTGTTGTATAATAATAAGGTAAATCAAATTCTCCAGTGCAAAACAAGTATTTCTAGTACCGTATTTATTATATTTGTCCGGCATGCCGGCTTATTGTTTGAACCTACTGCTTGAATGCCGGCCAGTTAGAGTGAATACCACAGAATTCATTTTCCACATTTGTGGCTCATAAAATCTTTTTTTTCTTTTCCAATTACGTTACTGATTTCACCTTTACCATAGTTCTAATTTGGAAACGTTTTGATTCGAGATAGTCGGGGGGACTACGATGGTGAGGGACTATACTTATATATGCTGGGGTGGGGGCTTATATCCCATGGCAGGCATATGAAGTGAGTTTTCGTGAAATTACGTCTTAAAATAATAAAATCCACGAAAAACTGGTGTCACCACGCTACGCCCCGCCCCCTTCCCGTGCAAAACATAAGGGCCGTCGAAACCCGTGAGGTGTCGGTCCACATGGGAAGGTATACCCGCCGCCTGCATAGGTGTTGCAAGGGATTGGGATAGAGAATTCTGAAGCAGGGGTGGGACCAAAAAAAAAATTTTTTTTCGATTTTTTTTGTTTTTTCGGGTTTTTTTTTGGATGAGACAAAAAATTTTTTGTTTTTTTTTTGAGGATGTGGATAAAACAAAAAATTTTTTGATTTTTTTTTCGATGGTGAAAGTGAGACCAAAAAATTTTTGATTTTTTTTTCGATGGTAAGAGTGAGACCAAAAAATTTTTTTGATGATGCGCCGCAGGCAAAAAAATTTTTTTTAGAGCCACGGAGGCGAAAGAAAGTTCCGGTTTTTGGGCAAAAACTTATTCAGTATTTGCTCAGAATTGACAAAAACCTCTAATTTTCAACAAAAACTTGGAAAATTTCTTTTGAAATGGCAAAAATACGTACTTTTTTTGGAATTTTTTTTGTTTTTCGGTAAATTTTTTGAGGAAAAAAATTTTTTTTTTTTGTTTTTTTGTTAATTTTTTTGAGAGCAAAAAAAAATTTTTTTTTTTTTGGTAATTTTTTGGCTCTGGGACGTTTCAAAACAAGACGTTTCAAAACTGGGACGTTTCAAAACTGGGACACTTCAAAACTGGGACGATTCAAAACCTGCCACTTCAAAACTAGGACGGTTCAAAACTTTGAGTGCAATTGTGCGTCACGGTGTACGCACTAGTGACACCAGAACACACGCACATTAAATGTTTATTTTCGTTTTGTCATTGTTTTAAACTATTTTCACGTACTATTCATTTTCTTTTTTCGTTTTGTCATTTTTCAACTCTCTTCACGCGTTTTCCTATCGTTTCGCTTTTTTTTTCGTTAAATTTATCGGAAAATTTACTAAAGCGTTTTACCGGTAAAGCACTCGACAAAATACAAAACATGAGCGACCAAATTTAAATACCGGCAAAAAATTATTTTAAAAAAATGCGAAACGAGAGCAAAACGCGTGAAGAGAGTTAAAAAATGACAAAACGAAAATAAACATTTGATGTGCGTGTGTTCTGGTGTCACTAGTACGTACACCGTGACGCACAATTGCACTCAAAGTTTTGAACCGTCCTAGTTTTGAAATGGCAGGTTTTGAATCGTCCCAGTTTTGAAGTGTCCCAGTTTTGAAACGTCCCAGTTTTGAAACGTCTTGTTTTGAAACGTCCCAGAGCCAATTTTTTTGGGGGACAAAAAAAGTTTTTTTTTTTTTTGGTAACTTTTTTTGGGGACAAAAAAAGTTTTTTTTTTTTTTGGTAATTTTTTTGAGGACAAAAAAAGTTTTTTTTTTTTTTGTGGAAAATTTTTTTTTGTCCCACCCCTGTTCTGAAGGGTGGGTGGGGAGCTCTGGATGTAGGCTCCGTGGCACGGTGCCACAGAGCTCACCGGCTATTTTTGGTTGTCTGGATACATGTGCTCATTGAGCATCTTGAGTGAAATCAAAAAATGGAAAATTCAAGAAGTCTAGAAAATATCCACGTCCCACCCACGTCCCATCCGTTTTTGATCCGTTTTCAGTCCACGCTCCCACGTCCGCATCCTATCCGTGGGAGCGTGGATCCTAATAGGATCAAAATCGGATACATATAAAATTCCTATAAATTCCACGTCCCATCCGTTTCGGATCCGATATGGATTTGAAGCCCTTCACCTGTGATAAGAAAGATTACGTCTTCCTCAATTCGAGACACCTCGTCAAATGATGCGCATTCGGGTCTCGCCACGACGGTGTATACACACTTGTCGATTTACGTGCAAAATTGAGTTTTTTATTTTGAATTTTACTAAATCCAAAAGTGTGCATGGATTTACTAAAATTCAAAACGAAAAAAACTCATTTTTGCGCGTAAATCGACCCGAATGCGCACCATTTTATGAAGTTTCTCAAATCTAGGAATGAGTGATAAATTCAATTCAAAAAATATTTTTCACTGATTTCTTGATATGTAAATTTTGAAAATATCGTTTCGAATCAGAAAGATCGCGAAAAAAAAATGTTTTTTTTTTTTTTTTGGAAAAATCCAGACATGTCGTGGGCCGGGCCGGACCAATGGTGAAATTTTGTCGGCCAGGCCCGGCCCGGCCCGGTTGGCCCGATCGGCCCGGAAAATGTTATAATAAGTGAAATGAAGAGAAAATATCTGCTCAAAAATAAAAAATGTAATCACATTTTTTTCCTGATATTTGTTCATTTTTTCGAATAAAAACGTGATAAAATTTGTCACTTCGCCACGAATCCATTATAACAACGAAATTACTTCGAATATTTGTTTTTAATTGAAAAAAAACGAAAAAACTTACGAAAAAAAACCGAAATAAAAATTGATCGGGCCGGGCCGGGCCGGGAAAATTTTCTACCGGTCCGGCCCGGCCCGGCCCGGCCCGAATTTCGACATGTCTGGAAAAATCGCATTTTCAAAATTCTGCGTACTGTCATGCCATTCTATTAGAGGTTCCTTTCTGAATTGTTTTCAATTTTCTTTTCGGCTACAGTATGGCCACACAATGAAAAACGCTGAAAATTTTCTTCGAAAGGCTTGCGATGAATACAAATTTTTAAAGTGTAATCCTACTGTAACCGGCAAGAATATTGAAACGATAATAAATATTTCTCCAAACAATATCTTCGTCTTCACTACATTGCCTAAAACCGTCCGTTACATTTCGCATGACTAACCGCCGTGTTACAGAGACGGGAAGACGAAGGCAGGAGGCCGCGAACGATCAGTCGCAGCCGCCTTCGCTGATGAGTAATCGGAACGGAGGCGACTATCAGGAGGTAATTGAAACTCTTCGTCGCACCCAACTCATCTTCGAGGAGGACGACAACACGGACCGCCATCAGAGCCACTCCCCAAACAACGACGGCGACGAGATGTCCAACAATCACAATAGTCCAATCGGTGAGTACTTCTTCAAAGTTTAAAGCTAACTGCAAAACGCATCTGCGCGCAATTTCCCTGCCCGTGTCAAGAGCATATATGTGAAGTCCTCTCGACGAGCCTCTTCCATTGACCATTGCGTGTTTCTCAGTCGTCAAGCTCTGCGTTTCCGTCGACCGGATGCACCTTGTCGTTTGGACAACTAGGCAGTCATCAATCAGACGACGGCGACGGAAAATTTTGCCATTTACAATTAGCTTCATGTATACATATTCTAAAAGATAATAGGAATCCGATTTGCTCAAATCAAATCTAAGATGAAATCGGCATATGTATCGTAAACTTTACGACTCTTCGCTCTTGTCGCCGCAGCCGATCATTGATGGAGACGATGCAACAACGTTGCAGCAGCAGCAGCAGCGACGAAGCGACGCACGCGTATTTTTTATTATTATGACTATTATATTTTGGCTGAGCTTCCCATTCTTTATGTTGAAGAGAAGATGATTATAAAACATTGGCCTATTCGTTCACATTGTTTCTAAAAACTCGGTTTGGCACCTAAATGTGGAGTAGTAAGTGCCCCGAATTCGATATTGTGGGATACTGTATCTCCCTCGTAGAGGCAATTTTTGACCTACTAAAATTGATGAGAAAAATTTTTAACGGAAGTATGAGTTTTCTTCAAACTCGCGGTTCTAATTTTTTACTTTTCAGGAAACGCGCCACCCGTTCCGGGCATTCCTCAGTGTCAGATGACTATGCCGCCAAGAATGTCGCCTCCTCCCATCTTGACCCCAACTGGCAGCGCCTCCTCGGGAACTGTTCAACAAGGAAAAACGTTTGCACGTGTGCAGGGAAGCTCTCCAGGAAGTATGTTTTACTTTTCTGAAAAAATATGAATTCTGTTGACCATTCCCTTCCATTTTGAAAGAGTTTTTGAAACATTTTGAATTTTGAAAAAAAAAATTATTACGAAAATCGAGTGAGAAGCAAACAATTTGTTACATCTTTTCCTGAAAGTTGATGAAAAGAAAGAATATGGCGGCAAAAAATAGTGCACCATATGCGAAATGACCGGCGTCGGATTTCTGCAAAATTTTTGCTGTCTCTCTTTTTTTAATTTCACGGTCAAAAAAAAGATGGGCATTTCAAATTGGGAATCGGAAGTTGTTTGGCTTACTGATGAAAACAATTTTTTTGCACGAAGTAGCAAAAAACTGCGCAAAAACTCGGAAAATGCTCCCTCCGATTGACCTGAAATTTTGGGAAATAAGGGCAAAAATACTCTTGGACATGCTCGGAAAATTTTGGACGAAAATATCGTTTTTAAAATTTTCAGAAAAAATAAAATCCCATGGAACTGGTAAAAAAATTTTCATGAAATTGGTGAATGAAAAAAAATTGGTGCTACCTCGGAATAGAACTGACGCGTAATAGAACTGTAGCGAAATTGAACTCGCTTTGGAATAGAACTGTAGTGAAGTTGAACTGTAGCGAAATAAAACTGTTTTGGAATAAAACTGTTCGGAATAAAACTGTAGCGTTTTGGAACTAAATTAGCAATGGAGCGCGATTGCATTGCTTGCTCACTCAAATATTGGAATTTCTCATGCGCGTGTTTTTTTCAACAGTTTTATATTTGAGCTATTCATCAAAAATGGTTTGTTTTGTTGTTTTTTTGAATAAACTTTTATCATTTTTTTCTCGGCCCGCCTTGACGGCCAAGCAATGCAATCCCGCTGCATTGCTAATTTAGTTCCAAAACGCTACAGTTTTATTCCGAACAGTTTTTTTTCGCTACAGCTCTGTACCGAACGGTTCTATTACGAAGCAAGTTCTATATCGCTGCAGTTCTATTACACTTCAGTTCTATTCCAAGGTAGCACCAAAAAATTAGATTTTCGTATTTAAAATTTTCTCAAATATTGAATTTTGAAAAAGTGAAAAAAAAAACCAAAAAATGTTACTCAACAGGGCTCACGGCGTGCTGGAGGCTACGTTTTTATAATTATTTTTGGAAATGAAATTTCGGAGGTCATCTCTCTCAAGTCTCTACGTCTCTAGTTTTGCACGCACTTAGCTGAACTTGGCAGAATGTCACTTCGGAGACGCAGAAAAAATGCCACAGGGCGCGTTTGCCGTTACGTAGGTTCTAGCACGCCGTGGGGCCGGGCGTAAAAATAATTTTTACAAATTTAAAATCCCTAAAAACCGTTTGACAAAAATTTAAAAAAGTTCCGATTTTTGGGTTAGTTTCCGTATTTAAAATTAAAAAATACGTTGAGGTTTTTCAAAAATCATCTTGGATAAATTTTGCTGTACCGGGAGGATTTTTTTTTCAAAAACTTTAAGAAAAATACACTTTTTTTCGTATCAAACTGAAGGATTTTACGGAAGCGTTCAAACTGTCCATAACAAATTCCCTCTATTACAGTAACACAAGTATCGACACCAGCTGCCCAAGCGATGCAAAGTGTTGCTCCACACATTCCAATTGTTGGCGCGGGAGCCGATGACAGTAGTGCAGAAATACTATCAGTTTTCGAATGCCCCGTCTGCCTCGAGTACATGCTTCCTCCATACATGCAATGCCCTTCTGGACATCTCGTTTGCTCCAACTGCCGCCCGAAACTTCAGTGCTGTCCAACTTGTCGTGGACCAACTCGTGAGTTCTTCCTTGATCTGAACTTTCCCGAATTTTCTCTTTTTTCAGCATCCGTTCGCAATCTTGGTCTCGAGAAGATAGCGAATACTGTCCGCTTTCCGTGCAGATTTTCAAACTCTGGATGTCCTCTCAATTTTCATCATATTGATAAAATTGAGCACGAAGAGCTCTGCGAGTATAGACCCTATTCATGTCCATGTCCAGGAGCCAGTTGCAAGTGGCAAGGAGCTCTATCTGATGTGATGGATCACTTAAAACGAGTTCACAAGAGTATAACAACGTTGCAAGGAGAGGATATCGTTTTCCTGGCCACTGATATCAACTTGCCAGGAGCTGTCGATTGGGTCATGATGCAGAGTTGTTTTGATTACAACTTTATGCTGGTTCTTGGTGAGTCTATTCTTTTTAAAGGATGTGCTGGGGAAAATGCTTCAAAATGTTTTATTGAGTGGGAGATTTACGAAAAATAACATCGAAATCGCACAAAAAAATTTCTCTGATTTTTCCAACAAAAAAAAAACAAAAATAGAAAACCACGGGGAGTACACGAAGTCGTGGTTTCCTAGGCCAGCGCTGACGTTTCGAAACTTTTGTGCATTTTTGCGGCATACTAGTGAATTTGAATTCCCAAAAAATCTTTACTATTATTAAGCACTGAAGTTTGTCAGTATGTGTGTGAGATTTCATGTCACCAACTTTTTCTCCTACTTCTAGCGGACCGATTTGCACCAAACTTGGCTAAGCATTTTGAAACACAAGGGGCATGAGGCGGCCGAAGTTTTTTTCAGAATCGAACAAGTTTGAATGGTAGCATACTATATGCACTTAAAATTTTCTCGGTTCCCACTTCTCGCGAGTTCACACGTGTGGCGTATCAATCTTCTTTTTTTTTTAAAGTCTACCAGTCGCGTCCGAATGTACTCCACCAGGGCGATTGATTAGACAGCGCATGTGGTCAAGTGGATAAGCGCTTTGGCTGTGATTCTTGATGTTTTTTGTAGGCCGGGGATCAATACCTTACTTATCTTTATAGTTTTTTGTTAGGAATTTCGTGTTTTTTTTATCTTTCAGAGCTGCAACTTTTTGGGAGACATGGAAATCTTGAATTTTCAAATGAAAGCCATCCTTTTCTATCCTATAACAGGGGTGTGTTGAATTGATGCGGAATAAAATGTTGAATAATACTAGGAGAAACTCTTCTGAAAACCGAGGGAAAGCACTAAATTGGGGAATTCAAAACCGAGAAAATTTCGTCAGTTTACGTTTTGTTTTTCTACGGTTTTGGAAAAAAATTTTAGGAAAATTTGCGAGAGAGTCAGGGAAAAATGGTGGAAACGAGAAGGAAGTCTGAACTTCCCGCCACTTCGTGTACTCCGCACGGTTTTTTTCTTTGAAAATTTAGAGTACGGTGGTTATTTGATGGTTCTGTGCAATTAATCAGGAAACAACTACCAAAAACTGTTTTTTTTCCTGCATGGAATAGGTTCGTAACACAATTATAACGCAATGAATTGTTTAAAAAATTGGTAGATAGGAACAAAATAACATTTAAATTTTAATAAATTCAATTTTGGGGTGCTACCTCGGAATAGAACTGACGCGTAATAGAACTGTAGCGAAATTGAACTCGATTTGGAATAAAACTGATCGAAATAAAACTGTTTTGAAATAAAACTGTTCGGAATAAAACTGTAGCGTTTTGGAACTAAATTAGCAATGGAGCGCGTTTGCATTGCTTGCTCATTCAAATATTGGAATTTCTCATGCGCGTGCTTTTTTCAACAGTTTTATATTTGAGCTATTGTCGGACCGCCACGTCGGTCCAACGCGCTCCGCTGAACCCAACGCTGTGCGATTTTCATTTTGGTTTCCAAATCTTTTCATTTCACGTATAAATTCAACGTGAAATTAAATCATTTGGAGACCAAAATGAAAATCGAATAAAGTTGAGTTCAGCGGAGCGCGTTTGACCATTTTGGCGGGCCAACGATATGCATCAAAAATTGTTTGTTTCGTTGTTTTTTTGAATAAACTTTTATCATTTTTTTCTCGGCCCGCCTTGACGACCAAGCAATGCAATCGCGCTCCATTGCTAATTTAGTTCCAAAACGCTACAGTTTTATTCCGAACAGTTTTATTCCAAAACAGTTTTATTTTGCTACAGTTCTTTACCGAACAGTTTTATTCCGAACGGTTCTATTGCGAAGCGAGTTCTATATCGCTGCAGTTCTACTACACTTCAGTTCTATTCCGAGGTAGCACCAATTTTGGTGGTTTGCTAATTTTCCTGTAAAACTTTTTTTTAAGTTCAGGGAGACTCGCGCGTCCCAAAGCACACCCAGAAGGTTTTTGACGGCGACAGCCGGCAACAACCTTCTGGTTATAATAATTGATAAAAACGAAAAATAAAAACCAAATGCGCATGTGTTTTTGTGTGAATTGGCGAAAGACGCTACTAAAAATGCAAAAGTTTCGATACGTCCCAAAGCACATTTTTTCACTATTTTTTGATAAATTATTTACAAATCGGCCAAAATTGCCCCAGCTCCTGCAAAAATACAGAATTTGTCCATTTCAAAAAAAAAATTTTTTTTCGAAAAAAAAAAGAGTCCGCGACTTCGTGGGTGCAAAGGTAGCACGCGATAGCCGAGTGTACAGTGTATTCCCCGTGGTGTCCGTGAGAAATTTTTTTTTGAAGTGGTATTCGTAAATTCCCACCCAATAAAAAATTTCAAGCCACTATTCCCTAAAATTATGAATTTGGTTGTGGCTAAACAAATGTGTTCAGAGAAACAAGAAAAGTATGATCCGGCGCAGAGCACTCAGATGTTCTACGCTGTCGTCCAACTGATCGGATCGAAGAAAGAGGCCGACAACTTTGTCTACCGTCTCGAATTGTCAGCAAATCGGAGAAGAATGTCATGGGAGGCCACGCCTCGGTCGATTCACGAAGGAGTTGCATTTGCCATTCAACAATCAGATTGTCTCGCTTTCGATACCAGTGCTGCTCAACTTTTCGCTGGTAAACATTTATTCTCATTTTAATCGGGGCATTTTGCATTTTTTGTCAAATTTTCCTTTCCTTTTCTGCAGCAGAAAGATGCATTTCGTCCAACTGCAAAATGCACTTTTTGTCAAGAAATACTCGAAAAATGCAATGAATAATCCTTTTGCATTTTTTGTCATTTTTTTCTTATTCATTTCATGCCGAAAATGACCAAAAGTGTATTTTCTGCATGAAATAAATAAGAAAATTTTGACACAAAATTCAAAATGCATTAAATGAATAACCCCATAATATTTTGACACTGTTTTTTAATTCAAGAAACTTCGAAAAATTCCACAAAATATGGCGAAAAGACGAAAGTACGCAATCACCATGTCGCTATTTTATTGTTTGCAAAACACGCCCCGTAAAAATTGTAAATTTAATTTTTCAAACATTTTCCAAAGTTTTACATTAGACCAACACTGCGGTGCCGCAATTATGCGAAGGGGTGGGGTTTAATTCCTGTTTTCATATTTATCCGACACCCTGACAAAACGAGAACAAAGCTCCGCCCCTTTTGCGCCACGAATTAAAAAAAAATACTGAAAAACAATGCCGCAGACTTGCGAATCGTGTCTTGCCTTATCCCGAATACGCAAACACCAATAACCAAGTTTATAAAAACACGGCGTGTTGAAGAGTGCATCGTGAAAATGCGCTCCACTGCTCACACAGATTTGAGGAAACGGTGTTGTTACAGATTTGAAACGGTTTGGATTTTCGAAAACGAGGCGCTGGCGGAATACGTTTTCTGCATAAAATAAATGGGTGAATATTGTTTAAATGTTTAGAATTATGCAAAAGATATTAACCCATAAGAAAAAATATATAAAAAATTGCTGCGGCGCCGCAGTAACGACGTTTTGAATACGCCGTTTCGCGCAATTTTTTCTCGAGTGACGTGGCAACTTTCCCGCGAAATTTAAATTTTAATTTTCATGTACCTCTCAACACCCCGTGAAAAACGACAATAAAGTTTCAAAAAATAACGTTTATTTTGTTTAGAAAACGGAAATCTTGGAATCAACGTGACGATCAGCCGGTTAGACGCTCCACAAAGGTAACTTTCTTTTTTCCATCATGGGTGGGACCACGTAGCTTCATTTTGTCGAAATCGCGCAGCTCTGCACGTTTCCGATAGAAGCTGTTTTCCAGAAACGGCAGTCAGCAAAATCTTCTGAACATGTCCAGTAGTAGCAGCCGCTTTTTCAGACGTCATGCCGCCGAGATGGAAGCTGGCGATCTGGAATACGACTAGAGACATGTTATTCCACTTCTATCTACCTCCACGTCTTCTTCTTCTTCTTCTTCTTTTTCTTCCACCTCTTCTGTGTTGTGTATAAACTTCCTAGTCTGAATTTGTCACTTTTTCGTCACCCATTCTAACCCCATCCCGTTCCCCCAATGATTCAGTTTTACCATTACCGGATGCTCAGATGTTTAAGCTCCCTTCCAAAAAAAAACATAGCTTTCGTCGTTTTAACATGTCTATTAGTGATTTCTTTCTCTCTATTTAGTATTTAAGTAGATGAGACAATTATCGAGTATTTTTTATCGTAGAAGTTTCCAAAAAAAGAAAAACTTGGTGTCCCTTGTCTGTATAGCATATCCTTCCATTACCGGAATGGATTCAATCGATTACGGCTTCCCGTCTTTTTTGTTTCTTTTCATGTTTTATATTCATTACTTTTAATTTGTTCATCGCGAGCTTTCCCCTTGTTGTTTCACATCTTCGGAAATGTGTAATAATCATGTTTTTTCTCCTCTTCTCATCGCCTTATTTCTTTTTGACGCCACGTTGCATAAAGTTCTTGTAAATGTCAATTAAAAGCAAATAAATAAAAAGTTGTAAAATGTGATAATTTCATTTCTCACTTTTCGCACTCCACAGATTTCCATTTTTTCACTGGCAGAGTTTTTTGAAAAATGCAAGAGGTATTTGAATGTTTAAAAATGTTATTTATTGTCTCGATGTTCTGTCGGAATAGAACTCGCTTAAAAAATAGAACTGTATCAAAATATAACTGTAGCGAAATAGAACTGTAACGAAATAGAACTTCCTGAAATGGAGCTGTACAAGAAGAACCGCTGCGTGAAATTGAACTCAATAACCCACAATGTACAACTGGATATTTTGTCGTGCTGCTCTAGCTTTTCTGGGTCACTAAATCTCTACTTCAGGCAATTCTATTCCGAAACAGTTTTATTTTGTTACAGTTCTATTTGGTTGCAGTTTTATTCCGAAGAGAGTCCATTTTCGCTAGAGTTCTATTCCAAAATAGCACCCAATTTTCTTGACGGCTATAGTAAGCAGTGGCGCGAAATCTGAAAACTCCGCCCTTTATGGTGCGTCCAAAAAAAGTGAAAATGGATGTCCAAAAATGTTTTTTCAACTTTTTTCTGATTTGGCCCGCCGCGCTTTCGGTGGTGCGGTCGCACTGATTTCACGCGTTCTCAATAGCAAACGCAGTGAGAAAAAACATTTTTAGACACCCATTTTTACCTTTTTCTCGGCGTACGTTGGAAAAAAATTTAAACTGCGAGGGCTTTTTCCTCGATAAAAACTGATTCGAAGAGGGGACGCAGACAAGCAGAGTGCGAGGATACTGTTGTTTTTGTAGCAAACTCTCGCCGGAGAGACGCAGACACTCAGCGGAGCGCATGGCCAATAACGTTCCGGCCAGCACGCCGTGTTTTTCTGCTTTTTTTGGACACACCATCCGGTTTTTCAACTGAACGCCTGAGTGGACGTGTCTTTTTGGCATCTCTGCGTCTCTTACAAATTTTGCGCAGAAGCATATGGTATATTGTCCATTCGCGAAAAAAGCAAGTGCGCTCCACAAATCTTAGTACTTCGTGGATTTCATTTTCGTCGCTAAATTATTTCAATTCACGTGTAAATTCAACGTGAAATGAAATTATTTGGCGACGAAAATGAAATCCACGAAGTACTACGTTTCGTGGAGCGCACTTGCTTTTTTCGCGAATGGACAATATAAGCGGAAAGAAAATTTAAATTGGTATTCATTCATATTGTATTTTTAATCAATTTGCTACATGAAAAACGAAACTCCGCCGACGTTTTTGTTTAGAGTATTTTGCAGCAGTCGTTCCCACCTTTTTTGCTTGAAAATGTTTCCCATATTTTATTTAATGAATCGATTTTAAGCTATTGGTTAATTTTCGATAATCACGAATAATGAAAAAGTAAAGTCGCACGACTGCTTCAAACCGAAAAGTGGGCGTGGTTTCGTTTTTTCATTTAACAACTCGATTGAAAACACAATAGTTGCAATGTAATTGCAACTTTAGGGACAATTAAATTCGAATGAACTGATGAAAGCGTTAAACGAAGTCAATAGTCAGAAAACGGAAAGCCATTTCCGGTTCTACGTCTTCATTGGAATCGCGGTCGTCATTGTCGCTTATTTGATTGCGTTGCTTAACCGAGAGTCGCTGTGCAATCATTTACGAACTTCGGATTCCGAGCACTATTTTCCGGGTTGATTGGATTATCGAATATTTATTAATTTTTTTCTCGAAATGAATTTTTTAATTTTTCCAACAGAGCAAGTTTGCATCGGTATACAAGAATGAAAAACAGAGATCGGAAAAATCATTAGAAATAATTCTCATGGTGCTTCTTTTGTTGCGAAGGTTGCTCACAAAAGAAGAATCGTTCGCATATCATATTCAATTACGATCTATTGAACTTTAGGTCTGAACTGACATTTGTTTTGTGCTCAAATGTCTTTTAAAGCACACTCAGAAACGAGAAAAACGCGCTGCCGTGTACACCGAATCCCTTGTCATCATGTAAGTAAAAACAGTGCAAAAAAAAGAGAAAAAAAAAACAATTTGAAAATTGGCCACCAGTCTCAACAGGGGCGATAGAGCGCGGTTGACTCGTTTCTTAGACCAGAGTACAATATTTTCTAGGTTCAGCCAAGTTCAATAGAGCGTATTAGCGTTATACATTTCTCAATTTACAAATCACAATTATATTTAATTAAAAACGTCTAGTCGGAAAGTATGCACCATCAGCACTCTTCGCCTTCATCGGCCTTCCCAGAAGATCGCCAGGAGTTCCTCGCGAAGTCGGCGGTCTCATCATCCCTACAATTATTTCAGCTAACACCCTTTTTCCCAATTTTGCCTTATTTTCTGCCTATAAAATCTTACCGGTTTCATAGATGGAGCGTCCAATAAACTGCGACAATGGATACTGTCCTAATCCGGTCGGCGGCATTCCCATACCGAACGGATTATACATAGAGGCTGAGCCACCCGGACCGGTTGCGCCTAAAAGAGGAGGAAATGAGAAGACAAAAAACAAGGAGGAATAAGAAAACTGACAAGTTCCACAAGAATGGGCACACGCTTGACGCATCATCATCGGATTGGTGGCGCATTGGCCTAAACAGTAGAATGAAACGATTAAAGTTGTTCGGAAATAGTTTACCTGTACTTGCCCATACTGAACATTGCGGACTGATGTCCTGACATGCTCCTGAGCTACCGTACATTCCCGGAGGGCCAATCGGACTGCCACCGTATCTGCAAAGACTTCTTGCTCTCATGGAGGGAAGGCCGCGACAGTCACGCTGGATTTGGTTATCCTCGGTTCTGACAAACCATATAGAACAAGAAACGGCAGATTTTAAATGGAAAAAACTCACCCGAGCATTGGGCCACCCATCATTGGGTCAGGCATGAACGGCATTCCACCCATCCCGCCCATTCCGCCAATGCCACCCATTCCGCCAATGCCACCCATTCCTGGATATCCGCCACCGTACGGTCCGTATTGAGCGTTGGAAGATGAGAAATACAGTACTGAATAATCTAACTGTTGAGAATAATCTTTATTTTTAATTATTAAGCGTTGATGTTTGTAAGTATGTATGTGAGATTACGTGTCACCAGCATTTTCTCAGCTCCTACTGGACCGATTTGCACCAAACTTGGCGAAACATCTTCAAACTCAAGGGACCTGAGGCTTCCGAAGTTTGGTGCGAATCAGTCAATTTTGAATACTAAAGGCACTAGGGGTCTTTTAACTGTTGCACCGGCGAATGCCGCCGAGAATCTTCTAATGACATTCAAATAAATAGCTAGGGTTTCATTATACAAACTTTATTGTTTTTTAAATTTTCTAATTGAAATATGTAAAATTTTTCAAAAGGAATTGTTTATTGGGCAAAAAGAAAACAAAAAGACACTCACCTGTGAAAACGAGCGTACGTATCAACATGTTTGGCAGTAAAAGTGATTCATTCCCGCTCGCACTCTTTTATATTTATACATAAATCCCTTGTTCGCCAACAAGCTTCTCGCTATTACCACTTTTTCAAACGAGTTATTCTCTCATTTTTTGTTGGTTGGCATTCAGATGTTTTGCAATAATCCGTCGAATGCCATGCTTTCGATTTTTGTTAATCTGTCCGGTTGGGCGATTTCTCTCCGCTACGCAATTGAGTAATATGGATGATAAATTATAAAGCGTTTTTTGTTACATTTACTGTGCAATTCAAAAGCTATGGCAAACATTTTTTTTTTTATTTTTCAAAAAATTCTTTTACTGCAAGTGTATACGTTGAGGTAAATCAAAAGGACTAACCTCTGGGAATCTCGTTCTTAGTCTTTGCCGCCGAACACTCAAACTTGGGTAATGAAAACTATTTATTAAAACATATGATATGTTACATATCAAATTGATACAAAAATAAAAAGAAGGAGAAAAACGGACTTTTCTTCTTCAAGTGGGCGGAAAAATGATACGGTTTCCATTAAAAAAACACAAGAGGTGTTCGCCAGGAGACCCCATCTCTCCGAACCTCTTTTCAACCTGTCTGGAGAGCGTCTTCAACGAACTGACATGGCATAATCTGAAAGGACACGCCGACAACTACGATCACTTGCCCGGAATACGAATCAATGGCCAAAATCTCACGCATCTGAGATTAGCCGACGACATCGTTCTGGTCGCCAGCAACCCCAGGGCGGCAAGCGTAATGATTCAGTAATTGGTCGAGATGTGTGGAAAAGTAGAACACCGAATGAATACTAACAAGACCAAAGTGAAGAAAAATATATTTGCCAGCAAACATAACGCACAACAACGCGACTACCTGCATCGAAGAGGTCGATGAGTCGGTAGGCTACTCAACCGAAACAACGAATTGGAGCCGGAATTTCACCGAACACGCCGAACAGCATGGGCTGCGTTCGACAACATCAAAAACACCACAGCTGCCATGTCTTGCCCGCAAATCCGAGCTCAACTCTTCGATTCCATCGTTTTACCGGCTCTCACGTATGGCTCTGAAGTCTGGACCTTTACGCAGGCACTTTCCGAAAGAGTCAGAGTGACCCACGCAGCATTAGAAAGACGATTAGTCATTATCGGAATAACGTCAGAGGAATCTGCACAGGGAAGATATCCGAGCACAATCGGAGATCCGAGATCCCCTACTAGTCATCAAGAAAAAGAAACTTGGATGGGCCGGACACATAATGCGAAGAAACGATGGCAGATGGACGAGGCTAATGCAAGAATGGTATCACATAGGCGAGAAGCGACCTGTTGGAAAACCACGAATGAGATGGAGCGACTCCCTAATGCCGCGTCCAAAGTTTAAAAAAATTCCTGAAATCGGGAGTTTTTTGCAGTCCAAAGTTCCGAATAATTTTCCAGAAATAACAGGCGGTGACAGTTGAAACCGGCGTCACCGTAGTTGCTTCGCTGCGAAACCTTCTATGTTTAAACTTGAATTTTCCCACAGTTGCTCAATTTTTTTCTTTTTTGCGGGAAAATTCAAGTTCAAACACAGAAGGTCTCGCAGCGAAGGAGCTACGGTAACACCGGTTTCAACTGTCACCGTCTGTTTTTTCTGGGATTTTCCGTGGAACTTTGGACTGCAAAAAACTCCTGATTTCAGGAATTTTTTAAACTTGGGACGCGGCATAAAAGAAAAAATATCGTTGCACTATGGTGATGTACTCAACACACATTGGTCGACAATCGCAAGAACCGAAAGGCTTGGAATGCTGTGATCAATGACCAAACAAAGAACGGATCGACAAAGTAAAATAACTTGGGAAAATCTCAGTATAGCCACCCACTACAATATAGCAACAGTATAGGCACCCACATAACTGAAAAATGGGATTTTCCGATTTTCTGTGGGTGGCGATTTTGAAATATATGGGTGCTCTTACTGGAATATATTATTACAGTTAAGGCACCCCTCAGTGGTAAAGGGTGCCTATACTGGTTTCCTAGGGAATCTTACAGAATATCCACCCTTGCACTCCAATTTGCGCACCCACACGCACGTGTGGACGCGCGTGTGTGCGGCGCCGACTGCGAGTCAAATGGGTACCTTTTTTGAAATATCGTAAAACCTGTAATTGAAGTACATGTACTTCTATTTTTCAAACGCCGTGAAAAACGAGTATTTTCAGGTTGTGGGAAATTATAATTCCAGAAAAGCGACAGATTAGCGAAATGGAATACGGTGCCTTTTGTGAAATGATCTTTTTTCGAACTGGCAAGACAATCTTTCTTATATAGAAAATATTAGATTAGTCTGTGTGTTTGTTTGTGTGTCTCACACACGAGTTTGCAGTCGACAAAACTCGAACCCACGACCTTTCGATTGACGTTCAAACGTGCTAACCACTATACCACACAGGTAAACCGGGAAAGCCGAAAAGAAGTCTTCCGGCAGCTGACGGGAAGCTGAAAGGAGAACATCGGGCAGTCGAAATCCCGAGCTTCCGGAAGACTTCTTTTCAGCTTCCGATCGACTGCCCTTCAGCTTCCTCCCAACTTCCCAATATTTTCCCCTCCCGGTCCCGTAATATCGATCGTTTTTTTGGAAAACGGTTTTATTTCCTTACAAATGATTGGAAAAATAACAATTAACAAGTTCCGTATACAATAAAAACATTAATAATATGTATCTTCGTGAGCCACAACGTCCACGGTTTTTTCGATCGATATGTCGTTCTCTGGGATGACCACTGGCTCCTCTGGCTTCACTGATTGCTCAGTGCTTGAAGATGGTTGATAGTAGTTTGGTTGACTCTCGTGTACGAAGAATTTCGTTGAACGAAAAACGGGATCTCTGAAAGTTAAAGTATTGTAATTTTATTTAGTTTTGTTACTTGAACCTACCTTTTCAGCAGAATTTTGAATTCTTCTAACATATCTTGGATATATCCTTGTTTTGATCGTCTCTTGTAACTGAAAATAAATAGCAATTCGAAAGTAATTGAAATTTACTATCTTACATATAATTTCTAAGCGACGATTTGATATGGGAGACGATTTTCGAGAAGCTCCACGATGTTTCATCAATTGAAAATCCAGCTTGAAGAACTTTGGCTAGGGTGTCGAAGAAATGTGTGTCCATCTTTGGGAATTGGGTTGCACGAGTGGATTCGGGTACTGTGTAGATTAGAAACCAAGGGTGCCGGCTGTGTATCTGAAATTTGCTGTTCGAGTAAGTAATACAAGTTTTGAAATACCTCATCAAATACAGTAATAACAGCCTCCGAACAACAATCGATTAACATAGTTCCAATGAGAATTAAGAAATAGAACAATAGAAATGTTTACCATAGAAATAAAAAAACAAAACAATATTTTCGAAAAATGTCGGCGAAGAAGCGGAAGGGAAGCTGAAGAGAAGCGGAAGGGAAGCTGAAGGGAAGCTGAAGGAAAGCTGAAGAGAAGCTGAAGGGAATCGGCTGCCCCTGAGCTTCCCTTCAGCTTTTTGCGGTTTTTCAGCTGCCTTTCAGCTTCCCTTCAGCTTTTCCCGGTCCTTCAGCTGCCCTTCAGCTTTTTTCCAGCTTTCCCGGTTTACCTGTGCACAAGGGTCACGAGAACTTGAAAGAAATAGGGAAAAGAAATGATTGCCATTTCTATTTAAAAAAAAAAAACAAAAATCAATAAAAAAAAATAAATATTTGACGAAGGCGACTTAGTCGCCACAAGCTGCAGGCTTGTTCAAAATAGAATAAAATAGCTCTCAAGAATAGTTTAATTGAGATCACATGTGGTCACACATTATTCATGAAGCTCCTACAAACACAAAACGAAAAAAGTTTATGTAAAGTTTTTTCGAAGAAAAAACGAGTTTACAACCAAAAAAATAAAGAAAAATGTAACCCGGAAAAGAATTGTGGAAGCGTTGAATTAATTACACGAAGGAACCCGTTGAAATAACCGGATAAGAACAAAAAACTTGACATGGAATCGTTCGATAATTAGACCTCTACAAAATATCCATAAGTATCTGGAGGAAGCGCTGAACCGTTCTTTTTTGATGCTCCAATATTCGGTGTGTTGGTTTTTGTATGCCAGACAAAAATTTCTCGATTTGTCTGTAATTAGAAATTAGGTACTTAAATGTCATTATTATGTGTTCACGAACGAGGTTTGCAAACGACGCTCCGATGTTCCGCAATTTTTCCACTGTTCCGCAGTATTCGCTGCGAGACCCCAGTGATAAACTGCGAAACATCGGAGCGTCGTTTGCAAACCTCGTTCGTGAACACATAATATAATTAAGCAATTTTACTTTTGATTCATATCCAAATGGCTCGATGTCTTCCCTTTCCAATCCCATATCCTCTAGAAGACAAGTCTCCGGAGCTCCAGCTCCTCGTTTACATGAAGTTCCAAATACTGCCTCTGATTTCAAAACCTCTCTCAAGTTGATGGCGAATCCAGCCATATCAACTGCGAATCGTCTCTTTGGATTCCATTTCACATCGAATGCCGTCACTTTTCCGTCAACAACTCTTGGTGCTTCCACCACAGCTCCTCCCACTAATCCAACTGCCCACAGTCCCAACTTCTTCACATTTCTGATATAATCAGTAAATAGTCGGATGTCGTACGAATTGTCGTCGTCTCCAAAATAAACGACGCCTTCATCATGGTCTTGGCCAAGAATCTGTGTTGTGTTGGATCGAATGAACTTTAACGCCATCGTTCTCTGATACCAACCCCTTCTCGGATATCCGACTGCTGTCTTGTGGGCCATATAAGTGAATGGAAGATTCGTTCTTTCGAGAAGTTCTTTTACTGCTGGCACTGTTTTATTAGCGTCTTCGATGACTATCCAGTGCAAATGTTTCACATGTGACAAGGTGTTTGCCATTCTGAAAATGCTTGTATACGGAAAGACAAAGAATTAGTGTTTACCGTAACATATCTGCAATTCGTGTGATTCGTTTATATGTCGGTGTCACTACAATTATCATCTGGTTGGTCGTATTCGGTGAGACTATTTTGAATGTTGGGGAAGTTGATTTTCGACTGAAATTTAAAGTTGAAGTAAATGAGCTTTAAAATCTAAATTCTCATTTAATTTTAGTAAGTTTTTAGGCCTTAAAAGCTTAAATAGTTTGAAATGCTTTAATTTATTTCCCACGTGGTCTCTTATCGGTTATTGGGGAACCTTAAGCTTTTTCGTTCTCTTCTTAAATGCTTGGTAGGGTTTTGTGTTTTATCACGTATTACGTATATTCACGGAATGTTTTGAGGCCGAATACATGCCACTGGAAAACAACAGGAAAACCGTTTTCCAGAAAATATTTCTCGGCATTTCTGAACTCCATGCATCATAACTTTCCGAATTTTGATTTCAAGAGAAGATGGGTGGTAGATTTTAAATAGATAAACTACTTAGCAGAACGCCCCATTGGAGACGCAGAGAATGCGATAGGGCACGTTTGCATTCATGTAGGGTCTCACACGCCGTGGCGGAAAATCAAAAAACGTTTTTATTGAAGAAATACAAATAATTTCTGTCTCAAAATTTATGAAGAAGTCTCAAAGTACTCAGTGGAGCGCGTTTTCTAAAAATTTGAATTCGCATAAATTGGAACACTGGCAAGACTTTTTTTGCCGCCGTGAATTTATATTTTCGCGCCACTGTACTGTAATCGTTAAAATTGAGTCATCAATGAAAACCCAAAAACTTGCAAGATCCCTTAACCGGTTGTATATAAGACAGACTTTTTGTAGGCTACATGAAAAATATCAAAAATTATTTTAAAACACCAAAAACTGAAAATCGCGGGTGACGAAATTTAAGATGCCCCTACAACTTTAGCCACCTTTGTAAAAAAAATATGGCTTCTTTGAAAAATGAGACTATTAGAACCAAAATTTAGAATCAACTCACAAATCTTCAGAAAACTGAAAGACCATCACGAACATGAACACGGAGAAGACAGCATAGTAACCGTACTTGCGCAATCGGTTCAGCGTTCGCATAGTCGGTTTGCCTGCAAAAATTATTTTTATAACGGTAAATAATCGCTTCAGAATAACATACCAAAAAGCCTCCTACAGTGTTTCTCGATGTCCTCTTCGCACCCCTTCTGGAGTGCTTGGGATTCCAGTAAGCCGCCAAACACTGCAAAATTGGAAACGAATATAGAGAATTTTGTTTGGGGTTGTTTATGATCAAATTGCCTAACAGTCCGTGCCACGGAGCTCACGCAGATATGTCACGCAAAAATTTTTCACGTAAATAAGATGTTAGCCAGATTTGTAAACCAAAATTAGAAGACAAAAAAGAGCAAAGTGTTTTTTAAAAATGATGCGCAGAAGAGAAAAAGAGAAGTGTGGCACGTATTTTTTCCACCTTTTGACGTTGATGTTTCTTTTCTTTTTTATTCTTTTTTTTTCGGGAAAATTCCGTGCACAACTACACACAAAAAAAGCGGCAATGATTTATAATTTACGCAGCCGCTTTCTTCAAATTGTTGGTGTTTGGAAGAAGTGAAACGAAACGTAGAAGAAGGAGAAAAAGAAGAAAAAATCATATGGCTCATCTTTTCGCCATTTATTTTAATTTTCAACTTCACGATTCGTTCTCCCTTTATTTTTGGGCGTGTACACAACCATTTCTGTTGTAGAATGTAAAGGAAAAGCAAAAACTGATAAGATAAAATGGGAAAAGCCAAGAATTCTAAACATATTGTCTTTGGCTAATTTTGGAGAAAATGAAATGCGTTATTTATCAGAAATCAGTAACAATGAAGTGGGCGGAGCTTATTTAAAAAGAAAAAGAAGAGCTGGGAAATAGGTGAATTTCAGACTTCTGAACAAGAATTCAATAGAAAACTTGGCGCTTTTGAATTAAAAAAAGTAATAATAATAGGCGAACATAAATGATTTCACCTGGTTTGAATTCTGATTTAGAAAAAAAGTTCAAAATTTATCAGTATTATGATTTTTAGTAAACAAAAGCGATGGCGCATATGGCTTAATGATGAGCCGCAACACATTTGATTCCAACTCACGAAAATTTCGGCTGATAGCCATTGAAATCGCGGCGCGTGCCGAATGCATTTGGCGCAAGCCCCGGTTTCGATAACTATAAACCTTTCTCAATGGCTTTTACCTTTTCTGCAATTGAGCGCGCATCCAGAAATAGCTATTAGCCGTTTACATAGCTATTAGCTACATATCTGCCTATAGCACCACATTCGGGACGTATACCAAACGCATATGACACACGGCCCGAGTTTGATGGCTATTAGCTAAACATTTCCTATGAAATAATGGGTTATTATCAATTCAATAATGTTCTGAACATGCCTATGGGTCGTCAATGGGACACTGTACAGGCCTCTCCTCGTACCTGACACAGAGCCCGGTCTGTAAGTTTCGCCAAGTACTCAGCTAAATTATAACGTTGCGTGAAACTTGGCTGCATACCTAGCGGGAATTTTTTCGCGTTAAAAATAATTCCCGAGCCAGCACACCGTGTGTAGAGAAAGTTCAAAAAAATTAAACGTAATATGTACGTTTTTGGTACTTTCAAATTGTTTACTGTGAAAAACCCTAAAGTACAAATGAACCAAATCTTTGCAAAAATTGTAACAGTTCATTTCCAATATCAAAAAAAGAGCATTATTAGGTCACCGAGACCTCACGGCGTGTTGGGGACTGCGTTTCGCGGGCCAACTCTCGCTTCTCTGCGTCTCTATTTTTGCACTAGTTTAGTTTAGCTAAAGTTGGCAGAACGCCACTGTGGAGACGCCGAGAAACGCGATAGGGCGCTAGTTCCTTTAAGTATTGTCGGCCCGCCAAAATGGTCATACGCGCTCCGCTGAACTCAATGTTATGAGATTTTCATTTTGGTTTCCAAATTATTTCATTTCACGTTGAATTTATACGTGAACTGAAATAATTTGGTGACCAAAATGAAAATCGCATACCGTTGAGTTTAGTAGAGCGCGTTTGATCATTTTGGCGGGCCGACAATAGGGCTTAGCGCGCCGCGGACCTAGAATCTAAACTATTATTTTAGAAATTGTCATTATAAAATGACGAATGCCTTTTAGATTTATGATTACTAGATTCGAAATCAACACCACTTTTCAGGTTGGTTATTAAATCTGATAATTGAATAACACACACACACACACACACATAGAATTTGATTGAATAATTGAACAACCGACAAGAGAACGCAATATGAAATGAAATAAAACAAAACACATAAAAACATGTTTTTTTCCGAAATTCTTTGAAAATTAAAACGTTTTGAGGATCACACACTTATGATTGAATTTTGAAGATGCCAATTCCGGCTTTTCTGCAACACTCTGCGGTTCCTAGATGATGTTTCTATGTGGGTTTTTATCTGCAGGAAATGCATAGATAACATAATTTTCATTTCATGTGTCAAAATTCTTTTTTTATGGTAGATAGACGCCCAGTGTTCAACAACACTTGTTCTTATGACTTTTTTTTCACAAAAACAAGCACAGTTCTCGATCAGACCAATTCAGGAAAGAAAGGTGTCTGGGTGAGGTGAAAAGGAGAATAGTAAAAAAGAGCAAACTGATTCGTACTTTTTCACAATCTACGGTCATAAAAACCTTCTATTCAAATTTTAGACTATAAAAAAAGAACCACAAAACAAAAGCAAATACGTAGTTTTAACAGTTTTGAAACTATATGAGAGAGTTGAATGAAGTGAAGTGAGGTGCGAATCAATCGCCAGAATAATCTTTTAACTGACTGTCAGAGACTACACACACTCTACAAGAGTGGACAGGAGAGCAGAGGAATTCTAATTCTGATTCTGATTCTAATTCAGGAACGATTATATGTATATGTCTACTATTATAGTTACATATGTACATACAAAGCCATATGTAATAGAAGAAGTACAAAAATAAACAACTCACTGTCTCTATTGGTGTTCAGAAGAAGTGTTGAAACATCCACTTGGGTGGTGGGAGGCAATGTACTCTTCTGAAATGTGAGAAATAAAAGTGGTGTGAAAGAATGAATGAATAATAGAACAAAGAGAGCTGAAAAGTGAAGGAAACTTCATGAAACAAACTGTACATGCATACTTCCTAGGAAAAAATGCGACTGTCTGGCTCTCCTGATTTTTTTCTTCTTCTAAAGGGATTACTTTCTTTGAACGGATGAAAATTGTGATAAAGTGCACTGACCGATTAAATACCATCGTTCCAGTAAAATTGGCCCTCGTCCTCGCGTTGCGTACGGAGTTACGAAGCTCCGCCCACATGGCGTGTTCGAGACTACAGTTTTGACAATTTTTAAAGCGGATTTTTCGGGCGTCATTCCTCGCGTCTCTGCGTCTCCATTTTTGCACGCGTTGAGCAAACTTGGCAGAACATCACTCTGGAGACGCAGAGAATGCGATAGAGCGTGATTGCTAGCAGTTAGGGTTTAGCACTTCGTATAATTTTCGCTTCAATTATTTCTCTTTTGCCGATTTTTAGGTGAAAACTCCAGAAAAAAAGGAAAAGGCTGGATGACGCAAAAATATAAACGTTTTTCTCCACCAATTTGTGCATTTGTCGTTCAATTTTCATTCGAATGCGACATATATCAATCTTTAATCAAGAATTTATAAAAAAAATAATCAAAATCGGTTCAAAGTAAAGCGAAAATCATACGAAAAAAGGACTGTGGGCGGAGCTTCGTAAATCCGTACGCAAACACCAAGTGCCAATTTGAATAAAGCAACCGGACAGAAAAGAATTACCGTTGGCGATCGACTTTGGTAAAATGTGAGCTTATTATTTACGAAATCTTGGAAATGTTTGTTTTTTGTTTTGGGTTAACACATTTTTTCCCGGGGCCATATGCAAGAAACTGGAAAACGAAATTTGGAAATTATGAATTTCGTATGATGATGATGAGAGACGCAGAAAAACAGACAAACCCATTTTCCGAGAAATCACGACGTGCTGGCCGGAACGTTATTGGCAATGCGCTCCGCTGAGTGTCTACGTCTCTCCGGCAAGAGTTTGCTACAAAACAACAAAATCCTCACACTCTGCTTCTCTGCGTCTCCTCTTCGTATCAGTTTAACGCGGAAAAGTGCCTGGGCAGCTAAATGCAACCTACGGTAGAAAATGCGACCACGCTTATGTCAGAATTTTGTTTTGGAAAAAAAGCCCGCGCAATTTAAATTGTATTTTCCAACGTTCCGTACAACACGCCATGGGAAATGCCGTTTTCATGTTTCATGGATCCTAGCTCTGGTTAAAATACTTGATTTTCCCATCAAAAAGTGTCGAAACCAAACCGTGAAGAACACTAAAAATATGTATAATTTTTTTCTACAAAAATTTTTTTTTTGCAAATGTTCTAGAAAAAAAAAGAGTTTAACAACTTTTTTTTCAAGTTGAAACGTATTGTTATTGTTGTTATAATTATTTAATAAACATGAAATATCATGAGATTGGAGTGGTTGAAAACAAACAGTTCGATAGTCGTAAAGATAAACTGGAACCAATTGGGAAAACGAAAACAGAATCGCATGTTTTTCTTTTAGTTTTTACTGAACAAATAAGTAACGAAACCATAATCGAAAGTGTTCTAGGAATAATAGCCGTCGCCTTGAAGATATTTTTAAAAAGAACAACAAAAAAGTCAAGAGCGTTCTTGTTGCATACTTGACAATTATGTATTTCATTCCCTCATCTCCGTCACTCACCTCGTCGTCACTCATTCAGATTTAAAAATCAAACATTATCAGCAAAGACAAATTTTAAACGTTTAATCAGCACATGGAAGAGATAATATGGTCTGGATATGAATAAATTGGATCGGGTTTGACCCACTCACCCTCTCGCTCGCTCTCTCTAGGCAACACAAAGCGCCGCATCAAACTCGTTCTTTTTTCTATCGTTTAGGCGGATTACTCGACCATTTTAACTGTTTCCGAACTTTTTTGTTTTGTTTGAGTGACAATTGCCACCAGAAAAGAGAAGAGAAGAGAGGTTCAGAGAAACTACGAGAGTTAATAATTAAATGCTACTGTTGATCATTGGTGAATGAGAATAATTTCTGGTATTTTTAGACTCTAATTGGTTTGGTTTGCACGGTTCAAATACCTACAGATAAGAAGGGACAGACCAAGAACATTGGGAGTTAAAATTGGAAAAATGACAACGTCATTGCCAGTTTGGTCAAGCCAGTCAAAACTCTTATCAGTATCGTTCAATTTTAAAGTTTTGGTCAATTTTAAGAATTTAAAATGAAAAATTAAATAAGTTAGCAGGCGAGCAGTGATCAAGCTAAAAGAAAAAAAACGTCAAAGAAAATGTTAAGAACCAGTGATCAATTCTTAAACAATTGGAAAATATGCTTGAGCACATTCTGATTATGTGAAAAAAAAACACATCTGATCTTACTTTTTCATTTGAACAAATATGAGTCAGAAACCAAAAAATCAGCAATTTTTGATCCAAATGAACTGTTTAATATTCGACCAAAAAATGATTCTGAAAATCAGAATAATAATACATTTATTTTAGACAAAAGTCTATATTGCAGATGTTTTTTTTTCGTGTGAGCAAAAATTAAAATTCCGACACCGCGAATCGGAATTTTTCGAAAACGGGAGTTTCATTGCCACTTTTAAAGGGGAATTGTCATAATAAATTTCTCAATTTTATATGTTTTTTAATGCTCTTTGCCTTGAGCAGACTACATGCATATACATCGGAATATCACAAAATGCCTTATTTTATTTTGGAAAAAAAATGCCTCTTTTTTTCATTATAAGTGAGGTTTAGAGAAATCAGAGCGAAACATCGGCCACAGTCTCTCAATTTTCCGCACTCTCTCGTCGCCAACGTGGCCGCGTCCTCCACTGTGCGAAGGGAGCGAGTTTGCAGCGCTCCGTACTGAGAATAGCTAAACTTGGCAGAACGCCATTTTGGAAACGAAGAGAAGGCGATAGGGCGTGTTTGACTTTTTGTAGGTTCTGGCGCGCCGCGGACCTAGAATCTAAAATTATTGTTTTAGAAATTATCATAGTAGAGAATGCAATATGGCACGTTTGCCTTTTTGTAGGTTCTATGTTCAGATAGCTAATGGGCAACGAGGCCACTAATACACGGGATTTGGCTGATCTGCTTGGGCAGCTACTTGGAAGCTGTAGGCAGTTACACGGCAGCTAATCGGCATTGACTTCGCAATTTGAAAAAAAAATGACAGGAGCAGAAATTGCCGAAAGTTTTCTGAATGCATAAAAATGCTATTAAGCGTCAGGAAATGTTGAAAAAATGTCCAAAAAATTGGGCAAAAATGCAACAAAAAAAGGTGGCCTGGAATATTGGATACACAAATTTCATTCACACTGTTTTTTTTTCAAGAAATTTAGTTGTTTTGTTCATTCGATCAGATAAATGCAAAAGATCTATCAAGCTCTTAAAACCAAATCACAAAAAAAAAATTAAATTTTTCCGAAAAATTCGAATTTAAAAAAGTTTTCCAACTCAGGAAATTTCGGCTATTAGCCATGGAATTTGGTGCATCTGCCGAATGCATTTTGCGAACGCCGCGAATTCGATGACTCCTAGTCTTTTTCAATGGCGAATAGCCGTTTTCCATAGCTATTAGGCATATAGCCTAAAATTCACTGAAAATGCCCAGAGCCATCGAAAACGGCTAATAGCCATAAAATTGGAGAGGTGTGCCATGGCACCGCGCCCGAGATCGCTGGTTGCTGCTAAAAATTTTCTGAGAAGTTCTGTGGCCAAATCCATAAAAATTCATTAAATACCGAATTTCGTGTGAGAAACACAGAGAAATGATTTCTGGGAAACGGTTTTCCTGACATTTTTCAGTTTGGCCTATGATTATTTAAAAAAAACAATGTTTAACTGAATCCTATTGTCGGCTCGCCAAAATGGTCAAACGCGATCCGCTGAACTCAACGCTATGCTATTTTCATTTTGGTCTCCAAATAAATTCAGTTCACGTGTAAATTCAACGTGAAATAAAATAATTTGGAGACCAAAATGAAAATCGCATAGCGTTGAGTTCAGCGGAGCGCGTTTGACTATTTTGGCGGGCCGACAATATATATCTTTTAAAAAATCCTAGCCCATCCACTTTCTAAAAAATAGTCAAAATGAATCCTCAATTTTATATGTTCATTGAACGCGGCAGACGATCTTTAAAAGTTTGGTTCTCAATTTCCATTCAAAACACAATTGGCTTTGATCAAAGATTAACACGAATTGAACAAGCGTAAATAAATAATATTAAACAATTAAAAAAATTTATCTCTTCTTGGATAGAGCAAGAAAAGTGCGAGACCAGAAAGAAGAAGAAGAAGAAATCCGGTTGTCTGTCTGTCATTCAAAAAGTTTCCATCCGACCACCGAGGCGGCTCTTGACGTGCCAGGAGAGTGGAATGAGCAAAAAGTGTCAAGTGAATAAAGAGCAATTTTCAAAAAAAAAAGAAACGGCGTGAAAGATGATCGCCAAACACTTTTTTTGGGGCTTCTTTTTCTTCCACCCGCCGGAAAACTTTTGATCATCACTAATCTGGAACACGTTTCTTTGAAAAGTGTGTGCTCATTGGTAGCGAACAGGTAAATGAGCACGCAAGCCAATGCGAGCCAATTGAAACCGAGTCAAACCGAACCGATCCCGAGAAAAAAAAAAAAGAAAAAGGAGCAAATAATAAGAGACAGTTGAAGGTGTTTCTTGAGCTCAATTTTGACACTGACTCTTATTTGCACTTTCCGCTCTCTTTTTTTACTCAAAAATTTCTGAACACCAAGAGAAAACAAAGCAGGAAATGGTGCAACATTGTTAACAAACTTTCTGGGGGTGATTTTGTTTGACTACAATAAGAGCACTGTTCAAAAAAACGATTGGCAAACTATGTATTTACAAGAAAGAGGCGAGCAAAAAAACTATCTTTGAAGATCGCGGCGGAAGCAAGTGAGCACACAATGAACACTAGAAGCTTTGCAACTTATGAATGTTGGAGAACTTTTAAAGGTTACTAACTAAAAATAAAGACATAAAAGTGTTATGCCAAAAAAAAAAAAAAGAAACGAATGGGACGCCATGAAACCGAATACGTTTTCTCCTTTTCACCACCTCGAATGCAGGACCAATCAGAAGTGGTCCTGCTTCTTTTATTTCCTTTTTGAAGCCCACTTTTCACTTTCTCTTCTCATTTTCCCTCCTTCTTTCCTCTTGTTTTGAATTATTATCAATGACCAAGCCTTCAGACGGTCACACCTTGAATAATAGCTGTTCACGAAAAGTGGAGAGAAAGTGAGAACGGAAAAGGAAAAACAAGACGTAATTTATATCACTTATCCAACTGTCTTTGATAAGCCGCTGGTGTTTCTTTTTAACTGACCGCCGCGTGGATAACTGTAGCAAAGAATAAATATAATTTTGGAAAGGACGGATGGGGCAAAATTAAGAAAATTTTGATATACATCGTATTTATCAGTTCTTGAACAATCAACTTTAATAATTTGTGATGTATGTACATGGCGGTCAACTAGACGGTTATCAGAACATTTCCTGTGCTTTGTTTGCTTTTTATTAACTACAAGCCTGAGGCCGTATTCATCAACATTTACCGTACGGTAAATGCAAAAGTAAATGAGAGTATTGACCGAAAATATTAGTTTTGTTATTCCTGAAACTATTAACGTGTCGTTATAGTTCCATGAACCTTGTGAACATTCAAAAAATGTTGTTTTCTGACGAGAAAATCATTTACCTTTCCTTTTTCATTTACCGTACGGTAAATGTTGATAATAACGGCCTCTGGTTAATATTCTTGCCGAGTGGCCGAACGAGTAGAGTTGGAAACTGTGCCCTGCACGCCCGCCGCAAGTTCAGGTTTTACTGAAGGCCACTTGAAAAGGCGACAGACACACAAATTCTACCACAATTGATCTACAGTATGACTATCACGCATGAATTTTCCTATTAAATTGCTAAAAGTTAAGAACTGACATTTTATGGATTGCAATGAAAACTTCCGTTATGATCCGGTGTGCTACGTTTTTTTTTCAAACGGAAATATGGTAATTTACCAATACAGCCCCCAGGCTGATATGGGCCCCCAAGGACCAGTACACCCCCCATCATACCAAAACAGGGGATAATTACAGAATAGCCACCCATATATTTCAAAATAGGTACCGATTTAACTCGCTATAGTATAGCCACCCACAGTCGGCGCCGCGTGGGTGGCTATTCTGGAATTATGGGTGGCTATTCTGAAAGATTCCCTAGGAAACCAGTATAGGCACCCATTACCAGTGAGTGGGTGGCTTAACTGTAATAATATATTTCAGTAAAAGCACCCATATATTTCAAAATAGCCACCCACAGAAAATCGGAAAAATCCCATTTTTCAGTTATGTGGGTGGCTATACTATAGCGTGGGTACCTATATTGTAGTGGGTGGCTATACTGGAATTTTCCCCAAAACAGTTTCCCGTCGTATTAATATAATCCCCCCTCATATGAATATAGTCCCCCTCATACCAAAATAGTCCCCCGTCGTATCAGGGAGACTTCACTGCTCGTTCCTTGGGGGTGTTTTATTGGTATTTCATGGGGGTCTTATTTTACTTATCCCGACCGTTATGATCCGGTGTGCTACGTTTTTTTTTCACGGAAAAGTATCCACCATGCACACAGCCAAATTATAACGGCGTGTATAACGTTATGAGTTGGCTGCGTATTTAACTTTAATTTGTTGCGTTTGAGAAAACGTACAGGTCAACACTGGAAATTTTGGGCAACTCATGAGCAACGTAACCGCAAATTGTCGAACAAAATCGCAAATTGTCACGGGATTCAGCAGATCTGCCCGGGGCAGTTAATGGGCAGATGGTGGTCAGCTGACAAGCAACTAATGGGCAGCTACTGCGCAGCTAATAGGCAGCTAGTTGGCGACTTGGCTTGCAAAATCTCAAGCATGCCGACGGAGCACGCTGAGCGCTTTTTTTTTCACCAAGTCTTGTACACAATTCAAAGTGGACCCCAACTACCATAGTTACTGTATTAGAGAATCTAGAAAGAAACCTCTATTAGAAAGACAGTACATAGGGATTTTTTATTGAATTTTTCTCAAAACTTTTCGCATTTTTCGTGATTTTATTTGATTTCTAAGCTTTCAGCAAAAAATCAAGAAAGAAACATTGTTTTTCGATTTTTAGAAAACCAGATCAGCACTCTTGAAAAATAGAAACGCATGCCCTTCTAATATATTAAATACAGTATCATCTACAAAAATTCAGATACATTCATACTCAACTTTAAAAAAAAACAAAAAAAGTAGAAAAATGCAAACAAAAAAAACACACACACAATTTGTCTTCAGGTTTTAAAATGCTCTGACTTTGAGATTTTGCTCTCAGTTTGGTTTTGCACTATGACGTTGCTTTATGTCACTACTGTCTCAAATGAATTTGATCTTCGTGCGAAGAATTAAAAAGAAAAAGGAGAAAACTAACTTTTGAAGTTTTTCGACGACCAATGTCAATTTAAACAGCAAGTACCATAAATTCCAATTTTTCAGAGAATGAGAATGAGAATGACGATACTGTAGATGGATGAAGATTTATATGTACAAAATTTTTTAATTATTCATCAATTAATTAATCATCTATTGAATATTAACAAAACGGTATATGATTTAGGGGAAGCTACGTGGAGCGTGGGAATTCGGAAAATTGAATTACAAGTGTTTCAGGGGAGATTTTTAGGGCAAAGCGATTATGGAGAAACTAAAAAATATTACGAGCAAATGAAAAACTTAAAAAATAAACATAAATTATTTTTTTTAAACTTTGCATTTCAATTGATTGTGTCAGAAAAAAGTCCATTTGAAAATCAGACTAAAATATAAAAAAATACTTCTTGTCGGCCCGCCAAAGTGGTCAAACGCGCCCCCGCTGAACTCAACGCTATGCGATTTTCATTTTGGTAACCAAATTATTTAATTTCACGTATAAATTCAACGTGAAATTAAATAATTTAGAAACCAAAATGAAATCCACGTAGTATTGAGTTCAGCGGAGCGCGTTTGACCATTTTGGCGGGCCGACAATAAAGAAAAATTCAAAATGGCAAAAAATACGCTAGAACTGGTAAAGTTTTTCAAAAAAAAAAGCCTCGAGGCATGTGTCAAATTCATTTGGCGCATTTGCCGCATTTGATGGCTATCAGCCGTTTTCATTGGCTGTTCTTTTTTAACTACTCCCACATTCAAAATTCCGGGCGCCGTGTACCTTGAAAGCGCCGCGACGCACATCGAAATTGCGACTGTGCATTTTTTGTTGGTTTTTTTTTCTGAAATTGTGAAAATAATGATTTTAAAAAGGAAACAAATATTATCGGCCCGCCACGTCGGTCAAACGCGCTCCGCTGAACTCAATACTACGTGGATTTTATTTTGATTTCCAAATTTTTTGAGTTCAGGTGTAAATTCAACGTGAAATAAAATAATTTAGAAACCAAAATGAAATCCACGTAGTATTGAGTTCAGCGGAGCGCGTTTGACCGACGTGGCGGGCCGACAATAAGGATATTTTCTTTAACTTTTAATGGAAAAATTTGCCAAAAAAACTCCTGGAAAAAAAATTGAAAAATTCCAATCAGGCCTGAATTCAATCTGCTTGCTTTGTTTCATATTTCAAAACTTTTAAAAAATAGAAAAAATAGTCAGGGAAGTTTAGGCAATGGAACCGCGCGATTGCCGTAAAAATAGGCGAATTGCCGCTAGTACGCAAGGCGGCAAGAGGACGGCGAGAGGACGGCGCGATGTCGGCGCGAGGACGTCGTTGCCGCGGCGAGGGATAGTAGAAGAAAGCGTCAACATGCGCTTGGCGCACAACTGCGATTCACCGCCGAAAATTCCATGAGTACTCTATTAGAGAAAGGATCCTCTAATTGAAGGGCACTTTCAATAGAAGGGCTTGGGCTCTTTATCGGCCTGACATTCAAGTTTTATCCAAGAATTACGCATTGTCTGCAAGAATTCAGGGAACAAATATTTTTCTTAATGCTTATTTCAATTTTTTTGGAAAATTAGATCGGTAGCCTTGGAAAATTGGAGGCTTCTTGTAATAAAGTAAATACGGTATGGGGACCATAGAAGCAACTGAAACGGAATTTTGAGGCGTAAATGGCAGGAACATGCAGCCAGGTGGCTAATAACCGTCGCAATCGGCTAATAGCCATCTAATTCGTGGCGTACGCTAAATGCATATGGCACCCGCCTCGAAATTAATGGGTATTAGCTGATTTCAAACCAAATTGCACGCTTCTCCTTATTCACACCCTTTCATTCCTTATCACAAATTTCCGAACCCCTTCCCCTACAATATTGTGTATCCCTTATTCAACAATTCCAAAGTAGTCATACAGTCGTTTGTCAAGCGAAACCAAATTACACACCTGTGTGATTTATCCCTTCTTTTTGGCCACCCGTTGTCGGTGGAAACTTGCAAGAGGGACGGACGACATTGATAAAACACTTTCTTCGTTCCTATTCTTCTTTTTCTTCGCCTTTTTCGTCTACTTTTGGTTTCTTTGCTTTTCTTTTCTAAAAGGTATGAAAATTCTAAAAACTCTGGTTACGCTACGCTACCAAAGTTTTATGGCCCTCCGCCACACTTTTCCAATCCAATTCATTTCAATCCATCACTGACTAGGTAAACATTCGAACAGATCGAGGAGGTAAACAGAGACCAATTTTTTTCTCGTTTATCTAGAAGACGTCGTTGTAGAGTCGAGATGATTACCTGTAGCGACACACACCTAATTACCGTTTTCCTCTGTTTTCACCGTAATCCGAGAAGTGCATAGGTGGTAATTGCGCGAGAGCTCTTTTCTCTTCTCGACGGCGTGTTCAACCATAAATAACGCCATCTTGCGGAAAAAAAGGAATTGGTGGAAAGGGAAAGTTGTAAATAAATACATAAATCATCCGAAATTAATCGAAAACTGGAAGATTTCTTTTCTTTTCTTATTTTCTCCTCCTCCTCTTCTTCTTCTTCCGGTGACTTTCCCTCTTTAAGATGTGACTCACTTTCTTACTTACCTCCCGTTATACGTAAAGTCATTCACTTTACTTATTCCCTTCTTTTATTTCTTTCTCCACACGCAACACTCCACTCCACTCTACTCCCCTCCAATTAGACGCGAAAAAACGAGCGGATACTACTCTCGGATAATTAGAGGAAATATGATATGGGTGAGCGGTTGCGTATGCGCCAAACTGGGCTGCTGGAGGCAGAAAAAGAGAAGTCATTAGGGTTATTTGCCACACTAGTAGCCATTGACTGATGAGGATAAACATTCGTCACAGATGCTAAATAAACAATGCTCCACCCTCCCCCCACAGGGTCAAATCAACATAGCCTCTTTTTCCCATGACACTTTTTTGTGGTTGTGGAGCTCCTGTTTTGAATTTATGTAGAATATATTGTAAATATAATTTGTGTTTCTTTTTGTGTCTCACGGCACCCAGCCCAGCCTTCCAAAACTGTTTCTACCTGGCGCATTTTTAAAACCCTAAGGCTCGGTCATTTTCTGACAAAAAGGTTTCGTTTTTGGATTAAATTGATGGTGTCATCCTGAATAATGAGATAATGATTCGAATTTCTCAAAAAAGTAAATTTTCGAGTGAAAAAATTATTTAATTATCCGACGAACTTGGTGGGGCATTGGACGGCGGGGGAGACGTGTGTCTGTTTCCAAACTGCATGGCGGTGGACAGAGTCGGAATCCGACACCTCCAAATGCTCGTTTAGTCTAAAAAAAAAGAAGGTAATCGCGCTTTATCGCTCAGTTTGGAGAAAAAAAAAGAATAAAATCGGATCAAATATTTTCGTTCCCTGGGATTTCTTTTCCTCTAAACGTTTTCTTTGTCTGTCCTACTCGTATGTGACAAATGCGTATATTTATCCCTTTATACTTTTTCACACAAGTTTTGTAGCGTACAGCAACCGGAAAGATTGTTTGTGTGGAATGTACACCATCTTCTTTTTCCATGCTTTTTTTCGCGCACAGTTTACACTGCTCCAATCTTACGGTACGGTTTTAAAAAGTTTACTTATTGTTAGTGTACAAAACTGTAAGAAAAAAATAAAGCAAAAACGAATACAGTGCCATTTTTTTGAAAAGTAAAACAGAATGAGGGTGGTAAAAATCAGGGGATTTTTGGGTTATAAGCGTCAAAATCTTTATTTGGAATACGCGTCAAGCACCGCCAAACTCCAAAACGTGCTAGATTTTACGTAAAGGCAAACGCGCTCTATCGCATGTCTGCGTCTCCACAGCGACGTTCTGCCCCGTTTCGCTGAAAGCTAAAAAAAATGGAGACGCAGAGACGCGAGAAAAAAATGTTTTCAAAAAGGTGGACCCAAACACGCCGTGAACTCGCGTCAAACTCGCGCCGATTAACTCCGAATACTCAGGAAATGTTTGGCTATTAGCCGTTGATGTTGTGGTGTATGCCATATGCATAGTTTATTCTGGTACTGGTGCGCCAAACTCGCGCCAAATCCGCTCCAAACTTGCGCCGATCGTTGACTAGGCTATCTGTGCGTCAGTAAAGGGTTTTACCTATTTTCAATGGCTAACACTGGGACATAAGACGACAGTGAGGAAATGCGCCCGGACGCACAACCGCGAACGATGCGGTTGCGTCGCGTGAAAACGATGTTTCTAAGTCCACGTCTCATCGGTTATTATTCATTTCTGAGAGTTCCACAGCTCGAAAATGCAAAGTGAACTGCGGACTTTCCAGCATTTCGTCTCTCGTCTCTCAATTTTCCACGTTGAAAATAGGTATTTCGTCGTGAGCCTAGTTCTGCATGGCTTAGATTCCGATGGGTCCACGGTGGATCTTTCTAGGATTAATAATACACGCTCTCTTCCTGAAAATGAATTTCCTATAAATTGGCACACCGCCAAGATTATTTTCAACGGAGCTTATTTTCTGGTAGGGTCGTAACGCGCATGTGACGGCAATTTGAGACTGTTTTTTGTTGAAAAATGTACGCTCCATCAAGGCTAATAGCCATAACGATTTTTAAAGGTACTTAAACAAAAGTTTCTTTGAAAACCAAAAAAGGCAATGAATACATAAAATAAAAATTCCAAAACAGTACATTTCCCACGCATGAGCACTTCTTTCCATTGTCAATTTCTCTTCTCTTCTCTTCCTCCCATTCATTGATATTCCTTACGGTCTGCAAGACTGGTCAGTCCGATTTCCAGGCGAGAATATTTGCACATTTTAGTATGCACGACGGCGAAATTCGATTCTTCCGCGCCACCAATAATTTGGAACAATGAACAAGAAAAAATACATTTTTTCTTGCTTAGCTTTCTCTTCCCTTTTTTTCCTTCATTCATTCATTCATTCATTCGCGCCCTCGTGTATCCGGGTTTTTCCGCCCTGCCCGTCACGGTCCATCGTTTTCTGTGTGGTGCCTTGCGGACGGATGGATGACGCATCCTTTGGTACTATAGTGCGGCGGCCATTGTTTCTTATTTCTGGTGAGAATGTAAAGGAATACAGCACAATGCTCACGCTTTCTTTTTCCCACAGTAATCTAAACTAGCAGTTGTTTTTTTTTGTTTTTTGCTTCGAAATCTATCGAATTACAATTTCAATTTCAATTTCAATTTTATCCATCTGAAATTGCTCTCTCTCTCTCTCTCTCTTTCTCATTTTTTTTAGTAGGAATGAGCCGCCCGTTTTGTCAGTTGGTCGTCAATGACAACTCTCTGCTTCTTTGGGGCTCTGATTAATCCGTCAGCTGAGTAGGGAGCTCAATGAATTCTTCCACTCGTGATAATAATAAGAATCATAATAATGATAATCCTCTTTCACCCCATTCCCTCGCTTGCCACCTCAACATTGTTGTGGACCTTTACGCAACAAATGCCCACCGTTTGTCGAGCAAGCAAACAATAAAAAGAGGTGTCCATTGATAGAAAGTTTCTCTGAGTCATTCATTTTTTTTTCATTATGCCAAGGCTTCAGTTCTCTTTCTATTCTTATTCTTATTATTATTCTTATTATTATCATGCTTATCAATTGTTCATTTTTCTCCTTTTCGTGCTTACAATAACAATGCTCTTTTCTTTTATCATGGTGACAATGAAGTAAAGTGCGCTCGTTTGATTTGTATATTTATTTGGAATTGTATTTTATTGGCCCTAGAGAACGGAAGGCAGTTATTGAAATGCAAAAAAAAAACGAGCAAAATTCATTTAAAATTCGTATTCAAAAACTTGGACATTCTATAATACCGCGTCCAAATTTTAAAAATTTCTGCAATCGGGCCAAATTTCCAAAAAAGTTCCCAGGAGCGCTGCTGCGAGCCCTCCTGTACTTACAATCGCATTTTTCCGCGCCCTCAAAAAACCTGCAATTAAAGAAAAAACATAGGAGATCTTGCAGCACAACCACTACGGTTTTTATCTGTACATTCTTGATTTTTCTGGCAGTTTTTTTGGAACTTGACTAGCTTTGAACGATATACATATGACTTCTTCCTTACCATCATTTTGAAGCGTCGTAACCACCGCAACCTTCGCAATTTTGTGTCTCCCATTTTTCCTAAAAAACAACACAATAAAATATTGGTTTTGACCAAACACCGATGTCCATACAGGCCTGTAACCTTTTCGTTTTCTTCACAACTATCTATCGTAAAATTTCCAGCTACCCTAATTGACCAATTAAACCCTAAACTTGTGTATTTATGATTTTTTTTTTTCCGCTACTGCTGCCATAAATGGCTAGCGGAAAAGTGACTTATCCGTATTTTTATAAAGCGAGACGACCTCCAGGTGGAAATACCTATACGCATAACCTGGAATGATTTCAGAGAGATTTCGTATAGCGTATAGAATTTTGGATTTCTGATGTGAGAAATAAATATGAAACGAAACGCTGTAAAAGACCATCTTAATGGCCTTTTCCTCACGTCCGTTCTCCTTCTCTCTTTTTACCTCGTTTCAGATGAAGACGTGCGTTGACACCTCTTCTGTTTGAATATAATACGTTCCCCAATCCCCATTCCCCATCTTTCAATCTTATGGATAAATGTATGTAGCCAATCGTTTTTAATTGATCAATAAAATTCCTGGGATTGAGATGAAAGGCGGTTATGGGCAAGGTAAGACGATTGAGTTACGTCAAACGGCAACATCATGTAGTACTAGTTGTAGATCTACTGATAACCAAAAAATAGGAGCGGATTTTGATGGATTAGTCAGAACAGGCAGGTGCTTTGTACATATCGAGGCGTCAATTCAATACGTTTCGTCTCGTTTCCGTTTCTTCACACAAAAGTGGCCTCATTTATCAATCTTTCTTGCCCATTTTGAGGTTTCCAAAACGAACAAACTGCCAATTATCGCGTCAAAAAGGCTTCGCGGATCGCGCCGGACCGGGCTGCGCAAGGAATACGAAGAAGATCGGATTACGGTCTCGTATTTTGGCAGAGATAATTGTTAACAGGTGGTCGAAACAGCGAAATAAGGAAATGGGACAAATTTTCGGTTGGTAGGGAGAGGCAGGCAGGTGGAAGAAGATGGGGATTATTCGTTTAGTTTAGCTTCCGTTATCAAGATAGATGAACACATCTGTCTCTGATAGCAGCGTTTTTTTTTAAATGTTGGTTTGCGGTGTTTGCGGACTAGGGCTGATTGGTTACCGTAATCCTGAAAGCTGTTTATTTCCAAATTCAATTTTTTTTTGTCAAATTTTTTGCTATTGCTTTTTTTTTATTATGAATACAGACACCAATATTTAATGGGTTTCAAAACTTTTTTCTTTAAGGTTATCTTATTTACTGTAATTGGCCGGCATGTTAGTGTTTACTTTTCATTTCAACTGATGGATGTACCAATCTCGACGAAAAACCTCCTAACCAAGCAGTCATAAGATGGTTGTAGTTTGGTGCATCAACCTTTGATTCCCAGGAAGTGGTGATGAAAATTAAACAATACCAGGGCATGCCTGGAAATTTTAGTGAACACAGTCATTAAAAACTGAAAGTTTCTCAGAAAGCGGCATCCACACAGCTATTCGAATTTTGTTTAGTTGAAAATTCGGAAAAAATACCTCTTTGGATTTTTCGCCTAAAAGATAATAATATTAATGGTTACACTAAATACACCAACATTTCAAATTCGTAGTTGTCATTGATGAGAAATGAGTAAAATAAGTCAAAAATTTTGCGCGAAAATGCGACAACATTGTTGCCATCGCCCGTCTTAACTCTTCACCTGATTAGTCACTCGTTTATGATAAACCACCGTTCTTCTCCTCTCTTCGGACAGTCTAATCCGTGTCCAAACAGTCCATGTTTCACTCTCTCTCACATGCGTTTTCTGGGCTCATTCCATTGCTCCTTTTCTTTTTGCCTGATTTTACGAGCGACCTCCGCTCCCGCCGGAAAAAAATATGAAAAAAACCAGGAGGGAAACATTTGGTTCTGATATGTAAGTGTGCGGGTGGTTTTTTATCGTCGTCCACTCTCTTTTCTTTTTTTTGCTTTTCTTTATTTCTCGTTTCGTTTTGCTCTCACTATCAGGTTTCTCATGTCCAAGTGGCGGCTTTTTGGAACACGGCAATTTGCTGCTCATTCCATCATCCTCATCATCATCATCATCTGTTTCACTATGTCTCCCCCCGCTCTCTTTTATTTCAATTCGTTGCGGATCTCAAAAATATGAAAAAGATGCGAGTGGATTCTCTCTTTCAACACATAAAAGTTGTGGAAAAAGTAAAGAAAGGCATTGGCTTACACACACAACTTGTGTACTCTTTTTAATTAGACGCGCACATATCCGATTTTTCCCAACTAGTGCAAGGTGTCGAAGTTGTTACTGCCATCATCGACAGGTGCACACTTTCCTTTTTTGTGTCTCATTTGACAGTGTGCTCTTTTTTTTTCTTTTTTTATTATTACTTTGCTGCACCCATTCGGAAACGAATCTAATTGATCATTTAGTTGCAAAATTTGCACCAAGACCACAGAAAAGTGTACTTTTCAATGCGCCTCCTATTGTATTTTTAATCGAGTTGCGACTAAGTATAATACCTTCTGATGAAGCTGTACTTTTCTGAGCGCCTACTATATTTTTGTTGTTTTTTTCTCTCACAAAGAAGACCAAAGTTTTTTTTTTATTGTGTTTTCAATCGACTTGCGAAATAAGAACGCAAAACTCCGCCCACTTATTTGTGCGCGACCACGCGAACACAGTGATATTTGAAGAGACGCAGACAGAACGGTGAATGCAGACTTGAGTTTTCATGTCGCAAGTCGATTGAAAACACAATAATCTTACAACTTATCTCAAAAAAGTGAATTCTAGACCTAGATATCCATCTAAATTTTGTAAATTTTGTTTTTTTAAGGCATTTTTAAACTATTTATTGTCGGCCCGCCAAAATGATCAAACGCGCTCCGCTGAACTCAACGCTATGCTATTTTCATTTTGGTCTCCAAATTATTTGATTTCACGTTGAATTTATACGTGAAATTAAATAATTTGGAAACCAAAATGAAAATCGCATAGCGTTGAGTTCAGCGGAGCGCGTTTGACCATTTTGGCGGTTCGACAATAAATAATTAAAAAAATGTGTTTACAGATTAAACCGTGCTTATTGAATAGCCCATCCTAATTAGTCTTATCGAGCGATGTGTCTTATTTATAAGGTGCTGTTTTTTTTTTGTTTTGTTTTTTTAATCATCTGCTTACTCTTTTGTCTGATTATACTGGAAAGTACCCTAATATCTTGTGTACAAGACCGCTTGTGTATGAGGCGGATTTCGCTGTGAGGTTCAATTTCATACAACTCAGAAATTTTTTGCCGCGGATATTTTGGATATAGGAATGTAGATACATGGCTATTAGTCATCGAATATGGTAGATAGCTTATACACAAAACTTTAAGCAAGTCGGACAAAACAAGTGAGTACACAAGAGACTAGGGTAGATGAACTCGGCTTGGAATGTTTCCTATAGCTGCCAGAACTCCCGGCCAAAATAACATGATTAAATAAAATAAGCTCACCATTTTTTTGACACATTGTGCCACCGCAAACATTTTCTAATCAGATTTAGTAACACATTCGCAGGGCCGAGCTGTTTGTTTTGTTATTCCGCTCCAGAGAACATTTGCGACTTGGCAGTCAGTCAGTCGAAATTCCGAACACGCATATTCATCCGTTTCGTCATCAGTTTTCACGTTATCTTCTTGTACAAACATTTCTCTTCTCTCGTTTCCGGGACGGTTAGTCATAATTCCGATATTCTCCTTTTGCCTCTTTTGTGCCAACCATTTCATTTTGTTTTGTTTTGTTTCATTTTTACTTTCAACCGAAAAAAAACTTTAAGCGCCCGAGCGCATTTGCATCTCATCTCATCTCGTCTCAACTCGACGAGAACGAAAAAATGAATCATCTACCGCAACCGCAACCGCACAAATCCCATTATTTTTTATTTTTGCCCCATCCAGACGCCACCGCTGCTTGATTTATGTATCATACTTTACAAACCACCACCACCAGCACCATCACCTTCACCCCATCACACCACATCGCGTTAATTTTGAATTCTAATAACGCGGCCAAGTGGGGGCCAGGGGATTGAGCTCGTCGAGGAGGGAGGGAAGAGCTCTTGAAACAAAACAGTACCTTATTAATTTGCAAATCCGTCCACCGAGGGGGAGGATAGGGCAATGCGGGAAGGAAAGGGAAGGGCAGGCAGTGGGCGTGGTTTTGGGGCGGCACACTACACGGGTCCTGAGGAAGCGGACAGAGAGAGAGGGGAAGGCCACTTGTTCGTGTACGCACTGATGACAACCTTCTCCCTGGACTCGTGTCCGTTTTGATTTAAGACAACTTCATCAGTGATAGTGTTTTAAAATTTTACAACCATTTTATGTAATTTTAAAATTTTCGTTTAGTTCTTTAGCTGTCAAGGCAAGCTCCTGACCTTCCTCCTCTTTACCCCACTTCAGAATCTGAAGGGCTTGACCTTTCACACATTCCTCTTCACTCATATTAACCATTTTGTTTCATTTTTTTATTATTACCTATTCGCCAATGAAATCGAGTGAAAACCTGCGGAATATCAGAGCTTCGTCAGTCGATTTCGTTCGTGGAAATATCGTATCCTGATCTTTGTTTTCTATAACTTTTTTGTAGCTCTCTCTTTTTTACTTCCTCTATATCCGCTCGTTGTTTTTTTCACCGTTTTTCAAAGAATTTCACCTTGAATTTTCAGCCATCTAATCTAATGCATCCAGTTCCCATATCTGAAACTATTTTCCTACTACTACTATTATTTTTCTGCACGCCGACAAGCACAAAACGTTTGCCGCAAATCTACTGGAACTCTACAAATCCACTGTGAGTCTTTTTATCTTTCTATGTTTTTGATTTCCTCCAAATCCCAATAAAAAGCACCGCCACTACTTCACCACTCCACACATATTTACCTCCAGCCCCTGCGTGGGGACCATATAAAAGAGGAAGCCGTCCCCTGTTCGGTTGGTAAGCCGAAACCAAACGATGTTACTAATTATGGTCGGACATTGAACAAATATTGCTTCCCGGGTAGAGTATCAAGAAGTACATAATCTGGGGACAGATGGTCGAGGTCTTTTTGAGAATTAATCTGGTGCCGGGATAGATAGATTGAAACCACACACATACCTTTTTCCTGTTTTCACGTGTCCTTCGCGTCTAATAGTCGCACAAATTGTTTACGACGACCCGAAAATGAACCAGACCTTTTTATGGCTGGCACTGTTTTGTTTGTGGGGAAACCGCAATATTTACGACATGAAGATATCTATCCATCCGACTGGCAACTTGAAAGAGTTTGGCCGAGAGTTTCGAGCATGCAGGTGTGGGACATAAGAAAGAAAAAGAAGAAAAAAACCTCCTACCGTTGAAGATTTTTATTACCCCTAGAGAGTTTTGATCATAAATCTCACATATGCCACGTCACATCACATGCCACATGTTCCTCATTTCTCTGCTCCCGTTTGTTGAGCCCCTCCTAATATATTCTGGTCCTCTTGCCAATCAGCAGATGTTTCTTGTCTAGTGTGACCCTTTCTACTGTACTTTATTCCATAAACACGTCAATCTGATAGCCATCTCGAACCATATGCGAAGAGCTCGGATGAGCATCAAAAGCAAAGCAAAAGCAAAAGCAACTTGTCCTCAATTGTGCTCTCTTCATCTCATGATGGTGATGGCGATGATGACATGTCGTGTATGTTGAGAGGCCGCGGCTTTCGAATCGGGACGAGGACCTCCGTTGTAATGGGCACCATGTAGTACACGACTGATTTATGAGCGTTATCGACAAGCCTCTCCCTCATTTCTCGCTTTTCACCTCCCTCGCCTTGAAATTTATGCGTTACGGGCAACAGGTTGATGTTCTGCTATGCGATGCTGATGCCCTTTTCTTCTCAGGGAATGTTTGTGGCACAGGCCCCTAGTTTGGCTGCTATGGGCCGTTTTTGCCCCACTCGCCCCACTTACGCGCCAATCTTTCCCTGATCCAATAAACTATCTGTCGCGAGTTGTGCGTTAGCAATGGCAATCAGCCATATTCGACGGCTAATGTTGTGGTAAAAAAGCAATCGCCTACGTGCTCTACCGCACGCAGAGCATGCCCGTGGCGACGCATTTCGGGGCGGCTGAAATTTTCCAAATGTCTGTGACCGTTTTTCGTTGCTTTTTCCACTTTTTCCAATTATAGCCGTTCTGACACTAAAAGTTCAATAGAAAACTGTGAAATACAACGTAAATTCTGTCGAAACGAATATTTTTCTTCCAATTCATCGATCCTTTCTGAAAATTATTGCATTTAAACAATAGAATACGTACAAACAATACAAACATGGAAAAAAAAACGTAATACAGTGAGCTTGTATAGGAAACGGCAATGGAAATTTCCGCGGTTTCGTGAAAATCCGATTCAAATATTCAAAAAGAGAAAAAAAAACAATACAAATAACTACAGTACTGGCCATAAAGAATGCGACAACTGGTTTTTTGAAGATAACTTCATGGAAAGTTAACTTTTTGACCCAAATTTCTTACTGTATCTGCAATGGAACCTCACAAAAACTTGCGTATTTGCGAATTGCATCATTCTGCAAAAAAAATTTTATTTTTTATTTTTAAAATTTTTCTCATTTTTGCACTTTTTTCATGTATTTCAGTTTTTTGTATAAAGTTGAATGAAATTTAATTGGGAGTAGTTCCAATTAGTTTTTTATTGTTTTTCAGCCATGGGCAGACCATTTGGGAAAAAAAATTTCACTGTGGACGTTCGAAAAAGCATCTTACGTGGACATGAACTAGGCGCGCATCCGAAGATACTCGCAACTCAGTTTGGTTATTCTTCCAGCCAAATTTACCGTATTTTGAAGTATAATCGTGATAATGTAAGGTTTCAATTAGCTTTCTAAACTAATGTCGACTATTCAGGATGGTGTAGTTCATCGTCAATCTCCAGGAAGACCCCGAACCATTTCCAGAGCTATGGATCGAAATATCTTGCGCGCGTGCCGAAAAGATTCTAGACGCACATCTACGGATATTCAAGTATCCGTGACGTCTCCAAATGAGCCGATGCCATCGAGAAGGACTATTAGAAGACGTCTGCAAGTTGCTGGACTGCACGGACGAAGACCAGTCAAAAAACCACTCGTTAGTCTAAAAAACCGGAAAGCTCGTGTTGAATGGGCTAAACAGCACTTGTCCTGGGGACCTCGAGAGTGAGTTAATCACATCTGGAGCGACGAATCGAAGTTCAATCTGTTCGGTACTGATGGTATTTAATGGATTCGACGTCCTATTGGCTCCAGATATGCTCCTCGGTACCAATGTCCGACGGTAAAACATGGAGGTGGATCTGTGATGGTTTGGGGATGTTTCTCCGACACTTCCATGGGTTTATTGAGGATAATTTTTGGAACCATGGACCGATATGTGTTCGAAGACATCCTGGAGAACACAATGCGACCATGGGCAAGAGCAAACTTGGGCCGATCGTGGGTGTTTCAGCAGGATAATGACCCGAAGCATACTTCGGGTCATGTCGCCAATTGGTTTCGACGTCGCCGTGTGGATCTCCTGGAATGACCAAGTCAGTCTCCGGACTTGAATCCCATCGAACATATGTGGGAGGAGCTAGAAAGACGTCTCAAAGGAGTCCGAGCCTCCAATGCCAACCAAAAATTCGCTCAACTCGAAGCTGCTTGGAAGAGTATCCCGATGACGGTGGTTCAGACGCTCCTGGATTCGATGCCAGGCTGTTATTGATGCCGAAGGATACCCAACCAAGTATTAAATCACTTTTTATAGTTACCTTCCTTTTGTTTTTGACCTTGGGTGATTCTAGAACTTATTTGTATAGATCTCCAAAAATGTCAATTTTCATGAATTTTCGAAAAAATTGAACAAAAAAATAATTTTCAGCAGAATTTTAAAACCAACTTGACAGAAAGGTTTCTGATAGTGCTGAAAAAATCTCACAAAAAATTTGGGTCAAAAAGTTAACATACCAAGAGGTTATCGTAAAAAAACTAGTTGTCGCATTCTTTATGGTACGTCCAAAGTAGAAAAAAAGCGCAAAAAAAGACGAAAAAAGGCGTCCAAAGTAACTTTGTTTTTGCGTCTTTTTTTCTTTGTTGTTTACCGCCAAACAAGCAAAAAATTAATTGTAAACATGTTTACAACTTCGTTTGGCGGTAAACAACAAAGAAAAAAAGACGCAAAAACAAAGTTACTTTGGACGCCTCTTTTCGTCTTTTTTTGCGCTTTTTTCTTACTTTGGACGTACCATTATGGCCAGTACTGTATTTTTGGCGGAATTTCCGCTGTTTAGATTTCACAACTTTCTGCTAAACTTTAAGTGCCACAATTTAAGCAAAATTACGGCAAAAAAGTGTGAAAAAAGGTGAAAAAGCAACAAAAAACCGACTCCAACATTTCGAAACTTTCAATCACCCGCCGGCACGCGACGCGGCGCGACACGCTTCGCGTGCGGTAGAGCACGATTGCATTTTCTCGAAAATAGCCAAGTGCCTATGCCCAGCATATCATATCCGCGCCAAACCCCCACCCAAGTTTCGTTCTTCGTTGTGAAATTAAAGGTCTCTCCCCGGTGCAATTAGTAGTGAAACTAGAGAAGGGTTCAGCTTCCTTTTCCTTCTTCCAAAACGAAAAGAACGAACGCGGATGAATTTATACATGTATGCAATGCAATTGAATAGTGTTTGAACTTGTGCTTCGAATTCATTGTGGCTTCTGTGTGGTGCCAAAATGAAATTTGAACGTTTTATGAAAGTTAATATGAATATGAACTTTTGTGGCATCGACGTGTCTTCGTACTCCCGTTTATTATTACGACAGACCAAAAATGTGGTAACTCTATCTTGTCCACAAACAAACACACAAAAGTGTTATGCAACACTCGTTTTTTTTTTGTACAGTAAGAGAATTGCAAACAATCTGAGCTGCTAATCCCCTTCCTTGACTGGGCTGTGGTTGCACTTTGCACCTCTTTCGGCAGCCAGAGCTAAAACATTCCGCCACAACAATTGTCAGCTGATTAGTTAGGTTGGAAGAGGAGAGAGCACTAAATTAGTTCCGACAACTCAATGAAATGCCACTTGATGTGCAAAGTGGTTTTGTTGTTGATAATTGGTTCGAGATGTCCAATTGTGTGCAAACACACAAACAGACACAGTAACAGTTGCAACTGCCACTTGAGCAAGAGATGTTTTCGTTGCGTTTAACCCAGCCCATATTTGTTCTTATATCGAAACATTGCCGGTCGAAACCGATACCGGCTCTCGAGAGCCAGCTACACCGTCTCATCACGACAAATCGGGCGTCGATTAGAACAAGACAAGGCAGCTGACGGTCGGGACTTATGTAACCGAGCTCCCCAGGAGGGAGAAAAGGCAGCTGCTGACCATCTCATTTTGTTGGACGCCTCCGCAGGTGTTTACCGTATTTCAAAAGGAATACAGGAAGAAGAAGAAGAAGAAGGGTGCGTCTCATTCTCGGTCGGTGCGGAAGATTGGGATGAGGAAATAATCCACCGGAAGCAAATTATAAATTGTATAAATATACATACAGTATATTACCCTCCTTCTTCATCTCATTTTCATTTTCGTTTGTCCATCCCATATGATATGCAAATCAACAAAAATCTAGCACCTTATTGAGGTGGGGGCCAATATATCCACGATAAAACGGTCAATTCAATTCTCTCTTCACTACAAAACGGGCTAATTAACATGTGCCGCTTGGCATCCAGGTGTCTTTGAAGTGCACCGACCGCTCGACCCGATCAATGAGGTCCGTCCCTAATCTCTCTATGCAAAATAGCCTATGCTATCCTTTCGAGTGGGGGAACGAAGAGTGTAGCAGTCTGTCTCGAACGGAAGGAAATATAGGAAATCCTTGTTGGGGTGGAGGAAGGACGAACACCACATGCTCATCACATTGAGCACAATTAGGAAGCTCTATTACTTATAAACTGTTTCGGATTTACTCGTCTCGGGCAAAACTGATTAGCTTAGCCCGCGCGTTCATCGCCCGTTACGTAACAGTCAGCTGGATGGAAACAGAAAGAGCAATGAGGCGAATCCGAAGGATCATCCCTCTCCTGATCCACATTTGAACGGAACGGTATAGGGGCAAAACATCCGCCCGCTTCCGACCCCGGACGGGAGGGGGTGGGGGATGTAGAAAATGACTGGTTCCTTTGGAAAAACTCATAACCTTCGCACGCTACATAAAACTTACCTACCTACCCGGACGGACGGGACGGCACGGGGTGAAGAAAAAGAAAAAGAAGAAGAACACAAAACTTTTGCCGACACATTTTTCGAAAAAAGGTATTACTTGAATGCGTGTGTGTGGTGATGGACAACGATACGGGACAATAGTCATGACAGGCGGCTTACGCTCTTTGTGCGTAGCGTATGCGCGAAACAAGGCAAATGAAATGAAATGAAATGGATATACATTACATTTACATGTGCATTTATGTAGTATTGAAAGAAAGAAGGAATAAAATTGGAAACATATGTATTAATGAGCACGGCGGTGAAACTGAAATTTTCTTTGGTTCACCGTGATCACGGTGGGGCGCACTTGCGTTATTCCATAACAATGATGAAATGAACCAAAAATTGAATTTTTGGATCATGCAATTTATATTGATTTTTCGTACTTTTTACAAAATTGTAAGCAATTTTTACTTTTTAAAGCTTTTTATTCAGATTGTTGCAAAATAATAAAATCAATAAAAATGGCAGATTCTCAAAATAAAAATCACCGGCCATCACGGGGTGCTGGCGACTGTCTTTTTTGAAATTCTTTTTGGCCGCTGAAGCCCCCGCGCTGTATATGCGTCGCGTGCCCACACTGTATCTTGTCTGCGTCTCGTCGCTTTCTGTCGCAAAAATAAATTTGAACACCGCCAAGATTTGTTCAATGGAGCATATTTTTGCAAATGGCAGTGGCCAGAACCTCGTGGGCCATTTTAGAACTGTCAATGCAAGTGCGCCCCTGAATATTTTTGAATATTTCAAATTTCGACACGCCATTAGACAAATAAACAATTTGTTACAGAGTGGAAAGATATGCCGCCATCGGCGACACCCTGGACATTGTGTGCCCGTTCTTCGAAGAAAACACTGAACAGCTCACCGAGGAGTCGATCATCTATCGGGTATCCGAAGAAGAGTATGAGAATTGCGAAAGACGGTCGAATTCAAAAGAGCTCGGAAGATGCACACAACCACATCAGCAGGAGAAGCTGAAAGTGGCGTTTCGTCTGATGAGTCCGAATCCGTCTGGCTTGGATTACAGACCAGGAGTTACTTATTACTTTATTTGTAAGTTACAGTATTTTATTTTTAAACTAGAAGATTCTTGGCGGCATTCGCCCGTGCAACAATTAAAACACGCTTAGTCACTTTAGTATTCTTCCCTTCAAACTTTTCTGATTCGCACCTAATTCGGCCGCCTAATGCCCCTTGGGTTTGAAAATGTTTTGCCAAGTTTGGTGCAAGTCGGTTCAGTAGGAGCTGAGAAAACGGTGGTGACACGAAATCGTCTCATACACATACTGACAAACATCAGTTCTTATTATGGATTCGTGACGTAGCGAGACAGCGTGTCAAGTTATGCGTCAGCAAATGTTGCGTCTCGCCACGATGCAGCTCTTGGCGACGAGAGAGAAAACATTTTTTGCAAGTTTTTTTTTCTCATTTTGCTGGCGCACAACTTGCAGCAACGTGTCGCTACGTCAAGAATCCATAATAATTATAGTAAAGACTGCTGACTCGCCAGCAACAAATTATGAATTTTCTTGTTTTTCAGCCACCTCAACTGGCTCCCGCAAAGGTCTCTACAATGAGCAAGGCGGTCTTTGTGCCAGCCACAACTTGAAAATGGTGATCCATATAACAGATAAGAATGGAGACATTGGACCGCATCACCATCGGCATCATCACAAAAAGACCACCACAACAACCACAGAATCTCCTGTCAAGCCGGACCCTTTGCTCACCTCATCACAACTAGCCACACTGGATACGTCGTCTGAAAAGTTGTGGGAGCAATTCTATGAAAAAGTGCTGCCGATTGAGAACACGTGGCCAGAAATATCTACGAGAGGTGAAAGAGTGACTCTGTATCAAGGAAGTAAAAAAGATGAGTATGAACAAGTGCCAGCAGAAGTCGTCGATTTTGAGATACACGAGATTGGAGATGGTGAGTTTAAGGAACACGGCGAAAAGTCAATAAATATCTATTTTCTTTCAGTGGAATCACTCTACTCGTCTTCTGGAAGTTCACGATCACAAGGGTTATTTATGCTTCTACTTCCAGCTACACTACTTTGGCTTTTGTAATCTAATCTATTTGCATAGATCTTGTACCTCACTTGTTTCTTACTTTTTGATTTCCATCCCGGGTACCATCCATCCCATCATCACCTCTTTCCCATTCACGGGTTCCCAGTGTATACCTCCCTTGTATCCCACCCATTCTGCCCAACCCTTCACTTGACACAGATTTCCTGCAAATATGCTCCCCAAAATTCCAAATTCCCTCATTCCCAATAACCGGTACATAATTTTTTTATTTTTTGAAGTAAAAATCAAGTTAAAATTTAGTTGTCTTTCTGTCTGTGATTGTTGATGATTCTTGTATTAAATAAATCTTACTTTCTCTCTCAATTCATTCTTAATTTCCACCCAGTTGAAACCCTCAACTTCATTCGTAATTTGAATAAATCAAATGAATATACGTGTTGTGTAAACACTTTACCACAATAAATCACAAAAGTGGACCGTTTCGGGCCGGCGTCTTCGCGCCGCGCGTGAAGGACAATGAACTGGAGGTGGAGACGGCTGTGCGCGAAATACGTTGTGAAGAAGCTTTTGTAAAGTGCAAATATCAAAGGGGGTTTAGTTTAAAATTTAATTGGTAATTGGGTTATTCACGAAATGGAAAAAAATGGCAAAAAAACGGCAAAAAACTGCGCGAAAACTCGGAAAATGCTCCGATTGATCTGATCTGATATTTTGGGAAATAAGGGAAAAAACTCTCCCGGACATTCCCACAAAAGTTCTGACAAAAATATCGATTTTAAGCATTTTCAGAGAAAAAGCAATAGTTCTTAAAATTCGATATTTTGGTCTGAAATTTTGTGGGAATGTCCGGGAGAGTTTTATCCCTTATTTCCCAAAATTTCAGATCAATAGGAGCATTTTCCGAGTTTTCGCGCAGTTTTTTGCCGTTTTTTGCCATATGTGGCCATTTCGTGAATAACCCCATAAGTAAGTTTCCGGTGTTTTTGCCACGTGGAAAATCCGCAGACTTTTGCGTTTGATTTTGAGTAATAAAATTTGAATTTCGCAAGTTTGTTTAAGGTGGAAAAATTGGCTGCTTACTCAGGAAATTTCGGGCAGCTAATGAGCAACGAGATTGCAGCGTATGGGCAGCTTATGGGCAGCTCATGGGCATCGTATGGGCAGCTAGTTGGCAAGTTGACCCCCAGGGCGAATGTCCGAAAATTCCTGAAATAGGCACCACACGGTACATTATTGTTTTGTATTGAAAAATGTACAAAATATGTAAACATCGAGTCGTTGAATAAAAAATTACAGGAATAAATATGAAAATCACTTTTAAATAATCGAATTTTTTTTTTGCTTTTTTGTCAGAAAATGCTGATAAATGTAATTTTTGTAAGGGAAATACGGTATAGAACTCGCACGGAATTTTTGTTGGGCATTGTGAGTCCCTGAGTTCTAGTTCATTCAGTCTATTTTTTTCAGTGCAGCTCCATTTAAGTCGGTTCTATTCCGTCCCGTTCTGAGCAATATTTGACTTCTTTATTAACCAAAATATACATAAATATTCTAGTTTTCAGGTTACGGTAAAGTTCACCTTACTCTCACCCATTTTCTCGTCACAATAGCGAGTTGGTGTCCACGCGTATGATTCATATGCCTTTGTGTTGCGCCTGTCGCGCCCGTCGTTCTTACGCCACCACCACCCACCGCCCGCAAAATGTGACATTGACACATTTGAATTTTGATTTGGACTGAAATGCGAAATGCGAAATGCGAATGAGATGACACGGCACAAGACGAGACAATATGAATCGAATCGAAACGAAACGAAACGCATTTTCATGTCAAAAATGAAATTGACACATGTTATTCCGAAATTAGTGTGTCAATTCTATTCTCTGTATGTACATAAAAATATGTACAAAACTTAAATTGTCAGTACATAATTGTATGCAAATCAATCATCTGTGAGGAGGTCATTCCGTGGCGACGGCATGAATAATTCTGCAAAAATGAAGAAGCGGTATCTTTATGTGAAAACCGGGACAGTTGTTGTCATCTCACAGCAGCTCTTCACCGACACCTAATTGACCTCCAGAGGGATCATATCATGTCTTCTGTGCGCGTGTGTGTGCATCTCTTCCTTAATAAGAGGGTTCTCGCGATGGTTATGCGCGAATGTGAAATGAAGACATTTGGCAACGGCGGCAAACGTTTGAAGTTCACACAGACTGGCGGTTGTCACCGATCAATCACCGAGGAACGATGTGTCACGAGAATAGACTCGGAATTTCAGTGAGGATCGTAAAAAAGGGGAATGATTTGTAACAAAGTCAATCTCTTTATTATAACTTTGATCGATGACCGGGACGGAGCAAGACAAGAAACAAGAAACAGGGCGAGCAGAAGGCGTTTTTTGATGATAGATGTGTGTTTTTAGACTCGTGACACCGCAGATGCTGTTGAGGAGGGCTGTAAATAAATGGTAAATAAAAATGACGGTTCTAGAGGATAAGTGACAGTACCGGAGATTCCTCTTCGTTTTCATCCACTTTTGTGAGGTTGGTGAAAAACTTTCCAGGACGCGTCGGACTCAGTTCGTTTAGCTGAAAAATTTTAAACAATTTGAAAGAATATCAAATTTATGACCATAAACAATCACCCCCACACACCTTTTATCGCTTAAATAAATGATTGAATAAAAACTAACTAAAAAGTTTTGAATATTTACTGACCGCTACCGTATTTACTAAGTAATTACAGCCAGAAAAAATTAAACACATCTCCCCCATCGTCCAATGCTCTAGAAAATTAGTAATAGAGCATTATTTGCCGGCGGCGAATGGCTTTTTTGTATACAGAAAAATTGGTTTTATTGTCAATATATTTCAATCGATTATTTATTTTTGAGCCCAACGCTCCATTTTCCGATTATTCACGCTGAAAACGTAATTTTAGATCAAAAACGAGGAATTTTCGTTGGAAAATGACCGAGCCTTACGGTTTTGAAAATAGCACTGGAAAATTAGAGAGTTGGGGTAAATTTAAGATTGTGCTTGAATTGTGCTTGTGCTTGAAAACTTGTGCTTGAATTGTGCTTGTGCTTGAAAACTTGGCAGAATGCAGGCAAATAAAAAAAAATTGTTGTGAAATTGTAGGATTGATCACGGGGAGTACACGAAAAATGCATGAGAAATGTGCCGTGTAAAAGTTCAGTTCGGAAAACACTCACGCCGTTTCTATGCACTTTCTTTTTTTTCGTTTGCTGTTTTTAAATACACGACTTATTGTTAGTCTTTGTCACGAATCGAATTGCTATTCAAACGGTATGGCTTGTTAGACCCTACGTAAAGGCGAATGCGCTCTATCGCATTCTCTGCATCTCCACGATGTCGTTCTGCCAAGTTTAGCTAAACACGTCCAGAAATGTAGGCACAGAGATGCGAGAAATGCCACATGAAAATTCGTTTTCAACAAATTTTCGAGAACGTAGTCTGGAACATGCCGTGACAGTCCTCAGCTACATATCACATTATGGCGTTACAAAAATTACTTTTTGCGATGAATCCACAATCTTTACTATTACTAATAAAATTTTTCTGTGTGTAAGTCTGTCTGTGCATCGGTATGTTCGCACTGCTCGCTCAGTCCCCAGAAGTCCGTAGGGGCCCCAACTTTGAAATCTGAGTCTCCTGAGTCCCGCGATGATGCCCGTCTTTTTCAAATTTTGATATCGTTATTTTGAAGGGTACTTTACTGTTAGGCCCGTCAACATTTATTTTTCTTCTGCGCGTTTTGCTTTTCTACAGTCGAAATAAAATCCGTCGGAAAACTCCGGGGCCGTTTGAAATGTGACATCACACACTGCTGAAGTTTTCATCTGGCGCGATGTTCAAGTGGTTTATGGTCTTGGCTGGCGTGCGGGAGGTTGAGAGTTCGAGTTTTACTGTGGTTTTTTCTTTTTTGTTAGTGATATTTTGTTTAGTTAGTGGAAATTTAGCCAAAAAAGTTAGATTCAAGTACGTTTCTTCATTATTTTGAGCTATTTTTTCAATTTTTATCTTTTTTGATTTGTCGTTCAAAGTTCATCTTTAATGTTCACCCATCTTATCTGTTTTAGTTTCCCAGCGGTTATGAATAAAATTTCGCCAATATTTCTGTTATTTTAATAAGCTCTATCTAAACAATGTTCTTCTTTCAAAACTCTCCATTCAACCCAAAAAGTTTTGTTGAAACCAGAACAAGTTTAATGAAGAATTGAACTTTTAACTTGAGATCGGGTTCGAAAATAAATAATGGGAGAAATAACGATTTCAGATAACTTAAAGTGTAAAGACGACTTTGCTTTATGAGTTTTTATAATGGATTCGTGACGGAGTGAAATTTCACGTGAAATTGGGAGACAAAAATCTCTTTGGTTACTTCTTTTTTTTCGAATAAAAACGTGAATTCGAGTATCACATGCCAGGACTCGACTCGAAGCACGGTGTGTTAGAACCTACGTAAAGGCAAATGCGCTCTGTCGCATTTATCTGCGTCGCGATAGTATCATTCTGCCAAGTTTAGATAAGTGTGTGCAAAGCTAAAGACGCAGAGATTTGAGAGACATGACATGCAAAATTTCATTTCCAAAACAATTTTAAAAACGTAGTCTCCAGCACACCGTGCGAAGAGTTTTGTGGAGTTTGAAAACATCTGATCACGGTAGTTTTTCTTTAGGTGTTCTTTCACAATAAAATTGGTTAAAAACACCAAAAACAGTTTTTTTGCTGCACTGAATAGGTTCGTGACATATTTTTTCGCAATCAATATACAAAAATGGGTTGACAGACACACAGAAAAACATTTAGTTTTTAATTGATTCAATTTTGGAGACTTACTCAATGTTTCCAATGACATACAGTAAAACTCTTTAAAAAATCAGGGAGACTCGCGCGTCCCCAAGCTTACCCAGAAGGTTTTTGACGGCGATAGCCGTCAACAACCTTCTGGTAGTAAACTAATTACCTTGTTCGCAATTGTGCCTGGATCGTAATCCAGCTCATAGCCGTCGTTATTCTCTCCTTCTGAATTTTGGCGTCTACTGCAACAACAAAAAACAAAGATTTATCATTTGTTTTCATTAGAAATTTTCCAACAAATATTCCTTAACTACTCACATTTGACTATTCCTGAGACTTCCAGCTCTAGAACAATTTTGAGACGATCCAGATTTGAAACGTCTTCTTAATGAGGGACGCTGATGTTCTTGACTTGAAATATCGGGTGCCACTGGAACCATTGTAATTTTTTCATCAAATTGTGCCAATGTGACATTGGAAACTGAGCCGACAAGAACACCGTGCGGATGATACTTTTGACTGTCTGCAGAATAGATTGGCACTGCTCCAGGATCGGAGAAGTGATCTTCGAAGAGCGATGGAGCTTCGTCGAATTCATCGACGATTTTCATGCCCGTCTGAATAAATTATTAGATTACGTATATTTCTTATTGTCAGTCTTACAAAAATATTTTTATCGATAAGAAAGTTACTCTCAAAATCATCATCGTCTTCACCTAGCGGATTCAAAAGCGCCTCTGCTACTTTCATCCAGCCTACTATGCATATAAACTCGATAATCGTAATGAAGGGTCTGATGAAAAGTTGTACTGACTCGAAAGCTTTGTTCTGAAATAGAATTTTACCATCGGAAAGAGCCACCCACTCACTGGAACTCTGGTGTATTGTCTTGTGACTAAGCAGAAGAGAAAATAGATTCTGACGGCAAAGAAAACCACCTGAATGGTACTTTTAATCAAAATAAAAACATTTTTACGTTAGTGATGATTGATCACCTGTGGATATGCGATGGGAATTGGCACCCAATCATAATTACAAAGTGTTGCGAGACCACTGCGGAATGTTTTGATTTCCTGTAAATACATTGGTGTAAAAGAAATTGATGTTTTTCTAAATACCAAAGTTTTGGGTATCTAATAAATTTACCTGTATAAGACTAATCATGCCAGGTGCACTCAAAACGTATCCATTTGCATTTGCCTTATTTGCCAACACAATTGCCCAATTTACAGGCACCCAGTACTTGTTGTACGCCAAATCAACGTTTTCCAGTTGGTCCATTTCTTCCTCTGTCAAAAAACCGGCTTTCAATATTGAATCAATGTTGGGAAATCGTCTTCGAACCCGAATTGAAATGTCTCGAAACGTCAAGATTTGTGCGAGAATCAGATATCTGATAATGTTTCTTCGGAGAAGTCTAGCTTCTTCGCACTTTGAAATTATGATGGCATTGACTGTGAGAGCACAACTGTAAAATAAAGTTTTTAACTGTGATTTCTTACTTTTTATGTTTCTGTTCAGCTCTGCTCACTTCTCAATCCATCCCATGTTACTGAATGTGGTTCTCCATCGTTCGACAATGATGGAAACGAAGAAAGCGAGCATGAAAGTTAAAGGGATGTAATTGTGTAATTCTTTATCACAGTAGTAAGCGACATCGTTAAAAGCTCTAAATGACTTACAATTAGAAGGTATTTGTGCAAGGTGTTTGCTCACTCATATAAATTATGTGGGAGCAAAAAGTAATGGTAGAACAAAGCGACAAGAATATAAAAGAAGCACCATATTAGAAGTTCCGATGAAACACTTTTCCAAATTGATCCTTTAAAAAATTGATGTTTTTGTCGGAAAATGCAATGAAAAATTTGCAAACTTGCTTTGACTACTTTTTCACAAGAGCTAGTCCATTTTTTCTCATTCAAGCAATCTATTATACTTGGTATAAAACTCTGCAAATTCGGCTCCGGGACATTTCGCAGCCAGACGTTTCGCAGCTGAGACATTTCGCAGCCGGTAAACACAATTACACTAATTTCACTTCTCTCTCAGCGGTCGACTACACAATTGGTAAACATGTTATTGATCAACAAGCATGGTCAGAGAAACGAGAGAGTGTGTATACAGTGCGTCCAATATTAATAGGACCCCCTTTGATTTTGAGGGTCTAGGCAAAACCAAAAAAGATACGAAAAATCTGTAATTACCATTCGATTCAGCATACAAATAAACCCCAGAAACCAAATTTCCATGTGTCTAGCACTTTTTTGACGCCCGTACCACACAAAAGTCACTTTTTCAAGCGTCCAATATTAATACCTCGGGATTTTAGTGTGTCGGTGATTTTTTTATTGGGTTTTCATCAGGAAACATGATTTTTCATGCATTTTCAATCTGAAAATGACCATTTATTTGCTTTTTATTGTTTTAAACAATTTTCATGGTTGTTTTACGCTTCTTCGCCAATTTTTTCACTCTTCAAATGGATCCAAGGTTGTTTCGAATGTTTGTGATAATTAGTGCTACTGTAATCAGCTTTGTTGCGAGAGTTTGATGTGCAGGTTCAGTAATTAACTTCCGAATTAAGTTTTGTCTTAAATGAGAGCTTCCATATAAGTTAGTTATCTAAACTCTCATTGGGTCGCGCTGATCACCTCACTCTTGCTGAGCAATCGAAATTGGATGCGATGCGTCAAACGGGATCTTCACTCCATGAAATGTCTCGTCTCGTGAAGAAAACCAGAAGTTAGATTCTACGTTACCTATCAGATCCGGTGAACTATGGACAGAAGAACAGGAGTACAGTGAAAGAAAGGCTAGTTTCCGTGATAAAAGAAACGTCATCCGAACCGCTTCCAACTCTTCGAAAAGTCTCAACGAAACCAAGGCGGAGCTTGGACGCGATGTCTGCCTTTTTTTGTCTCTTTCTTCCGTAACCGACGTCGCTCACATACATTCCAACAAGACGATGCTGCCATTAACTCCAGCAACTTCACAAAGAACTTGTTCGCGGCTGAAGGAATCAAAGTGCTCGATTGGCCGGCTTGCAGCCCGGGCCTCAATCCAATTGAGAAATTGTGGGAAATGCTCGTTTCTCGTGTTTATAAAAAAGACAACAATACAACAATATTCAAGACTTCAAAACTGCTGTGCAACGTGAATGGGATGCTATCAGCGTCGGTGAACCAAAGAAACTCGTTGCCACTAGGCCGAACAGAGTGGTCGAATTGATTAAAAAAAATTGTGGAGAAAACAGCTATTGATAATTGTTTCCTGGATTCAATTTTTCTTATAGATTTTGTTTTTCGCTCCAATAAACTGTGTTTTTGTAGCTGCGTTTTCATGAAAGAAATATTCCAATTTGAAGAGTGAAAACATTGGTGAAGAAGCGTAAAACAACCATGAAAATTGTTTAAAACAATGAAAAGCAAATAAATGGTCATTTTCAGACTGAAAATCCATGAAAAATGATGTCTCCTGTTGAAAACCCAATAAAAAAATCACAGACACACTAAAATCCCGAGGTGGTCCTATTAATATTGGACGCTTGAAAAAGTGACTTTTTGGTGGTACGGGTGTCAAAAAAGTGCTAGACACATGGAAATTTGGTTTCTGGGGTTTATTTGTATGCTGAATCGAATGGTATTCACAGATTTTTCGTATCTTTTTTGGTTTTGCCTAGACCCTCAAAATCAAGGGGGGTCCTATTAATATTGGACGCACTGTATAAGGAGGTTGGCTGCGAAACGTCCGGCTGCGAAATGGGTATACTCGGTATAAAACGCTGATAACTCGCTCCAATCGAACAAAGAATTTCGCATGCATTTGGAGAGAGGTTCAGAGAAATCAGAGCAAAACATCGGCCACGGCTCTCTTGATTTTCTGCACTCTCTCGTCGCAAACGCGGCCGCGTCCATCACTGTGCGAAGGGAGCGCGTTTGCAGCGCTCCGTACTGAGAATATAAGTATAGAATCCGACCCCAATATATTTGACGACCCCATGGTATGGCTGGCGACCCCCGCAGTACATTTTTTTCGTGATTTTGGACTGGGGTCGTGTATTAAACGGGGTCATGAAATATACTCTGAATGGTATACTATCCGACCCCAAACAACAGAAATGGTGTCGTGAAATAAACTCTTATAAGACCTATAGGCAATTGTATAGAATTTGACCCCAGACCCGTATACTTTCCAACCCCAACTGTAGAGTATATTTAGCAACCCCAAAACCTTCCTTATCATCTGAAAACTTATTTTCAAAGAGTTTAGAATTCGACCCCAAGAGTTTAGAATTTAACCCCAAGAGTTTAGAATTTGACCCCAGGAGTTTACAAACCAACTCCTGGTCTTGCCGCGTCCGAGGAGGAACCATTGGGGTCTTCTACTATACTCTGCAGTTGGGGTCGCCAAATGAACTTATATGGGGTCGGATTCTATACTTATACCGCGAAATGTCTCGGCTGCGAAACGTCTGGCTGCGAAATGTCCCGGAGCCGCAAATTCGCTCCAATCGCATAGTGATTTGCGCATGCATTTTGAGTGAGATTCAGAGAAAAGAGAACAAAACATCGGTCACGCTCTCAATTTTCTGCACTCTCTCGTCGCCAATGTGTCCGTCTCGTCCACTTTGCGAAGGGAACGAATTTCCAGCTCTCCGTACTGAGAATATCAACTTGATTTTCTTGCCGGTTACAGTATGATTTCTAGTGAAAGTTCTCGTGAACTCTTACTATTGTTCATTCGCGAAAAAAACAAGTGCGCTCCACGAAACGTAGTACTACGTGGATTTCATTTTCGTCGCCAAATTATTTCATTTCGCGTTGAATTTACACGTGAAATGAAATAATTTGGCGACGAAAATGAATTCCACGTAGTACTACGTTTCGTGGAGCGCACTTGCTTTTTTCGCGAATGAACAATATGACCGGCAAGAAAACTGAGATGAAAATAACGAGTAGTGAAGAGTTATTGGCCATTTTTTCTAATCATGTTCCTTTTTTTTTACCTTTCCATCTCAATAGCAGACGCAAAAAGTTGGTGGAAGAGACTGACGAGATCTCGGAATTGTACGAAACCGTCATTTTGTGCTGAATGACACAAACCGATATTTATTCAAAATGACAAAACGAAAATGTGGGAAAAAAATGATAGAGATAGACAGAGAGAAAGCTGGGAAGAAGAACGGAATATGAATGGAAAAAAAAGAAAAGAGAATAATACCATACAAAACTTTCTCCTTGTGTGCTTTCCGGAAATGGCTACTGTCATCTTTATGGCTCCCAACATCTCATCTCTTTTTTTTTGCAAATCATCTTTCGGAATCAGGGCATTTATTTACTATGCGTTGGAAAAATAGTGGGATGACGTGAGCGTGAACAAATTTTTATATAAAATTTCATTTCTCAAACACAAAATGTGGAATTTTGGTTTAATCATTCAAATATCTCTAATCTACAATGTGGCTTTTACGGTTAGCAGTTATCCTATTTATGAAATATAAAATAAAAGAAAAAAGAGAAGAAAACGTGATTTAAATGTTTTCAGAAAAATGTGGAGATGGCACAAGAGTTCGAACACTATCGCGAATGCTTGGAGCGTTTAGAAAAAGAAATCGGAGAGGAACAGAGAATAAAAGTGAGAGAAGAGACTGTCTTGAGCTTTTTTTTTGCCATCATTCTTTCAGGTGGTTCATGCTATTCGAGGTGCTGACGTCATTCTGCCTTGCTTTGCATGGTAAGCTCTAGAACTTATTTTTTAACGTGTGGGTTCTGCGGGGCTCATCATAGACCAATAATAAGCGAATTTCGGTTGGCAGCCATAACAAGCCATTCCCACGATAAATCTACATAGCTAAATAATCAATGAAAATAAAATTATTTCCAGTGTGTCACCAGAGGATGGCGTGGAAATCGATTCGACGTACAAACCGTCTGCCGGAACAGTTGGACGAACTTTGAATTCGATTGTGGACTTTTTCAAGGAGGTTCTTTCGATTTCTGAAATTCTGATCTTTCTGATTGAGTGCTAGAACTGTTCGGAATAGAATGGTAACAAAATAGAGCTGCATGAAATTGAGCTGTACTGACCCAGAAAAGTTTGTACATGGTGGGGGTAAAATTACAGTATAACCCCCCATGAAATACCAGTGTAACCCCCCTCGGAAAAGGAGGATATAGCCCCCCGCAGATGCAAACGCGCTCCACCGAATTGACATATATAGTTCGTGTAGAGGACGCCGAATTGTCATCATTTTTCATATTTTACTCATCATTTTTCATATTTTCTGTCGTTTTCGAGGATTTTTTCTTTTTTTTATTGGTTTTTTGAAGCAAGTGATTTGGTGTAATTCGACTTCGCTCAATTTTTGCTGGGTTTGTTGCTATTCTGTTATATGTAGGATATTCTGATACAGCGGGGGGCTATTCTGATATGACGGGGGTTATTCTGATATGATGGGGGTTATTGTGATATGAAGGGGGTTATTGTGATATGATGGGGGTTATTCTGATATGATGGGGGTAATTCTGATATGACGGGGGCGATATTGATATGGGAAACTAAGCAAATTCGCAAGAAAAAAACAGAAGTGGGGGGCTGTTCTTACCTTTTCCGAGGGGGGCGATAGTGGTATGAGGTGGGGGGCTTATCTGATAAATTACCTAAGGTATCAGAATGACCCCCCATTTCTACTGGTGGGGGATTATTCTGGTATATCAGTATACCAGTGTAGCCCCCCAGACAGTATAACCCCCCACCGAGTAAATCGGGGCAAAATCAACTGGCGGGGGGACTATGCTGGTCCTTGGGGGGTCATATCAGGCGGGGGGGCTATACTGATAAATTACCCATGGTGGGTTATTGAGTTTAACTTTGCGCAGTTATTTTCCCCGTACAGCTCCATTCCAGGCAGTTCTATTCCTAAATAGCACCTTCCAATTGGAAAGCTTTCTCTAATGGAAGGTCCCACTGTAACGATGATGCGCAACATTTCATATTTTTTGATGTTTTGATTTTTTGTTCGTTTTTTCTTTTCCTTTTTTTATGTTAGAATGTAAAAGATGATTGAAGATATTTAACAATGCCAAAAATCGATGTTAGGAAGAGAAGAATGAGCATGATGGGTTTCTAAAACTTGGTCATAAATGTTGGGGAAAAAATACCAATAACCAAAAACATTTGAAAAAACACTTTATTTTGCATAGTTCTTTGTTGGTTCTTTGTTTCGTATCGTTTGAAAAGTGTCCTCCCAGCTATTTTTTAACATCATTAAGGAATCTAGAGGCCCTTTCATTATTACTCTCGTCTCAGCAAGAGCCCATCCCACGAGGAATATCGGCACAAATTTCGACTCACAAGGGAACCTTTTAAGTCAAGGTTGTCTCCGGAGAAAACTAACTATACAGGTAGAAAGAGGGGCTTTGAAAACCTATATTCCCGTTTTCAAAAGCTGCTTACGAGACCTCTGAGATGCTGAAATTCCAGTCCGAAGTTAGACCATTTTACCATAGATTTTGACATTTCTTCGACCGCGACAACCCACACTCAGATCACCGCCTTTTCCTACTTGTCAACATCCGCTAAACTATTGAAAATCGTGGCCGGGTGGCGCAGTGGTAGACTGCTTGAATGGGAAGTGCGAGGTCACAGGTTCGGTCCCCCTATGATGCATTTTGTTTTTTTTTTTCAACTTTTTTGGAATAGACAATCATCTCTCTGTTTGGGGATAAAATTTCATCATTTCTAGTTTTTTTCGACTTACGGTACTTACACAACAAGTTTTTCACTCAACTTGTTGTGTAAGTACCGTTAATTCTCTAATAGAACGGCCCTCATAATAGAACTGCTCCCTAAAATAGAGCGGCCCCAGAAAGAGGGTAGTGAATAATAGAACGCCTGGCCGTTCTATTACAGAATTTACGGTATTTGGCTTTAAAAATTGTAATGGAGTTGCATGTAAAAGTATTGTTCGTGGTTGCGTATTTCGATTAAAAGTTCACTTCTATTGAAGGCTGCAACATTAATTTCTGAAAAATTTTAAGTGTTTTTTTTTTACTATTTCCAAACTCTCCAAAATAGTTAAAGAAAAAAACAAAATGCATCATAAGGGGACCGAACCTGTGACCTCGCACTTCCCATTCAAGCAGTCTACCACTCACGGCCTCCCAGGACGCCAGGCAGTGCAATCGTGCTCCACTGAGATCGCTCCGCTCCTTTTGGCGCGAACTTTCGTTTTTTCAAATTTGTTTTCAATTTAGTACTGAAAATTTACTTATCGTCAAATATTTTGTCTTTCCAATAATTTTTTTTTGATTCAATTCTCGGCGAAATAAAGAAGAAGGTGAAACCTTTCGAATAAGCGTTAAAATTAAGAATTTGAACTCCTGTAGGAGAAGGAGATGCAGTTTGAAGTTATTAATTGAATTAAAAAGAGTTTCTTCTTCTAAATTTTGTTATATTTTGTCTGTTTTTTGACTCCGTATGTTCAGCCAGGAGCGACGCGACGGTCAAACGGGCTTCATTGAATTTATTTGAACTCCGTACTTCGTGATTTTCATTTCGTTTGCCAAATCTGTTCTTCCTTCTTTTTGTATGACATCCTACTTTTATTCTTTGTAAAAATTATTTTTCCAGGCCAAATTCATTAACTTTTGTCATAATCAGCCACATATTGCCTAATTTTCGCCAAAAAAATAATTATCCATTTTTCGAAATTAAAAAAAAAGTTCAACTTAATTTTTCTGGGTTTTTTTCTGGTTCAAATCTAATTGCGGTGATTTGTTTTGAAGTTTTCTTATTTTTTGCTCGAAAATGGCTGATTTCAATGAAAATTTTAATTGTTTTTCTCCGAAATTGCTAATTTCCCGTTAAATCGGTGATTTTCTGAGTTTTTCGACGCTTTTCCTCACTTTTTGCTCTTTCAAACGTTTCTCTACATTGTCTCCGCATATAATTCTTGTTAAAAACTTATTATTTCACGAGAAAACCGCGCACAAGAACATCAGAGCGCTCATAGGCGCGGCGTCGTGTAATGCGCCAACACCAGAAAAGCGTCAGTGATTGATTGGCGCGTTGGGAGTCTGGGAGGCCGTGCCACTGCGCCAACCGGCACCGATTTTCAATAGTTTAGCGGATGTTGACAAGTAGGAAAAGGCGGTGATCTGAGTGTGGGTCGTCGCGGTCGAAGAAATGTCAAAATCTATGGTAAAATTGCTCTAACTTCGGACTGGAATTTCAGCATCTCAGAGGTCTCGTAAGCAGCTTTTGAAAACGGGAATATAGGTTTTCAAAGCCCCTCTTTCTACCTGTATAGTTAGTTTTCTCCGGAGACAACCTTGACTTAAAAGGTTCCCTTGTCAGTTGAATGAGTGTGACCGTAATTCTTTCAGGGTGAGAGAGAGGGAGAGAGAGAGAGAGAGGAGAGAGAAAGAGAGAGAGTGGAAGAAAAATAATATTGTTTTTTTTGTTTGGTTGCTCACTCTTTCTCATCACTCTTTCGCTCAGTCTCTCGTTGAATAGGGTACGGTAACACTCATCAACTTTGTCAAAATCCTCGCCAATATTCCAGGGTGATGGACCCTTGTTGAGACGAAAGTAATATGATCAGGACTGCGAGTTTTCGTTTACGGGATTCACTGAGTTTACGATTTTTGTAGATTTTTGAGGCACCGTAAAAACTTTAGATCTACCGTATTTACTCTAATTTCCCGGCTGCTAGGAATTTTACAACCTTTACGGTTTTACTGAATCCATTAAAACATTTTTTCACGCCTAGCCCTAATATTATGGATTCGAGACGTAGCAAGACAGCGTGTCAAGTTATGCGTCAGCAATTGTTGGTTCTCGCCACAGTTCAGCTCTTGGCGGCGAGAGAGGAAACAATTTCTTGCAATTTTTTTCTTTTTGCTGGCGCGCAACTTACAGCAACAAGTCGCTACGCCGCGAATCCATAATAATGACCTTATTTGTTCAGAAATTCATGAGATCGTCGTTCTCAATGCCCGACAAAAACCGGTGGAAGTTTGACTGGGAGTTTGCAATGATCGGCCGAATGTTCGTTCCACTCTCCAGTATGCACTTCTCAGCCTCTGAATCGATTTCCGATCGCATCCGAAGATTCAATTCAAAAGATGAAGCTGATTTTCGGCTTGGCGATCGATACGAATTAGTGTTGAGGAATGTGGATGCAAACAATTCAGGACACTATAGATGTGTGAATAACCATGAAAGACATTTGATTTCACAAATGTACTTTTTGGAAGTTTCAAACTCCAAAAATATTGTTGAGGTAAGTTTTTCGAGCTTGGTGACGTGGGTCCGAGTCCGCTTAGACAGTTTCATTGAAATTAAACTGAAAACGAACTGATTCCATGTTTTTAATTTCAGTTGCACAGTAGCGTCGGCAATAATACTGTACCATCAGTCCCATTGAAATCTGGAATTTTCGAGGCCGAAAAATTGAAATACGAAGTTAAAGCAAGCCAATTGAGCAAATGCAGCTATTGCTCCTCGGATCGAGGAGAGCAGACAAAGCACATTCAATGCTATATTATGGTTGGTTTATCTTGTTCCAACTATTGTCGGCCCGCCAAAATGGTCAAACGCGCTCCGCTGAACTCAACGTTATGTGATTTTCATTTTGGCTTCCAAATTATTTCATTTCACGTTGAATTTACACGTGAAGTTAAATAATTTGGAGACCAAAATGAAAATCGCATAACGTTGAGTTCAGCGGAGCGCGTTTGACCATTTTGGCGGGCCGACAATATTCAAATTAACTTCTTAATTTTTCGGATTTTTCAGCCAACAGTGAACGTCCCACTTCAGAAAAAAGAGTACCTCTATTTGAATCTCTATGACAAAGTGCCATGTTCCTCGACTCTTGTTCCACTGCATTTGAGGAAAAAGTTGAAAGAAATGGGAAATCACAAAATATACCTGGAATCACGACCGTGTTATGAAGAATGCACATCTGAAGAGGAAATTCGAAAAAGCGTGAATTCGTCGCAAGATTTGGGAGATATCAGGACGCTCGACTATCTGCCAGGAGGTGAATTTGTGTTTGGAAATATTCTACCACGTCTTCTACCGCCGGTGGTCAGAAGGGTACAGGTTAGTTTAGTGAGACAAAATTTGCTCTAGAATGTTTGCAAAAATTGAAAAGTGATTTGAGCTCCCCATGAAGTGTTCTTTCACCCTATATAGGTTTCATTTCGAAACGCCAAGTTAAGTTTGGACCATTCCCTTGTAAGTTGGAAAATCTGTGTGGGCTTGGCTATGGATTTTGATACGAAATTACATAGACTCAGATCTGATGGGCAACGAGACCGCTAAATGCCAAACAAAATGGCAATATTCCACGAGATTCGACAGATCTGTTCGGGGCTGCTAGTCGGCAGCTACACGGCTAGTTGCCGATAACGGAGGCGATTTACGGAAAATTCCCTGAGTAGTTAGCGAGATGAGAAATAAGCTCCAAAATAAAACGACGAGTTTAATTGAGCTCATATTACAAGCGTCCACCTTGAAAATATGTAGTTTATACCCAAGAATTATCACTCTGTAAACTTCTAGTTTTTGTTGATAATTCTAAAAAAAACCCTTCCGTTTTTTGTTCATTCAATTTTGATGGATATTTTTTAACTATTGTCCATTCGCGAAAAAAGCAAGTGCGCCCCACGAAACATAGTACTTCGTGGATTTCATTTTCATCGCCAAATTATTTCAATTCATGTGTAAATTCAACGTGAAATGAAATAATTTGAAGACCAAAATGAAAGTCACGAAGTACTATTGTTTGCCCGCCAAAATGATCGAACGCGCTCCGCTGAACTCAACGCTAAACGATTTTCATTTTGGTTTGATCATTTTGGCGGGCCGACAATAAGTTTTGTGGAGCGCACTTGCTTTCTTCACGAATGGACAATAGGCTTAATCAATTTTAAAAATTTGATCTGAATTTATTTTAGCATTCGTTAGTTTTATCGAAAGCTATCAAACAAAGTTTAACAATCTACCTACAAAATGTTTCAGTTAGTATTAGAAAATGATCCTCAAGTTTTATCCTGCCAAAAGCTGATTGATATCAACGCCGGTGTTCACTGGTACAGTCTTCGAAACGGACCAATCCAGCACTCTAACATCCATACACTTTACGCTAACCGTGCTTACTTTGATGAGGACACCAATTTGGTTTTTCGAGAATTTACAATGGCGGATGATGATGAGTATTTGTTAGTTTACACTTTTATTTTTCATTTCCGATTTTCCCTTTTTTTCAGCTGCTACTCTTCCAACAACATTCTCCTTAACACTTTTCACATGAGAGTCGTGGAGAATGATCAACACCATCAGATAATTGAGGTGGTGCGGATATTTGTGAAGTTCAGCGCGTTCATTCTGATTTTTGTCCTCATTGCAAGTCAACTGTACCAGTAATATTTAATTAGTTAAATAAATTGTAGTTTTCACTTCTTTTTTCGTTCTCTCTTCACAAGTTTGTTTCACGCAAACACAGGTTAACTTGTAGTTTGTCGGGAGTTTTTATTGCCTGCGTATTCGTTCTCATTGCTCTATTCGGGGGAGATAGAAAGAAAAAGAGAGTGACAATTTTTTTCCTTTCGACCACATTGACAGTTCAAATTGGTCAGTTGCGATGGCTGACTGGTGTTTCTGTTCTTTTAGATGGCCTGTTTGTTTTCATAGTAATTTCCGTAAAAACTCTAATACAAAAAACGTTTTTCCGAGTTTGGTGTGCAAACCTCCAAATACCCGGCAGTTGTGATGAAATGAAAAAATAGAAGGGCATGCCGTTGTATTAGAGTTTTTAAACGGTATATTAGCTACTGATTACCCATGTGTGACTTATTTCTTTATTACCTTATCACATTACTGGCAGGTGTTGTTTCGCTGGTCACTCCCATTTTCCTCTTTACTTCTATTCCTCCTCCTCTCTTTCTCAACATCATAAACCTTTCATATCAGTCACTCTGCTCTCCCTTTTTTCAGTAATGAGAGCCTTCGCCCTACTTCTCCCCCTTCTGCTCTTTGCCACCTCATCACAATGCTTCAAAATTCTTGTGAGTGTACCGAAATTCGGCTACAGTCACATGAAGACGATGGGCAGAATAGCGGACATTCTAGTGGAGGGTGGACACGATGTGGTATGTGAAGACATCAATTTTAACAAGGATTAAACCCTTTTTTACAGACGTTTTTGATGCCTGTTGCGGCGCCTGTACCGTCCAATGGAACCGATCTCGCCAAGGTCGTTCTTGTGTCGCCTAGTGAGTTTTTTGTTCTGATGTTGCTGGAATGAAAAGCCAACAATATTATGGATTCGTGAAATAGCGATACGTTGCTGCAAGTTGTGCGCCAGAAAAATGTAGAAAAAAAATTGCAAAAAATTGTTTCCTCTCACGCCGCCAAAAGCTGAATCGTGGCGAGACACAACATTTGATGACGCATAATTTGATAAGCTGTCTCGCTACGTCACGAATCCATAATAAAATGCAAACATTTTTTGACAGTCGATGAAGTTACACAGCTTATGGAAGCATCGAAAAAGACTGGAGCCATAGCGAATCTTTGGACTCATTCGGCGAATTCTAAAGAGGGAATCATGTGGTCTACGGATTTTATTGGACAGATTTCATACCTGAATACTAAAAGTGAGTTGTTTACTTATAGAAATTGGATTATTTTTGGGGTTTGCGGGCTGGGTTAGCCAACCATAACCTAATCAAGTAAGCCCCGCCTACTTTGGTTTTTTTTGTTTGAAGGTTTTTGCATTAAATACTCGATGTTTGGTGGTTTGGGTTGGCAAACATTTAAAAAAAGGGAAACAAATTATGATCTTCACTGTTTTCAATGTGACATTTCATACACATTTGTTTTATTCTATCATCGATCCCTGAAAATTCTACAAGGAGCCCAATGGGAACCTAAGCCATTAAAAACTAGGCAAATGCCAAAACACGTGGAAAATTAAGAGACTCGAGACGAGACGCCGGTCAGTCCCCAGTCTTGGTTCTGTGGAAACCCGGCAGAACTTTCAGGGGTGATCCTTGAATCGTATGGAAGGCATGTCGTGTTTTGCTCTCTGCGTATCTTCGTTTTCGCAGTATCATTTTGTCTGACTGTCTAATTTCTTTAAAAAAAATTCAAAACACTCATTTCTCTCCGAAACAACGCAACACGCTTCACCTGATGTGTAGAGAGCAAAACCAACTTCTACGCCCCAACAAGAACTTTAACATTTTTAAGTATTCAGTTCAGTCAGAAAAATAGAAAAAATAAATCACGTGTGCAAAGGTTTCATAGACTAATACTTTCAACGCAATTCCTAAACCCCTAATTCACAATGAGGTAAGAAATCGAGTTAGACAGAGCACACTTGCATTACATACTTTTTAAATTCCAGACATGTTATCCAACGAAGAGTTGATTCGCCAGATGAAAGAGGAAAAATTCGAAATTGGAATCACCGAACTGTTCGATTTCTCAGGACTCGCATTTTTCGAAGTCATCGGACTGAAAAACGTGATTGGAGCGCACACGACAAGTGTTTTCGAAGGAACGCTTTTAGCCACTGGGGCTCCAATTCTTCCTTCCTTTATGCCCGGCTCACAGACATTTACAGACGACAGTGGATCTCTTTTTTCCAGACTCAATAATCTCTACATGACTTATTGGTCATACCAGTTTCAGAATACGATTAAAGGATTTGCTCAAAAGGCTCTCGATGAGCATTACGGAAAAGGAAAAGCTCCCAGGATATGGGTATGTGTAATAAAAAACGTGGCTATTTCAAAGGCTCGTGGGAACTTTTGTTTTCTTTCAGGATCTCGTGAGCGACATCACATGGTTCTTTGTAAACTCTGATCCAATATTTGACTTTCCGAAACCATTGCCACAGAATATTATTGAAATTGGTGGAATTTCAGTGTCAAAAACAAATGTTTTGAGCGAAGAGTGGAATCGTATTTTGGATAAACGACAAAAGAATGTTTTGGTGTCTTTTGGATCGGTTGCGACTCCAACAACTCTACCTGAAGCGGTTAAAAAATCTATTTTTGACACTTTTGCAGCGTAAGTTTAATTGTTGGAGATCTCGAGAGGAGTTTTGCCACCTGCACCACGAAAAGTTTCAGATTCCCTGACGTGACCTTCATTTGGAAATATGATGACACTGAATCCGAGCTGATCCCAAAACTAAACAACGTTCATATTGTTTCATGGATGCCTCAAAATGATATTCTAGCCGACAAACGAATCTCAATGTTCTGGACGCACGGAGGAATGGGAAGTCTGATTGAAAGTGCTCAAAAAGGAGTTCCACTCGTTGTTGTCCCAATTTTCGGAGATCAAATGAGGAATGCACAAATTGCAAAACGACATGGAGTGGCTGTGATTTACGACAAAATGGAGCTGAGCAACACGAAAAAACTGATTTCCACGATAAAGGAAGTTCTCGATAACGTAGAATACAAAAAGTCGGCCGATCTTCTTGCCAAGATCCTAGCCACTGAAAGAGTTTCTCCTAATCAGAAAATTGTTGACACTGTCGAATTGGCCGGTCGATTTGGTCAAATGCCAAGATGGACGTCATCTGGAAGGAAGTTTTCACTTTTGAAATATTTCAATCTTGATATTGTCTTGCTCTTTCTTTTCCTCGTCTTCACTTTATTACTTTTCATCTTGTACGTTGCTCGACAAATTCTAGCGAAACTTGGCTTCTCTACAAGTAAAGAGAAATCGGAGTAATTCAATGTAATTTGTTTTCCTACTGTACATTTATGCTTTAATTGCACTTCATTGTTGAATATTAAATAATTCCTTACTGAATTATATGTATGCATTGGCCAACATAAAACTACCCGAAGAAAGAATATGGATTATCACAGAATTTAAAGCTATTTCGGATTGAGAGAAGCCAATCGAGCTGGTCGTTTAGCAGAGTGTGCTCTTTCGAAAATGGCATCCGTGTAGACAACTCCGTTTGCCAAACCGTCAAATGTGGGTGTTTTTGTTGGGAAAAATGATTTGGTTGAGGAGCTGGACACTGTAAAACAAAAGTATTTTTTTATTATTAGGTTTGTGTTGGTTACAGTAGGTTCTCAAGCGCAAAGTCTGCATACACAGGGCCCACATTTGGTTTGAAAACATATTTTATCATAACCGGAAAGAAACGTTGAATACTCACATTTCTGATCACTTTTATATTTATTAAGCACGTTCACTTGTTTCACAGGTTTGAAATAATTGCTCGCCAGATTCTCAGAATCACTCTTTGCCAATCGTTCTCTCAATTTGTCATCATAAACGGCACCCAGATAACTTGTCGGTTGTTTTACAGGTTCGTTCATATATCCTTAATGCATTCCTTTTTAGTTTATCCTATATATTTTATGCTGAACATATTTACCATTATTAGCAATTGGAAGGATGGTCCGGTTCAACGTGAGATCCGGAAGAATCCACCGACTTTCGTCTTCATTCCACACTGCCTCCTTTTTGATTTTGTCTAGATAACTGTAGTTTGTGTCTTTTTTGATTATCGGTTGAATTTTATCCATTATCTGCATAAGAAGTTTAAGTTGTTGATCTTGTTTTCGGATCGTGTCCAGATAATCCAAACGATCTAGTTCGAATTCTCCGTGAAGATCTTCGATTTCACGTTCGTAGCCACGTGACTGAAATGTTATTTATAACAATTAATTCTTGATTTAATAATGGGGCGCTACCTCGAAATAGAACCTTTTCGGAATAGAAATGTGCCGAAATAGAACGTGACGCGAAATAGAACCGCGTGAATTAGAACTGTTCTGAATTAAAACTGTTCCGAAATAGAAATGTTCCGAAATGGAACCGCGTGAAATAGAACTGTTCGGAAATAGAACCGCGTGAAATAGAACTGTACTCCGTTTTAGAGCGTTTAGCGCAATTGGCTGAAGACTATTGAATAAATGGCCAAATAGAAAAGTTCCACCCAGTGGCGTGACCTGTAACAACCGTGGCACTGCGTTGGATTTCAGTTGAAGAGCGTTTTCTATTCATTGACTGGGTTCTATTTCACGCGGTTCCATTTCGGTACAGTTATATTTCGAAAAGGTTCTATTTCAAGATAGCGCCAATAATGGTGGAACTCGTTGTTTGCGGACTTGTTTTTCAAACGGATTAACATTATGGGGTTATTCAGGAAATGGCAAAAAATGGCAAAAAACGGCAAAAAACTGCGCGAAAACTCGGAAAATGCTCCGATTCAGCTGAAATTTTGGGAAATGAGGGAGAAAACCCTCCCGGACATTCCCACAAAATTTCAGACCAAAATATCGATTTTTAAGAAATATTGCTTTTTTTTCTGAAAATGCTTAAAATCTATATTTTGGTCTGAAATTTTGTGGGAATGTCCGGGAGAGTTTTCTCCCTCATTTCCTAAAATTTCAGGTCAACCGGAGCATTTTCCGAGTTTTCGCGCAGTTTTTTGCCGTTTTTTGCCATTTTTTGCCATTTCGTGAATAACCCCATTACGTATTCCTTGATTTGAGATACCTCGTCAAATGGTGCGCATGTGGGTCTCGCCACGATGGTGTATGCACACTTGTAGATGATGTACGCACCGTAGTGGAGAGACCCGTATTCGCACCATTTGACAAGGTATCTCAAACCGAGAAAGATGTACAAGAAAAAAAGAATGGGGGAGCTTGGGTGGACCGATTTGCAAAGGAAGTCACTGAGTCACTGCCACCAAAACGGGAAATGTCTCAATACAGTTTCGCTTTTGCAAACACGATTTAAACCAATATTTTGAGCGGCGGACCAGTCCGAAAAATTTGAAAAATGAGTGAGAAATTTGGATTCTCAGTGCGAAGTCCAAAATCATAAAAACGACAATAATATTTCATAATCAATTCTGCTTACCTTGTTGATCTCTTTCTGCAGTTGTGACGTAACAGCGTCTAACTTTTCTTGAGTTGTACTGTACACTTGAAGAAGTGGATCATCCTTGTGAACATTCAATGCCGCTGCCAACTTTTGTGTTTTCGTCTCCGCTTCCATCAACTGTTTCATTCGTTTCTGTTTCAGTTGAGTATTTCCAGCCTCTTCCCCTCCAATAAACTGATCTTGAAGTTGTTGAATCTTCTTTGCCGCTTCCTCTGGATTCAAGTTATCCAAATTCGCATTAGCTCGTTCATATTCCGCTTTCAAAGATTCCAAATCTTTTTGCAACTCTGCTTTGCTCGACTGCTCCTTTTCATATTCACTTCTCAAATCATTCATCGCTTCTTCAAACTCTGCTCTCAACTTTTTCCTCTCGTCTTCTATCGAGAATACGGGCGCGGCGGGACCAGCACCGCCTGGTTGAACCATTGATTTGAGTCGTTCAATCTCTTCTTGATACTCTCTAAGAAGTGCATCTTTTGGATCCTCATTAATCTTCGGCTTGTTCTTGATGTTCTTGGCTCGATTCGCATATCGAAGTGTGGAAAGTGTTTCATCGTAGTTGTCACTGGATGGTGAAACACATGCAATCATTATGGTTTTTGTGTTTCCACCGAGCGAGTCCTAAAGTATACGGATTTGTATATTTTTTAAATGTATCAAATTTATGTACCTGTAGAAGTCTAGTAAGTTTACTATCACGGTAAGGAATGTGTTTTGACTTTCCATCCACCAATGCAGAGATCACATTTCCCAGCGCAGAAAGTGACAAATTGATCTTCGTGGCTTCTTTCAATCTATCTCCAGTTGCTCCTGTCTTGCTCTGCCGTTCACTTCCTGCCAAATCAACCAAGTTCAATTTTCCCATTCGAATCGATCCAGATTCAGTCATTCCTTCCACGTACACTGTGAAGATTGAGTGACTACGTGACGAATCCTAAAAACCATTTAACTTTCAAGTCAGTTACCCTGATGTTGTCACCTTATTCATTAAAGTTGCTCCCACGTGTCTGTTATTGAATCCACGTGTCATCAGCTCTTTACACGCGGGGACATCATGACAGACATGCATAGAAAGCCCTGCCACGTAGACTCCACGATCCGCATGCTCTTTTATCTCCAGTTTTTGCTTGTTATCAGTTCCTAGCAAGTCTCTAACTTCTTCATTGTAAATTTCTAGATAACTACAGTGCACCAGAAACTTGACGTTTTCGGTAGTCGCTGTGGCGGTGAAGATGTGATCGAAAGCACGTGGAATGACACCTCTTTGAGCAGGCAGATTGTCTACACCTTGCATTGAAAACGTTTTTCCTGAACCGGTTTGTCCGTATGCGAATACGGTGCCGTTGTACCCTTCGATTACATTCTGGAAACATGGTTTTTATTCTGCGTCATTACCCTTGTTTGGCAACGATGGTAGAGGGGAAAATTTTAGGTCAGATGATTTCTGGATTTTCTTTAAAATCGCTTTTTTACTCTCGTCTCAGCAAGGACCCATCATTTTTTAAATGAGCATTTTCTCACGACGAATCTCGACACGATTTTCGACAACGTTGAACGAGCGCTACCGTAACCCATTCAGCGAGAAAATTAAAAAAAAAATCACTATCTCTTATTTTCCCTCACTCTCTCGTTGAATGAATTACGGTCGCATTCATTGTCAACTGTGTCAATACTCGTGTCGAGATTCCTCATGAGGATGTGGTCATTTTTAAAAACAATGGGCTCTTGCTGAGACGGAAGTAATAATATTTTTTCTTTTTTTTTTCTCATTTATTAAAAAAAGGAACTAATTTAATGATTCATGTAAAAAAAAATTTTTTTCCAATGAGCACATGTCAACAATTAAAAAAAAACTACAATACGTTTTTTTGTTGCATATTTCGACATTCGTAAATTGAAAAATAAAACGCTTTTTAATACAGGAATAACTCCATAAATAAATACATATCGTCAGAAAAAATACGTCATGGGAAAAACTATATTTGCACACAACTAAAAATTACTTTTCCACGGCATATAAATATATTTTCTCTTTTTTACGTAATCCTAAAGATCAGCATGTTCGAGATCTCGACCACTTTTTTGGCCGGGTCCAACCAGTTCAATAGAGCGCATTTACCTCGACCAGCGGAAACACGATATCATTATAAATCTGTTCTCCAGTCGAATCCATAAAATAGGCTCCGTCGAATGTGAAATCCTTGTTCGCACCGTCTCCGGATAGAAGGGTGACTTGCCCGACATTTGGCGTCATTCCCACACATAGCTGGAACAGGAAAATAAATTAAATTGTGCCAAATTCGGTACTTTTACTATTTTTATTTTTTTTATTTGAAGAGCTATTTACAAAAAATAGAACTGTCACGCAGAAGGCAAAGGAAATTTTTGACAGGAAGTTTTTGCCGAGCAAAATGACAAATTGTCTCAAGATTCGACAGATCTTCAAAAAATTAAATGACCATGTTCTCGCGAAGAAGCCCTTCATTTTATCCTATATTTAGCTGATGTCTGTCAAATTGTGTTGTCATTGCACACCTGGTTTTCCGTTTTCTCAGGGGGCTTTATTATTCACTACGTAGTAAGAGAGTCTCATTTCCGAGAGGAAATTGACCAAAAAAAAAGATTTATCAAATCAATTGGAATTAATAATTCTCATGAAAATAACGCTCTGGTGTTCCGCAGGTCTCGCAGCGAAAAACTGTTTTTTTTTCTTCAAAAATTTAGCATCGACCTGTAAAACATCGGAGCGTTGCTCGTGAAACCATAATAATCCCATCGTCAGGGAATTTTCCGCTATTAGCCGTCGATTTCGGGGCGCATACTAAATGCAAAGGTTTATAGCTATTTTCAACGGCTAATAGCCATGTACGTGCCAATATCCGTCATAAATGCGCCGAAAATTCCTGAGATACGCAGACATTCAAAAATACTTTTCCTGCTAAAAGTATTTCTTTTTTTTGTTGTTGCAAGCTGTGCTCAATGGAGCATGATAAACAAAACGCAGATGTACGAAAAGTTCTCACCAATTTTGAGAAAATAGCAAGTTTTGCAGTCTAATAACTAATTGTAAGTACTTATTTGCTTTAAAATTAGAGTTTAAATATCTCTGTTTATCATTTTCTCTGCGAGACAATGAGCCGTTAAATTTGACTTGGTGGCCGAGTGGTTAACGTATGTATTTGTGCTGTGCCTGAACATGTCATGTTCTAGATTTCTGGTTTTGGTGTTCAAAAAAATAACAAACAAGGCAAAAAATGCGGATAGCACATTAAAATCGCTTTAAATAAATTGAAAAACCAAAGAAGTACATGAAATGGCTGGAAATTGAAACCCATTTGTTATTTTTATCCCATTTTTCTTGCATTTTTACTAACTTTTTGCATTATCGATCTATTCAGCACAAGAAAAACCGGAAGAACGGTCTTAAACCGGCTAGTTGTTTACGTCAAAAACTTCCGACTACTGTAGTTTTTGTCGTTTTTCTTCGATTCTGCATAGAGAAAAAACTACGAAAAACGGTTTTTTCCTCTGCCTAACTGAAAATTGAATTTTATAGAACAAGCGGACGCCGGTTTTCTAGGCCAGCTGTCACACCTCGTGTACTACCTTTGGTTTTTATTTTTTTCAAAAATGAAATCCACGTAGTATTACGTTTTGTGGAGCGCACTTGCTTTTTTCGCGAATGGACAATAAATAATGATGAGGACCAGAGAACAAAAAAAACTCACTTGCGTTTTCAAATCGTTCTCCCTTTTATTAAACGGTCGACATCGTACACACACTCGAACACTTTCCGCCATACGGTAGTCGGCAATTCAGAAGACGTAGTATAACGACAAAGAAAAAAAGAAGGAAAAAAAAATTAACGACGCGGTGTCGGTGTCGCGTGGAGCAACCAGAATATATACACGCAAAAAAGAAAGAAGAGAGAAATGGCGAAACAACTGCAAAGGAATGGGAGAAAGCGGGCGCGCCTAGCAACCGAGAGCCCCGAGCTCCCTCCCCAGATATTGTTGTGCTCTTTCCGATGCCGCCGCCACCGTTGTTAGCACACTGATTTCGTCAAGTCCCGATGGCGCTTGTTTCGGTGAAGTTGATTGAATTCCGTTGTTTTTTTTTTTGTTGTCTAGATTAGGTTCAAGAGTAAACAAAAATGATCAGTTTCATTGGAGAATGAAATTAAATGCGTTCTAAAGCATGTACAGACAGACACGAGTAGGAAGAAGGAAAAAAAGCATCGGGTTATTTAGAGGGCAAGTTATCATTACCTACCTTTTCTGTACCTACCTTTGTTCAGTTACCTACCTTGATCATTACCTACCATGATCTTTACCTACCAAAATAAAAAACGCTCTTTACCTACCATGACCGTTTTGGCTTAATTTGCTCATATTCTTTCTCTATCTCTTTGATATTCATGTAGGGGGATTTCAAATCTATCCAGATCACTATTTTCGGCCTTTGCCAGTTTCAAAATTAAGTAACAGAAAAGGTAGGTAAAGAACATATTCTATTTTGGTAGGTAATGAACATGGTAGGTAATGATCATGGTAGGTAACTGAACAAAAGTAGGTACAGAAATGGTAGGTAATGATAATTTGCCTATTTAGAGAACAAGTTGCAAATAAATAAATACATAAATACACTTTAAAAATGTTTAGGTAGACTTCTCCTTAAAGTCTTTAATATAAATTGCACGAGGATACCGCTTCTTGAGTTCAGGCCACTGAATAATCAGACTGTCAACCATACCGAGATAGTAGAGAATTGCACCGGAGAGAGACAGCTTATTGACTCGGCAAATCGACTCTTCGTACACGATTACAGTATCGATAAGACGGATAATGTCAAAAAATGCGGCAGCAAAGGCCACTGGAATGCAAGTACCGGGTCCGTTGAGAAGTACTAGATCAGGTCTGGAATATAGAACCATATAGCGTAAAGCTTATATTATAACGGCATGTCGTTATTTTTCTATTTTTCAGGGAAGGTGCCTTGTGGCGCTCTCGGACGTTTCGAAAGTTTTTCTGCATTTTGTCGTCGCGGTGTTTTCACACATTTCACACGAGTCCCTTGTGGTGCCGTTCCATTTTTACTTTTATAAAATGCTTTATTACGTATTCCCGAGTACGTGAGATGTCGTAAATGGGTCTTCCAACGATCAGTGTATGCATACTTGTAAACAATCTACAGTAATTGGGATACTGTGGATTGCTAACATTTTTCGACATGCGTGAATTGGAAAAAAAAATGGTTTTTTAACATGAATTACCCCCTAACATAAGTATAAAATAAAAGTTAAAAAAAAACAAAAAAAAACATGAAAAAAATAAACATTTTCATTGAAAAAATTCGAAATCAAATATTCAAATCGAAGTGTGCAAACACCGATCGTGCCAAAACCCATTTTATGACATATTTTTTCCCCTGGTTTTTCAGGATCTCTAAAGATCACTTCCTGAAGTGTATTCTCGCCAGAACCGCTAAAAACCATTTCAAATATTGTTGGCCCGTCAAAATGGTCAAACGCGCCCCGCTAAACTCAACGCTATGCGATTTTCATTTTGCTCTCCAAATTATTTCATTCCACGTTGAATTTATACGTGAAATTAAATAATTTGGAGACCAAAATGAAAATCGCATAGCATTGTGTTCAGCGGAGCGCGTTTGACCATTTTGGCGGTTCAACAATACAGATAAAATTTCGAAACGTCGCACTTTCGAAACGTCCGAGAGCTAATTTTTCACGTTCCTTATTTATTTATCATCTGTGGAAAATTAGTAGTGATTAGTAGGAAAGATTATTGCGGTGTATCTGTACCAGAGGGGGCTACCCCGAATCAGAACGTTCCCGTATCAGAACTGTCCCAAATCAGAACCGTTCTTTTTCAGAACTTTTACTTATCGAAATCGGTATATAAAAATTAGCCAAACTGCACGATTCTGTGCAAAATAAGTAATACGTTGAAATAAATGAATAAATGTTCACAAACTCAACGAGCGGTGAGCTACTGACTCTCATTTTGAAATGATTCTGATACGGGACAGTTCTAATTCGGGAAAATTCTGATTCAGTTGCGCCTTCTGTTTTCCGAAAATTAATTTTTGCGTTGCGGCGTTCCTATTAGTGACATCAAAACACATGCTCAGTTAATGTTTAATTTTTGTTAGTTTCACGACGATGGGGGTATGAAAAACAAGATTAGACACCGTAAAACAAAATTTCCCTACAGTTTCGAAATGCCGCAGAGCCGTTTTTATGCAAAAAATTGGTTTTTTAGAATCTGCACCGGGGCCACGGAATGTTTTTTTGTCTAGAAATTCGAGTAGCAATAAGGGTGGGGCGATTATTCATTTATACAAATTTTTGCAACAAAAAAAACGAAAACGTTAATTTTGAGACAAAAATGAAACTTTTGTTCACGCAAAAATTCAAAATGCACTAAAATTAAATGTTTGAAATAAGTAGGCGGAGTTTCACGTTTTGATGTCGTAACTTGATTGAAAACACAATATTTAAACAAACAAGAAACAAAAAAAAAGTTACCTACCTAGTTCTATAAATCAATTTGAATGCGAATCGACACGAATTAAGAGTTGAGAACACTGATGAAAAGTACGACTGGCCGACCTCTCGTGACCGCGGAATCTTCTCGACGACAAATTTCTCGTTGTTTCTTGACTTTTCGTGTGCAACGGCCTTCAAAGAACGTTTTATATGTAACAAGTAATAGAGAACACTCACTTTATCTTCACTTATTGTGTCCGTGTCCGCGATGATGTAGATTCGCATGTTGAACTCGTTGTCAAAATTTTTGATCAGTTCAAGCATTTCGGTGGTATGACCGCCTGAGCCGAGCACTGCACATAGTGATGCCTTAAAAAAGGTTTAAAAAGTACTTTTAATGATTTTGCTATAAAAGTTGAGAATTTTCTAATATTAACCAAAGAACTTTAATATAAAACTTTTTTGACTAAAAAATAAAAGTGTTTATTAGTGTTCAGACGTTAAAAAAATAAGTAATGTTCAAAATTTCAATGAAAAAACTCACATTTGCCTTCTTCGGCTTGATTTTCGAAGAATGATTGGAATGTCGGACGAGGAATGACAGAAAAGCAGTTACCAGTAAAATTCCAAATAATATTACAGCAGTTACAAAGAAAAAGAAGAAAAACATTGTGAATTAGAGTTGAAACGTGTCGAAATTGGGCGATTTGTTTGCCGCCTAGGCACAGCCTCCCGCACGAGAAATGCGCACCGCTGGTCCCTAAAAAGAAGGTCTCGGCGTCTCGCACTCTCTCGCGCGTGCAGATAGAGCGCGCTTGCACCGCCTTTCCTGCAGGAATGTTCAGAATTTAAGAATGCGTCGGAAACACTGAAAACCGGAAATTCAATTGAAAAAGAAATATAAATAGACACAAAAGAAAATTGCCGATTTTTTGAGATATCATAGAAGAAATAATAATTTGTCTTCACAGAAATACCTCTAAACAAAGATTTTTCACGAATTTCGAGATTTTTCGAAAAATTCACTATTATTTTTGGAAATACTTGATAAAGACATGTCAAGAATATTATAGTAAAGTGATTATTTATTGAAAAAGGACAAATCAAGCGGTTTTGTTTGCCAAACAGTGGCATTTTCGGCCGCTCGAGCACGAAGTCTTATTCAGATGCTCCTAAATTTCGTCTCGAAAATGTTTTCGAAAATCGGCTCCCAGGGTTTTGTAGAGAATTTTACGGCGATCATTTTTCGCTTTTGAACGAACGAAATCGTCAAAAAATGGCTTCGGTAGTTGAAAAACCAATTTCAGTTGAAAAAGTGAAAAAATGGACAAATTTTGATGGTTTTTAATTTTTTTCTGAAGAACTAGAAGACAAATCAAAAATCGGCTGCCGAGGAAAGTTTCTAAATTTTCTTGCGGTCATTTTGCGACCTCAACCGGCCGATTTGGTCAAGAATGGACGGAAAAAATAGGGTTTTAAGATTTCCAGTCATGGATCGGTGGACATCTGAAGGTACGGAATTCGGTCCCTCAAGCGCTTCAATCACAGTCTTGATGGTCGCTTTCCGTTAGAATAGGTCAGTATTGTTCGCAAACATTATTAAACCATATAAAATAGAAGTTTCGGGAATATTTTATTCGATTACTGTATTTCTCGGAATTTCAACAGAGTGGGCGGAAGAAGCGTCTGATTTTCGATGAAAACTTAGTTACTCCAGGTCATAGATTGTATTCAACAGAAAAGAAACATATTTAAACCAAATTTATTGATTTTTGAAAAGCAACCATCATATTTATAGCACCTTTTAAATAATTAAATTAACAAAAAATAGTTTTCAACCGATTTTTGGTATAAATTGAATTTCCGGGCCCGATGATTTTGATTGTCCTTCTATGTTGCTGATTTCATTATTTTGCTGCTGAGCTATCTGTAAAAATAACAATTTTGAGGTCATTTATCGTAAAATAAAGCAATTTTTTAGATATAAAACGGCTAGGATTTACGAAAGATTGAGCAAGTGCACCAAAAAATATTATTCCTTCCTATTGGAACACTATTTTAGACATTAGAACAAAAAAAAGTGAAAAATAGCCGAAAAATAACGATTTTAAAAGAGAAAATTTAATTAAAAAGGTTTTGTTTAAAGGAGCATGCAAGTTTGCGGCGCGAGGCAGAGAGAGTGCCAGACGAAATACAAATTTGCTGGTGCTTTTCTCGTGTGGGAGGCTGTGCCGCCTGACGCTCGTAAATCGACAGGGACTAGTTTCCGACACGGCCGCGTCCCTGTGTAGTTCTCTCGGACAAGATAAATTAATTTTTTTTCTTCATTTCTTCCCATTTTTTTTTTCAAATGTATAAAATTAATGTGGCGCACAAAGTAAAAAAAAGCACGCGTGAATTTGCGAAACACGCGCAAAAAGTGACGCGGGATTTGCGCGATTTTGAAGCGTCGTTTTTACAAAAAGATGTTATGTCCCTTTAAAATTCATACGGTACATGTTATTTTTTCAGTGGATTTTTTACACATTTTGCCGCAAATTGACGTTTTCTGTGGTTTAAAAGATATTTTTGAATAAAGTAAATTAATTTAGCCCTAATTGAAAGGGTTTGCGTTACGTAATCACTGTTTTTTTCTTGACCAAAATATCGGTTTAAAAAATTTTTTAGAATTTTTTTATTTTAAACTGATATTTCGGTTCAAAATTTTTTGAGCATTTCATGGCCGCGAGTTTTTTTTTTACTTACTTTTACCAAAATTTCACGCCAATCGGAGCATTTTTCGAATTTTCGCGCAGTTTTTCCATTTCGTGAGAAATCCCATTATCACGGGGTCGCCGAAGGAACATCGCTGAAAAAATTTTGATCGCCCCGCGAATGCGGCCAATTGAGTGCGTAGCGACTCATCCACGTGTGCGATACGTGGCGAAATCGGCGCCGTTCATTTCTTGTTTTTCATGTGTTGTTTTTATTTATTTTTAATTTTTCAAACTCCATTACCGCTTGATTTTGTTAGGATTATTTATAAATTTTTTTCTAAATCATGCGATGTTGAGATATGTGAAAAAAACACACGCAGAGAGATAAGTTTCTCATGATATAGCATTGATAATGAAGAGAGGCGAAAGGTGAGAGGACGAGGAGAGACTCTGTGCCTCTTCACTATCAATGCTATATAATGGGACCACTTTGTTTCTCCGCCCGTGTTTTTTTTTCAACATCGCATGAATCGATTTTTCACTAGTTTGGCACGTTCTTTTTCAAATTGAATTAATGCGCTTTTTTGTGAACTTTTTTATTTTTTTCTTTTGCTAATTATTGATTTTCTAGGTAAAACATCTCCAAAGAAGGACCCGAAGAGAGGCAAGGCTCCCCCATCCAAAAAGAAACAATGATCGGGAGGAGGAAAGTTCAAGAAGAAGAAGTGGTCGAAGGGAAAGATAAGGGATAGGCTTCACAATATTGTCCTTTTCGACCAGGCCACCTACGACAAGCTCTACAAGAAGGTGAGTTATTTTTTGTTTTTGCGACATACGAAACCAGCAAAATATAAAAAAAATGCGAAACTTCGGAGAATGCTCCGATCGGTCTGAAACTTTGACAGATTATTTAAAAAATACTCTCGGACATTCTCAGAAAGTTTCTGACCAAAATATCGATTTTTAATGGAAACTTTCAAAGTCGATTCTTTGGTCTGTATCTTTCTGAGAATGTCCGAGAGTATTTTTTTAAATAATCTGTCAAAGTTTCAGACCGATCGGAGCATTCTCCGAAGTTTCGCTGAATTTTTTTTGTCAATTTTTCTGGTTTCGTGAATAATCCCATTAGAAATTATTCAATCTCAATATTTTCAGGAATGTGCTCAAGAACCTCCACGCTCATAAAGGAATGCCACCCAAGTACCAGAAGACCAAGTAAAAGCAAGAAGTTCACGAAATCTTCCCAGTTCTATTTTTTTTTAATAAAAGTTGTTTTTTTTTCTCTATCATTGTCTGATGAGATGTCTCTTTGTTCTCCAGTCGGCGATATCCGGAAATTATGGCACGATGAGGTTTAGGGAAAAATAAAAAAGAAAATCGTTAGGAAAAATGATGCCACTTTTCTTCAAAAAAATAGGATAAAATGGAAAATATACGATTTTTGGCATGATGCCAATTCTTAATTTAGGAGATTACGGTTGTCTAGTGGAGCGCGCTTTCTCGATGTTCCCTCGGCGACCCCGTGCATTATGGATTCGTGACGGAATCAGTTTCGAAAAAAAACGTGCTCAGGTATCGCTTTTTGTGAATACTTCATAACAAAATTTTTTTGGGTTTAAAAATTCGAATGTCTTTTTAAAAGTGAAACATTCTCCAGGCAGCCAAACACGGCGTGTTCGTTAATTTTTCAGTCGCTTTTTAACACATGTTGCGGCAAATTGGCGCTTTATGCGGATTGAAAGATATTTTTCGATAAATTAAATGAATTTAACCCTTATCGGTTAAGATTTCAGGTGAATCGGAGCATTTTCCGAGTTTTGCGCAGTTTTAGCCGTTTTTTTGCATTTCGTGCAAAACCCCATAACACAATGCTAGAAAATTATTCAGAAAAATATAAAACAAAATGGACGAAAGTTTGAATTGCAGACATGGCGGCAAAAAAATTTAGGTAAGTTTCTAGACAATGGAAATCTAGTTTAAATAAGAAAAATAGTGATTAAATGACGCAAACCATTTCAAATAGTGCTAAATTAATTTACTTTATCGAAAAATATCTTTAAAACCGCAGAAAACGTCAATTTGCCGCAAAATGTTGAGAAAATCGACTGAAAATATAACAAATACCGTAAGAACTTTAAAGGGACATAACACCTTTTTGTAAAAATGACGCTTCAAAATCATGCAAATCTCGCGTCACTTTGTGCGCGTGTTTCGCAAATTCACGCGTGCTTTTTTTTACTTTGTGCGCAGCATAAAAATGATTTGACTGCATATGTGTTTCTTAAAATTTCAGAAATTTTCGTTGAAATGGTTGCCAACCGTCAATTACTCTTCAGAATACCAAGTTATTTTCTAAATCAAGTTGGTAATAATTCTTCTATTTTGCAAAAACTTGAATTCACTGTTTTCAGACTCAAATTGCTGCCAAATCATCTGCTTTTGTGGAAAGCACAAACTTAGTAAAAAGTAGAGCGGTAAAATCGGCACCCAAGTATCCGAGCTTCGTGTCTAAACAGAAAGGTAAGCAGTAAATTTTACGAACAATTGATATTTTTAATAAACATTGACAGGGAACAAAATGAGCCAGAAATACGAGTTTGTCCTGGTGCTCGATTTTGAAGCCACGTGTCAAGAAAATTCGAAAGGACCACTGCTACCCGTCCAGGAAATAATAGAATTCCCAGTCGTGCAATTGTCAACAAAAGATTGGAAAGAAGTTCGACGTTTTCATAAATACATTCGACCCACCGAGTCGCCAAGAATCACTTCCTTCTGCACATCGCTCACTGGGATTATTCAGGTGCCTTTTAAAAATTCTAAATGGTTTTGATTTATTTATTTTTCTTTTTAGGAAATGGTTGACAATCAGTCAACTCTCTCAAAAGTGCTTGTTGAATTTGACACTTGGATGAAAGAAGATTCGCGATTGCAATCAGAAAATTTTGCATTTGTGACATGCGGAGATTGGGATCTGAAAGTTGCACTGCCGAACGAAGCGAATTTCAAGAAAATTCCGATCCCCGACTATTTCAATCAATGGATTAATGTGAAAAAGGCGTATTCGGAGCACACAAATCAATTTGCCAGGGGAATGGCTCAGCTGTTGCAAATTTTCAAAATTCAGCATCAGGTATCGTCATTATTGAAAAAAAAACGGAAAAAAATTGCGGGAAAAACGGAGAATGCTCCGATTGACCTTAAATTTTGGGAAATATTGAAAAAAATTCTCCTGTACACGCTAAAAAAATTTTGGACCAAAATATCGATTTTAAAAATTTTCAGAAAAAAAAATCGATATTTTCGTCCAAAATTTTTTGAGCGTGTACAGGAGAATTTTTTCCAATATTTCCCAAAATTTCAGGTCAATCGGAGCATTCTCCGATTTTTCACGCAATTTTTTTCCGTTGTTTTCTTTTTTTCCGGTTTTGTGAATAGGAAATAGGAAGAGGGAACGAAGAAAAAAAAATTCACGTGGAAAAATAAGACGGCAAAATTGCCGAAATGGCTGCGCAGCAGGCTTATTATCATTCTTTGTTATGCGGTTATTCATAAAAATGCGAAAAAAAATGTGGGGGAAACTCGGAGTAAATATTTTTTAATTTTTTGGAAAATGTTTCGAAAAATAAGTCTTTCCGAGAATTCTTCCACGTTCATATATTTTTTTATTTTTTACACTCGATTTTTTCTCTTTTTTTATGAGTTTTAAAAAATCGCTTTGAAAAATATGACCGTGGTAGAAGTTTTGCAGATATATTTACTATCTCAAAGTTCCCTTTTCATGCGCTCTAAATTTCATCGAATAGATCACGACAACCCCATTCACGTGAAAAAAGTGAGGCGCGTGAAAATGAGGTGACAAAGCAGGCGCAGCAGGCTTGTGTAATATTATGATTTTTTTTTTCTTCTTCTCCTTCTCCTTCTCTTTCTTCCATTTCATTTTTTTTTGCATTTAGGGACGCCTTCACAGCGGAATCGATGACGTCGCGAATATTTGCGAAATTGTTCGATGTCTAGGACAAGATGGTCACAACTACAGGTGTGTGTGTGTGTATTTTTGTTGTTCCAATTTTCGATGAAGTCGTATTTTTTTTTCAGAATCACAAGTTCGAACGTGCCGAACGCGACGACGAGACGATTTTTTCGTGACACCGCAAATAAAAAGTAGATTTTTTTTTGAAAATTGATAAACAATTTGTATTGAGCGCAAAAACCCGTGTGAAGAAACAACAAGAACGATGCGATATGAAAGAAAAAAGGGGGAGAAAACATTTTTAAAAACATAGAAACGAATTAAATCACACAATGTGGTATCCCTTGTCGCTTGGAATGTTCGTGGGCGGTCGGCTATCTTTTTTATCGACGCTCTTCGCTCGGCTCAACCGACGGCGCAACGATCGCGCGCGTTTCTTAAATTTTTCATTGATTTTTTTCAATTTTAAATTGATAAACTCACAGCAATTTTTTGTACTGGTTGATATCCAGTCGAATGCGAATTCCAATAATGACAAATCATCACTGCGGTGAGAATGAAACATACTCCGAGAGCCACTGAGGCGAGCAACATGAAGCCGGAAAGACCATTTCCCAGACCGGTCCTCACTTTCATTTTTGAATAGTGGTCCAGCCAGATTCCTAAAGTTTAGCAATAAGTGATTCAAAAATTGGAAGGAAAAAACAGTTGGAAAAATGAAATTACCAGTGGTAATAACAGCCAAAAGACTTCCAACTGCAGACATGATACAAAAAACGAGCCACAAAATGAGCATGGTCCTCCATCTGTATCTGTGCACAGCTCCCAATCCCATCGCGCCGGTTAGCAAACTGACAATTGCGGATACGGTATTCATGTGACACGTGGATTGATATTCTGCCTCAGTTGGATATCCAGGACACGTGGTTCCATGGGCGAGGAAGATGAGGGAAATTAGGATTTCAGCTCGGCACAAGTGAACCATTATTTGGGCATATCTGAAAAGTGTGTGGGGTCTTTCTGAGGCCGCATCCAAGGTTCAAACAATTCCTGAAATCAGGAGTTTTTTGCAGTCCGAAGTTCCCCAAAAGAGCCCAGAAATAACAGTCAATCACATTTGAAACCGATGTTACCGTATTTTCGTCGCTGTGAGACCTTCTATGTTTAAACTTGAATTTTCCCACAGTTGCTCAATTTTTTTCTTTTTTACGGGAAATTCAACTTCAAAGATAAAAGGTCTCGCAGCGAAACAACTATGGTAACGTCTGTTTCAACTGTGACCGCCTGTTATTTATGAGAATTTTTTCGGAACTTTGGATTACAAAAAACTCCTGATTTCAGGAATTTTTCAAACTTTGAACGCGGCATAATGCACAGGCGAGATTTTATAGGCACGAACTAATCTATGGTGCCCCTATTATTAGAATATTCCGCGCGAATCGCAAATCAATTTGTTCCTCGGACCGTTTCAGCACAAAAAAACGCGTGTAGAGCGACATCAGCCGCCGAAGCAAGCTTGTTTTTATTTATTTATTTATTTTATTCACTATTTTTTTGTATTTTCCTCGATTGTATTATAAATATTTAAAAAATCCCTACTCCGTATGCTGAAATCCAGCCTTTTGCATCACTGTGTACGCCTTGTAACGTCTTCTCTCGGAAGACGAAAACTCTTCCTCCTCTTCAGATGTCTGAAAACATTTTTACGTGAACATTACATTGTCTTCTCACAGAGGATTGGCATGAACCAGGAGTCAGAGCAAACGCACACGGTCGCACAACTAAAAAGGCTCACAAATGAGGCTCAAAATTGATATAAAAATAAAAGAATTTTTAGTTGTGTTACCGGGCGCGTTTGCTGACTCCCGACTCATGACTCTCTGTCTTCTGTCTTACCACTTGTCCCGGCATGAGTCTGGCGGTTGGCTCTTCAAATGACGGTCTCAAAAGTCCCATGCTGAGGTTGCGCTGAAAATTGGAAAATGAGGGAATCAAAGATGACGACTATGAAGATTCGATTATTATTATTATTATTGGTGGTGGTGGTAATGGTGGGAGAAAATAATAATGTTCTTTATTTACAGTGTCAAATGATTCTTCTTTAGCTATCGAGTGAAAGAAGTTTCAGGAAAGTGTATAATTCGATCAGTGGTCAAAGAAACTTACAATGTCATCGAACTCGTGAAAATACAACAACTCATCGGAAAACTCCACCGTTTTCGACATTCCTCCATTCAAAAGTGGTTTGATTATTGATCGAAATGGAGGATGTTTGAAGGGGGATCAGTTAAAAGAAGATGTGAAGAAGGCTGAAGAAGTGGGCGCAAAAACAACATTGGCCGGCACAAGACGGACACGAGACAAACAGAGAAAACCGGATGATGACTTCAAGTAAAAAGAGGGAAAACTATTGTAGAATTCAAAAATCATCTGATAAATTTTGGAAGAGTGCAGATGCCAACAAACAAATGGATCGACAAACATACATTACTTGCTGAACGAATGAGAGACCTTTAAGCTTTTGTGGCTGGCCGCAAGCAAGCGAAACGTGTTCTTCGAAGATGAGAAGCGGACGAATACTAAGAAAGGATGACAGATGGTATTCAGAGACGAAAAAGGTGTTTAAACGAAAAAGACAGAAACAATAAAAAAATAAAACTTTTTCAGTTTCCGATTCGGTTCGGCGAAAATTGTCGACCAATTATACGATGACAGTCGGGGGTTATTGAAAGTGAAAAGTAGGTCAGTCAAAATGACTCTAACTTACCAAGGCGCAAATGGAGAACGGCATTTAATTGACGATCGGCAGAAAAGGTTGACGTTGATGAGAAGAAGTTTATAGTTGACAATGGAAAAGCAGGAGAAAGGGCGATGGGAATGAAATGGAATGGAATGTAGACGGGAGGGACGGACAGAGGACGCAACGCACCTCGAATATAATACACGGAGGCAACGGAAGAATAGATGGAAGCGATGGGGAGACAGAAAGAAAACCGCCACGATGATTCTCGTTGCAGATAAACGACAACGACGACGAATGAGGAGGAGAGGGACAAGCGGTGGTCTGGAGAAGACAATGTTCGGAGAGACGCAAAAAGATGGCGAATCTGTGCTGTGTGTCTCGTCTCGGGATGAGGATGAAACAATGCTAAGGTGAAGTGTAGGCTAGACTATCGCGCCACTCTCAATCAACCTTTTGGCAAGCCACGAAACTGTCCGTGCGGCGGACGAAAATGAGAAAAAGATGGAGAAGAAGATGTGACGCCTCCTCCTCCTTCTCTTTCTCCTCTTCTACCCTTTCATCCTCTGCTTCTAGAAGAAACTGATGTGGTTGGTTTCTACTTGTGTCGTCATCTGTGTCGTCGTCGTCGCGGATGAGAGAAATCGGGCGGTCTGACGCAGACACATACGATAAAGAAATGTACCTATCATCTATCCATGTAGTTTGATCTGAGGACATCTGGGCTAGACACTGGATTCATTAGAGTTGGCTTAACTAGAAGTCGGAAAAATCAATTTATGTACAAGCAAACAATACCGAGCAGACGTTATGTTACATTCGGAATTTTATATTTTTGGTACTCTATCTGAAAATTAACATTTACCACATGGTAAGTGAAACAATGAATAGGGTAAATAGTTCTCCGGTCGATTAATTAATAATAGAAAAATTCCATAGAACAGGCAGAACAAATTTTATGGAACTTGTAAAAAAATTCAATAGAACTGGTAGAAAAAAATCCATAGAACTGAGCTAGGATCCATGAAACAGAAAACGGCATTTTCCGGAAAATTGTTTTGTCTGTTTCTGCCTTTCTCAGCCCCACCATTCCAAATTTCGTTTTCCGGAAAACGGGTTTCCAGTCATTTTCCAGTTTCAAGGATTTGGTCTCTGGTAGAAAAAAACTCCATGGATCTGATAGAAAAAAAATCTATGGAACTGGTAGAAAAAACGGTAATGGAACTGATTAAAAAAACCATATACCGTAAAACCTGTAATTGAAGTACACCTGTATTAGAAGTACACCTCTAATAGAAGTACACCCCCAAGAGGCCTTTGAAAAATAGAAGTACACCCTCTAATTGAAGTACACCCTCTAATAGAGGTACATCATCGGGTGAATTATTTTGAAAAAAAAATTTTATTCAATTTTTTCCGTTTTTTCCGTTTTTCATTGGTTTAAAGAATTTTTGAATCGAAAATCATTTGAATGCCCGCGACACAAGTATCCAAACACGTTCATAGAGGAACAAACCGGCAACATTTTAATTGACGAGCGCAGAATTCAAATTTTCGAGACCCCGACAAAACCGGGGAAAAATTACCAAAACCGGGAAAAATTTGCATGTCTGCAGCGCAGTTTTTCTCGAATTTTATAATTATTTTAGTACAAAACTCGTGCCGCACGTTTGCGGGATTTCTTCTTCGATTTTGGAAATGTTTTTCCCAGTTTTGTCTTCCTCGGGTTTGTCTTCCCCGGTTTTATCTGGGTCTCGGGCTTTCTCGGAAATAAAAATTTCTCGTCCGAGTTCCGTCGGAAATTTTCGATTCTGTAATTTTCTCTTCCGAATTTCCGTCGGAATTCCGAAATTGAAAATTCTAGTTCCGATTTCCGATCGGAAAAATCTAAAATGAACCTGAATAGGCCCATAAAATCTTAAAGTATCCACAAAAAAGTTTAAAAAATTGAGAAAAGATATACTCGGAATAAAACGCTGAAAACTCGCTCCAAACGAACAAAAAATTCCGCATGCATTTGGAGTGAGGTTTCGAGAATTCAGAGCAAAACATCGGCCACGGCTCTCTCAATTTTCTGCACTCTCTCGTCGCCAACGTGGCCGCGTCCACGACTGTGCGAAGGGAGCGCGTTTGCAGCGCTCCGTACTGAGAATACGTAGACTTATGTTTTAAATAGGAAATTTGTGTCACGGACATGGTCGAATTTTTTCAAAAAAAAAAAAAACGATTTTTCGTACCAAATTTCGACAGGAAAACATGTTTTTTTTTTTCCGACATCGGAGTGAAACTGCCTCGGAACCGGAATCGGAAATTTCCCAAATCGGAATTCCGACTTTTCGGAAATTTCCGAGAAAGCCTGGTCTCGAATCGTCTCTCTTTTTTCTTATTTTTCTTTTGAAAGACCTTTGAAAAATAGAAGTACACCCTCTAATTGAAGTACACCTGTATTAGAAGTACACCCATTTAGGGGGTTTGAAAAATAGAAGTACATGTACTTCAATTACAGGTTTTACGGTAATTGGTAGAAACAATTCCGTGGAACTGGTAGAAATATTACATGGAACTGGTTTAAAAAAACCGTTTCTGTTTTCATTTACCGTACGGTAAACTGTTATGGGGTTATTCATTTCATGCAGTTTGCATTGTTTGTCAAATTTTCTTTATTCATTTCATGCAGAAAATGGCATCTTCTGCAGCAGAAAACTGCATTTCGTCGAACTGCAAAATGCACTATTTGTCACGAAAAACACGCGAAAAATGGTGGTGTTACGCATTTCATGAAGAAAATGACAAAAAGTGCATTTGGCAGTTCGACGAAATGCAGTTTTCTGCTGCAGAAAATGTTGTTTTCTGCATGAAACGAATAAGGAAAATTTGACAAAAAATTCAAAATGAATAACCCCATTATGAATACGGCCTCTGATTTTGATTTTCTGTAAGTGTGGCCGATCAAATATCGTTTGACACTGGTTTGTGGCTGTATTTTTTCATAACTGAGACATAGAAATCCAATCGGGCGAACCGTTCAAGATTGCTAACTGCACTTTTCACCATTCTCTGAAACTGAAGACAAAAAAGTTGAGAAATTGGAAATATACTGTAATTTGTCTTACAATTACATGAATAAATATCTGTATCCAACAATCTTATTATTTTGTACCTCTGGGACGTTTCGAAACTTTAGGGATTTTTTTCGTCGCGGCGTTTGGACTAGTGACAAATCCGGCTAAGGATAACACACACTGGTGAAGCGCCACGGACCCGCGGCGGGCCCGCTGCGGGCCCGCCAGCGGACCGCTGTCAGCTAAAAGAGTACACGCGTGGTGCACGCAGCGGGCCCGTGGCGGGCCCGCCAGCGGCTCGCTAGCTGCTACATCGCGGGGGTGACTCCTTTCTTGCTTTTTTCTTTATTTTATATTTTCTAATCAAAACTAACACTGTTTCTACTTTTATCGATCTTTATTGAAAAAATAAACAAATTTAATACAAAAATTATTTTTATCACAATATTCGTCGCTTTCGTTGTCCAACTCATCTAATCGCCAACCATCCACATCTACATCCCATTGTTGCACGTATCTGAAAATTGAGTAAATTTTGCTGTGTAAGAAATGCGGCGGTTAGTGCGGCATCCCGTAGGATGATAATTTATTTTAAAATTTTAACTAGGCAAAGCGCTCTAATTTGTATGAGAAAAATTCTGTTCAATTCTATTTTTTTCTTAATCATTTGAAGTTCAAAATTTAAAAATGTACAATTATTTGCAACAGACATTGAAAAATATCACTGGGATATGAGGAGGGAGTGAGTAAACGCGCCCGGACGCACACACGCAACGCATCCATATGAGGCCCAAAAAATAAAAAAGGCGCGCGAATAATTTCACATTATCGTAGAGAAAAATCAAAGAAAAATCGTGAAAATTACGAAGCTCTAGGCTCGGTATAACACTCTGAAAACTCGCTCCAATCGAACAAATAATTTCGCATGCATTTAGAGTGAGGTTTAGAGAAATCAGAGCAAAACATCGGCCACGGCTCTCTCAATTTTCTGCACTCTCTCGTCGCCAACGTGGCCGCGTCCACCACTCAGTACGGAGCGCGTTTGCAGCGCTCCGTACTGAGAATATTAAAAATTATTTCGCGCACGTTGGTTTTTCTCTCCGATAATGTGAAATTTTTCGCGCGCCTTTTTTATTTGTTTGGCCTCATTTGGAAGCGTTGCGTGTGTGCGTCCGGGCGCGTTTATTCACTCCCTCCTCATACCCCAGTGAAATATACGTTTTGGCTCGAGGAAACGCGAGCAAAAATCATTATCACAGTAGCATGAGCCAGGAGCCATCAAAGGTGAGTATGCTTACAAATAAAGCCCAAATAGTGTTAGTTTTTATGTCATTTAATTTTGGGCCTCCTTTGTATGATTATTCAGTTATGCGTCGGCGCGTCTGCTCTCTGTCGGCTCATGATTCTGTGCTCCATGACCGTTAAAATCAATTCCTTTTTTTGAAGTATTTTCACTGATTATAAATGGACTCGTTTATTCATGAAAATAATATCTTTTTTTCAATGCTTGACAACATTTAATGCAGAAATATTACTCAAAACTCATATTTTTTATTGTTACTAGAAAATTTTCGGTGGATTTCCCCGGTGGAACGGTAAAAATACCCCAATTGCCTTCACTGTGCTACACTTAAAACTTAACCGATTTGTGCCAAACATCGGCAGCCTTGTGTCACTTGGATTTAAAAATGTTTCGCCAAGTCTGATGCAAATCGGTCCAATAGGCGCTGAGAAAACGCTCCACACACACACACGAAATCTCATACGGACACAGATACAACAGACAAGAATAAAAACCTTTGTTTTTGCTTTACTCTTATTGTAAAAAATACAATTTTGAACAAGCATAATTGAAATCATGGTGTCAAATAGTTGTTTTTTTCGTAACAAAAGACGCCTTAATTTATTTGACAATGCATTTTTTTTTTTCAAATTCTTCACTTTTGCATTGTTGAACAAAAAAATTGCAAAACGTACTATTAGATATTGAAAGTTTTATCAATAAAAAAGGGTAAAAAGGGCGCTAGAGTTCATTCAGCGTTGGTTTTTTAAAAATTTATTCCAAAATTTGTTTATAATCTATATTTTTCGAAGCGGCGTGCCTCATCCATTCAAAATCATTTTTAGGGCATAACCTATTTAGATTCGCTCTTAAATTTCAGTTCTTTTCTTTTTTCAGGACTTTTTTTTTTAAATTTTTGACAGTAAAAAAGAATTTAAAAAAAAACCTTACCGACGTCGGCGGTGTCGATTTTCCATTGAACTGTTGGCACCTGAAACAAAAAAAATTTCAAAAATTTATCGGGCATGTGTGAGCAAAATTAATTAAGAATTGAAAGAAAGAAAAATGCTAAAAAACGGCAATAAAACATAGAAAAATTGAGATTTTTTGGCAAAAACGATTGAAAAATTTTGAGCTCCGCCCACTTTGCAACCTGGGCACAAGATTTGGCAACTATGCTGCGCGCCTCTTGTATCACGAATAACTGGGCAGTTTTTTTCGCTTCCGTTGTTATTTTTGAAATATTTCTGATTAAAGACCAAAAATGAGTATAAAATCACTGAAACGAACAGAAAAAAAAAGAAAAATCACACGTGATCGCCTTAAAATTGGCATATTGAGCAATATTAGCCTGCGCTCAACTCATTTTTGACGTCAATCCGCTGTCACCAATTGCCATCGTTATTAAAGCGGTAATAGCAGTATTATAGGATGTCAAGCCTGTTGCGCCGACGTGACCTGGCTATTGATAGTGCATTTAGAGGGCTTGGAAAAGGCAAGGCTCGCTAAAATGCGATAAAGGTCCCTTTAGAATCCGATACTACACGGTTTTTAGAAGAACTATGATACTTTTTTTAGTAGAACTGTAATAATTAGAAAACGCAGAAAATTGTGAAAATCTACGTAATTGCTGATTGAGGCGTAAATTTTAATAAAGGTTGCTAAACTATTGTTTGTAGATACTGTAAACTTTGTTACTGAAAGTGCACTTCTATTAGAGCAAATACTGTGTTTATAAATGCGAATCATTCACAAGACACATTCACAAGACATTTAATTCACGTCATGTAAGAATGCATTTGCAGAGTTAAACAAAGAACGACACTCGAACGTTTTCGAATATCGCCTACTATTGGCTACATCTGTTTTATTGGAATTTTCGTATAAATTAAACACTTCTCAAATTAGAGCAAAATTTCTTCAACACGTACGAAAACAAACAAAACGTTTATGCAACTTTTCCGCAACTTATCCGCGGTCGGTCATGTCCAATTCTTCAAACAAAGTCTACTAAAAAGCTTTGTGAGCGATATTATTCACATAAAACTAGGAAAAAACATTGATAAATCTTCTTGAGACAGTTTACCATCCTCCGCCCATCCGCTCGTCAGCTGGCCGCTAGCGGGCCCGTCGCGGGCCCGCAGCGGGCCCGCCAGCGCTTTGAAAATGAATGCCAGTATTTTCGATCAAAAACTCAACTAACTAGTGTCCTATGCGCAATTTTACATGGTTTAAAATAACTATAATTCATTTATAAACACATTGGAAAAAAAAAATTTTCAACCTGTCAGTCACCTACCAAATATCATAGCCGCCGCGGGCCCGCCAGCGGCCAGCGAGGGCACCCAAGCGCTGGCGGGCCCGCTGCGGGCCCGTGGCGGGCCCGTAGCGTCTGCGTAGCCGCCGCGGGCCCGCGCGCGGTTCACCAGTGCAGTTGCCAAATCTTTTAGCGGTAAATTCGAAGATTCGGTCATAATTTACCGGAAAATTTACCGCTTAAAGTTTCGGAAAAATTTTACTGTTAAGTTATATTCGGCGAATTCGTCATCTACCTCGCACGGCGTGCTAGAACCTACGTAACGGCAAACGCGCCCTGTCGCATTTATCTGCGTCTCGATAGTCACATTCTGCCATGTTTTGCTATTGTCGTCCCGCCAAAATGGTCAAACGCGCTCCACTGAACTGAACTCAACTCTATTCGATTTTCATTTTGGTCACCAAATTATTTCATTTCACGTGTAAATTCAACGTGAAATGAAATAGTTTGGAGACCAAAATGAAAATCGAATAGAGTTGAGTTCAGTTCAGTGGAGCGCGTTAGACCATTTTGGCGGTCCGACAATAAGTGCGTGTAAAACTAGAGACGCAGAGCTTTGAGAGATGACCTCCGAAATTTCATTTCCGAAAATAATTATAAAAACGTAGTCTCCAGCACGCTGTGCCTCGCTATGGCGCTTTTTAATTTTCAACAGTATGGTGCCCATTTTTTTAAAGCGAAAAATCAAGCTTGAACTTCAATGCGCCGTGGCCACATCACTTTCCGTTAAAAAAAAAATAATAAAGCTAGAATTCGAGGTAATACTGCAAGTGCGTCACGGTTTTACAGGAAGTTATCAGTAGAGCAAAGTTGATGATGTATTCGCCGACTATACACTAGTGCGAACACCGCAACAAAAATTGTACCAAAGTTTTGAATCGTCCCAGATTCAAAACGTCATGTTTCCAAACATCCCAGACCCAATTTTATAAGTAACACCGTACCGTACCTATTTTTCTTCCATTTTTAAAGATTACTAATTGTAAAGGTTGTACATTGTAAACGTTGTATTGTTGTAGTTTTTTCTCCGGAAGTAACCAAAACCTTACATGTAAGGCTTCCATTCGGACCAATTTTCGTCCGTCCGGTCCGTCCGTTCGTCCGTCCGTCCGCCGTCCGTCCGCTTCGTCCGCGGTTCGTCCGGTTCGTCCGGTTCGTCCGTTTCGTCCGGTTTGTCCGGCACGCTCTATTTGGCTGGGAATATTAATTTATGGCACTCTCTTTAAAAATGCTGACATTGAAAATGTAAGCGGTTGCAAATTTATGTAGAATTAGCTTTGCAAAAACAAATTTTTTAATTTTTTTCCGAATTTTTGATAGCCGAAGCAAGACATTTCTGTTGATATTTTTAAGAAAAAAGAACAAAAACAGCTTTTGAAAACAAAATATAACAGAAACAGAAAGAAAAACTAACAAGAAAAAAAAACGGACGAAGCGGACCGTCCTCGGACGAACCGGACGAACCGGACGAACAGCGGACGAAATTCGTCCGCTTTTTTTTCGTCCGAATGGAAGCCTTACTTACATGTTGCCGCTATACCATAGTACATCACACTAAAAAAAAAAGAGAAAGTAGAGAAAATAACAGTGGCAAATTGATGAACTGATAAGCGGAGCATACATTTGCAGATGGACAACAAGCTGTTAATATTTTCCACCTCTTGTAATTTCAACAATTTTTACTCATTTTTTCCAACCTTGACATTTTTATCTTACGCTTCTTTAAAAATCGAATGTTTCAGATGGTTAAAAAAGAGGATAACAAGCTGGGACTCATTGGAGCCACCGCCTATATCGTTGGTTCCATAATTGGAAGTGGAATTTTCATAGCACCAAAAGTAGGCTGAAATAAGTTTTAGATGATTAAAACCTTTTTATTTTATTCAGGGAATAGTGGAACATGCTGGCTCAGTCGGACTCTCGCTCATCATTTGGGTGTTTTGCGCCCTTTTGAACATGATCACTGCAATTGTATGTACATTAATAGAAATTGAACTTTTCTTCCTGTTTTTAAACATCATCCTGTTATTGTACATATTTTTGCAGAACTACATTGAACTTGGCACGAGCATTCCTGAGTCTGGAGCTGATCTAGCCTATATTGACTATATGGGATGGACGCCTGTTGCTTTCTCACTCCTTTGGCTCTCTTTGCTCATTCAAAGTTCTTCTTCCGCCGCAGTTTTGTACTTGACTTTTGGAAAATACATAGTACAGGCACTAGATCCAATTGTATGTTTTTCACCGTCAGATGCTGATAATGCTTCCAAACTTTTTGGATTCGGCTTACTTTGTGAGTTTTGTGATTGCATAATCAGGAAAAGTGAAATTTTTATTTTTCTTATCAGCAAGTTTTAGTGTTTCTCACCTTGACCAACATGTTTTCCTTGAAAAAGTTTGCGTCACGTGTGCAAATTGTTTCAATGTGTTCAAAAATCTTTGCCACTCTAATTATCATTGGTATCGGATTCTTCTGGATTATATTTCGCGGAGCAACCACACACTACAGTAGTTCACAGATTATGAAGGGGAGTAATTATAATCCTGGAGCACTTGTTCTTGCAATTTATCAAGGAAATTGGGCTTTCGGGGGGTTCACAACACTTAATTACGGGTCGGAAGAAATTGAGATTGTAAATTTTCAAAAGTAAGACCCTGATTTCTTGAATAAAAAAAACGTACACCTTTTGTTGAGAACTCTTCCGCGAGCTTCTCTTGGTGGACTTATAATATCGGCAGTGATTTATGTGCTCGTCAACGTCTCCTACTTTGCAATTCTCACACCTCAGGAAATCATCGACTCTTCGGCAGTGGCGACGGTGAGAAAAGCAATGGAGGAGCAGTGAGCTCTCAATAACATGCTCTTTTCTCTCGCAGACATTCATCCAAAGAACCGTGGGAAATGGTCCTGCGTTTGCCGTGCCGGCTGTTGTTGGTTTCCTGCTCATTGGCACATTGAATGGCGACGTTTTCAGCTGGAGTAGGTATGATCGCTTTTATTGAACTTTTAATGGAAACATATTCTAAATTTGCTTCGGCAGAGTACTTTGTTTACTTTGGTAATGTTTGGAAAAACCCATACAGTGCGTCCAACAATTTTAGGACCCCCCTCGATTTTGGGGTCCCAGACAAAACCGAAAGTGATATAAAAAATCTGTGAATGCAGTTCGATTCAGAATCAAAAATAACCGCCAGTCCCAATTTTTCATGATCTTGCCATGTCCCGTCCCCGCATACGACGAAAAAGTTCTATTTTTGACTGTCCAAAAATTATAGGACCCCCTGAGAATTCGGATGCGCGGATGATTTTTTAGACCATATTTTTCGTTTTTTATAAAAATTATATTGTTTTAAACTATTTTTGAGCTGTTTTTGTAGACTTCTCATGTAATTTGTATGTTTGCCTATTCAGCAAATAGCTCAGTCGGTAGTGGTGACTGCTATCGTGCGGAAGATTACAGGTTCGGATCTCTTCTTCATCACAGCCTCTAATTGGGTAATAGAAACATGTTCAAAGACATAACGGTGCACCAGCAGTCGTCCGATTACACAGAGCACCGTGATCCGCAGTACCTTCGGTATTCGAAGAACTGATCAACTATGTAATCTGTGTTGTTGTGATGAGCTGGGTTTACTAATGTTACTTTAATGTCGTTTGTGCTGAAAGTTTGAAGTTCAGCTACCGTCAACAAAAGCAGAATTGGTCCATATCCTAAAAGTATGCCTGTGAACCATTCATTCGATCATGGCTCGCGTTCCTTTCCTCACTCCCGCGGAACAGGCCAACGTTGATGTGATGCACCAACTGGGTTCGAAGCTACATGAGATGTCCCGGCAACTGGGAAGAAACCGGAATGCTATTCGTCGTTATGCCACTGATCCTATCAATTACGGGAAGAAGCAGAAGCTTCCGCAAACGACGCAACACCCACATCTTCCAACAAGAAAACGCCGCAACTCACATCAGCAACTCTACAAGGGATTGGTTAGCTTTGAAACGAGTGGTCAGCTTGTAGCCCAGATCTCAATCAACCGAGAATTTTTGTGGTATCCTTGTCCGTCACGTCTATCGTCACGGAAAACAGTTGAACATCATCCAGGACCTCAAGGATGCTACCAAGGCTGAATTGGATCCAATCACTGTAGCCGAGTTGAAGACGTTGGTGGTCAACATGCCTAACAGGGTGATCGAAGTGATCCAGAAACTCGGCAGGGATACCAAATACTTACAATCTTTGAATTTTTTAAACGTTTTTTTGCGTTTAAACTGGTTTTCTCACAATTAATGTGTTTTATTGGCATAAGTGTAACCATTCCATGAAAACCTACTTCAAAGAAAAAATATATGATAAGTTTATGACAAATCACGGTGTCCAGGATTTGAAATGTGGGCGGAGCCTAATTTGCTGGCGCGTCAGCAAACTTTCATGGCGCACTTTTGGTGCTTGCGCAGTTTGCGACTCTCGAATTTTTAAAGTTGATTTTTTCATTTTTCTTTCAGTAAAACCTGTTTTTCTTTGTAAAATGTATGTATTGTATTTTTTAATACCATTAAATTGCCCAAACTTCAATTTTCGTAAAGATTTATCCTGAAAAAACACCAAAAAACTCAAAACGAATATTTCGAAATGGTGGCTGAACCAAATTCGACGTTCTTAGGCTTTAAAAATTTCTAAAGACCTCAGCTATAATTCCGTTGGAGCACATGTAAGAAAAAATTAAGAATTTATGCTTTTTTTCTCGAAAAACATGAAAAATGTGTCAAAATTTGAATTTCGCGCGAAAAAATCCAGTGGGGCGCGTTTGCTCGGCTCCGCCCACTTTTCAAATCCTGGACACCGTGCAAATAGTTTCAGAAATAGCTTAAAATGATAAAAAGTTTATGAAAAATAAATTTAAGGAAAAAATATGGTCTAAAAAATCATCCGCGCATCCAAATTCTCAGGGGGTCCTATAATTTTTGGACAGTCAAAAATAGAACTTTTTCGTCGTATGCGGGGACGGGACATGGCAGGATCATGAAAAATTGGTTCTGGAGGTTATTTTTAATTCTAAATCGAACTGCATTCACAGATTTTTTATATCACTTTCGGTTTTGTCTGTAACCCCAAAATCGAGGGGGGTCCTAAAATTGTTGGACGCACTGTATAAAATCTACAGCTACTCAACACTCCTTGAACTTTTTTTTTGCATTTTCCTGAAGTTCCAGGCCAATATGAGCTTTCTTCCAGTTCCCCTTGTCATTTTTACCATTTTTCGACTGCCCTAATTTGGGAAAACAAACGGTGTTTGACGTTGTTTGCATACTTTTGTAAATTAAAACGAAAATGAAAGAAACAGCATAGAAATTGAAGAGTTTTTTTTTATTTTTAGTACGCAAACACCCACAGTGGCGCAATTTTTTTTCCAGTAAATTGGTTTATTAATTTTGCATCCAATAAGATACATTTTCCCTATATTTTCAGTAGAGCTGATTAAGCTAGGAAAAAAAATAATTTTAAGAGTAGGCACAATGAAAATGAAAAAAAAAATATTAGCGTCTAAATAACTTTAAAACTAAAAGGTAAAGTTTTGTGAAATTTTGGCCAAAATTTTCTACATTTTTATCCGAATTTTAGCACATTTTCTAAAAATTGTTAAAAAACTATGGTGCGCCAGTTGAAAACGTTTAAAAGTTTCGTTAAAACTTTAATTCACTGGGGTATGAGGAGGGAGTGAGTAAACGCGCCCGAACGCACACACGTAACGCATCCAAATGAGGCCCAAAAAATAAATAAGCGCGCGAAAAATTTCTCATTATCGGAGAGAAAAACCAACGCACGCGAAATAATTTTGAATGGCGTTTCGTAATTTTCACGATTTTGCATTGGTTTTTCCGATAATGCGAAATTTTTCGCGCGCATTTTTATTTTTTGGGCCTCATTTGGATGCGTTACGTGTGTGCGTCCGGGCGCGTTTACTCACTCCCTCCTCATACCCCAATGTAATTGGACAAGGATTGTTGTGATATTTTTGTTCTGCTCCTCTGAATTCAGGTATTTTTTTACATACTTCTACCAGCTTATTTTTCAAATATACTTTTTCAGAAAAAACCAAAAAAAAAAAAGAATTTCAAAAATGAGCGATATCTGACATTTAATATGAGAAAATATGATCAAAAAGTTCAAATAATGCGTTACAAAGAATCCTATAACATTTCAAGGAAGATACAGGGTCATTTTTTAAAATGGTCAGATTCGCTAAAACTTTCAAGACTCCTAGAAAAAAATACATCTGTCAAAAATACTATGTTCTCTTGATAATATTCCAACATCTCCCGGTGTTTTTTTCTAATAATACCAGAACTACAGCGTCTAAATTTGCACCAGCGAAGATAAGATCTCAATTTTTTGTTGAAAGGAGTCTCATAAAAATACACACAGATAAATTAAACACGTTGAAAGTCAATATCTCACAAATTTAGCCCCCATTCATCACAAAACAATGTCCAATTTCAAATTTGTGACCCATTTCTTCAGGTACATGGTAGCTGGATCACGTCGCAAAATGATGCCCACCTGCTTCAGTTTGATCCATGTTGACAACGACAGTCCCCGTGTCTCTGTGTTTTTTCATGTCAGTTTGTTTTCCCCTTTATGATTTGAAAAATGAAAAATTTTGCCGCGCATATCACAAAATTTGAAACGTCATATTGAATAATAGCCTTCCAGACGCTAACCTCGATCATCTTTGCCTTTTTGGGCGACACCGACCAGCTGGTGAACTACCTGACCGTGACGGGAATGATGACCACTATTATCGCTCTTGCAGTGCTTGTCATCATAAAATGGAAGGATCTTCCGATTGCAGCTGACCCGGTGAAGTACAGTATCTTTTGGCCCATTCTTAACCTGGCCATAATGATTGCGCTGTTGATTATTCCCATTCAACAGGATCCAATGTCGTCTATCATCGGTTTCGGCATGTTTTTTGTTGGTGTTGGTGAGTTTAACTAATGGCTACTAGCCGAAAAAAAGGAGTATGTTTCAGGTGTGTATTTCCTGGTGAAGTTCATCACATCTAATACAAAATTCCTGGGTGTAATCGACCGGAAAGTGACTGAAATCTGCCAGATTTTAACATGGACTGTAGTGGATTGTGATCTTGAAGAAAAGACGAGGTTATAACTTCTAAAATTCATTGATTGTGAGTAAGGAGCAGCATCAAATCAGCTTCAATGAACCGTGAAAAGTGTGTATTCCTTTCTTCTTTTTCTTTCCTTTTTTTGTCAATCATCCTTTTTGCCCAATTCGGGCCGCCTATCAATCACCGTGCCATATGCTCATCCGTACCGATCTGTTCTGTTCTGTTCTATTTTTTCTTATTCTGTTTTGTTTTGTTCACACCCTAAATTTCGAATCTAATGTGTATAATAATGTATTTAAAGAAGAAAAAAATGTGTATTTAAATTATTCATTATTTTATTAGCCAAATTCTAGAGAGGAAAACAACAAGTAAGAGAAAGAGAGAAGGTGTGTCGTCTTTTACACGAAAATGTTAGGTTGGTCCCAAGAAAACACATGGCCAGGTTGGAAAAAAGATGGTTAGAGAAAGAATTTGAAAAAACAATTGCACCATTTTTTGACTAGTTTTTGACGAAAGTGAAAATGCATTTTTCTTTTTGAACTCATCAACTTCACAGAAATTAATGAATTCACAATTTTAAAACATAAAAAACATATACGGGGGTAGAAGAAATGGAAAGCGAAGAAAGCACGGCACCGTCCTGGATTAGATTACTAGAACCAAAAGAGAAAAACAAACAAACAAAAGCGAAGCCAATTCAAGGGAACATATCACGGAAAATATGACTATATATTGAGTGAAAATAAACGGTATGACCCAGAGAAACACTGTACATATTTTGAAAAAAAGCACCAATAGGAAGCTGCGTATTGAGGTTAGGTTAGGTTAACAAAAAGAGCAAAGGCAAGATTCTGGCACAGCCAGGTCGTTTTTTTGTTATTGATTTAAATTTTTTAAGTGAAAGAGGCGGGGAAATGGAGATCGATTAAGAAGGTGGCGGGGTGTTGGAAGAGGATGGACTGACTGTCACACTTCCTCCAGCGAGCACATCGGATGGAGAGGTTCCTGGCTGCTCCCTGTACGGTTTGCAGTACGAGTAGCGATGGTTCATGTGTTGACTGTAGCTTCCAGAATGGGAGAATCGTTTCAGACACTTGTCACACTGGAATGGCTTTTCTCCAGAGTGAAGGCGTTTGTGCTCGGTCAAATGGTGTTTGTGCTTGAACGCCTTTTCGCAAATGTCGCATTTGTAGGGACGTTGGCCTGTAAGATACAAAAATAAGAGATTCAATTTCCTGGATGAGGTAATCATTCTCATCATCATTTGTTTGCTCTTTCAAAAAGCTTAAACACACATACAGCTGTCCTCCCTCCCTCCCTCCCTCTCTCTCTCCCTCTCAATTAGATTAGAGGCCGGAGCCCATCGGTAATTCAATTAATACGATTGCATCACGCCGTATACACACATACATACATACAAACCCAAACACGTGTGTATCCAAAAAAAATACTCACCAGAATGTTCGTATTTGTGGCGGGCCAGTGAACTCTGTTTGCCGAACACCTTGTCACACTGATCGCACGAGAAAAGTCCCTCCTCTTCCTTGGATGGAGTCGTCGGGAATTTCAAGAGTTTCGATTCGTTGGAACACAGAGAGGACGCATCGTCTTCCGAGGATTTTTGCTGCTGAAAAAAACGCATTTGAAATTAAAAAAAAATTTTTAAGAATAGTGATACACTTACATCAAGAGCCTTCTCCAGGGCTGACAAACTTGCAGAGCCAAGAATGCTTGGGTACTGTCCGATAAACGAGGGCCAGATAGAAGAAGATGTGCTTGACACTGGACTCTCTTCGGCTTGTACAGTTGATTTCTCTTCCTCTTCCTCTTGGTTGGAAACCAATCCATTGCCAGCTTGTCTCAACAATTCTTGAATCACACCACCCGTTTGATCCAAGAATCCGATCAGCTTTTCCGGGCTCCATTCCGGCTCCGCTTCTTCGGTGGCCAGTGTTAAATCCAATGGTGTCTCTTTGCCTTCTTGCTTGATCCCATCGTGATCCATCATTTCGTCGGCCGCTACCGTATTCTCGTTGCGTACCGTCGTGGAGGATGCTATCGTCGTGCTCGTCTCATCCTGTAATTGGAAGAAATAATGAAATGATTGATTCAGATTTATGGTTGGGTTGATGGGACAGGAAAGGAAAGGAAACGCAGTATATGTATAAATATTTAATTTTGTAATACATACATACACTGTTTCTTCTATTTTGGTCCCTTCTTCGAGAAGAAGCGTTTGAAGAAGACGAAGAATAAGAAGAAGATGAAGAAGAAGAAGAGGACAAAGAAGCTCATTAGCAGGTGCTCCTCTCCTCTCCTCTCCTCACTACGAGCCGACGCCGTCGCTGACGCCGCCACACCAAAAACACTCGAATTCATTTCATTTCCATTGATGGGTCCCTTCACTCTCACGAGCTCTTTCTTCCTCTCTCTCTCTCTCTCCCTCTTTCTCTCTCTCTATCTTCCTCTTAACGGCATGTGTGGGTGAGTGTGAGAGCGCTCTGGTCAGGAAAGGAGAAGGTAAATTGAATGACACAAATTATGCAAGACAAAAGGGAAATTGAACGACGAAGACGAAGACGAGCCGAGCCGCCACCCGCTTCTTTCCCTCTATATTTCGCGCAAGAAGGAGAGAAAGAGCAAAAAAAAGTAAAAGTACCGACTATATATAGGTGAAGTTCCCCCCCCCCCCTTTCTCATATTTATTTCTTCTCCTGCTCCTACTTCTTAGCTGCTCATCTTAAATTAGAAGAAGAAATAGGGACATGGCTGGGTGCTCAGGTGGCAACAAGCAGCAATTCTCTCATTTAGTATCATCCTATTATGCTCGTCTCTGCCCCTTGTCTTTTATGAGCGACGACAGATGCTGCCTATTCATATTCGACAATATCTGCCTCCTACTCTTCTTCACGTATTTAGGTGCCAGCCTAATTGGATCATCTTCCCCCTATCTCTTGAGCACACATACATGAGCGTCTCACGTTTCCAGGAAACTGGAAACTTGTAACTATAAGCTATATTGGAATGAACTAGCCCCGAGGCATTCTATCATGACTATCGGGCCGCGTCGAACAGTAACCATAATAATAAATATTCATAAAATTAAGATATAGCAGGTGTCGAATTAGGCAAATTTGATGATTGTGTGCCTCCTGTGCAGCTAGCTCCTCATTTACAACCCAGTCGATGGTGAGGCAACCGGGACGCGAAATTGATGAATTGATATTTTGAAGCGGAGGCAGGAAGGGGGGAAGGAAAGAAGACAACATGATTTATGAATCACCTGGGTTTGAAGGGAGGAGGACACATACACCACAAAATTGTGTTTAAATTAATTGCTGCCTCCTCGCCAGCCTAATTAACCACCAGCCAAGTTGCTCACACTATTTAACTACCTGCCATTTGACACGATGACACCTAATGACCCCCCGTGTTCTCTAGGATAATCCAATTGGCATCTATCCCGAAACTAACTATGCGATGCGCGAAAACATGTGCTATAACAATTACACCAAATGTGCCCTCATTTGCCCCTCCCCCACCTTATAATCCTGTTCTTTCTCACCTGTGATCCGGCCAAGTTTCCATTCTGCAAACATTGCTGAGCCCAGGCGGCCATCAATTGTGCAGGCGTCGGAGTTGACCAAACTGTCGGAGAACTTGGCGCCAAACTGGCAGCGCCACGTGGCATGCTCGGCAGACGGTTGCTTCGACGCTCTTTGGCTCGTGTGTTTTGAAACCAAACCTAGACAAAAAAACAACATTGGACCATTGAAAGATTCTCCCCAACAGCACGGGTTGCGGTAAAATAACGAGGCACTCGTCGCCCAATGGAGGCGCGGGCGCACAACGATGATGGGGCACCTGCGTCCTGGCGCAGAGGGAATGTGGCGTGGACCTAGGCGCAGACAGAGGAACATATTTCTTCTGGACGATTGACTAGGCAAAAGTGAGAATATTGGTGTTTGTACACAGGAATTTGATGAGCTACTTGATGCACATGTGTTTCCCCGCACCTTGTGGGAAAAGTGGGAAGGAGGAGTAACCCGGCCGGAAGAAGTTAAAAAGTGTGTACATACCTGAACAACTCTTTTGTTGACTCCAATCTGCTCTGCAACTGCGGAAAGTTCGTACTTGGATGGGAACGGATTCCTCTTGAAATGGTTTTGAAGAATCGCAACCTGAAATTATATAAATTCGATATACTGAATAAAGACTGAAATTTAAGTATGTACATACCTGTGAATCATTCAAAAAGCTTCTGGATCTCAAAGGCCTCCAGTCAGGAGAAGCTTTTCCGTCGCTAGCACCTCCATTGATTAAATCATTTCCGTTTTTATCTTCTGGAACAGGAGACAATGACACCGAAATAGTTGGAGTCACAGCTTCTTCCGGAACTGATGACTGAACGTCTTCACTCTGAATTGTCACTGTTGGTTCTGGCTGCTCATCAACGATTTCAATTTTTGGTTCTGGAGTTGGTGGAGCACTTGTGTTGGTGGTGGGTTCTTGAATAGAAGATACAAGCGAAGTAGGCGAAGTGGCTATTGGAGAAGATCCATTTTCTAGAGTTTGAAGTAGATTAGCCTGCAGCAGATTCATGTACGCATTTTCAATGTTGTTCGTGTTGTTGATGGTGGGTAGGAATGAGACTTGTGGTGTCTGCAGCTGCAGCATAATGTTCCGATACATCATCAGTTGATACGGATTGAATGGGGCGACCATCGACGGGGACGCCTGCTGCACACATTTCTTCGAACTCATATGGGAAGAGTACGATCCAGAGTGCGAGAATCGTTTGTGGCACTGTTGACACTGAAAGAAAAGAATGAGAATGGCACAATTTATAAATGGAAAACGAAAAGGAGGCCGCGCACGGGGCGAGTTGAAGAAAGAGCACCCACTGGGACCGATAAATCTTCCACAGGGAGTTGATCACGTACTGAATACGCCAAGGTTTGTTTATAGCACCCAAAGGTACATACATTTGCTTTTACATACTTCTAAAACAGGCAGCTCTTCCACTTCCACATTTATGCAGCCAATGAGGGCACAGGGGAGGGAGAGAGGAGGGCACTTGCTAGCAGAGGTAGAAAGGGGAGGAGCTCAGGTGAGACACGGCGACCAATAGAAGAGCTCTTAGAATATAGAGGGCAAGCAAGTAGAAATGGAAATGGGGGAAAAAGAGCTCGAGTGGTGGAGGATAGGAATTAATGAATGCCTGGCGGGCATCTATACTTTTTCGAGGCGCTCCTGCTTCCTTCACAGCACCTAACCTTCTAATTTTCGAGGACGCTCACACACTCACTTTTAGAACGAACTAATTTCCGAAAGGGTATGCATGTATGTATGTGTAGTGTTGGAAGGGTCAAAGTTTTGCAACAAGGAAAAGGAAAAATAAAGTATCTATCTCTCCGACAACATGTCATCATCATCATTAGGAACTCGAGGGCACCGCGAAAACATTAGAGCACAGGTATGCCAAGCCGTCATGTCGGACAATGATAAATTGGTTAGCTGGGAGAGCAACAGGTGACTACGGGAAGCGGCGCCCGCGGAGGTATCACTCCAGACCACTCACCTCGAATGGTTTCTCGCCCGAATGAATTCGAATGTGTTCTTTGAGATGGTGCTTGAATTTGAACGCCTTCGTGCACTCTGGACACTTGAATTTGCGGAGAGCCTCGTCTGAAGGCACAGACATACTTACAGTTGGTGTAGATGGAGCTTCTGCGATATCTACCATCTTACCTGGAAAAAAACATTTAAAAACTGAGATTCATATGAGGAAAAAATTATTAAAGGGGAAAGTACGTTGCGGAAGATGTAAAAAAAGAAAAAAAAAGTGGAAACACCCTTCAGAGAGAGAGAGATGGGCGCAATAATTTAATGAATGAGTGGATAAGCAGGCACTCGGAAGAAAAATGAACAATGGAAACGAGAGAATGTGAAGAGCTAAGGCAGGCAGAAGAGAAGCACCTTGATGAGTTGGCAAGATATGGAAGTTTTACTGCGAAGAGCAAGCACACGGCAGTGCGGCTCACGACGAGAGAAAAAGACAGGCCGCAGGCGAGGAGCATCCCAATAATGGGCAACGGGAGAAAAGAAGGGGGAAAAGAAGAGGAAAACGTACGTGCGGAGGCGCGAAAGGTGCCAAATGAAGAAGATGCACACCTAGGACGCGTCTTGCCGCAGGGTCCGTGAGCCACCAGACGACGTGAGTCGTCGTCGTCTTCTTCTTTTTTTTTTCTTATTCGAGAATGTGTGTGCAGGCTCGCACCCACCGCATAACAAGAGGAAAAGCGGACATGAACCTCGGGAGACGGCGGATGGCTTATCTGTGCGTATGTGTGGGCTCCACTTTCTCTCCCGCTACCCCCAACTACACCTGCCACACGCCGAGACTCCGCCCACTGATCATCTTCCGGGACATGGATCCACCTACACGTGGGGCTACTGTAGATGTGGATAGGAAAGGAAAGGAAGAAGAAGGCAAAGAAGAATGAGAACGAAATGGGTCGGGGCGACAGATGTGCCTTCTGGCATCCCATTCTTCCTTCTCAGGTCTCCGCCCACTCTGTGCCTTTTGGGACGTGATGAGATGCTCGAGCCGAAACCCGTGTGGGCGTGGTTTCCGAAAATGTGCACATGGATGGTAGAATCGAAAAGAGGTGATTTCCGTTTCAAAATTTGCCACGTCACCAAGAAATGCGTATTCTCTAGGACCATGTGCTTCTGCTCAGCAGCTACCGACACTTTCACATCTGTTCTCAATTTCAGAACACACACTTATTAAATTTAATGTCGTCGTCGTCGCATTTAATTATTTAGGTGTTTTCGGCGGGTCTCTCGAGTAGAGAGGGGAAAAAACGAGGTGTACAAGACGGATAAGCAGGAGAAGAAAAAGGAGCACACCACTCCTTTCTCCGGACGACATTTCAAATTCTACCGCTCATCATATTTTCTTTCTCTCTCACGATGAGTGAGCTTGTCGCAAAAACAAGTTGTGGCTGAAAACGACCACCGTGGCACCCATTCATCGAAAACGTATCGACAGTGAACATTGGGGCGATGAAAAGAGAGAAAAAAGGAAAATAACGGATGAATATATGGGGACAAAAGTGTTGGTTTTGGTTTGTGGACATGATAGTTAAGGAGGGGAGGGATCGAAGTGATAACGAGTAATTAGACCAGTGAAAGTAATATGTATGACGGTGTCTTTCTCTCCACGAACGGCCCGAAACAATCTGTGAAGAGAGCGAGAGCGTCGAGGCCGGCGACGTCCATGGGCGACGAAGACGTTTTGCTAGTTATGCTGCTTCCTAGACACATACACGTTTATCTGTACGCCTACCGTATAGTAATCTCCATAGCAAGTAAACCTGAAAGACAGGATTTGGAAATGAACTGTTTTCGATCGGCGCCGCTCAGTCAGTGCGCTAATTGAGGAGACGTTCTCGCGCCTTCAGGGAGAAGAAAGCAGCGCTTTTGGGCGGCGAGATATAAAGATACGGTTGCGCATTTCCGTGAAAGACAAAACTATTCGAGAGTTTGCGAAACTTGTTAGTTTCCACTCTCGTCCCTCTGCGCATTCCACATTCTCTGCCGCAAAACAACTGGGTGGTGGACACGTTAGAAAGTCAACGGTTTCGCTTTTGGCTAACCAAACCAATGCGAGACTACAACGACGGCGTCGCTACCTAATCAGATATTTTCATTTGTTAGCCCCGGAGACATCTAGTTGCAAAACGAGAGGAGAGAAATAGAATGAGGATAGCTGAAAGAGTGCATACAGAGCCAAGCCAAAGACACCTGTTTTCAGTGTTCGTGTTCTTTTCCAAAATACACATGTATGTATGTAAAAAATAGAAAACCACAGATGGGATGAGACAGAGAGAAAGAGGGAGAGAGAGAGAGGGAGAGGTCAAATTAAACTCTTACAAACTGTACTTTTCCTATGTTCACACGTGTGTGCTCCACAAGTTGCTCTATATAAAATGAGTCAGGTCGATTAATGTGTAATGTTTATAGAGATGAGGAGGAAGTGATGACCGGGGACTGTAAGAAACTGTGTGAAGAAGGAACGTAACCCCAAAAAAAACCAGAGGGGAAAGGCGGGCGGACGGGCACCTGGAAAGAGGAAAGAAGAAAGTGTGAGGTGATATGATTTATTGGTTCCCATACATACCAATTATCAATTACCTTACCCACTTAACGGGGAACAAAAGTGATACGCAAAAGTCGGGAACGACGGGAGAAAGTTCTTCATCTACACCATTTCGGAAGAATTGAGAAGAGAAAGACACGAGACAACAAAAAAGAGAGTCGGGAGAAGATTAAAATGCAACTCGTATGTCTCCTGGATAGATATCGAGGTGGTTTTCGTTGGATGAGCAGTCTTCTGGAGCAAGAAGAAAGCGGAGGAAGAGACGTTTCAAAATGAATGCATTATGTGGGCAGAAGAAGAGCATACTCTCTCTCTCTCTCTCTCTCTCTAGCTCTCTGACTACCATACGACCACGATAGATAGCAGAAAAGGAGAACAACATCATCACCGGTGCGTCGTCAGTATTGGCATGAATTCCAAATGTGATACTTTCGAGAGGAAGAGTGAAGGAGTGAGATGAGCTCACGAGGAGATGAAGAGAGCGGGATCTGATGGGACGGGACGGCGGAAGAGCACGTAATTGGATGAGGAGAAGCGGGCGGGCGCGACAGAGTGTGGCCACAGGTAGATCAAATTATTGGTGCATCACACTAACGAGCGAGTCCTTGATTCCTTTCCACTCTTCTACTTCTTCTTCTTCTGATGCGCGATGCGCGATTCACGATGCAATGCTCAATTTGGGAGTGAGTGAGTGAGTGAGGGACTGAGTGAGAGCCAAAGCTCTTCTTTTTCCTTTTTCTTGACTCTGTACCACATTTCATTTCGACCGGGGCACACCACCACTAGCCCCAAAAATTTACGACGTTTTGAATGGGAATGTGGTTGGTTTCACCGTCTATGTACATACGTAATGGAACTCATTTCCTCTTATGAGCTGCCGCCCGGCTCCTTTTCCATCCCGCGCTATCTCATACTGAGCTCAATGGAAAGGTCCGCCCTCCCTATCGTGGAGTGACGTGGAAGGAATGTGTTCAATGAATCTGCACCTGACTCGTCTTATTTATTTGAACTGCGGAACGAACAAAGTAGGGGCGCGCTCGCGCCACAGCTTTTTTGCGGTGTTAGTTGTGGTGTGGTGTGGCACCTGTTCTTCTCAGTTTTGCCATTTCGAATCAAAACGTGAGATAAAGATGACGATGATGCAGCTGTCGACGACGACGACGACGACGATGACGATGGCGGTACACATAAAAATCGGCTGTGAAGATGAAGCCGATGGGGTTGGTTTCGTTCGTTCCGCTACAACGGATTGCTTTTTGCCCTTCTTTCCTTCCGGAATAACTCGGCAGGGCTCGCTCGACCCGGTCACGTCCGTCCGTCACGCCACGCCACGACAATTGGATTAATTAGGACGAAAAGTGTCACCTGGGGGGGGGGGGGGTTGACTAGTGGCTAGAAGGTCTAATTGCCAACAAGATACATAAAGTCACACTTGTCATGACAATTATGAAGGAGGCACACAACACTCTTCTCACGGACGAGACTCAATTAGGGCTCATCGAGACCTGCTGCTGACAGTCGTCATAATACATACCAACCGTCTGTTACAATGTATCGTCTTACCTACTTAAGAAGATGATGATGATGATTCTACGGTAGTCGTGGCTCATCAGATCGTCGAGAAAGAAAAAGAGAAAGAAAGAGTGTGCACCAGGCGTCCGGGAAATTAGTTGAAATTTCATGATGAAATGATGTTGGAAATGGACAAAACTGGAGGATGCGATGAAAGGAATGGGTGGTTGAAAGGGCGCATCTTCTTCAACTGAAATTCGATAGCGTTTCCCTCTGCAGTGCCCACCTCTTCTTATTCTCCTTCTTAGAGGAATTTCTCCCAATCATCATCTTATTTTTCAAAGATTTTCCAATAAGAGAGAGGAAAGAAGCTTCAAGGCAGAAGATATTGTACTTGATGGATGAATGAGAATGGAGCATGTCTCAATTAGAAGAAGTACTTCTAGTACAAGTGGCACTAGAGGCAGGTGGCTCCAGAGACAAGGACTACATGTATGTATGTATGTATGACTGTAGGTACTAGAAGTGGACAAATTAAAAGATTACGGTGAAAAGGATGGAAGCGTCAAAAGGATTGCATAACACATAAGCACTGACTTATTGTGGTCCGAATTTCTCTCGATTGTTTATTAAAGATGCCGGTGAGGAGGGTTGAAGAAGGCTCCATCTTCTTATTCCTCTCCTCCGCCTCATCGTTTATACAATCGCTAATACCTTGACAGAATACGAATAAACAATAGAAGGCGACGAAGAAGAAGAAGAAGAAGACAGCGGAGGGGAGCCTGCTGGGTGGCCAAAGTAGCTCGCGTCTGTCTTCTTCTTATTCTTCTTGGTTGTCTTCTGTGCTGCTCAGGGCGCCGCTAGCAAGGGTGTGCAGGGGGAAAGGGAGCATCCATAATGCGATAAAGGGCAGTGTCTTCTGTGGCCACAAAATGCGATTTGATAGAGGCTGTCGAAGGTGTAACGTGTCATGAAATGCAATCAGAATGCCTGGCTGTGTGCTTAGGTTCTCGTCTCCCATCCATCTCATCCTCTTTTGTCAACATCTTCACGTCGTCGGCGCCCATCCGTCCGCCCGCCTCTGTTTCTGTGTCTGCCTTCTGAATTGCCAATTCAATTCGGATGAGCTGAGCACCTTTGGTATTGGCACGCAAATGACCAGAAAAGATAGAACGGAAACGATAAGAGGGAGTGCTCGTAAGAGCTAGAACAAATTTCGTCAGCTCACACCACCACCACCACTACCAGGAGAGAAGACAAGAAAGACAAGATGCAATTTTGAGCAGGACAACCAAAAATGAAAAAAAAAAGGGGGGAAGACGGCAGGCACCCTGGAATTTGTCAAGAATCATTCGACACAGCAGGAAAGAAGAGAAAAGGAAAGGCAGCGGAGATTAGTATTGGGGCGAGTGAGGGAACGAGCACAGCGCTCGTTTGATTGGCGCCCGTCTCGGCTTCCAGCGGTAAGCCTAGGTGAGACGGCGTTTTCATAAGAAGAAGAAAAAGAAGACGTCCGTGACAAAGAAAATGCTATGAATCTTATGGAATGGGACGGCAAAAAGAAACAAAAGGGTTTTTGGGAAAAGAAGGCGGGTACAGATGTTCCGTCTTCTCGTTTCGCAATGACCTGTATTGATTGCGAAATGTAACAAGTCTCAAAAATCTATGTCTATTTAGCAGTGGGATATCAATTGCGCATTTGTATGAATGAGAGCATTACTTATTGTAAGAAAATGTGTCGAGTAGATAGAAACGTGAAGAAAAGTAACCAGTAAAATAATATTGGTTTTCGGTGGCTATGACTAATATGAATCAGCATGTGGTCTGTACATGATTTGTCAGAAAAATAAGGTTTTGATTTCTTTCTTTTTTTACACTGAGCTCCTACCAAATCCACCTTTTGTATATATACATAATATTCTCTGAATTAGCCAGACTACAGTAGACATTTCTGTATTTTCACGTCAATTATATACCCAAATCTAATTTGTGGTTTTTCTCACCGTCGCGTCTGTTTTCGCTCATTGTACATACTGTAGGTGACTGGTTGTTTTCGATAAACAACATCACCTCTTCTATTGGACAGCCGGTCGCCCGTCGTCGTCGTTCATTGCACGCTTATCTCCATCTCGTGTGCCTCTCGAACTACAAATCAATCACACAATGATCCAGCCAGCTGGACAGACGTGCGCCAAGTCATCTGGCGGTGAAGAGGTGCAGCACGGGAAGCGGATGGAGAGGAGGCCCAAACGAAACGCCTTTGATCCTTGACACTCTTGGCAACATTCTGCCGTCGATTGTGATGCTAATTCTCTAATTCCCGCAAAGAGAAGAAGAGAAGGAGCCCAGGAATTGTGATGTGGCGACCTTCAAAACGGATAGGGCTCATTCATCGTGCAGCTTCGTGCTTGATGGAGCGCAATTAACGAAACCTCAATCTTTGCTATCTTTATCCTATCTATCTACACCAGAGCACATCTTCGGGTCGTACATAATGTGGCGTGATGAACAAATTGGCTTGCCGCGAAATTCGGTGGAGGTCCTCCTCGGTTAGAAATTAAGCGTCACATGGAGTCTTCTCTCCTAATGATGGTGCTTTTGGCGTCCTATCAGATTGTGGAAAACGACCACGACGACCTTTTCCGTCTATCGTCTCGTTAGACATTCCCGCGGGACTTGAAATTGAGCAAAGGTGGCAAATTGGCGAAGATCAAATTTTTGCGGGACATGTGGATAACTATGATGATGCTTCCTTCCTCCTCACCATATTCACAATCACATTACTCCGAGTTTGACTGCATATGGAAAGAGAGACGCACCAGAAGGGGTTTACCACCACCACCAACACCACCTCGTCTGTTTTCTATTGCACAACTAACGCTCAATTCGTATATCATCAATCTTCCGGTCGAGTTGTGATACCTGGGAATCTGAGAGCCCACCGATCGCAAAGGTGTCATGACGTAACACGTGAAATCTGACCTCTCTCGATTCTACCGTATCACCTTCAGTGTCAATCGAGAAAATAGAGAAGGTGAGACATGTGCCTTACAGAAGAAGATGAAGAAGAAGAGAAGACAATACGAAATGTGTTTCGAGGTAAAGCGCGCCCGGTGTATAAATGAATGACCTTCTGGCGCACGTTTTCGCTCTTCGCAACATCTTATTCGCTCTTCGCAACATCTGGTTCGACGACAAAGAGACACGGTGTGCTCATCTCGCGCCAGATGCCGCCTCGGGGCACAGGACCACTAGTTTATTGCCTCTAAACACCTTTATTGCGCGCATTCCAAACCGCTACCAACGTGTGCCATGTGAGGGGCCGTTTAATTAAGAGAGGCAAACGGAAAATTAAAAAGGGTTTGATAATTTTGTAAGTATTGGGGGTGTAAAAACGGTGAATCAGAGGCCGCATGCAAGAAATTGAAAAGTTATGCTTTCCGGAAAATGGGTTGTCTGTTTCTCTGCGTCTCTCACACTCAGCATTATTCTAATTTCGTTTTCCAGAAAACTGTTTTTTTTTTTTGCCGTTTTCCAGCCTCAGAGCAAATACTATTGGAATAATAATCTTCTTGCCGCTACCATAACAGTTCACGCAGAAAATCTAAGGCCACACCTCGTCAGCTTTTTTGAACTGAACGAAATTAAACAAGCTGAGTGGGTCTCGCCACGCGTGCCTTTTTCATTTTTCAAAATAACCGCGTTGTTTGCAGAATTTTCACGTGAAATCCTATTGTAACCGGCAGAAAATTGAATCGATAATAATTTTCCCTTTTAAGCTAAAACTTTAAGCGTCAAACTTAAAATATATGTACATAGAAAATGGGAAATTTTCAATAACGAAACAATCTCTTGAGCGTTAAAGCCCAAATTCTCATTCACCATGGTATTTTAAATTTGATTGTTCTATTTTCGTTTTGAAAAATTTGTCACCTCACAATCCACGTGAATTTTAAAATTAGGTTCCGTTCTTTGCTCAAATTTCCACATTTGAGTTTCACTTGCAAAAATAAAGGAAAAAAATCGCATAACATTTGTGTAAAGATACATTGCTGAATTTTCAAGTTCACGTGGCTTTGGAGGCGACCATTTTTTAAAGCGCCCGGGCCGGGCCTCGGGCCTTGCCGCTGTAATATCATTCCAGGAATATATAATATAAAACTTCACACCCCAACTTGCCACGTGTCACCTGTCACGCTAACAATCCTACACATCATCCACGGATGTTTACAATCCACCACGAAAACCTTGAACCTTTTTGTAAGCACTTCATCTCCATCTGTCACCTATTCTGTATGTTGCACAAAGGAACCGCCTAATCCGTCGACTCTTGACTTTGCGCCTTCAACACGTCCTTGGCTGGCGACTAGGTACTTCTCCTCTCCTGTGCGGCTAATCTCTACAGGTGTCGTGTCGCACGCGAATTAAACAGTATGCGGCGGAGAATAGTGTTGCATAATTTTCACCTAATAGACACAGTGCCTTCTGGATGGGGTACTGTCATTGGTGATGAAGACGAAAAAGAAAGAGAAGAAGAAGGAGATGATGATGACACGCGCGGTTCAAAGGTGTGCCGGCCGTCTGCGGTGAGCGAGCGCAGAAGGGGAAAAAGGAAGAGAAGACAATTCCATGAATATTTAAGAGGAATCCTGAATACATTTTTGCAGGCGCACTGCACTGCGCGAGACAGACAAAGGAAGATCAGCGTGGAAGATTGATGGCTCGGACAGGAGGAAAAGGTGGCGAGCGTGTACTGTCAAGGATGGGGGGGCTCTTGAAGTGTCGTGAGGGGATATTCCCTTTTTTGCCGACGTCTTGTGCCTTTAATCATCCGATAATCTCATCAGCAGAGTGGCATCTTCTGCCACACATCTGGCCGCCCTGGGCCTTCTTGACGAAAGCTTGTAATATTGTGCGCCTCCTCTTCGCGCAAAAAGCGTTGCAATGTAATGTATGTGTGCCGAAAAAGGAATGGACAGGTGCAAAAACGGATTACTGTCTCCTTCTTTTAGTTGAGTATCAGTCGGCAAACACTGACCATACGTATAGAGAGAGGGAGGAAAAAGAACATTTTTATGCGTGATTGAATCGGATAGAAGGAAAGTAAAGGGACGAAGAAAACGAAAAGAATGAGTTAGATGGGGACCACCATCACCACCACCACAACAGCGTCTTCTTCTTCTTATTCTTCTCCCTCTCATCGCCTCTTGGTGGATATGGTGGCCAACTTGGGCACTTGATGCTCGTATAAATTTCCAAAAACCGGGTCCTCCACAGTGTAATCGTTCTCGATTGGTAGAAGAAGTCTGAAACCTTTTTTTTTTCAAATCTCGACCGAATTTGCATACTCTAGGTGTCCGTTCAGCGGTTTCTCCTTGTTCACTGGTTTTCCAGTCTCATCGTCCTCAAAGAAGAGGTGGACCAGAAAGGCGATTCCGAAAATGACGAGCCAAAGGATGAGGAATGGCAACGATTGCTTTAGTCTGCAATTGGCTGTCATTAGAGGAGGATGGGTGGGGGCATCTAATCCAATCTGTCGACGTGTTTATGTTACCTAATGATAAACAAAAATGTACAGATGTGTGGTCTGTCTTGCTCAGGGGAAAACGGAAAGCGGAAATACGATATCGACGAAGAAAGGTTGGAAAGACAGGGGGAGGAGAAAGGGAAAAAGAAGTGAATCTAATTGCAATCTGAGACGAGAAGCATAAGTGGATTAGCAGCAATATTCTAAAAGATGCACAATTACTCTATTATTATGAAATTCTCAGCTTTTAAAAGAAAGGGTTTCAGTTTCACGTACACTTGGCTGAAAGACACGTCATTTTGACAGCACGCAATGATTCCGCGACGGGTGCAACACGACGATCCGGACGCGCACAGGAAGATGTTAGGCTGGAAGTGCACTGCTTTTATTTTTCTTTGGTTTGTTGTAAATTAAGTATGAATACCTGATACTTTGGAAGCGTCGAGTTGATAATGCAGACGGTGGCGTCTGAGGCCCCAGTTGACATTTTTCTTCGTTAGATGAAGGGAAATTAGAAATTTGGGTGGGGGAAATGAAAAGGGAAAGAAAAGGAAAAAAAAAGCGAACGGGAATCCATGGAAATGTGAAATGTTGCTAGGTACTTTGGTTTCTATTTTTTTTGTTTTTGTTTTTCTTTAATGGGGAAGACGCAAGCCAAAATTAAATGCTTTTTGTGATCTCTGAGTATTTAAAGTTGAATTTGGTGAACATGTGGAACATCACACTACCATCAAAGCAAATACAGGGTGCTGGCGACTGCTTTTTTTAATGATTTTTGTCGCTGCGCCCACGCCTACCCCCAGGCGCTGCGGTTGCGTCGCGTGACAACGCTGTTTCTCGTCTGTGTCTCGGAAAAATGTGAATGCACATAAATTGACACTCTTCCAAGATATTTTTTCCGCATGTTCAACGGAGCGCATTTTGCGAGAGCAACCGCCAGCATCCCGTGACGGGCAATACGTCATTGCATGTGCTGGCACATTTTCCAACAGAAGATGACGATTAAATTGGATAAGGTGATACATGCATTGTTAAAAAATGAATTGGAAACAATTTGAGTGTTTGTGCGATCAAATCGGTTTAGAAATAAGAAAGATATTTTATCCTTGTAACCCTGATTAAAACATACAATTTAAGAGCAAGACCGCCCAAAAAAGTTTAAAAAATGGTTGAGAAATATGATTTTGAAAATGCAGTCTTACATTATACTCGGTATAAAACGCTGAAAACTCGCTCCAATCTAACAATGAATTTTGCATGCATTTGGAGGGAGGTTTAGAGAAATCCGAGCAAAACATCGGCCACGGCTCTCTCAATTTTCCGCACTCTTTCGTCGCCAACGTGGCCGCGTCCATCACTGTGCGAAGGGAGCGCGTTTGCAGCGCTCCGTACTGAGAATAATTGAAAATTACTCGCTGTGGTAGCAAGCTAGCACCAAAAAAGATTTGCTGCGTACCTGCTGTGTACGGTAGATTTTGTCATCATCTCTTTTTTTGTTTCATTCAAGTTTTTTTCCCCCGGTAAAGCAAATTGACTCCTCCGCTCCTCCCCTGAAGTCATTTTAAAAACACCCGAACGCTACAGTACACATATTCTTGTCGTCGTTGCTCCAAATAATTTATTAACGCCATTTACCGATATGCATCAATCTATCACCGGACAAAGCGCTCTTCAGCTTACACGCAACAACAATATCAGGACAGATGTATCCACTTCATGTTTGAATTTGCATATTCGCTATGCATACGAATGTTTCATGTTGTTACAACTCGTCATTTTGGTGGCAGACTTGCCACCCCTCCTGACCCTCCTGACCCTCACAACAGGTAACCCGATCCTCACACGTTCTGTTACTGTTTATATCGTCGTCTGTGCTCAAGAAGAGCCCTTCTTTTCTTGACCTGCCATTCCATCCACCCACTCCACTTCCGTTCGTTACATCTGTTACTTTGATTGGTCGGATTACCGAATGCTGATAGGAAGAATGGGTGGAAGAAGGCGAAGAACGAGTTGTTTCTTTTCTTTTTTTCTAGCGGGGATGCTAAATGGGCAAAACGAGAAGGAGGGAAGAGGCGGTCTGTCAAAATAGAGCCATAAATTGGAACAAATGTGGTTTGCCGGTGCATTTTGGAATTGCTCCCCAAGGTGTCAGAAATGCAACGTAGCAGTGGTGTGGGCTATAAATCGCGAATCATGGATGATCGTTTCGGCGAGAGCGGACAATTCCGGCACCGGGTTCACCCCGGGGGACCGCTACCGCTCACTTGATCATCATACGCTTATGAATGAGTATGTCTTTTGATGTGACCGCTGTGGGTTGCTCAGCAGGGGTCCGCTCCTGTCGGGGTGTCGATATTAGTGTTGATATTAGCAACTTCAACAGGAGTTTTTGTCTTGGGAACTTGTTTCGCGACTCGACTCGACTCGACTCAACTCAACTCAACTACTCAACTCAATTCTTTCTCCTCTACTTCCTACGCATTCGCTCTTCGTCTCCTCTAAAGTGATTGATAAATCTGAAATCCCTAGTGGCCAGTCGCCACCGTTTCACCGCTTCAAGAGCCCAGAGATGGGCTGCCAATCAAACACTTCGCAGGCAAAACAATTCCGTGAGAGCCGCTTGTCAAAAGCGGCGGCTTCACCTCGACAGAGGCCTCACGGGGAAACCTTCCGAAATGGCAACATGCCGTCGGAGAAGGCGGACGAAGACGAGCGACAACCTACACCATCCATCTTCACCATATTTCATCAAGGGACCGCTTTTTCTTCAGCCTGCTCAATGTTTTTTCCTGGCTACGGGAAGGGGAGCCGGCAAAGGAAAGTATTGAAAAGGTTGAGAAAAGTTGACAGTACAGAGGCTAAATTCATGAAATGAAAAACGGCAGTTTTTGTAGCCATCCGTCTGCCGGACAGCCGGACTGCTGCCCGGTGACTAGCGAATTATGGTTAAAATAATAAAAGTAAAACAATATGGTTTCCTATGAATGTTTCAATGAAAACTCGCGGCGGTGGGAGTAAAATTCTTAAAATAACTGTCGTGGAAAAGCATTTGCATGAATTTGACTCATCGTCTCGGTTCATCGATAAAACGTCCCGTACTTGTCTGGTCCGAAAAAACGCATGATCTTTGTCTGAAGCTTGGATCGGGTGTTGACCTGCATCGTGTGCTCAATTCATTCGGTGCTTCAACTGCATCAGCAAAGCTGCTGGGTCTGAGTTTGCCGATTTCAGGAAATAACGACGATAAAGTGGTGCTCTCTCTCAAAACAATTAATAAAGATAAAAAAAATATATAATAAAGGAAAAAGGTGCTCAAAAAACCACAGCAAAAAGCGATCAGTAGGATGCACGCGCTGACGAAAATTCTGGAAAATATTTTGGGATTAAAGGGAGGTGTCGGCTACTGTTGACGAGCGGGTCTCGCTACGGCCGCACGGTGTTTGCACACCGCACAGTGCGCGCGCCGTTTTAATTTATCTTTTTAAGAAGTTGCTTTTTTCGATAGAGAAACGGCACCTCGGCGTTCAAAAAGATGAAACTCGTAGTTCCTGGGTCGATTAATCATGCTTTTGGGCATCAGTCATCGACGGAAAACCAATTTTGAAAAATGCTAATTTTTGCGTGGAAAGAAAACGGGAAACGGTTTTCCTGTCGGACTCTTCAAGCCAGAGAACTATGAAGTGAGTAAAACAGACTGTCGATGTAATTTTAACTGTACTAAATACCTAGTTTTGAACTCTTTCAGATAGTTTCCTCCCTCCTTCAAATTCTACCGTACCAGTTTTCCACCGGGGATTCAATTTCTCTATGCATTCCTATTCCAAATTACTCAACTCGTAGACCATCAGAGAGCGGAACTTTCGTTGCGTGAGCACCGAACTCTCCTAACAATGCCAGTCTGATTTGCAATTCTACCCGTCTTTTGCCTGGCTCCTCAGACTACGGTATCTTTTGATTCGTGCACCGGAACCGCCCCTCCTTGTCCGGAAATGCGGCGCGACTTGAATCGCGACTCGTTTGGCGTGTGCTTCTTCTCCCGCACACACACATCCTTGATGTCTCTTTTTGTGTATGGCAGCTTGTTAACGAGCTATCACAAGGGAATACCGTAGAATGGCGAAATTGAAGAGAGAGTGTGTGGGGAAAAGAGATCTCAGAGAAGAAGCTCTTCGCATCGAACACTATTTCAATGCCCGACAATTGTTACCGAGTTGAAGGCAAAGAAGAGAACGGAAAGAAGGAGCCGCTCATACTAAATAACCTCTATACACGCACATCCGATGCTTCCTGGAATTTGACAACACATCAAACTTTTACGGGTTTCGAGGGATTTTGGGTAAATGTCGCAATTGGTAGAAGCGAGCAAATGAAAATACAAGAGGGACTTGTACTCGTCTCTGAAATTAAAGATCATCGCTCAAGTACGATTTATCGGAAATCATTTTAAATTTCGCGCAAGTGGCCAAAAAGCTTATTTTTTATTAAAGATGTCCTCATTTCTTTCGCAATTTTTGTAAAACCATATTTATCCTCATTTCCAATTAAAAAAACAAACAATTCAAAACAAATGTACATGTCATTCAATTTCTTCTTCCTGAACATTTTTCTACATCAAATTATTGCAAAAGAGATAAGTAAGTGGGATTTTTTGATACATACAGTAGTGGCCAATGGTCTTCTGCCACATTCTGATTTTTTGTCTGTAATTTTTCTCCGGGAAGAGGGGGGAAAATTCCAGTATAGCCACCCACTACAATATAGGTACCCACGCTATAGTATAGCCACCCACATAACTGAAAATGGGATTTTGCCGATTTTCTGTGGGTGGCTATTTTGAAATATGTGGGTGCTTTTACTGGAATATATTATTACAGTTAAGCCACCCACTCAGTGGTAATGGGTGCCTATACTGGTTTCCTAGGGAATCTTTCAGTATAGCCACCCATAATTCCAGAATAGCCACCCACGCGGTGCCGACTGTAGGTGGCTATACTATAGCTAGGGACCGCAATGTGTTTTCTAAAACTGAAAAATTTCGAATATTTTTAGTTGGAATGTGTTCTTTGGCTCAATATGAGTACTCTGTAAAAAATTTTCCCAACAATTTTGGGTATTTCTCGAGTTATACCATCCCAAAGTAGCACTGTTTTCTCCCTATTTTGAAATATAGGGTGGCTATTCTGTAATTATCCCGGAAGAGGTTGGAACTTGCAACAAAAAATGGTGCAGTGACAAAAACTAGCTAAAAACAGCCCGATTCCAATTCTCTGAAAAAGTCGCAACTGAGAAATCAGAGGGTGATATTTCCGCTACTGCAGATATAAAAAAGTTGAATAAGTGGTAAAACCCTTTTCGAAATTAGTAGTCATAGTTGGGCCATCTCCTTTCTTGAGGTGGATTTCTGGAAGCTCATTCTAGACTCGCTTAATTCCTTGTTTTCAGATAAATTAAAGTTTCAAGAGTTAAACGAAGTATCGCCGGGCTCTGAAAACAGTACAGATGGCACGTTTCCAAACACTCAACTTTTTGTAAAATGGGACAATTGGAGTTGCTGCTCGGCTTGTTGTTGTCCAAAATCATTGTGCGGACAATTGGCCACAGCTGATAAATGTAATTCGGTAAAATCTGTAAAACATCGACGTGGCCATTTCACTCTGAAACGTCTTGCTGATACTGGAAATCGCGAGCTAGAAAACTTATTCAAATCCGCTAACGAGGCAAGGCTCATTGAAGCAATGAAAATTAACGGCATTGAGAAGAAACTGGTAGTTTTTCAGCGAAATCAAAGTTATTCTGCTGGTAAAAAATATGTTTCAGCATGATAGCAAACTGGCTTTAATCAAGAAACTAGGAGTTTCGAGTGAAACTCAGTTGGTATTTCAAATTCTCGACTGCAAGGATGACATCCAGAAAAAAGACTGTTGGGAGTTGGCAACTTGTAGATTCGGCACTTCTAATGTGAGCAAGTTTATTGTTTTTTTTTTGTTGAGTAATAAATTAAACAATTTCAATTCCTCCAATTCATTTCCAGATGCTCCCTGAAAAAGAAATCGCAACAATTGTGGAACGAGACGTTTGCGAGAACGCCACTATTTTTGTGCTCCGCGACGCGCACAACATTCTGAGCTTGCAGTCTGATAAACTGTACAGGTTACAAATCGATAGGACAATAGGAGATGGGAATATCGTATCGGCAAATTTTACATATCAAGGGAAAAAGGTTGAAAAGTTGACCCACTTGAACGACTGTCTGCATCAGTCAAAAAGAGTTGTATGTTTATTTTTTTATCAGGAATTTTCGGAGTGTCATAATCTGAAAGCTTTTTAATTTCGGACCATGGGAAACATAATTCCACACAGCCCTGAAAACATCCATTTTCATTACAGTTCCAACACCCAAACGGAGAAGATCTGATATTACGTCTGTCTCGCGAGCAGCTATCTAAAAACCCAAAGATCAACGCTGTTATCAGTTATCAGAATCCGGCACGTCTCGAAATTGTGGTGGACATTGTGTTGCAAACAAAGAAAAGAGTGTGAGTTGTGATAAGACAAAAAAAGAGAACATCTGCTAATATCATTGATTAAGGAAGAAAACAGCACCCGAAGAAGAGTATTTTGCAATTATTCTCATTGTTTCACTCGGTAATAACATTTTTAATTTTTGAGCCATTATTAACAACTTGAATAATTTTTCAGCCATTTGCTCACTGATTATTCTCGGACTATCGCTGTTAATCCTCCGTTAATCTGAAATGAATGTTTATTGTATTTGAACAACTTATAATTTTCTTGTCCTTTATCAATGTTTTTTGTTGCCGATAAACACTATCTGAGATGATCGCTAAGATAACAGAATGACAATTTTCATTTTCGGGGGCAAAGGTTGCTTAATACGTATCGTATACGTAGTTTAGTTTTTTACACCGTTTTCCTTTTATCAGTTAATATTTCAGACTCTCTTCTGCGGAATTTCGTTCTTCGTTTTTTATGGGAATTTCACTAAATTCTAACAATAAAATCGATTTTTCTAGATCGAAAGGGAAATGTCGTTCCCAATCAGTCGCCGCTGTTTTAGTAAACAATCTTATGATGCGATCATCATTGGAGGTGGACACAATGGTCTTACTGCTGTGAGTCGTTTTTTCTTTCTTTATTTATTTTAATCGTGAGACGATCGTGTTTTATCGTTTAATTTCACGGGATAACAACGAAGATTTTCAAAAGCTTCTAAAAAGTATTTATAGACTCCATTCAAGTTTTTTTCAAATATTTGGCTCGGTAAATTGCAATGCAATTAATTACAAATTGTTTCACTTTTGGATTTTGTTAATGGCTTGAAATTAAAATGTTTAACAAAAATTCGCAATTTTCGTGATTTAATTTTATTTTCCACCTTTGAGCGAGAAATTCATAAAGAAATATTAAAATTAATTTTTCAGAGTTTTCGATAAATAGATCGGCAGCCTTGAGAAATAGAAGAGCATTCCCTTCTAACAGAATAAATAGGGTATGAACTTTTTTAGAATATTTTGAAACTCTACGCAATTTAACCGGACACCAAAAACTAATGCCTTTTTTGAGAAGATAAAATTAAAAATATTCGGAAATTTAGTTGATCATTTAAGGCCGCCTATCTCGCAAAAGCTGGCAAGAAAGTATGCGTTTTGGAACGACGTCATGTGCTCGGCGGAGCCGCTGTCACCGAGGAAATCGTTCCCGGATTTCGATTCTCACGAGCTTCCTACTTGCTCAGTTTGCTCCGACCAGTCGTCATGCAAGAGCTGAGTTTGAAAAAATTTGGACTCAAATATCACATCAGAAATCCAAACTCGTTCACACCAATCCGCGACAGCAAACAGAGTTTGCTGCTTGGAATGGATATGGCTGAAAATCAGAAAGAAATCGCCAAGTTTTCACAAAGAGATGCGGAAAACTATCCAAAGTACGAGCATTTCATATCAGAAATTGTTCATGCATTTGAGCCTCTTATGGATTATGAGCCCATTGATCTGCAAAAATCAATTCCGAAATTGCTTCCACATCTCTATTTGCTCTTCAAAACAGTTCAACCATTGGGTTTGAAAAATGCTGTTGACTTTTACGAGTTAATGACTGCTCCAATATCAAAGATTATGAACAAATGGTTTGAAAGCGATGTGTTAAAAGCGACCCTTGGAACTGATGGAGTTATCGGATTGGCGGCTAGCCCAATGGATCCAGGAACTGGATATGTTCTCCTTCATCATGTCATTGGAGGATTGGATGAGCACAAAGGGGCATGGGGATATGTATACGGAGGAATGGGAGCTGTTTCGAATGCAATTGCAGAATGTGCGAAAAGTCATGGAGCAGAGATTTATACAGAGCAAGAAGTCAAGGAGGTGATTTTGGATGGAAACGTTGCGAAAGGAGTTCGATTGGCAAATGGGAAAGAGATTTATGCAAAGATTGTCATGTCGAATGCAACTCCGCATGTCACTTTTAACCAACTTGTGAATAAGGATTCATTGCCGTCAGACTTACACAGGGCTATCAATCAGATTGATTACACATCGCCCGTGACCAAAATCAACGGTAAGGAAGGGAAATTATCGAAAAGATTCAAAATTTGATTTTTATTGAATTACAGTTGCCGTCAAAGAACTTCCAAACTTTTTGGCAAGGCCTAATCAAGGATCAGATCCAATGCCACATCATCAGACAACAATTCACATGAACTGCGAGAATATGCAAGTGGTTCATGACGCCGTTATAGATTATAAAAACGGACGATACAGTAGAAGGTGGGAATTTTGAAAACAAAACTAAAAAGGGCGGTAACAAAGAAAATTAAAAATTCGAAAAACAAAAATTTTGTAGCATTAAATTTTACCCATAATCAATATTTAAAAAAGGACTGGCTATAAAAAATAAACATTTACTGATTTTAATTTTCGCCGGATATTATCAGTTTAATTCCGTTTTCACTCGGTGTTCGTGGACTCGATTTTCAAGTATGTTCATGCAGGCTCCGCCCTTTTTTTTGGCAGATATTCGTGTGCACTGTTGTAGTAGGCCAATATATGCAGACTTGACGCCTTGACTTTTCAGGCTTTCCCAGATTGCATGTGGTTCAACACTGTCGAAGGCTTTGTGAAAGTCTATGAAGACAAGTGTGAGAGGTTGCTGGTACTCGCGTCCAACCTCGAGTAGGCGCTGTATTGAGTGGATGTGGTCGATCGTAGAGAATGATCGGCAGAATCCTGCTTGCTCGACTGGTTGGGCCTCCTCGAGTGTGGTCCGTATTCTATTCAGCACGCATTTTGTGAATGCCTTGTAGAGCACGGGGAGGAGGCAGATAGACCTATAGTTCTCCAAATCTTCTTCGTCCCTTTTCTTGACTATCAGTGTGGTGTTAGAAGTTTTCCATTTTTCCGGAACTTTCATGCTCTGCAGCTTATTGTTAGTGAATCTGTCCGTTAGGAGAAGGATTACGTTGTCGTGGCAGCTTTTGAGGAAGTCGGCAGTGATTTTGTCATCTCCAGCTGCTTTTCCGTTCAGGAATAAGCGAAAAGCAGCGCTAACTTCTTCTGGAAGGAACGGTGTTGAAGATTTGAGGCGAGGAATGAAGGTCTTGTATTCTTGGATGTCCCTTGCGACTTTCTTCATATTTTTCTTGTTCTGGGCGGATTGCAGTAGGCGGTCTTTGGCAAACTCTTCATGGTCTTTCTTGACGGCTTCTCGGCATTCATTTGACAGTGACTTGAAGTTGGGGTCCGATCTGTCCATAACACGTCGTTTGGTGAGAAGCTGCCGAGTAGTTCCCGAAAGTATGTTGGTGGAGTGATTGGATGGCTAGACGATGATCGCTTCCGGTTGTGATTGATGGGACGACCGAGACATCAGTGAAAAATTTTCCATTGACCAGGATGTGATCAATTTCCTGTTTGTGGAATTTGTTGGGACTGATGTGCGTCCAGCGTCTATGTGACGGCTTTCCGAATTGTGAGTTCATGTGCCATAGGCGGTTCGATTCACAAAGAGTTGCGAGTAGTTCGCCGCTTTCGTTGCGCGGTTTCATTGCGTGTGGTCCAATAAACCGTTCCGTGTGTTGCCTAGGACCCATTCGAGTGTTGAAGTCACCCACAACTAGCTTTTATCTATTGCGACAAGCAGTGTAGGCTTCTTCTAAGCTCTCATAGAAATCAGCTAACTCTTCCGGTTCAGAGTCGGCAACTGGAGCATACACTTGGAAGACGATGCATCTCAATCGCCGATCTACTTAAAAAGTTAAGTAGGCGATCCTGTGGTCGAGAAATTTGATTTCTTGGATCTTTGGCAGGAGGTTGCTATTGACGATAAAGCCGACCACTCCATACACAGAAGTGGTGTTCCGTTTTCCTAAGAAAACTCCGGTCCCGTCTCGATGCATAATGTGTATTTCAGCTGCTCTCTTCGTTTCCGATAGTCCGATAATGTCGTACTTGATTTTTTTTTGTCTCCTCTAGCAGCTCTGCAAGTCGGCCATCGGTGGCAACCAATCTTCAGTTGAACGTACACACTCTGTAGTCGATTCTTCTTTTTTTTGGCTGGGTGTTCTTGTTCCGTCCAGTGTGGCAGACGTTCGATACTCCGTGATTAGATCGCCTCTTCCGACATACTCTTGAATCTGCCGTAACAAGAGTAGAGGCCGGATGCGGAGGACTGAGGCAGTGATTGGTGCTGTTCGTAGCGATTTTGCCTACTCTTCAACGGTCTGCTAAACCGAGGAATGTGCGCAGGGAGGAAGTATTCGACAATACATCCGAATTGAGCAAGGCAGTGTGTAATGATTAGCCAATTGAATCTTTGTCGGGGTGACGAAATCCGCCGGAGTTGAAGAAAAGATCCAAGTGTTGATCTTCTACGCCACAGAGAGGCTCATTACGTGTAGAAAAGAGCTGATAAAAATTCTGGAAAATATTTTAGGATTAAAGGGAGGCGCCGCCTACGGTTGACGAGCGAATCTCGCCGCGGTCGGACGGTGTTTGCACACCACACAAAGCGCGCGCCGTTTGATTTTTGGTTTTTGTGGATTTGCTTTCCTTCATTCGTTTTCGATAGAGAAAACTGGAATTTGGCGTTCAGAAATATGAAAATCGTAGTTCCTTGAAAAAGCAAGTCGAATTTTGATGCTTTTGGGTATCATTCATCGACACTCCCCTCGCCGGATGTAATCAAAGACGATTCAAAATGTAAAAAAAACTGTTCGAAAAGCAACAACAAAAAAATTAAAAGAAAAATATGTATGTAGACTCTGAGTGCAACATCTTACTGTAGCCAGTAAGAAAATTGGACGCCTATTCTCGACTTGGAAAAATAAAGCGGTAACCTACCATAACCAAAATAAGGATTAGAAATTGACAAACCTTTTTTGAAAATCACTCGCGAACTCGTGTTTTCCCGGTTAAGGTAGATCGCCGTTTTATTTATTTTTATCGGCAACAGTAAGAAAAGAAGAAGTCAGTAAAAAGTATTATTTTAAATGATTCATTATCTATTCAGGCCAGTAATCGAAATGACTATTCCTTCGTCAGTGGACAGATCAATTGTGGACGGTGACGGACATGTCGTTCTTCTCTTCACGCAGTACACTCCATTCTCGCCAGTGGACGGAGAATGGACGGAAGAGAAGAAGATCGAGTACGCAAAGCACGTGTTCTCAGAGATTGACGCCTACGCGCCGAACTTCTCATCCAGTGTCATTGGATATGACATTTTGACGCCACCGGATATTCAGAATACTTTTGGTATCACTGGAGGGGTATGTAAATATTACCTATCACAAGACAGTTGATATTTAATTAAAATGTTTAATATGTTTTCCAGAACATTTTCCATGGATCGATGAGCCTTGACCAGTTGTACTTGTCGCGACCTATCAGCAAATGGAGTAATTATTCGACTCCAATCGATTCTTTGTATCTTTGTGGAAGTGGAGCTCATCCAGGTGGTGGTGTCACGGGTGCTCCCGGTCGGTTGAGTGCTCTTCATGCCCTCAAACGATTTTAGACGAACGTTGTTTGTCATCTGGCGCTGGCGGTTTAATGACATTTACTTCTCCTTATCGTTTATTTCGTTGATTTTTTTCCTCTCTCTCTCTCCCTTTTTATTACTTTGTTTGCAATTTCTGACTCACATTTCGAAACTTTATTGCCTTCCATTCTTTGTGTACCTACATGAATCATTGCAATTTGTTTCAATTCGATTCGATTCTTTCGAAAGAAGATATTTTAAAACGGAACTATTCAGTTTTAAACCCATGTTCTTTGACCTCAATTGAACGTAATTTGGCAAACGATTTCTTCCCAATTATAAAATTTATTCATTTTCATTGTCCTAAAAACCAAAATGAAAAAAAAAAAATCAAAATAAACATTTAGAAAACAAAAAAAGCGACACGGTGTTTGCGTACTTTTGAAAATTCAAACTTAAATGAATGAAACATCATAGCAAATGAAGAGAAATAGTCGACGAAATTATCCAAAAACGAGTGCTGCGCCTTTAAATGTGGATACTGTACTTTTATTTTTCTATTTTCTTTTTTCTTTTGATTTTGTTTTTTTTTTCATCTTTCTTTTTATTTACGCCATTTTATTCTCAATTTTGTGTTTATCAAACTTTGACTCTGAAAAAATTATAGAAAAAAGTTCAAAGTTTTTCAATGTCAAGACTAAAACACGAAATAAATACATACTTTTTCTGTTTCTGTTCCCGTCGAACGCAGTTTTCCCCCCAATTTTTCGCATCCCTTTTTCCGTCTTTTTCTCTCCGTCACTCTCAAACTCGTATAAAAGAAAGGCAAAAACGCCGCAATTTTCGTGTGTTGAGTGTTTGTTGTCTATGTTTTTTTGAGTCTCCATAGAGATTTTGCCTTTTTCTTTGAAACATACCGAGTTTTAAACGACTTTGAACTTTTGATCTGTCTAGAAATGAAAAGGTCGCAATTTTTAAGGATATGAAAAAACTAAACATGGCCATGTTTCGTTTTGTTTTTCGAGTCGCCATAGAGATTTCGCAAACATTTGTCCATGCATTCTCTTTCTTCATATTCATACGGATTCATAAAAGTGATTTAAACTTTCCATTTTTTCAGAGAATGACAACTATCGCTGCTACTCACAAACTCAACCTTTCGGACGTTGATATTGTCCAAGCCCTTGTCTACAATTCGGAATCCAACTGTGCCGAGTTGAGAAGAACTTTCCAAATCGAGCTAGCACCCGGATACAATGAAGTGAAGATTCAGGTAAAATTTTAGGTTTTTTAGGCAGTGAACTTGTATTAGGAAATCAACATTTCCATTTAAGACGAGATTGTCGATTTTTCTGCCTCTTTTTTTTTGCCTTTAACAGGCAATTCTCTAGAGTCTAGACTAATCTCAAGATAGAGACAAATTTAGTATTTAATCGAATTGAACAATTCTTTCAGAATCTCCCATTTGATTTGGTCCAAGATTCGGTCCGTGTTTCCGGTAATGGACCAGCTACAATTCATGACGTTGCTGTCAAGAATCAAGAGGGTGCCGATTTCGTCATTCCTGATCGTGTTCTTGCAATCAAGGCAACATTCGAAGAGAAGGAACGAGCAAAAGATGAGATCAACGATCGCAGAACTGCAGTCAACAAGAGAATCGAAGGACTTGATAAACTTATCACGGAAGTTGCCAAAAATGGAAGTGATGGATCATTCCATTTCGACGGTCGCACTATTGAAAGCCTCAATTCCCTTCATGCATACCACCAGGATAAAACTGTTTCACTTCGTGCTGAGGCTCGAGTTCTTGATATTGAATTCAGAAGAGCTGAAGAAGAGTTCCATCTTGCCAGCCAAGACTACGATAACACAGGATACAGATGGAGAACTTTTGCTCAGTATGCCAGTATTGTCGTCGAATCGGAAGAAGGTGGAGCTGTCGAACTAACTGTCACTTATCAAGTTAACAACGTCGCTTGGTTCCCATTCTACGACGTTCGCGTTACTTCTGGAGTCGAGCCACAACTTCACATCACCTACTTTGGAAAGGTACGTCAGTTCAGTGGAGAAGATTGGAAGAACGTTCCAATAATTCTATCGACTGCGAAACCAGCTCATGGGGCCAAACAGTTGCCGAAACTCGGAGCTCTAGATGCTTCGATTGCAGTCGTTGAGCCGGAGAGACTGAATCATGTTCAATATGTTAGTGCTCGAGCTATGGACATTTGCGAAGCTGCCCCGATGAGAATGTCGATGAAGGCGTCATTTGCTTCGGTAAAATCAAGCAGCATCGCTTCCGAATTCAGCATCGGCCGTCCAGCAACCATCGATGACCGTACCGAAGAATACAAAGTTAACATCGGGCAATTCAGTCTTCCAACCAAACTTGCTAACGTGACTGTCCCATCGAGAAATGCCGTCGCCTATTTGATCGCCACATCAGTCAACTCTTCCGATTATCCACTTGTTGCCGGACAAGCCTCCGTTTTCCTTGACGGAGCTTTTGTGAATAAGATTGATTTCGACGATGCTGTCGTTTCTCAGAAGTTCGAAGTGTCTCTTGGAGTGGATCCAGCCATCCGTGTCGAGTACAAGCCAGTAAGGACGTTCCAAGAACAGAGCGGATCAGTCGAGAAAATCAACTCAATTTCCACCGAGAAGGCCACTCTTGTCACCAACCTTCGTCCGAATACTGTTCTACTCACCATTCGTGAACAGATCCCGAGATCTACCGACTCTCGTATCAAGGTAATTCTGATAACTTTTTGATATTTTAATTCCAAATCAATGTTTTCCAGGTAACTCTCCAATCTCCAGAAGCCACAGAAGTTGCGGAGCCAAGTTCTGATGTGAAGGTTGGAGCTGAAATCACTCCCGAGAAGATCCTCGACTACACTGTCCAACTAAACCCAGGAGAGACCAACACTTTCATTGTGAAGTACACCACCGAGCATCCGCAAGCCGAGAAAGTCGATTACAACGAGAAATTCTAATTTTGCATGTAATGTAAACACTTTGTAAAAAATTAAATAAGAAGTAAATAAATAATTATGTATGTAAGACCTTCATACCTGTATGTGTTGTTTGTTTTTTTTTCGATTTGATACCGTTAATTATTTATATGATCCTTTCCAAAACTTAACACGGATGGTGGCCGAAATCGGGCTTATATTCAAAACTACTTGCTGGTCAACCGCAAATTAAACTTTTCGGGGTTTTCAATACGAATACTGTATTTTTCCTTCCTATGTTCAAACGGTTTTGAAACAACTCGGTTGTGAGATTTCCCGGAGCATCCAGCATCGTGTGGACCAGAGATAAGCGGAATTCCGTATTCCGAAGAAAAGTTTATTCCGTCTATTATGTGTTCACGAACGAGGTGTGCAAACGACGCTCCGATGTTCCGCAATTTTTCCACTGTTCCGCAGTATTCGCTGCGAGACCGCAATGATAAACTGCGGATCATCGGAGCATCGTTTGCACACCTCGATCGTGAACACATAATACCGGAACAAACATTCCACTTCCGATCATCTCTGGTGTGGACAAAAACCGTATCCTCGAAATAAGCACGCATTGTGATCTTTTTGGTTTTAGAAAAAGTTTTTATTGTCGGTCCGCCATCACGGTCAAACGCGCTTCACCGAATATTTATTACTTTGGGATTTTCATTTTTGTTTCCAAATTAAAATTACAATGCCCTTATTGTGCTTTCAATCGACTTGCGACATGAAAACGCTAGTCTGCATTCGCCGTTCTGTCCGCGTGGACGCGCACAAATAAGTGGGCGGAGTTTCGAGTTCTCATGTCGCAAGTCGATTGAAAACACAATACAATGCACTTAATTCAGCGGAGCGCGTTTGACCGCCGTGGCGGTATCGACAATAAATGATTTGCTGTGGAAATTGTAAGGAAAAGGTGGAAATATGAAAGGATTGAAATGTCGTTTTCCTTTTACTTCGAATTAAAGATGTGTGATTTTTTATTCATTTATTTGTTTTACCAATCTAAATAAATAGCCCACTTTCAAATTTCTAGAAACATCAAAGCGTGAACGAAACTTTTCGAAAATAAATATGTATTTTACAATTGCGAAATTTGCGAGAAAGGCATTCTTCTGAGTGTAGATACTGTACATAGTGGGCAATTCTTTGATCTCGGAACATTTCTGTTTTAAATAACTCAGCATATTAGCAAAATTCGTCCAAGCTCAAACAGTTATCCTGGGTCGGTTATGAAACTTCAAAGCCTCCTAATCAGTTTTTCATACCTCGGCATGTCGCTTTCTCTTTTTTCGTCTGCGTATCTCTGTTTGATGTCACTCAAACTAGAATAAAAGAGACCAAAAGGCCACAATTTGTGAGTGTTGAGACCGTGTTCAACTCTTTTTCATGTCGCCATAGAGATTTTTAAACGTTTGTTCATGCATGTCCCCTTTTCATTTGACTTCGTAAAAATTCTCTAAACTTTCCATTTTTCTAGAAAATGACAACTATTACTGCTACTCACAAGCTCAACCTTTCGGACGTTGATATTGTCCAAGCCCTTGTCTACAATTCGGAATCCAACTGCGCCGAGTTGAGAAGAACTTTCCAGATCGATTTGGCTCTCGGATACAATGAAGTGAAAATCCAGGTAACTTTTTTTTTCTTTATTTTTTAAAATGTCAATCAGCGTTTTTCTGTTTACCTATTTGCCAATGAGTCATCGCTTTTGAATGCAAACGTGTGAATATTTTAAAACATTTTTATTGCTCTTCCGATGGAATTTTCTAACAATAAATGTTGACAAACAAAAATGCTGTTTGATCTTTAATCTATGTCTACAGTATAAAATTCAGAACCTACCATTCGACTTGGTCCAAGATTCGGTCCGTGTTTCCGGTAAAGGACCAGCCACAATTCACGACGTTTCTGTCAAAAATCAAGAAGGTGCCGATTTCGTCATTCCTGATCGTGTTCTTGCAATCAAGGCAACATTCGAAGAGAAGGAACGAGCAAAAGATGAGATCAACGATCGCAGAACTGCAGTCAACAAGAGAATTGAAGGACTTGATAAACTTATCACGGAAGTTGCCAAAAATGGAAGTGATGGATCATTCCATTTCGACGGTCGCACTATTGAAAGCCTCAATTCCCTTCATGCATACCACCAGGATAAAACTGTTTCACTTCGTGCTGAGGCTCGAGTTCTTGATATTGAATTCAGAAGAGCTGAAGAAGAGTTCCATCTTGCCAGCCAAGACTATGATAACACTGGATACAGATGGAGAACTTTTGCTCAGTATGCCAGTATTGTTGTTGAATCGGAAGAAGGTGGAGCTGTCGACCTGACTGTCACTTATCAAGTTAACAACGTCGCTTGGTTCCCATTCTACGATGTCCGCGTTACTTCTGGAGTCGAGCCACAACTTCACATTACCTACTTTGGAAAGGTACGTCAATTCAGTGGAGAAGATTGGAAGAACGTTCCAATAATTCTATCTACTGCAAAACCAGCTCATGGAGCCAAACAGTTGCCAAAACTCGGAGCTCTAGATGCTTCGATTACAGTCGTCGAACAGGAGGAAAGAAACTATTCTGATCGAAGATCCGCAAGAGGCCCACCAATGGCTTTCGGGGGCAGTATGCCAACGATGAAAAAGATGAAAATGTCTTCCGCAGTTGTAAAATCAAGCAGCATCGCTTCCGAATTCAGCATCGGCCGTCCAGCAACCATCGATGACCGTACCGAAGAATACAAAGTTAACATCGGACAATTCAATCTTCCAACCAAACTCGCTAACGTGACTGTTCCATCGAGAAATGCCGTCGCCTATCTGATCGCCACATCAGTCAACTCTTCCGATTATCCACTCGTTGCCGGACAAGCCTCTGTTTTCCTTGACGGAGCTTTTGTGAATAAGATTGATTTCGACGATGCTGTCGTTTCTCAAAAGTTCGAAGTGTCTCTTGGAGTGGATCCAGCCATCCGTGTCGAGTACAAGCCAGTGAGGACTTTCCAAGAACAGAGCGGATCTGTAGAGAAAATCAACTCAATTTCCACCGAGAAAGCAACTCTTGTCACCAATCTTCGTCCGAATACTGTTCTACTCACCATTCGTGAACAGATTCCGAGATCTACCGACTCTCGCATCAAGGTAATTCTGATAACTTTTTGATATTTTAATTCCAAATCAATGTTTTTCAGGTAACTCTCCAATCTCCAGAAGCCACAGAAGTCGCAGAGCCAAGTGCTGACGTGAAGGTTGGAGCTGAAATCACTCCCGAGAAGATCCTCGACTACACTGTCCAACTGAATCCTGGAGAGACCAACACCTTCATTGTGAAGTACGTGACCAAGCATCCACAAGCCGAGAGAGTCGATTACAACGAGAATTTCTAATTTTGTCTGTAAATATTTAATGTGAATAATCTGTTTAAAGAAATCTAATAATGATGTATTTTAATATATAAGAAATTTCATTCCGGTGGCTGTTCTTTGTTTTTTCGACGTGGCACAGTCGATTCGATGATTCTTTTCAGAAATTGTTTGTTTGTCGAGAGGCTTTTTGGCTTTAAATATCCTTGTGGTCCCACTAGTTCCGCGCGTTCTTTGGCCCGCTTTGCGTCGAAAAGCAAGGCCTTTTTGGCCTAAAAGTTTTGTTTAAATGTTTTTTCTTCGACATAACAATAATCACCTTTTCGTACTGCTCCTGTCGCTTATCTTTCTCCACACTTTCTTCGGATTTTTTCTCAGATGACGTCGACGGATTCTGTAATTTCGAGTCGTCCGCAACATTCATGTCTAGTTTGCGCTTTCGATTCAAAAAATCTTGCATCTGTTTCTGTTTTTCTTTGTCCGTCGACATCTGCAACCCATTATTCAATTTTTTTTTTCTTTCCGTTGCATTTTTTCTCGCGATAAGCACTTGGCAGCAGACCAGAAGAGTTTTGCACTTACTTTATGAAAGAGAACAAGAACTTGAATAATATGTACAGTTTGGAACTAAATCTTTAATGACGAATAAATTGAACAAAAATCAATGTTAGGGCAAGTTACAACAAGAATCATAGAGCCGACCAGTTTTTTTTCTCGTTCTGGGCACAATGCCAAGTGAATTTCAGCATAAATATTTGCTAGAAAACAAAAGAGTAAAGAGCTTTCTCTCTCTAGCGGTGCAAGGCAGGAAAAGAGGTGTAGACAAAGTGAATGATGAGCAATGCTTCAAAAGTGCGGATTGGTTAGTATCTGGGGCAAATAAGGGGATAAATACCTCGTCTATGGGCGGGAAAGTGACGGTTTTCAGTGGGAAACTTGGTGAGGGGTGGGGGAAGGAAAGAAAAAAGGTACAAGAAAAAATGATTTTGAATTTTCGCCTATTCAACATGGAAGAAAAACGAGGGTGCAAAGAATTGCTTCACAACATATGATAAACTATTCACACGAAAATAATGCGACACAAAAGATTATGCCTGATTTGTTCAGAAATCGGTAATATGACTAGTTTTCTGCGTACCGGGTAGTAACAAAGATTGAGCCGGGAGGGATAGAGCAAAAAGAGGAAAATTAAATACAAGAACGGGTAGGAATCAGCACGCTTCGAGATGCTCTTCGACTACACCGCTATCCAGAGAGTTGAACGAGAGGCGTCGGAACGAAGAAGTTCCATTGACGCCGTTAGAAGAGGATGAGGAGGATCCCGCACTACTGTTGCTGCCATTCTGAAACGACGATAAGTATTGAAATTGAGAAAACGTGCTTGAAAAAACTTACAGAAAGTTTCATAGAATCATCAATTTCGGGAAGTCCACTGTCTCTCTGATTATCCGGTCGAATCGTTGTCGCCGTGTGATGTTCCATTTCCATTTCCAGGCGTACTTGTTCCATTTCTGTTGTTTCTCTTATCGATTCGGTAACGTCTGCCACGAAATGACAGCGATCGTCAAAGTTACGAGCGTTGAAATGGATTTTCTCTTTGTTTGGACAAGTAATCGTCAATCCGTACTCATATTGACCCCTCTGGAATTCCGTGATGTGAGCACCGAGTAGAAGTGTCCATTGTTTGAGCGTGTATGTGCATCCAGACATTGAAGTGGAGCCTCGACGAACGCCTTTCGCCACCACGATCATATCATTGAACAGAAATACGTCACGTTCGCGAGCCGTGGACGACTGACGCTTCGTTGGATCTGTCACTTGTTGAAGACGGCAGTAACAGACGAGTCGACGGGGTGTTTCCGTTAGTCTCGGTTTATCTTTGCCCACAATGGCTCTGTCAACTCGGTGCACTTGTGCCACATGATCATCTCCTGCTTTCAACTCGTCTTTTTTTATCCGATCGTAGATCCCTTCCAAAATTTTCCTATCGATATCCTCTCCGTTTTTCTCGCCTTGAATTTTGTCTTGGCCTCGAAGATTTTTGACAAAATCACTCTGCGTCATTCGTGTTTTCACATTCGGCGAGTGCAGATCAGTGTTCAGCATTATGATGGCAAACGAGAGGAGATGAACCGTATCCCATCCGCCACGGAAGTTTGACGTTCTTTTCGGGTTTGATTTCGCATAGTGGAGTGCGAATGCTTGAATGATTCTGTCGATCTTTTCTGCTTCCTTTGGAAGGATAAAAAACTGCATTGCCTTGCGGAGTGCCACGTCGACTTCAAGACCGCGAATGTCGATCATTCCAACGAAATATCTGGAAAGGAAATCTCTTTATTCGGTGAAAAATTAATAATTAGAGAAGGTGCCAACTTTTCGGGGAAATTGTTTTTAAATGAGATTTGCCAGCCCAACGCGCCCTGTTTTTTAGTCCGGCGGCCTAGAAAATTGTATTCTATTCAGAAATAATCGGTTTTTCTTCTATTTTCTTCATTTGTTTTCACTATTTTTTTGATAAATTATTTACAAACACGCCAAAATTGCGCCTGGTAAGCGAAAATATAGATTTTGTCAATTTCAAAAAGGAACAGTTTCTTTTATAAAACGGCTGGCCGCCGGTTTCCTAGGCGTCGACTTCGTGTATTGTGAAAACAAAAAAATTGCAACGCGGTGTTTGCGTACTTTTGAAATTCAAAAGGCAATGAAAGAAACAGCATGGGAAATGAAGAGATTTTTTCCCTTTTCCATTTGAATTTTAAAAGTACGCAAACACCGCGTTGCAACTTTTTTGTTTTCACAATACTCCCCGTGGTCTACTATTTTTTGATGTTGTAAAAATCGGCTCTGGGACGTTTCGAAACTTTAGTACTATTTTTCGGCGCCGTGTTCGCACTATTGATAAATTTCGGCAGAGGATAAAGTAGTTGTCGAATCTTTTAACAGTAAATTCCGAAAACTTTTCGAAATTTACCGGGAAATTCACCTCTAAAAATGGCTTTTTTGCATTTTTGCGGCGTACTAGCGTATTTAAATTTCCATAAAAATAAAAATAATTGATAAAAGCAAAAAAAAAACCAAATGAGCGTGCGTTCTGGTGTCAATTAGCAAAAAAAAAACGCTACGCAAAAATGCAAAAATGTTTCGAAACGTCCGAGTTTCGAAATGTCTTGTTTCGAAACGTCCCAGAGCCCTAAAAATGCACTAGAGTTTCGAAACGTCCCAGTTTCGAAGAGGCAGGTTTTGAATCTTCCCAGTTTCGAATTGATACGTTTCAAAATGTCCCAGTTTCCAAACGTCCCAGAGCCTAAAAATCATTTTAAAAAATCAGAGAAATTTTTTTGTGCGATTTCGATGTGATATTCGTAAATAAAACTTCCATCCAATAGTAAATAGTATATTTCAAACCACTCCCCCCCCCCCCCCCCCCCAGAAAGTTGTAACACCCTTTAAAAAAGAAAAATAAACTCACTTTAAAACTAAACTATGATAGGGCGAATGAAGTGTGCCAATATACTCTCCAATCATTGATTTACTCAGTCCTCTCCGCCCAAATAACAAGCTGGCGAGCGAATCTGGCGAGTTTTTTACAAATCCCCAGGCGGTCAGAAGTTGTACTCCTCGCTCGGGTTTTCTGAAAACGGCACATTATGAAAAAAAAAAGAAAAAGAATTTGAAAAATTGTACTTATTGAAAAAGTTGAGCGCTATGCGATACTGTCGTTTCCGCTCCTGATCTGTCATTGTTCGAACCGGCTTTACCTCTGACTTTTTTCTTCCGTTGTTCGACTCGCTGCGTCTGGAAATAAATTAGTGATAAGTAAGGAAAGGTGTCAATTTTAACAACTCACTCGTGAACTCTATGCTTGTCAAGTCGCGGCAGAGAGTTCGAATGAGCCGGATTGTGGTTGACGAATGAGGATCGTGGAAGCCAGACTTCGGTAGCCGAGAGTTCGCCGCTAGCAGCCGGTGCGCATCGTGTCGTGGCGGTGAATCGGCGATTTCCCAGTCTGGGTGACATTAGACTTTCTGCAAACAGATACATTCTTTATACCAAATTTGTATCGTTCACACGCATGTAACGTCATTGCTGGGCTGCTGAATGAATAATTAGGCGGCGCGTACACTTAGCGGGGAAAATGGGAAACAAACGAGAGAGAATTCGTTCACGAGTTTTTTTTTCTGTTCAAGGCTTTTCGTTTGTCCCTTGCCTTCTTTTCTTTTTTTTTGTGCAAGCAAGCAAAAACCTCCGGTGTTTATGAGCGAGTCATTTCTAAAAACTGTCAATCTTATTTATTTATGTTTGCTAAATAGGCTGAATCCATACAAAGAGATAGCGAGAGAAAGAACGTTTAAATCTCGCGCCAAAGGATTTGCAAACAGAAAGGATAGAAACAATTGTTGTAATCGGATGAAAAAAAAGAGAGAATGAGGAGGTGGAGGAGAAGGCAACAAGTCAGATGGTATCAAAGTAAGAACTTCAAAGAACAACACGGGGCTTCCCGGGCAAAAACAAAATTTGAAAGAAAGTCTAAAAGTGCGGCTGAAAGTGTGCTTTTTGCGGTGAAAGAAATTCTATACGCTATGGAAAAATAGAGCTTTTCAGCCAGTACGCAACAATTATTCGGACCCAATGACATTGTCGTGGTTTTATTGAAATTGACACTCGGTGTTTCCGTTGCGTACGGATTTGCGACGCTCCGCCCATTGCCCTGTTTTTTTTCGTAAGATTTTCGCTTTAAAGGAGGTACCAACTTTTCGAGGAAACTGTTTTAAAATATAGTGGGGGATTAACGAATATCACATCGAAATAGCACAAAAAATCCTCTGATTTTCGCCAAATTTTACAACAACAAAAAAATAGAAGACCACGGGGAGTACACGAAGACGAGGTTTCCTAGGCCAGCGCGCTCCGGTTTTCTAGTCCAGCGGCCGACGGCAGTTTTGAAAAAAGTTGTATTGCTTTCAGAAATATTCAGTTTTTCTTCTATTTTCTTCCTTTTTTTCACTATCAAATAAAAAAAAACACGGTACATCGGCGAAGCATTTTCCTCTTTTCTCGAATTTTTGTCCAATTTCCATCCGAACGCGATATTTATCAATCTAAAATTAACAGTTTATCAAAAAAAGACAATAAAAAAGCATAAAAAATCAGCAGAAATAAACTGATTAACGCGAAAATCATACTAAAAAACAGGGCAGTAGGCGGAGCTTCGTAAATAAATCCCTACGCAACGCCAGTACGCAAACACCGAGTGTCAATTGAAATAAAACGACGATAATCATGGCAAATCGTAGACAATCAAATTATTTAGTTTCTCGCACAAGCTGTCGAGAATGAGGGGTGAAGTGAATGAACTCTCAAAATTTAACGAAACGTGGGAGGGAGAGGAAGAACAAGTTGGTGTTTGAGCCGCGCGCATATCTGTTTATCGTTCGTTTTTTATTGGAACTAAGCCAGCGCTGTACCACTATTTACAAACAAATAATGAATTAGTCGAATTGGCAAAGAAATAGAAACACTTTTGCTCGGGAGGAGCTGATGGCGCTCACGAGGTGACAGAGAAACGGATGGCCGCCACACAATTCATTGTGAGAAAGTGGCCGCAAAGAAGAAGAATGGACCTCTTTTGTTTTAAACTACCCTCCTCTCCTCGTCCCACTTGAGATTTTGCAATTTTTTAGCCAACAGGCAACAAAAAAAAACACTTTCTCACCTATCATATTCGAATTCTGTAGATTGGCCAAAACGGGCGGTGCTGGTGACGGGGGACTTCGATCGACAGTGTTCGAACGGGCAGCTCGGTCTATCCGCAGTTGTGCACTGAGACTCGTCGCGTAGCGGCTGAAAAATAACACATGTTTACTTTTTTTTGGGGGTTTCGTGTTTGTTGCAAGATGGGACAAGAATATGCGGGTGGAAAACTCACTTGATAAAAGATAAAATGATTTTTATCATTGTGGATATAAGTAAAATGAAGCCAGCGAGCATTTTTTACATTTTAAATAACAAAAATATGTTTTTGAAAATTGCAGAAAAAATTTAAATAAATTTTTAGCAATAGAGCGCAATAGCTGACAGGCTCGTTCGAAAAGTGTGATTTTCATGCAAAATAGGCAAAAAACACGGTTTAAAAAGCATTTTTATTATGCTTATTACTATTACTATACTAACTAGCTCTATTTTGAATATGCTCTGACATCAAAAAAGACAGTAAAACAATGAAAACAAAACAAATCATGCAAAAAACAGTAGTCTATGCATTTTTGTAGCTTTTAAAGGAACATGCCTCATTGCCATAAACTTTTGGGATTTTATTGTTTTTTTTTGTTCCAAAAATTCAAAAAGCTGTTTCAACACTCCTAAAATTTTAAAATCATTGGATAACCTAACTGCAAAGCACGCGAAAAAATTGTTATTTAAAATCTCACACATTATTTAATGGACCTAATCAGCAAAGGAAAAAAACCGTTTTTTTTCCCTATGCAGGTTGTATTCCAGGAAAAAAATCAATCGCCTCGAGACCCGGCGTTAAAAAATGCAATGCGGCTTTAATTTTCAATGGGATTTTAGCCGAAACTTAACGGCGCATCTAATTATTTTATTGTTCTGTCTCGACACGACTAGTTACTTAAAAAATCCTCCGACTACTGTAGTTTTTTGTCGTTTTCCTCGATTCTGCATACGGAAAACAATGTCTTTTTGAAAACCACCGGCATTTGACAAAAAGGAAAAACAGTTTTGGAATCTCCGAAAAACTCTATTTCAAAAAATGTAACACTATTACGTATTCCTCGATTTGAAATACCTAGTATTACGTATTTCTGGAATGGTGATACCGCGTCAAATGATGTACATTGCGGTCTCGCCACGAACGATGTTTGCAGACTTGTGGATTTACGCGCAAATCTGAATTTTTCCGTTTCCAATTTTTAACGAATAAATATTTTTGTTACTTTGTGCCGTTTTTATTGTTTTTTAACTCTATGGAATTTGAAATTTTTTCCGGGCTAGTGTTTAACATTTTTGTTTCAATAAGCGATAAAAATTTTAACACTAGTCCGGAAAATTTTTCCAAATTCCATAGAGTTGAAAAGAAATTAAAAACAAAAAGGAATGAAAAAATTTCGAAACGGAAAAATTCAAAGTTTCGCGTAAACCCGCAAGTCTGCAAACACCGTCCGTGGCGAGACCGTAATGTACACCATTGGACAAAGTATCTCAAATTAAGGAATACGTGATATTGTTTTTCAATGGACTTGCAACATGAGAACGCGTGACTCCGCCCACTTTTTTTCGCGCGACCATGCAAACACAGTTCGATTCGAAGAGAAGCAGAGAAAACATGTATTTTTATCTTTTTTTCTCATGCTGCAACTCGATTGAAAACACAATAACTGCTATATCTCTATTTCTAAAAACATTTCGAGGATAAACAATGAAAACACCTTTTTAGAAAAACATTTTTTTTTCGCGCTATTGTGAAAACAAAAACTTGCGACATACCTTTTCTCTTTCTTTTTTATAATTATTTCCAAAAGTACGCAATTATTATTAAAAACCCTTTCAAAACTGTAACGGTGGCAGAGAGTAAAAGAATAAAAGAAAGCTGACAAAATGGCACATCAGAGAAAAGGGGACAAATTGGGCGCAAAAACATTTCAAATCGAGGAGTGCACAAGCCGGAAAATGTTTATTTTCGGTTCTTGACAGCTCCGCTGACACCAAAATTATCTGCCGGCCAACGCAACTGGCCTAGCCAAAACGCGTCTTGATACGTTTCGTGCAAATCATATTTTTGATGGGAAAAAAAATCTTGGAAGCATGAAATGGCACTAAATAAATTCAATAGCAGTAACAGCAGCAGCAGCTGGCGCTTGAATCTCTCTTTGGGCCTCGAGCGGAAAAGATCATTTTCACCCGCGCGTGCGTTGTCCAGTACGCTGTAGAGGTAGAGGCGCTTAGGTATATAAAACAACGGAAACTCGAGCAGAAATTTTCTCGAAACATCCGGAATAATGCGGAAAGACAGAGTGTCTCTCGAAAAGTGGTTCAATTTCCTCGTGATGTGGTGAGAGCACTAGTGACAAAATATAATAGGGTACGGTTTTTGTTTTCAGCTCAATAGACTAAACCGAACCGAGGCGGGCGAGAAGAGAAGAAAATGAGTGGACGATTCAGAATGGAAAATGTAGAATAGAAAAAGCACGCGATTGTCATAAAATGGACAGGCATGGAGAAGATGGGAACGAAACGACAAATTCTCGCGCAAGACCGCTACATTTTTATGAGAAACGACTAAGGACGACGCGATAAAAGACGTACGTATCCTTTAGTCTTCTCCGATACTTTTTCATCCATCCAAAAATCAGAAAATACTCGGGCTGAGTCACAAAGGTGGCATACGAAATCGGGAAATCGTTTAGCAAAACAAACAAACTTCTTTGAATATTTTAAAACTGACCTGGTTAGCGAAAGCTCGTTGCGTCGACTGTTTGACACCCCGCATCTTGCGTCGAGGTCTGGTATTCTGGAAAAAAAAAACACATTATTTGAAGACCATTATTCCATATCTTTCGTCTTTTGGTTCCCCGATGGTGTACATAAATATTTGAACGTGTTTCTTCCTGAGAAGTTTGCAGATAAGATTACGCGTTTGTTTCTTCCGGAAAATGAGAATTAGCGAGGGGGGAAAATGATTTTTAACACATGTGTCTTGAGTTGACCGTAGTGTTTTAATGTTTTAGACAGGAAATGGAATAAGAAGTTTGTGACTTGTGTGATTCACAGATTAACGGCAGATCAAAATTTAAGCACAAACAAATATATTGATGCATGTTCAAAATTCAAAGCACTTGCAAGAAGGTCCAAAATTGGACAGCTCCTAACTTTTTTTTTATTGTGCAAACAAAAAATTGATTGCGACACGGTGATTGGGTACTGAAATTTTCTGAGCATGCCCTGGAATAGTTTTGACATTATTTCCCAAATTGTCCAAGTTTTCCCCTATTTTCTTGCAATTTTTTTCCCCTTTTTCAACATTTCAAAAACTCATTGCTCACTTCATAAAAAACCGTTTGCGATTGATTTGACACGCTCAAATTAAATAAAGTCAAGTGGCAATTTCGTAACGAGTGTGACACAAATCGAAAACTCGCAAACGAAACAATTGGCTTACTGTAGCCAGGTAATTTTCGATCTGACTATGAGGTCGGCAATTGACCGAGAAATTTCCAAGTGTTAAAGATAAAATTGGCTATAAAATTGTTTTTTTGTTTCTCTTATGTGAACATGTGAACATTTCATTGCTCACGTAAAAAAATTTAAGGTGCATGAGCCGGGAAACAGCAAACGCGCTTGGGCGCACAATGGCAACAAAACCGTGAGGAAATTCACATTTTTAACTTTGTAATATTGTCAGTACGGAGCGCTGCAAACGCGCTCCCTTCGCACAGTGGTGGACGCGGCCGCGTTAGCGACGAGAGAGTTCAGAAAATTGAGAGAGCCGTGGCCGATGTTTTGCTCTGATTTCTCTAAACCTCACTCCAAATGCATGTGAAATTTTTTGTTCGTTTGGAGCGAGTTTTCAGAGTTTTATACCGAGTATAGCATTTTTTCATATTTTCCAACAAAAAAAACGCATGAAAATTGCAAAATCCTAATAGTTCGTCTGGGCGCGTTTGTTGACTCCCAGTTCAGGTTCTTGTGCGTGAGACGCAGACAGAAAATTCATGACAATTGTGTACAAAAGAAAAGAGAGAGAGGAAGAGAGAGAGAGAGAGGGGTAGAGAAAGAGCGTGTCTAATGCCGCGTCCAAAGTTCAAAAAAATCCTGAAATCAGGAGTTTTTTGCAGTCCAAAGTTCCACAAAAAATCCCAGAAAAAACAGGCGGTAACAGTTGAAACCGGCGTTACCGTAGTTGCTTCGCTGCGAGACCTTCTATGTTTAAACTTGAATTTTCCCGCAAAAAAAGAAAATTGAGCAACTGTGGGAAAATTCAAGTTTGAACATAGGAGGTCTCGCAGCGAAGCAACTACGGTAACACTGGTTTCAACTGTCACCGCCTGTTTTTTCTGGGATTTTTTGTTGAACTTTGGACTGCAAAAGACTCCTGATTTCAGGATTTTTTTGAACTTTGGACGCGGCATAAATGACCAACGGCTCGCTACAGTATATTTTTTTCTAAAATTTTAGAAAATAGAGACCCTTTCAGCTGGCCCCTGCTGTGGCCTAGGAAATGAAAGCTCTTCCACGAGTAAACTCAACACGATCCACGGCACCTCAGCCTTCCAAAATTGTTTCTACCTGACGCATTTTTAAAACCCTAAGGCTCGGTCATTTTCTGACAAAAAGGCCTCGTTTTTGGGTTAAAATTATGGTGTCATCCTGAATAATCCGATAATGATTCGAATTTCTCAAAAAAGTGAATTTTCGAGTGAAAAAATAATTTTATTATCCGACGAACTTGGTGGCGCATTGGATGACGGGGGAGACGTGCGATCGGACACATCTAAAATGAGTGTGACCGTAATCCACCAAACAATTTTTGCGAGAGAGAGTGCAACAATTTCGAACCCCTCCCCCCAAAAAAACTCTTATTTTTACTCATGTTCTCTTTGAAATTTATTGAATTGGTTACGGTAACACTTATTTAAACTGTGTCCGATAGTGCTAAGTTTACTCGTGCAAGAGTTTGTGTTTTCTAGCCACACAGTAGCCTAGACGTGAGTAAGATACTCAGTTCTCCGAAAGTTATTTTCGTGGGGCATTTCTCGCGTCTCTGCGTCCCCATTTTTGCACGCGTTCAGCGAAAATTGACAGAAAACCACTGTGGAGACGCGGAGAATGCGATAGGGCGCGGTTGTTTTTACGTAGGGTCTAGCACGCCGTGAGTCACCTTGAATCATGCAGCGATCCAAAAAAGACAACGGCAAAGGAAGAAACGCAGAGGAAAACAAAAATGTTGAAATGAACTCACGTGTCATGTTTATGCCTAATCACCATCCACTGTTTCATCAGACAATGTTCCCTCCACGCTCTCTGAATGATTGTCGCCGCTCTGTGAGCCAAATGTGGTCCTCCATACCTCCGCTCGAGCACTTGCACTTTTCGAAGTGCCAATTCGTCGGACAATTGGTAGCCTTTCTGGACGAATACCCGACTCGTCGACGTGGTGCCACGCCACTCTTTCGAGTCTCGCATTTTCTGGAAAATGTGGTGATGATGTTAAATATGTGATGTATTGCGATGCGATGCGCGGCGCGTCGAATGGCAAAGAAAGGCGATTATGTGCAACAAAAAATCGGAAAAGAAAATGAAAATGATGATAAAGAGATAGGTGAGAATAGCTGAAAACGCCCCGGGTGAAATCGACACGAACAGTCATCATGGAAAAAAAATGTTGTGAGAGATGGAAAAGTTAAAAGGGGCACGATTTTTTTTTTTTTTTTGCAAGTGTGTCTTGTCGTTGTCGACGATGCAAGGGGAAATTTGATATTTCTAGAATTGAAGCAAGGGAAAAAAGTAAGGAAGGAAGAAAGGAAGGAAGGAAGGTCAATTTGAGATTGCTTTTCTTTTCTTTTTCTCTCTCTCGCTCTCATTCTTTTATTTTTTTTTTGGTTCATTTTTTTGTTTCCAGTCGAGTTGGCCACTCATTCTCTCACTCAATTGATTATTGATGGTTAAATAATTTGAGAAAGAAAGAGAGAGAGAGAGAGAAATAGGAGACGTGGGCGGTTTGGGTTGCATAACAATAGGAAGCTAGTTTCATTCCTTCTTATTTTTGCCTCCCGAAGATCATGCCGCTAATTAAAACCAAAAAATAATCAGGTTTTGCTTTGAGCAGCCGCAACATGAAGATGGGTGGTCGTGGGGAAAGAGAGATCCAAAAAGGGTGAAAACATTGAGGCTGATCGTCCCTAGGGAGGAGGAAGGGGGATAGAAAGACCAGAAAACGTCAAGAGATTGAATGGCAGCTAGCCGTTCTTTTGCCGAAACGAGTTGTCTGATAGGTCAGCGAGCCAAACGGACTGGAACGAGAATGAGCACTGATAAGAGGGAAAGGAAAAAGAGTTATTTTCATTCATTCTTTCTTTCTTTCTTTCGTTACACCGATAATATCATATGCAAGGACATTAGTATCGAGTGAGTGATAATGTAAAATCAAAAGACGCAGGTGAAATGCTCCGTTTATTGTGCAGCGACAAAGTGTACAAAATGTGAGAAACGCAGAGAATGTCATAAAGACATCAACGTGAATGAAACGAATCCGAAAAATATATAGAAAATAATGAAACCCAAAAGCATCAATAATCGAATTGCTTTTCCAAAAAACTACGATTTTCATTCTTTGGGAGACAAAATTTCAGTTTTCTCCATAAAAACCAATTCAGGAAAAGCAATGTTTCAAAAATACAAATTTGAACAGCGCGCGCATTGTTCGGCCGCGGCGAGACCCGCTCGTCTACCGTATCCGGCGCCTCCCTTTAATCCTAAAACAGTTTCGCAGAATTTTCGTGAGCACATGCTTATGTTTCTTCTACACAGCGTTGACTGATCGTTTTTTTTTGTTGTAATTTTTGGAGAAATTTTCTTGCAGTCGACGCTTTTTATTATAACTTAATTTATGTTTGTAAACTATTTTTTGAGAGCGCACCGATCACTCACTCCTCTCTTGAGATCGACGAGTTTAAAGTCAGCAGCTTAACTGACGCAGTTGAAGCACCGACTAAATTGAGCACACGACGCTGGTCAGCAACCGAGCCAAGCTTCAGTCAAAGCTACTTTTTCGTTCAGGTAAGTACGGAACATTTCCGGGGGTCACGAGACGGCAATTCAAATCAATGGTAATGGTTTTTCCTCTTGCTGTTGCGGGTTTTCAAAAAAAAAAAACGGGAGCAGACGAGACAAGCAATTGTACTTTTTTCAATGGAAGGAGGGAGGAAGACCGCAGGGATTGAAAGTTGCATCACATCAAAAGGAGCTCTACAATTTTTTAGTGTCCACAAAAAAAAAAGAAAAGTCAAACATCACGCAAATTTTTTGGCAACTTAAAACTGAAGAAGCTAAAAATAAAACTTCAAGAAAAAAAAATTCTTGACGAAGAAATATGACATGCAAAACGTGTTTTATCAAATTATAGGCATTTCAAGGTGTTATTTGCACAAGAGTGACTAAATGTTTTGTTTTCTAATCGGCCGAGAAAATGAAAAAAAAAAAAACTAAACAGACTATTGACTTGCTAGCGATTGCCGGCAATAAAGGGTGGAATGGAATGTGTCGAGTCAGAGGTAGTGAAACAAGAGTGTTGAAAAAAATAGGATGAATCTTTTTATGACGTGGCAATTCACTTTTTATGATGTTTCCTCTCCGTTTTGACCAACCCATTCTTCTGGTAAACATATGCACTGGACATTGGATAACAAGTTTACGGACAAGTACATACACGCATGAAGCACTTTGCGAATAATTAGGAACCCTCGTCGTCCGTCCATTCACGCTATAAAATAGGAAGAGGGGGAGGAGCCACTCAAGAGTTTTGCTATTCCTATTTCTATTCCTATTCCCACTCACAACGGACATGGTCCTTCCGTTCCGAGCCATCGGATTTTGAAATGGCCAATTAGGTGGCGAGAAGATGAGGATGGGGGAAAGACAGAGATTGCAATCGAGAGGGGTCATAAGCATAGTAATCATCGAAAAGTGAAACTGGCTGAGGGTCTCATGCGAGAACGCACACGAGTCGGTGAGCAAACAAATCTCCTCCTCCTCCTCTTTCATACATCCATGCTTCCAACTGGATTTATTCCTTCTGACAATACTTTCACACAGGGGACAGGGCAAATTGATGGAACAGAACGGTTTACAACACGTCGTTCAGCCTTTAATTGTCGCTTAAGGAACGGGGACAGCTTGTTGAAAATGACGTGCAAGTAAAAAAAAATGGAAGAGAGACAAAAAGAGCTGTACATTTTGTTTATTTTAAAACTAAAGCGGAGAGACCGATAGAGACATACCGCCATTCAATATAAACACTGTTCGTTTTTTTTTTCTTTTTGGTTTTCCACTATTTTCGATTCGATGACATAGGACATAAGTGATCAGACAGGCGGAAAGTGCAATTAGCTAATTAGCACGTTGTACGGTGCCACATTGTCGTCATTCGCTTTATAATTATAGAATTATGCGTGGTCAAAGCCTTTTTTGGTGGGACATGGGCTGTAGAGCACACTTTCATTAACACGGGATAATTCTATGTGGCGAAAAAAGGCCAAAGGCCGCAGTTTTTCGCATAACAACCATCGAGAAAAATTTTATAAAAAAGATAAGAGAGAATGAATAATCCTGGAGTAATATACTCAGGAAATTTTTGGCTAATAGCCATTGAAAACGGCTAATAGCCACCGATTCGGGGCGTGTGCCATATGTATTTGGCACACTCCCCATATTCGATGGCTATTAGCCGTTTTCCATGGCTATTAGCCGTTTCAGTCAGCTATCATTTTTAAAATTTTTCTATTTCAAATTTCGATCATCTTGTGGCTGGAATAAGTCGCAAAAGCACCGAGTAAGCGCGAATACTGTTTCCCCTCATTGTTGCAAGTAAACATTTTATAGCTGCGTTTCCAACAGACGAATTTTTGATAGATGGCGACATTACCCAATAATGGCTAATAGCCCTTTTCGGCGGCTAATAGCCATATTCGACGGCTAATAGCCATAACGGCTAATAGCCAAATTCGCCGACTAGTTGCCATTATCGCCCGCTATTAGCCTTTTCAGGCGGCTATTAGCCATCTTCAGTGGCTATTAGCCACCTAGACGCCGAATGTTGCCATGACGCGCCAAAAATTTCTTGAGTAAGCTGGTGTTAACTTTGGCCTGGAAAATTCAAAGCTCTTCCACAAATAAATTCAGCATGTCTGCAAAAAGCTGAAAGCCTCATAATTATAGGATTAAGCGTGGTCAAAAACCTTTTTTTTTGGCATTTGTGTCTAGATCAAACTTTTATTGAAACGAGAAAATACTAATATTTAGAGGACAAAAGTATTATTCATTTAGCATATTTTTATTTTTTTTTCATGCAGAAAAATTGGACGAAATCTTGAACAAAAATTATAGTAGTCACACAAACAAGAAAAGCGCGCTCTACCGCACAATGTGGCACTGGCGGCCGACAGACTTCCAATGCGCAAGCACATTTGCAGTGGAGCTCGTTTGCATTATTCGGCAGCGGAAAAACCTATTTTCACGGTTTTTTTTCAATATTTGACACGACGATTTATTTTTCGAGCACAACGCTAAATTTTCAGATTTATCACGTTTATAACTTCATTCTAATCCAAAAACAAGAACTTTTTATCGGAAAATGGCCGAGCTTTAGGGTTCAACAAGAGAATCCATTTTAGTGGAACAAAAACACTTTAAGAAAATAACGCATCACCCAAAAAAGCCTCATAATTAATCAATTTTAGCGCGCCAAAAATTAAAATGACATAAATGCAACCAGCAGACGGTTTGGCAGAAAATGTCCTTGATAAAGGCGAAGAGAGAAAGTATTTTTACTCTCGAACTTGAGGAAAAGAGACGAGAGAAGAAACGATTTGGCGCTACTTAAAAATTGATAAAATGCGATGGATTGATGGGCAGTCGAGCCGAGCGACAGCGGGCAGAAGAGCAAGACGAATGAGCGGTCGGGGGAGCACAAAAAAAGTGGATTGGAATGGAAAATGGGGTGAGAAAAAAAGAGTTAAGAGCAATCGCAATTGACGTTTGTATAATCATCAAAGACCCGCCGACACGCAATCAAAAACGAGTAAAAGAAAAGACAACATTTTGTTTGGCGAGGGAGGAAGGGATCAGAAGGGCGTTGAAGACGTTGAACATGATGACGACGACGGTGATGATTTCTTGGCAGGGTGTGCGTGTGTGTGTGAAGAGACAGAGACATGGCAGATGAGAGAATCGATAATTCCCGGAGACGCAGACAAGTGCGCGGAGCATTTGGCAGCGAGTGCGAATGAGCCCACCCTCAGGCAACATCGCCCTCTTTGCATCACGGACCACGAACCTCGCGCAGTTGTTTGTTTTTGTGTAGGACGACGGACAGGTCGGGTCCGGACGGGAGGATGGAAGGAGGAGGAGAGAAGGAAGGACGTCTCCGACACCAGGTTACCCCCTAGGATTTTACGTTGTTTACCCAAATACATGAAATTGGTGGATTGATGATGAGGTTGAGGATGGCAGATCGTTATCGATTAGGGAGAAGAAGAAGAAGAGTAATGGCGGATTGGTGGGAAAATAGAGATCCTATGGATAAGCGAAAGCTGTTGTGGTGATCGTTAGATGGATGTGTAGGTGATTAACAGGAAATTGGAAAGTAAAGTTATTGTTACTGGTAAGCGAATGAGAGAGAAAGTAAACCAACTTTTACGTCCATTGTTATGATTATGATCACCTGTGTACAGACCTAGGATTGCATGGAAACAAACGAGTGGGACTTACGACGCTCCGATTTTCCGCAGTTTTTCACTGTGGTCTCGCAGCGAATACTGCAAAAGAGTGAAAATCTGCGGAACATCGAAGCGTCGTAAGTCGATTTTGTTTGTGAACAGATAATGCATAGATGTTTTGTTATTGAATTTTCCGAATATTATTACAGTCGTCTCAGCAGCTGCCCATAAACTTTGAGAATCGCCAATTTTCCCACGAAATATCTCGGACCGCATTTTTGGACACAGTTGAAAGGAGTGCGACCGTAACCTAATAAATATGTGAACAAGTTCATAAACCTACAAAACTTTTTCTGGTTTTTTTTGTAAAAATAATTTATCGAGACCAAATTTATTAAATTGTGAATCTAAAAATGTTTTACTTATTGCCGAAATTTCCGTCAAAAATCAACTTTTTTCGAAATCGCTGAATTAAAAAAACCGACGAAATAATTTGAAAATCAAAATAAAAATCGCAAGGCACTGACAATGAGTTCAGCGGATCGTGTTTGCCGGCCGTGGCAGCCCGACAATAGAATTGTTTAAAAAAATTGGAAAGTAAAACCCGCCACAAAATTTCGACACGAAGAAAACATTTACCACACTCGAAAAATGTGAAATCATAGCGAATTCCGCGAACAAAGAAAACAAATTTTTAGCGAACAAAAAAAAACTGAACAACAAACGCAGGGCGAACATTACGTAATTCAATAGTAGCCCTCTACCCCCTTCTCATGTAGGTTTGGCACTTTCTCATTTACATAAGAGGGTGTCGCAAATGGAATGCAAATGGACACACGATACAAGCGGTTGATCCACTCCTACTTTGTGGTATATTGTCATTAATCCATGAACAGACCGTTTGGAAGATGTATGAACACAATCACGTGTTTTATATACGATAAGAGGTTGACGCCTTCTCCAGGCATACGTCATAAATCAAAGAATGAAAGAACCAAGAAGGGAGCAAGTATTTACCAATAATGCATTTTTTTTCTTTAGTGAGCAAGTGAGTAAGAGCAATAGTGTAACCCAATCCGAGTTGAGCGAGAGTACCATGTGGAACTTTGTCATAATAAATATGAATGAATGTATGTATGTATGTACACCTCCCGCAAAATTAAGTGAAAATCATATTCAGTGTCATTTGATATACAAAAGCGACGCGTTGTTGAAAATTGAAAAGAGATGGCGGATGGGGAGAAGAAATGAGGAAAAAGAAGAAGGCGAAGAAGCGACAGAAAGTGGTCAAATAAATCAGGTATGCTAATGCAAGATGAATGAACAGATAATTATGTATCAATTCAATTCACCTGAAAACTTAATATCGACTATTTGATAAAATGACGTGGCATGACACTTTCACCCCTACTCGACCGGCGGTTCTTTTCTTTCTCAAACTGGTCTCACTTTCAATGTGCGATAGGATGTTGAAAAGCGCGTGTGATTTGATGTAAAGTGACACATTGGATTACTTCTATTATTGTTATTATTATTATAATGCCTTTGAAAGAGGAACAATTTTTATTTTCCAATTTTTCTTTTATACATACAATCTGCAGAATGGAAATATAATTTGGAACCGAGGGCTGGATTTTGTGATGAATCTGAAAAAATATCTTCATGGTATTTAAAAGTTTACATTTTTCCAATGTCTGTTGGAAAAAATTAAATACAGCCTGCGGCACAAGCTCTGAAACACTGAATAACAGAGCTGCAGACATTTAAAACGGGTGCGGCTTGTTTCTCGGTTTGTTCAGAGCCTCGCTAACACAGGGACGTCTAGATACGGGGGCGGCCAACTTCGGCCATCTCATGTCTATCTGGCTAAAAAATCTTTCTTAAAGATACGGGTCCAGTCTCTAATGACCCGTCGTTGAATAAACAATTAACAAATGGATCGGCATGCTGGACTATCACAGTAATTACGGTATATGATATGATATACCGTATCTCATTGCATTTTTCTTGCGATATTTTGGCAGTTAAGCGATATTTTGATTTTTTATTTTCCGAACAAAAACATTTTCATTTCCGATTTTTCGGTAACCTTTTTCCGAGCAAGCCTGAGGCCAGATCCATGAAACTGGATAATCGTTTTTCCGGAAATAAATTTCGAAAAACGCCAATTTTCGTGTGAAAAGGGTGAAAGACGCAGATAATCATTTTCTGGAAAAAAATATGTTCTTGTCATTTTCCAGTTTCACGGACCCAACCTCTGGTTTCTACTAAATTTTACAGCATTGAATGCAAACATCACGACGCGAGCGTTTTTTCGAAACTCTGTATACTCAGAAGCTACGCAGATTTCTGAGAAATCGAAATTCTAGTTTTCCTATTCTCCTGAGCTTACTGCAGTATTATTGTATTAAAATAATGTTACACCTACACTAAGACGTGAAAAAAATAGCCCCACCTCTTTGACCATTTCCTACTACATGTAGTAAAACAATGGCTTGCTTTTCCACTTAAAAAAAAAAAAATTTTAATTACAAAATCGAGGCTTGTTAATTTGTTCTAACCATTATGGGAGATAAAGCTTTAAAATAAAGCCTTTTGCGCATTTGCTAACGCTTTCGACGACTTCCGCACGTGAATAAAAACATTCATTTATTCACACTCTTTTTACCCCCTTAACCGTGAAATCTGTGCCGAAGTGGTGGTATGAGTTAAAGCAAATCAAACGAGGCGGGTTTAAGCTCTCTGTGTGATCTTCTTCAAGCGATGTCTACACTGACAGATCTGGATTTTTATAAATAAGAAAGATAAGTCTAATCTAAAATGTATAAACAAGCAAGACATCGAGAAAACAAAAACAAGCAATACTCTGGAAATAATAGTTTTAAACTTGACAATGGTGCAACTATTTCTGCCGAATTTTTGATTTTCTTACTGTGCAGGGTTTTTGATGCCTCTTTTCAATATTTTTTCTTCCGTATTTTAATACCAGTTATCTAGGTTCTGATAACTCTTTTTTATATACGCAAACTACACAAATCCTTCACCAGAATCCTTGTTGATCCGAAAACTGATGCAAAACAGCCACTACCTGGATTTTGGATGTTGTCTGATGCGTTTTTATCTAGCTCTCCACACTGTTCACTTATATTTTATCGAAATTTTCTACGGAAAATATAATTTTTTGTAGTCTTCTGAGAAAGGAAATATCCGCTCAACCTTTTCAGATAATCAAAAAATATAGGGGAGTGTTTTTAGTGGGTAAACGGCCGCCTTCGCTACAACTATGAGCCGATTTTGATCACCAAATGCCACTTTTCCTTGTTTTTACCTTTTGTTTTGTAAGTTATTGTCCATTCGCGAAGAAAGCAAGTGCGCTCCACAAAACTTAGTACTTCGTGGATTTCATTTTCGTCGCCAAATTATTTCATTTTACGTTGAATTTACACGTGAATTGAAATAATTTGGTGACGAAAATGAAGTCCACGTAGTACTAAATTTTATGAGGCGCACTTGCTTTCTTCGCGAATGGACAATAGTCTTTTTAAACAAGACATCACAATGTTAAATAAAATGCAATATTTATTTATTTATTTCAACCACAAAAGCACTATAATTAGATTTTTTTGTACAAATTATTAACTTATCGATACAAACTGAAAATTGGGAAGACGAGAGTCATTTAGCTGAAAATTTTAACAAATTCCTCGTAGTCAATTTCTCCGTTTCCTGTAACAAAGTACATTATTTTCACTCTTTAACCGGGGCACATACCGTCACAATCCACCTCATTCATCATTTCCTCCACTTCAAACTCTTCGAAACACATTCCCATGTTTGTCTGAAACAGACACATGACAATGACAGCTTCATATGACCTACTTACCATGAACAATCTGAACTCGTTGGCCGTGATCACACCGTTTCCGTCGCGGTCGAAAATTTTGAATGCTTCACGAATCATTTCAGAGTCGGTTTCTTTCATGATTCTGAAATGGATAACTCTAGAGTTTTAATTTGGAAAAGAGATATTATCGTTTCTATTTTCTTGCCGGTTACAGTGAGCAGTGGACCGAAAATTTGAAACACCGCCCCTTGGGTTTTAAACTGAATACAAGGTATAAATTTGTCTTCTTAAAAAATTTTGGGCGCCAGCATACGGTAGCCGACAAAAAGTAAAACAATAATACACATGCTTATTTTCTTTTACTGTAATGAGAAATGTTTTAAATTCCATAAAACTTAATAATTTTTTTTTCCTTTGGGGGAGAAGTAAACCAAATGAACACGTGGTTTGTGCGCACGTCATAAGTTGGTGTTTTGCTAGGGGTTAACGTAATACGAGAAAGCTACAGACGCACAAAATCACTTCTCAATCTGGATTTTCATATATATAAAGTTCATTAACCTATGTGTAATCTTTGGTAGGCTTTCGTGGGAGGATACCCAAAATAGGGATAGCAGCAAAGTCCATGTTAATCTCTTATCACATGTGAAGTGTAAAATATTTTTATTATCATAATGTTTTCTGGAAATTCTCATATCGAGTGGAGTGAACTTTAAATTAGGTCCACCTCCTTGCTCAATTTTCCACTTTCGATCTCAGGAAATTCTGGCAATCAGCCTTTTCCGATGGTTATTCTCTTTAATTAGTCCCATACGCGCTTAACACACCCTGATTGTTTTTTTAATTGTTAAATGCGAACATTATATTAGTCGCGGTGCAAACTACGATTTTTCAATGACTATTAGCCACATAAAAATGACATCCTGATAAAGTTTGAAGTGCGTTTATTAAAAATACCTGAAATTTTGGGAAAAGAGGCGGTGCCAAATTTCAAAGTTCATGCCGCAGGTGACAAATTTTTAAAAACAATAACACCCATTATAGTTATAGGAAACTTTCGGCATCTCCTGTGCGAATTATTAATGATCTACTATAGACCAATCGCACTTTGCTGGGACAGGAATAGAAACGATTTCATGTTTACATGCTTCTATTATGTTGTTAATTTTCTTGCCGAAATATCCAAGGCCACGCCGCTTAGATTTTTCAGATGAACACAATTCAAACCGTTTGCTTTTCTGATGTAAATGTTTGCATTTAACTGTAGTAGTGAATATCAGAATACAATTCAATTTTTGTTTCATGAATACGCTTGTAAAAGTATAGGATTCCGCTTCCAAAGTTCCCGAAAAATCCCCAAAAAAACCGGTGTGAATAGCCTAACAGTGGATTTTTTCTAGGAGACTTCTTGTGTTTTAAAATTAGATAAATTACTATTTTTTAAATATTTTTTTGGTGTTTTTATTGGAAAAGCAAAAAAATATTGTGGTGACCCAAAATTTTGCGCAGATGGCCACTAGTGCAAACTTGAGCAATAAAACACAACTACCTCATTTTTGAGACTTCAATACTTTCTTTTTCATTGTCATCTTATCTCTTTTTGTGCAATATTTCTATGCGCCAGTTTTTTCTGTTCATTCCTCTGTAGATCACGTTCATTCTGACTCTCCATTCGAGTAGAGAATTATAAGATTTACGGTAAAAGATATTTTTGTGTAAAAGTTCAAAACATTGGAGTTTGTAGAATTTTTATACTCAACTCAGTACTGAGCGGTGCTAATACGCTCAATCAGAAAATATCAATTCATTTTGCAAACTTATAGTGTTGCTGAAGAAAAGCGAACAAAATTAAAATTAAAATAATACAATCTCCCTGTACTGATTAGATCATTTAATTATTTCAAATCTAAAAAACAATAAAATTCACAACCTTTTGGAATCATGAATATTTATATATTAATCTCGAAATTCTGGAAACTCATTCCTAGTGATTTCGATTTGATCCATAGATTTCGAAATACCCCAACAAAAGCAATTTCCGGCTTTGATTTTTAACTAACAAAAGCTTTATGGCTTGCCGACCAATGCACATAGCTCCCATTCAATCTCACAGGTCTCTTGAATTTTGCCAAAACTTCCAGCTTTAATATTAGATTAAACACAAAGTCTTTGACCAACTGCAGAGGTAAGATAAACCTCACACTTGGGCTTTTCGTTCGATTCGTACCCCATAGGTAAATACGTTTTCTACAACCTAATATTAGCTGGTTCTAACTCAACACTCTCTGACGCCTACGAACGTGATGAATCTCACTGCGAATTCCTATGGGGAATATCAGTTGACCACTATTTTAGTACTTTTACGAATTCTGTCAGTCGGTTCAGAAAGTTTATAAACTAGGACAAAAAACAATTATGCACCGCCTAACAGAATTGCTCAGCTGTGCAAGCTTTCTCGGAAATGTAAAACTATAAAGTTTTAGTTCCAGTTGCTTGCGTGCAACAACCTGAATAGTCCACGTCAATTTTGTTTCCATAATTTATTCCTAATTATGCACAACTCATATGACGTTTCTGAAAATCTTTGCAGATCTTTGTTTCTTCTATTTTTGTTGCTTATCCTATCCTATTTTCTTCAACGTCCGCGCAGCGCAATACACTTGAAAAGGTGCTGCGAGTGTTTATGAGAGCTGCTTTTTTTGAAATGAAATAAGATGGGATAAGATGTGCATTCATGCCGTTTCTTTGTGAATGAATTGATGAACTAATGAATGAACAAAATTGTACAAAGTTTTACGATGAGCTCGACGTCTTCTATTAATTCTGCTGTGATGACGTGCTACTCTAGTCCGTTAAAGCATCTCCCCACTTCAGACAGCACTTCTTTTCCCCCATGGTAACTCTTGACTCCACCTCCTGCCCTTTTTAGACTCACCTCTTCATCATCACACAAAACTCTGGAAACTCGACTTGTCCATTTCCATCCAAATCCACATCGTGGATAATTTCCATTATTTGCTGAAACTTGTTTTTTCTTCCAATTGGGGAGCATTCTATTTCGCACCTGTTCAGTTGGATTCTGACCTAGAGCTCGCATTGCAATTCCCAGTTCTTTAATAGAAATCGTACCATTACCATCTTTATCGAACAGTAGAAATGCTTCTTTGAACTCCAAAATTTCTTCTTCTGTCAACTGTGAAATAACCATTTTGGACTCTTCAAACACCTCCTGCAGGGTTCTCGTTCGTATCACCGACATGATGACTCGCTGGAAATGAAAATTAAAAATTCACGTAAAGGCGTGGGGGAAAAAGGCAAAATGAAAAAAGTATCAATTTCTTCCCGTTTCGCCACAAATGCTCCTCTTTTTGACCGCCTTATTGCTTGCGCCTCCTCGATTTGTTCAAGAGGTTTTCTCTGCTCCCTCTGCCGATTCGCACGCTCTCTCACCGTGGACATTGGTCTGATCAATCCAACTCAAATAAAACTTTTTGCAATCTCGAGAGTAAAAACTTGTAAAATAGGCGAAATGAGCTGAACCAATCGGCTCATTGAAGCAAGGGGTAAAGAGAAACAAAGCTGTCAGACAGAGGGTGGTGTGACAATTCCCTTGGAGATCAATTAGCATCGACTCTAACCGCTGATAACTTGTTAACCGTCTAGATTTTGTTATTAGATTTCTTTTCTAGAGTCAAAAACATTAACCATTTATTTACTTCAGGTTTTCAACAAAATGCTTGTCAGGCTGCTTCTTCTCCTTTTCTTCGTCGTTGCCGGCATCACTGCGTGGACTGTTGATGGTTAGTTTAAGTTACAAACACATTTTGAATGGGAACATCCCATCCCTATTTTCTCAACAACGGAAACAAAAAAAAGAACTCACCGCATTTCGAGACATGGTCGCTTCAAATGACAGCCAAAAACTTTTGGGAATCTTGGGAAATCCATTAGCAATGTTCAATTTTATAGTAGCTGGTACAGTAGGATGTTGATTCTTATGTCCGTTCGTCGATCTGACACGAAAACATTTGGCGGACAACTCAATTTTACGATCCGACACGAAAATATTTGACATGTTTCTGTTTCTTCTACTACTCCACCTTTGAGTGAATCGTCCTTTGGATTAACTTTAGATTAAGAAATAAATGTTGAAATATGTAGAAAACAAACTGGGGAAAAGGGTTTTTGTAGTTCCATTCACCTCAACTTTCCCTTTGCTTCCCACGGTCAAGTGCTCTTTTCTTACAGGTGTTGAGGAGCAACTGCCCGAGCACCAAATCTCACGTGGTCACGATGCCAATTTCTTCCGCCACCGGCTACTTTCAGCTTTTAGGTAATAATGGAAACTTGGCAAATATAGATAAGGAAAAAAAAGAATAAAATATTGATTTGTTTCAGACGCATTGACCCGCTGGTCTCGGAGAGCACCCTCAACAGATTCACTCGTTTTGTAAGGCAACAAAAAAAATAAAGCATATTAATCATAGCAGCTGGAAAGAAATGGGATAACTGAAAAATAAAGTTATTTTAACCGTTCTCATAAGCTTTTTGTACAATATTGACATGAGCAATTCATTTTTTTGGCTTTTAATAAAGTGTATGGTTACAGTAGGTGATTAAGTGAAATATTCATCTGCATACGGCGGAAACCTCAAGAGAACACCCACTAGTTTTGATGTATTTGAATATATTTTTATAGGTATTTTATTACAAATTCGTCAAGAGTGACAATCCTCGGAAAAGTAAATCACGTTGAAAATTTTCTAATTTTTGAATGGTATGACTTCTCAAATTGGGATAATTACAGAATAGCCACCCATATTTTTCAAAATAGGTACCCATTTGACTCGACATAGTATAGCCACCCACAGTCGGCGCCGCACACATACACGCAATGATGGGTGGCTATTCTGGAATGATGGGTGGCTATTATGGAATGATGGGTGGCTATTCTATAGCCCGTTGGTGTGGGTACTTATATTGGAGTGCAAAGGTGGCTATTCTGAAAGATTCCCTAGGAAACCAGTATAGGCACCCATTACCACTGAGTGGGTGGCTTAACTGTAATAATATATTCCAATAAAAGCACCCATATATTTCAAAATAGCCACCCCCAGAAAATCGGAAAAATCCCATTTTTCAGTTATGTGGGTGGCTATACTATAGCGTGGGACCTATATTGTAGTGGGTGGCTATACTGGAATTTTCCCCTCAAATTGATCAAGTTTGTTTATGATTGACGGTTGTTTGTTGCTTATTGGATCTTGAGGAAGTTGACAACTCGGCCCAAAGCAAGCAAGGTACTCATCAGCAGTTTTATCAGAAGCCCTAAATAAATTCCCCGGGTTCTGCTTCTCCAGATTACTCAATCTGGGGAATTTTACTGGCAAGCAGGCTTGTGCGGAAACGGTCGGTCGGAAAAGTCGGAAACAGAATTTTGTTTCCGAAAAATTATTCGGAAAAATTCCTTTCCGACTTTCGTTTCCGAAAAAAAGTTCGGGAATTCGGAAAAATTCGGAAATACTAAAAATTCAATTGTTTTTTATTGTTTTAATTTTATCAATCATTTTATCATGAAATTAAAAGATTAGCAACTAAAACATAAGACGAGTATTACTGGTTTTTAAAAGTTGTCATCTCGCAAACCACACGAACATTAAAAATGGTTTCCGCCCTTTTTCCAAATTTCACGTGATTTAACTTTTCTAGAAGTGAACGTCTAATGATTGAAATTTTGGCAAGGAAGCGGATCCCGAGGTGACAAAATTATCGAAACATTATTAGATGAACTCTGGAAATCAGTTATTATTGTTTTAAAAAAATTGTTCCCTCCTGAACTTCAAAATTATGCTTCGCCAAAGCTTCGAATAGCCTGATTTTTTCAGCAATGGGCCGGTTTTTAACCATTTCTACCTATTTCCGAATTTCCGAGTTTTTTCGGAAATATTTGCGTCGGAAAAGCTTTTCCGAAAAATGTTTCGGAAACTTTTTCGACGAAAATTGTTTCCGAAAAATGTCGGAAATTTCGGAAATCCGACAATTCCGACTTCCGTTTCCGCACAAGCCTGCTGGCAAGGTTTTAAGTTTGTTCAAACCAAAATTTGGAAGCATATGAGCAGATAGAGGTGACTGCTATGACAGTTCTCAACTACGTATTATGCCCTATTTTTTAATATTATTCTACTCAATAACCATAAAATGTCCAGGTAAAAATATTTATTTCGAAAACAGCCAGATGTATAAAAGACAAAAATTATCTTCCACGCCTCCCTCGTCGTCCAATGTGCCACCAAGTTCGTCGGATAATGAATCTATTTTTTTCACTCGACAATTTACTTTTTTTGAGAAATTCGAATTATTATCTGATTATTCAGGAGGACACCATCATTTTTATCCAAAAACGAAGCCTTTTTGTCAGAAAATAACAGAGCCTTAGGGTTTTAAAAATGCGCCAGGTAGATACAATTTTGGAAGGCTGGGGTGCCGTGTCTTTCCTTCTTCCCAGTAAAATTTTTATTCGTTTCTGATCTGCAAATGTATCCTTATCCGTAAACTTACCACTCACCTCTCAATCCCAGCACTTTTTCATATCGATCGAATAATACAGTATAGTGAATAACATAATTGGAGGTACCCACATCCAGCAATCAAAAGAAAATCTCCCAACAACTCACTGTTTCTTACCTGTAGTCGTCGGAACTGTTGGTGTTGTCACCCCATTAGTAGGGGTAGTTGGAGCACCAGTGGGTCCGACAGTCACTGGAGGACCAAAAGTGGGCGGAGCCGATGGGTCATAACTACAGACAAAGTTGAACGTGGTACTATCATTGAAAGAACTCCATTTTGTGTTGGTGATACTTTCAGCAGCGTAGTTTTGATGCAGTTGGTCACTTCCAAAATTGGTAAACGCCGCTTGATATCCGGTGTCCCAGGTCCATGGCATCCATGTTCTGTTTCTGCTCAGTCCAATCCAGAAGAAACTTTCCGCAGGTCCAAATTCAGAGTGAGCGTACGCTGAAATAAAATCACATTTTAACTGAAAAAAGTGATTTTTTTTTGGAATACTTACAAGCAAGGAAGTTGGCAGTGAGTTGATTACCAACATAAGCCAAATATGACATGGTAACTGGATTCTTGTAATGACACCAATCTCTTGCATCTTCGAAACTCAGCTTTTGATTCACAAATTTATAACAGCTACCGCCGATTTCTTTGTCTCCCTTATCGAAGCAGCCGCAAATCGCTGCGACAAAAAGGGTGGAGAGGCAAATTAATAGTTTGATCATAGAGCAATGATTGTTGGAAAAGCACTGAAATGAGGACACGAGTCGCCGTTAAATGCACCGCAAATTGTCATCCGATTATGCCGGCAAGACGGTAATAAAATTATGGGCGTGCACAGAAAATGACGTGTTCCAACGTGCAAAAATTGAAAATTGTCTTTTATCAGTACAACCAAAGCGACTGTGATAAACCGAGTTTGTCTTTGGTCTTGGAATCAAGGTACAAAACAATGGGGGGCACCGACGGGCCGGGCCGGGCGGGCCCGCTTTGTGTTTTCTTCAATCGGACTTTGAAAACTACCGTCCCCGTTTGCGAAAAACAAAAAACGTGCCCACCCGGACCGGGGACGGGCTGAACATTTTAGTGCCCGGCCCGGCCCGTGGTCGCGCCCGAAATTTTGGTATCTATGGTTTTTTTTTTTCCATTTTACACCCAACGAATTATTTTCCGAACATTACGCTTCATTTTCAGGTTATTCACGCTGAAGATTTCATTTTAATCCAAACACAAGGAATTTTAATAAGAAAATGGCAGAGCGTTAGAGTTTTTAGAATAGCCTTGGAAAATAAAGACATTGGGCTTCTGAACAATCATATGTATTAATTTATATTTTATTACAGAGTATTTATGCCTGAAAACTTGCTGAAAATGAAATGTTGTGAAATCTTTGTATTGTCCACGGGGAGTACACGAAAAAATGCACGAGAAATGCGTCAAGGGCCAAAAATGTTAAAAATGTGAGGTTCCGTAGCTCAAAATACAAAATACAACTGAATTGCAATTTCTGAATAACAAGAATACAAAAGTCCGAAACTAAAAAAAAATAAATTTAAAATTAACATTTCCTCGTCTTTGACGCATCGTTTCTCGTTTCGAGTCAAATCAGAGTACAGTGTTGCACTATTGAATCTGGCCATATATCCTTGTTTTTCTTGAATCTTACAAAATTATTTTGCTCGAGTCTAATGAAGCCAATTCAGCCTCCGACACAACCAGGATTGGCCACAAATTGATTTGCATGGATCTTATCTATCACCAATTCTGTAAACTCTTTAATATTGCCCCACTTACCTTTCTTTCTCTCCAAACGCGTGTCGATGAGAATAGTACAGAATAGTGAATAACAAGAAGCACCCTAACCCATCTACTACTTACCAACTTTCTTTATAGACTAACCTGTAGTTGTTGTTGATGGAGTAGAAGATGTTACTGTGACAGGAGGTCCAAATGTTGGTGGAGCGGTTGGGTTATAACTGCAAACAAATGGCAGCTTGGCATCATTCCCATACGCATTCCATTTGGTGTTGACTATATTCTCAGCTATATAATTTTGTCCAATGTTGCTTCCAAAATTGTTCCATCCAAGAACTGCTCCATTATCCCATTCCCATGATGAGCTCGTACTGTTTCGACTCAATCCAATCCAAAATGCCCCGTCATTGCTTCCAAAGGCAGAACGGGCGTAGGCTGAAATTAAACAATTTCAGGTTTTAGGAATACCTCAAAAGCTCGTACTTGCAAGAAAACTGGCAGTCTTAGAGTCGGGAACATAGGTGAGAAAAGAAGCTGTCACTGGATTTTGATAGTGACACCAATTCCTGGCATCCGAGAAGGACAACTTTTGATTGACCAGTTTATAACAGCTTCCACCTATGTATTTCGATATCTCCATTGTCAAAACAAGCACAATTCACAGCGACAACAAGTGTCAATATGTAAATGAAATGTTTAAGCATTCAGAAAGGAATCAGTTCGAATGAATGGAAAATTGGTAGAAAGTATGGAAAAAATGATGACATGAATGGCAGTTAAAGGCAGGACTGAAAGTCGTAAAATTCACAAGGGAGATAAGAACTCTATGAAATGGAAGAGATCTATGTATAATGGTACGTCCAAAGTAAAAAAAAAGCGCAAAAATAGACGAAAAGAGGCGTCCAAAGTAACTTTGTTTTTGCGTTTTTTTTTCTTTGTTGTTTACCGCCAAACAAGCAAAAAAGCAATTGTAAACATATTTACAACCGCGCGCTTTTTTTTTTACTTTGGACGTACCATAAAAAAATCCATAACATTTACAGTATCGCTAATTGTAAAGCTCAAATTGCAGATTTTTACATTCCATTCAAGAAAGGATGATTCAAAAAACAAACATAAATAACAACTTTTTTTTTAACAAGCCTGCGGCTTGTGGCGGCCACGTCGCCTATGGCAAATATTTAGTAATGATAATCATTTATTTTTCCTAACTCCTTCAACTTCTCGTGACCCTCGCACATGCAAACCGCAAACGACCAAACATGCTCAAGATATGGCTAATTTGTTAAAAATGACAAAATATTTACCATTAAATAAAATAATTTGGAGACAAATGTGAAAATCGCATAGCGTTGGGTTCAGCGGAGCGCGTTTGACTATTTTGGCGGGCCGACAATAGCAGCTTTCTGTTCTTTTAAACAATTTCTGTAATTTTGTCGTTTTACTTATGTCGATAAGTAATTTTGTTCAACTAGATTCCACGGCGACGCCATAGGCATTTTGGAGAGTGGACAATGGAGACTGGAAATGCAGAATTCGGAAAGAGGAGCAGGAATGCAGAAACCAGAGGGGAAATCAACAATGATATAGACCAGAGGACGCATGCATGAACCTCCTTTGTCAGGCGAAAGGATTTGTCGGCCTCTATCAGGGGCTCATGGGGCTTTGTATGTGAGTCGCCGAGCTTTGAAATTGAGTTTCCCGTCGTTATTCGTGGTTTTCGGGTTATGAAACTTGACATTTGCCAATTACAGGCCACCAGACAAAGACCGAAAAACCACTTTGCCCGGCAAACGAGGTTCATGCATACCGTCTCAAGGGGAGGAATTGGAAAGACCTGTTATAACATACCGTAATTCAACAGACTCAATGAGGTATGATGAATTTGGGGAATCTGGTGATTTTAAAAATCTATTAAACTAAATATACCGCTAATTCTCTAATAAAACGGCCCTCATAATAGAACGGCCCCCTAAAATAGAGCGCCCCCCCCCCCTTAAAATAGACCGGCCTCTCTCATATACAGGAATGTAGGAATGAATTTATCACCTTTTTCAATAATTTGGTTATATTTTTCCAATCTTTACTTATTGACCGGTTTCTAGATTTGTTTTGTCCTACATTTGTGTCGTTTTTATGGAAAATCCTCAAGGTTTAATGCAAATTTAAACACATTGAAAAGTAAACCTAACCCTATAATATAATGGCCCCCTAAAATAGAGCGGCCCTTCTAGGAGGGTAGTGAAAAATAGACCGACCGGCCGTTCTATTAGAGAATTTACGGTATTTATGTAGATTTAGAGCTTTCGGTTCATTAAAAACATATACCGACGTATGCTCTTACTTTTTTAGCATGATGTAGTTTTTCTCGGCTTTCGGAAAGAGGTCGATTTCTTTCGTCTCAGAGTCATAGCGCTGGATTTAAGACTGAAACATAAAAATATAAAAAGAACAGACGTTCACGTTTTTGACGATTCTTTAAGTAGGTCATCCACGTTTCAAACTCTGATCACCGGCTGACTTCCACGTTTTAATAACACTTCATTATTTTCCTGAAGCGCCAGCAATTGATCAAGTTCTCTGTGTTGTGGAAGAAGAGTTTCTATCTTCACAACTCTGAACAACCAACACAACTAACACGTGTCCGACACATCGATCTACGGGAAGAAGTGGAAGAAACAAGCTGACATGACCTCTCGAAGCTTATTAAGAAATGACCGCATCGAGTCGTTCACGTGATCTCCAACAGTCGAACAATCATCATCCCACTCACGTGACCACCAACAATGCGATAACATCTTACACGTGGCTAGCCACTATAAAAGGAGAAGCTTCGCCCATTCACACGGGCTCAGGCATCCGACCCCTGGATCACACACCGCCATCTACTCAAAACGATCTACGATGCCGTCTGAAGTTCCGACCGACACTGCACTCATCAAAGCACCGGCAAAGGAAACTTGTCGTTAGTTATAGTTAATAAAATAAATAGTCCCAGTCTCCCAAATCCTGTTCCATGTCCGACGCTGGGTTACCAGCCCTATAGCGTCGGCACATGGTGCATCGACCGTGGTCACAACCAGGATTGGGATTGGGGCTACTGGGCTATGCATTAGCAGTAGGGGTCAGGAGCCACCTTGCTCCGGGTCTTCCGAGGGGACACTCCCTGAGGAAGATGTGGCACAGAGCAACGGTCATTCTAAGCCCAAAAGTTTCAATTTCAGCACAAACAGTGGGGCACACTGCACCCAGAAGAGCTCGTAACTCCTCCACCACACAATCGTTGCTTGAAGAGTTACTCAACACGGTGAAGGCAACGGCGTCAGCAACAGGCAAACGGAGCTCCACCAATATGGCGGGACAACCCCCGGCGAAACGTCAGCAACACACGGCAATATGCGTGTTCTGTGGCGAGCACCACTCAGCCGTGATGTGCGAAAGGTTCAAATCCTCAGCCCAACGCTGGGGCATTCTCGGTGCAAAAGGTCTCTGCCACAGCTGTGGCGGAAAACACCAACAGGCCACTTGCAACAAGAGGGGCCGCAAGTGCCAGGTCTGCAAAAAACCGCACTTGTCGGCTCTCTGCCAGGCCTACCTGACCGAGGAAACCATCACCGCAGCTATCACAAAGCCGTCCAAAGCCGCATCTGACACCACCGTGAAAGAGCAAGAGGGTCACAATCAGGCTTGTGCGAAAACAAAAACGAAAATTTTCGAATTTTCGATTTTTTCAAAGTTTTTCGAAAAAAATTTTCGCCGAAAATTTTTTCTATTTTTTTTTTCGAAAAAAAACTTCGACGAGAATTTTTTCGAGAAAATTCGAAAAAATCGAAAAAAACTGTAATGAATAAGGCTGTCTGAAAAACTGAAAAGGAGCTCGAAAAACACGAGAATAATGATTTTCTGGTGTTTGGATCAATTTTAGATCCTAGATTTAAGGTGAGTATGATCTATTTAATCGCACCTCTAGAATTTGAAATTTAGGGTACGTTCATTTCGAAAGAGTCTAAAGACAGATTTATGAAAATTACTGTAAAAACTCTATTATATAGCCATGGCACTATTGCTCGGAGCAAAGTTTTATATTAGAGGTGGCATTATATTATTCGAAACCATTTGAAACGTTTTTGAAATGTTCGAACAATTTGGAAGCAGTTCACTTGGAAATTGCGTATTTCATTTTCTACGGTACAATAATTTTAATATTTTTACAAAATTCGCATTATATTAGGGGTGTATTTATGAAAAATGCAGGATTTCTAGCGAATTTGAAGTTTTAGCTGACGTCAGTGCCAGTGATGAATTTAAAATCCGTTTTCTGCTCGCTTGAAAATCGTTTTCGATTTGTTTTCGAATTTTCGAAAAAATAACTCGAAAATGGAGGTCAAAAATGTTTTTTTCGAAAAATAAAACCGAAAAAAAATTCGAGATTTCGAATTTTCGATAAAAAAAAGTCGAAAATGAAATTAGTTTTCGACTTTTTCGAGCACCCCGTTTTCGCACAAGCCTGGTCACAATGCAACAAACTCGTGATCTTTTTTTTTCCTCTCCTCTCTTCTCAATCATGAATAAAGCATACTTGTAACTCACTCGTTGACACACCAGCTGAAACACACATTTACCGTAAAACCTGTAATAGAGGCGCATGCGCCTCTATTTTCAACTCTCCTCTTTTGGTGCGCCTCTATTACAGAGGCGCTTCAATTACAGGGTTGCGCCTCTATTTTCCAACCTTATATTTTTCCATGTTGAAAATTTTAAAGCAAAAATTCATGCAAAAAAGACCAAAATATACGGACTATTTATTGAACACCATATCATGAAATTAATTTTGAATCGCGCAAAGAGCGCATATTGCAATTACGTTGATGTGAGAAGTAAGAAATATGAAAAAATTAGAGGGAAAAAAAAGAGGATGAATTTTCTGCAATTTTTCAAATTCAAACCTGAGGCCGGTCGAATACTGTAACTATTACTGCGTCGCGAAAACCAGTCAGAGGGCTCGTGCCATGCAGCTGTGGTCTTGCCGCGACCAGCGCGTATACGGTAGTTTGTTTGCTAAAAAAAAACACCAAAACAATGCAAAACCAGAAAAACAATTCAAAAAAGAATGTAAACAAACTACCGTACATATACGCGCTGGTCGCGGCAAGACCACAGCCGCAGACACGAGCGCTCTGACTGGTTTTCGCGACGCAGTAATAGAGTGCTATTGCGGAATAGAACTGTAACGGTATATCTGTTCTACCATGTAAATTGTTCTACCATGTAAATTGTTGCAGTCCACTGCAACAGGTGGGAAGTTGTGATGCACGATCATGACATGATCAGTTGCCAAGGCGCCCACGGCAATTGTGGTATGTTACGAGAGTTACCAGCAATTCGGCATTTTCATCAAACACACAAGCATATCCCCCATTTGGGAGATAATGGCGTCACCCCTAATACGGTCGTCAGCATTCAGCTTGCGCACAGCCACCGCGGAAGGCAATCAAGAAAATTTCGGTCCCTTTGTGCCAAGGAAGACTACAGAGCTGCCCGGAGATTCCTGCCCGTCTCCACCCGTACTTTAAGAGACGATAAAACAGTCGAGTCGGAACTAAACCGATATTGTTCGGTGAAATATATAATAAACCCAGAGAACACAGCGACTTCTCTTTACACCTATGAACTCTTGGTCCATAGGCAAATCACCTCTTATAAATGGCATTCCGCTACTCTTATAACCAAAGATCATTTCCGCTGATCTCCAATAGAATACGTTTTGTCCGCCGAGATCCCGGAGCACTAAACGGCGAACGACGCCACTCTCCAAGGAACGAAGACATCATCGCTAGTGTGCGTTACCGGTAAAGACTTTACGATTTTACCGGTAAATTTGGCAAATTTTGTCGATTCTTTACCGGTAAATTTTACCGATAAAAGGCCGAGGCCGCGCCACGTATCGTCTGCGTATCTTTGTTTTTCCCCATGTCTTGTTTTTCTAATACGTGAACTTGACACCACGTTAAGTTTTGCCGAAAACCATTTTACCGGTAAAATTTTTTCGAAATTACCGGTAAATTTACCGGTAACTTTACCGAAAGATGCGTTTACCGGTAAAAATTTTTCGTTAACGCACACTAATCATCGCTCCTCACGCTCGGCCAACTCATCTGGCTTCCAGTCAAAATACGGAAAAGGGACCAATCTCGGTCCAGCAAAAACACGCTTTACAAAGCGGGCCACAAAGGCCAAAAACCTCATCACGCGTCGGATTGCGAAGCACTAAAACTCCTCACGGAAAACCCGGCATTACCACCGTCACCTGAAGTCGGCAACAATAACTTCTTAGCACTGACTCAACACATTGAGGCACAACAATACCCAGGGTTAGTAACCAGTATGGAGAACATCCTCGAAAAAGCTGAATACATCATAACCCAAAATAGCACGCCTCACAATCCTCAACAAAAAGAGGACGCAACTCTTATCATCAACCTAGGAGTTAAGATGGTTCTCAAAGACGCCAATAAATAAGAAAGAAACAATAGAGAACAAAGAAAACAATGATTAAACTAAAAAACAAATCCAAATCAAATGAAAAAAACACTAACGCAAACTGTTTCAAAACGCCTGTGTGCGCGGTTGGCTAAAGTGAGTGTGGCGTCATATCGGAGCGTCGTTGCGTGCTGTCACGTGCGCGTTCTAGCTAAAGGGTATGGGAGGGACTTGCCTTCGGCAACTCATATTTATTTTTTTTTAATTTTTATACCACAGTTTCAATTTTCAGGAGGACACCGAGAAGACTCAACGTTTTCAACACCAAACGGATTCTTCTAAGAAACTGAAGATTTGTGAATCAAAAGCAGCAACGCGGGTTGCTAATGATCTCATTCAACCAGACTCTGTTCCAGAAGCGAGTATATCGATGGCTTCAAATGAGACGGTGAATCGATTTGTATCACACAACAACAAAAAAAACACCGCGCGGCCGCGTTCATGAAGAAAGCTTTTTTCAATCCAGCTACTGATAAGCCTTTTAGTGGATTGCGAGAAAAACATTAATAAACTACTCAAAAGTGAACAAAATCGACTATTACTCTCTCATTGAAGTCGCGTGTTCGGAAAAAGTTAAGGATACTGAAATGGAAGAAGTTACGCTTTCTGTAGCGTTTGCATTGCCGATGGTAAAGATCTTGAAACTGTCCTCTGTGCAATCGATCTCGCAATTCGATAAGGATTACCCAACAGAGCACATCATCATAGACGAATTTTTGGAACCTGGATTGTTAGTCTGGAATCCAAAATGTATCGTTGCAATCGGGATATTAAACTGCGCTCACGTGGTTGCACGAAGGAGGTACAGTTTCTGACTATATTCACGTGTTATATAGTGGTGCAAATTTGAAGTGGCGCTGTCGTGAAACCCGTGGACAGTACTGCTCGAGCAGATCTGTCAAGAAGGGCTCTGCGAAATTGCTGAAATTGATGAAAACGCCGTTCATTGTCAAAAATACGGCAGTGAAGCAATCAGTGGAAAACCAGTTTGGATCTTTGGAGGCGTCCAACGAGGGACGAATAACTACTTTATGGAAGTAGTGAAGAACAGAAGTTTTAAAGTTCTTATCCATGCTCTGAAAAGAAACTTGGACGCTGGTTCTGTAATTATCAGTGATCAGTGAGCTGCATACAAAAAAGTGAAGGAGATTTACTCAAGACACGAAACTGTAAATTACTCAAAAGAGTTCAAAAGGTACTTTAAAGATAAGCTTTCCATCGCGGGTGGGCCGCCCGAAAACGCCCGTACCCGTCCGGGCAGGCCAATACTCAGTGGGTCCCGGATCTTTGGGTCCCAGACTCTTTGGGTACGATGGATCTTTGGGTACGGCTACTCTTTGGGTACCAATTTTGGGTACGGTATCTTTGGGTACGATTGCTCTTTGGGTACGGCTACTCTTTGGGTACCAAATTTGGGTACGGTTTCTTTGGGTACGATGGATCTTTGGGTACGACTACTCTTTGGGTACCACATTTGGGTACGGTATCTTTGGGTACGGTATATTTGGGTCCGATGGATCTTTGGGTACGACTACTCTTTGGATACTAAATTTGAGTACGGTATCTTTCGGTACGGTATCTTTGAGTACGATTGCTCTTCGACCCATGTGCGCAGAATTCGAGTGCGGTATGTTCCATAAAGCAAGTATTCCAGATCGAGAATGAAAGCGGTAAGTTGCTTTCCGGGCGTGAACTTCATTGTGTAACTAGATTAATTGCTGTATAAATACTGCGTAAGTGTCTTTCTGGTTAGTGAAAAGGGAAACGTCCTGAGGGGTGTCGCCTGGCACTCGTGGGTGGGAAACTTATTAATAGTTCTTAAATATACTCGGCGAATGCATCATCAGCCTCGCTCTACGGCACTTTTCAATTTTCAACTGTGTAGTGCGCCTGTTTTGAAGCGAAAAATCAAATTTTACCTGCAATTCGTCGTGGATACGTCAGTTTCCGTTAAAATGAAGTATAAAAAATAGAATTCGAGTTAATCTTGCCAGTGCAACACTGTTTTACAGGCATTTTGCAGTAGAGCGAGGTTGATGATGTATTCGCCGACTATATATATGGAAATTTTGAATTAGTATATTCTTTGTTTGTGTATCTCGCTCCATAAAACTCCACAAAACTTGATCCCGAAACCTTTTGGTTAACGTTCAAACATGTTAGCGGCTTTACCACAATGGCCGCGAAAACTTTAGTGAGTTAAGGAAATGGAATATTTGCTACTACTATCTTTCTTATATAGAAAATTTTAGATTGGTCTGTGTGTTTGTTTGTGTGTCTCACACACGAGTTTGCAGTCGACAAAACTCGTTTTCAATCTTTTTGTCGTCGAAATTGATTTAAACTTTTTAAAACTTTTTAATACATATTCAAACCTTTTCAAACTTTTTCAAACGGTAAGTTTCCCATCCACGAGTGCCAGGCGACACCCCTCCGGACAAGGCTTTCTCGGAAATAGAAATTTGTCTTCCGAGTTCCGTCGGAAATTTCCGATTTTTTAATTTTCTCTTCCGATGTTCCGTCGGAATTCCGAAATTTCAAATACTCGTTCCGATTTCCGTCGCAATCCCGACTTCCGACGGAATTTCGATTTCCGATCGGAAAAATCGGAAATGAACCTGAATAGGCCCATAAAATCTTAAATTATCCACAAAAAAGTTTTAAAAATTGAGGAAAAATACGTAGACTCGTGTTTTTAATAGGAAATTTGTGTCACGGACATGGTCGAATTTTTTCAAAAAAAAAAAGAAAGATTTTTCGTACCAAATATCGGCAGAAAATGTTTTTTCCGACATTGGAAAAAAAAATTATTTCCGACGGAAACAAAATTATTTTCGGAAATAATTTTGTCTCGGAACGGAATCGGAATTTTTTTCGGGAATTCCGAACATCGGAATTCCGAGTTTTCGGAAATTTCCGAGAAAGCCTGCTCCGGACATTTCCCTTTTCAGTAACCAGCAAGACACTTACGCAGTATTTATACAGCAATTAATCTAGTTACACAATGAAGTTCACGCCCGGAAAGCAACTTACCGCTTTCATTCTCGATCTGGAATACTTGCTTTATGGAACATACCGCACTCGAATTCTGCGCGCACATGGGTCGAAGAGCAATCGTACCCAAAGATACCGTACCCAAAATTGGTACCCAAAGAGTAGCCGTACCCAAAGATCCATCGTACCCAAAGAGTCTGGGACCCAAAGATCCGCTACCCGTCCTCATTGCCCGGTCTGCAATGTTACGTGACGGAGTTTGTTCATTTTCATTTCCAGTTCGTTTTCTTTTTTTTTCAATAATTCGAGGGGGGGACGTTTTTATTAGAAAAAATTAAGAAAAAAAGAAGGTTTTTTGTCTGGGCATCGGACGACACTTTACCCGGACGGCTCGGACGGGCGAAAAACGCCCGACGTGAAACACTTAGTTAAAGATCATGATTTGTTCGAAATCGTTATTCCAGCTATGCATCGGATGGACTGGAAATCTACACGAATTCCGTTGAAGGAATGTGACGGCGGAGGAAAGTTCCACTGAAAAGGGAGATAATACTTTGTTTCACGCCTAAATATTCCGAATCAAACTAGCCAACGTATTATTATCAAATTACCATTTTTTTTATGCAGAAAGGCTGAAAATGAAGAACAATGTGCGAAAAACATGTAAATAAATTGCGTCGTTTTTAATTCGAGTTTTCCCCACTTTCTGTTTATTTTCAAACAGCACGACAAAAAATGTATACCAAAAACGTCACCCCTGGGCGGAACTATGTGCCATAATTGCTAATAGTGATAATCAGTGCTTAATTGCCACATCCGACGGCTAGTTGCCATTATCACTCGCTAAATATCAGCGCCTTGCAACGGCTATTAGCCAAAAACTAGACTCTCGTAATATACAATTAAAACAACCTTTTTGTGGTAATCGGCAATAATGCACAAGCGGAAAAATTGAGTTAACAAACATCCGAAACATTTCATTCCCTTTTTATCGCTGATAAGAAGGAAAGGAAGACATGATAGCGCGTGAGCTGATGTGAGTAGTTTTCAAATTTTTTATTTGTGATGGGCATAAAATGAGAATTCATATGTCTGTAAAGTTCAGAAATGTGTTTACAGTATACCCTTTAAAATAAATAAATTACATGTGTTTTTATAAATAGTGTTTGTGACACCGATTTCAGTCGAAATTATATTTTTACAAAAATATGTTTTACAAAGATAAACAATAAAAAAAATTAAAAGCGAATTATGCTGTTTTTTGGTTCTGAACGACGTCCGCCCATGGAAATGTAGATGAGTCTGAAACTTAATGTTTTTTTTTTGTTTTTACTCATAAAAAATCAGATAGCATAACATAAAAACGGCCCACTTAAACTAGAGGGGGTGGGGCGTTGTCCGGGTTTTTCGCGCCAGCGCTTAATCTAACCTATAAGACAATTTAAAATTTGTAAGTAGCAACCAAAAGTTCAGCATTTGCGATCATCTTACACAGGTTCATACAACGTGTGAGACAATTTTTAAATTTCGAGTAGAAGGTTTTTTCATAAACATTGATGAAAATGCACCCAACACTAACCATATCCTACGGTAGTAGTAGTTACAGGATACAGGGGATAGTAACAGACAAACGGCAATGCGGTATCTGGATCCACAGTTTGCCATTTCCCATTCACAACACTTTGAGAAACGAAGTTCATTGATGGATTCCGGTCAGAGAAGTTTTCGAACGGGCAGTATGTTCCATCCATATACCGGAAGTAATCGTAGACAGTTGGACGATACACTCCAACCCAAAAATCACCATATGTCATTGAAAACTCAGATGCAGCAGTTTCTGAAAACGTGCTCTTAAGCTTGGGTTCATCTGCTCAACCTTAACTCACTAGAGAGGAATCTTGCGTCAATGAAGTTTTCCACTTTAGCCAACTGCGACCATGCGGAATTCGTCCGTATATTACAGTACTGTTCGGCTTCCCAAAAACTGAGACGTTCGTTTACAAAAATAAAGCATTTGTTCTCAAAAAGATGATCAGTTACAGAGATACACGCTGATTGAGCAAGTGAAAGTTGCACAACAAAAAATACAATTATCAGAATATAAACAGCACGCATGATGAGTTGAGTATGAGAATGAAATGATGTTTCTTCTTCTATTCTTCTTCTAACTGAATTTCCAAGTTGAGTTCATTTAGAGATAACAGGGAGCAATGCGCCCGGAAAATGTCACTGATAAAAAATAAATGAAATAAAAAAAATTGGAAAACTGTTTATTTCGGCAATAAAGAAAGAACAGGGTCAGTTCAATATGTTGTGAGGATTTCCTTATTAGAAGTTACTCGAGGAATTGGCGATTGCAAAGGGAGAATTGTGGCCGGTAATACGGCCTGTTTTTTTAAGGTGAAAGACACGAAAAAACAAACCGCAGTAAAGGGTGCGCAATTCTTTATGAAACACGAGGAAGAGCACAAAATTGAACATGATCTGTAATAAGAAATTGAATGGAAAACGGTTTTATTATACTCTGTATTAAATGCTGCGAATTCGCTCCAATCGAACCATGAATTTTACATGCATTTGGAGTGAGGTTTAGAGAAATCAGAGCGAAACGTCGGCCACGCTCTCTCAATTTTCTGCACACTCTCGCCTCTTACGCGGCCGTCTCTTTGGTTGTTCTAATGGAGCGAGTTTGCAGCGCTTTATACCGAGTATATAATTATATCGGACAAACCTTCTCGAGGATCAGTGAGAACAAAATGCATTGCAAAAAGACTGTCAGTTGAATGAAGGAAACTGGAACGACGAGCAGAAAATCAGGAACCAAGTGGAATAAAATTGAATTGATTGTCGTCAATCCCATGACAATATTCGCGTTTCGAATTCTTTTCGCATTCAAGTAATTGCTATTGTATGGCGAGTTCTAAAATACACCAATAAATTCACATGTTTCCCATTAGTACTGACCGTTCTCAATGAACACGCAACGACAGAATAAACCAATGCAGCTAGAAAGATGCAAATCCATTTAAGACTGTGAAACGTCAATTTGAACACTGGAGCCGAAAGACCTGAAGGAAAAATACAATCGTAGGGAAGAATAGACAGAAAAACATACTGGAACTGAAGCAGAAGGATAGAACTTCGTCATTGCCAGCTGACGTCGTGATAATTATTACCAGGTTAATTGAGCTGACTAGGAAACTGAACACAATTGGAACTGAAAATTTGATTGTTATCTTCGGATTTTGTTGTTTGTTTTTCGCAAAAATGTTTCTTCTGTGAGTATCAGTGCTCGATGATGCGAGGAAAGTTTTTATTATATTGTGTTTCCAGTTGAGTTGCGACATCAAAACGTGAAACCACGCCCACTTTTTTCACGCGAAAATTCAAAATGAATAGCGCCTAGGCGCGCAGCAAAAGCCTTTGTATGCAATCTGTTTGGTATTAGTGTGGCGACATGGTCCCATAGAGACAAATTGGCACGAAGACAGCTTTTTGAGGACTTTTCACAAGAATTTGAAAGGTCCCAGTGCAGCGTTTTTTTGCGAATATGGCTGATATTCTCCTGCCCTGTTTTATTTTCCCGACAATAAAAGTCAACAAAATAAATTCTAGTCATCTCTGCTCTGATGTACCAGTGCAGGAGCCCCTTGAGTTGCAAGCCCCTAACTCACTTGCACATAAAATCATCGAATATAACAATCCCCTCTTGTAGTACCAAACTCCGCACATTTTGGCTATTAATCTGTCAAAAGCCACAATCAGCGGCATATTGGCTGAAATAGAAATTTGATTGCAATGCTCTTTTCTAAAATCATCCTCACCGACTAATTGGCTTGCAACCATACTGGTGAAGTAGAATGGTTGAGTAATGCATTCGGTACGAGTTATCACTGAATACGTGTACTATTTGAGTTATAGTTTAAGTCATCATTCTATTTTTGAATTTTTAGTTTATTAAATGAGCTTATTGAACTTTTCGGAAATGCCTTTTTTAGCTGTGTCTGCCTGTCTTGATCTTTTTTTTCCAACACGCTTTGTGTCGTGGAAAGGTTAGGAAGCTCATCGCTAATCTCATTGATCTCGCCGCAATTGCAGGTGTGACGGGGAAATATCATGTGGGCTCACCAAATGCCCCTGGGCTTCAAAATTTTTTTTTCCAAAACTTAAGTTAGGTGCAAATCGGTTCAGTAGGAGCTGTGAAAATGCTGCACACATAAAGCTATCCACCCCCTCTTAAAGACGTGTGTCCATAAATTCAAAGCAAATATCCAAAAAACAGTAAGATGTTTAATGGCACAGGATTTTTATTAGCCCCATCTCAGTTACTCCAATTCCCCTCCTCACTTTTTTCGGTTGTCGTTAGACGAATCACACTGTTCCACGAATTCACAACCACATAGAAGATATCGATGATGATCACACATGCTGAAAATGAAAATGAAAAAAATACCGAAAATTGCATAGTATTTAAGAGAATTAGAGGGTTCAGACAGAATAACAACCGGTTTGCCTAGGAATCCGTTCCAACCAGAACAGATTATAGAAGAGCTAGAATTAAAGGAAAATATGCAAAATTCAAGAAGATTGCTTTGGGAATTGAGGGTTTTCAAAGTTTCGACCACGAGAGGAAATGTGAATATATCAGGAGCAATAATATATAAATTGCCAGTTCCAAAGAACATATTTTACACATGGGATCTAATGGAGGTTTTCCAATAATTGAGACACGTGATGCTACTGTCATAAAATGTATTTATTATCTGTTCACAAACGAAATTTATTCATACAGTACTCTACTGGTCAAAAAGAATGCGCGTTTCGATTTTTTAGGATTATCGCTTCTGCGATCTACAGTACCTTTGAAAGTAGTCATACGAATAAGTTATCAACTAGTAAAATGTAGTTCTAGATTGGAAGGTTCAACACAAACATTTTTAAACTAGTAGTGCACTTTCAGAGTTCGTGGCACACATTCAAAAAAGTTGGTAATTTCGAACAGAAAGCAGCGAAACGCGCATTCTTTTTGGCCAGTACTGTATACGGCGCTCATATGTTTATCAGTTTTTGCTGCGGGACCATCGGAGAGTCGTAATTGGATTTTGTTTGTGAACAGATAATATTCGAAAACAAAAAAACAACAACAGGAAATAGTTAGGCATTTCTGTTTCCCAGAGTCTGAGAAAATAAATTTTTGATATCCTTGGAAGAACATCTAGTTCAAAATCGGTGGGAGCTTGGATAGTCGTGGGAATAATTTGTGTGTTTTGGGACGGAGATACAATAAGATCCTACAATAGAAATGACAGCAACCAACCAAGATTATTTATTGTTCGAACATGGATGGGGACAATTCAGAAGGATTTCACATTATCGGCCCTTCCTACATACTCACCAATCAATACGAACTCTTTCCTGTCGCGATTTTGCTTTTTATACAGCAAAAGAACAACTAGTGGAACGTTCAGCAGGGTGATGATGATTCCTAAACATAGTTTTGTTATTTATCAACCAAACCATCTAAGATTCATGAACCCACCCTGTAAGACGTACGCAGCCATTGTGTAGTGCACGGAAGTAAACTCCGAGATAGGCGGAATCGAAAACATTCTTCTGGGATCAACTTTTTGAAAAAATAAAGAAAAGAAGCGTTTAAAGTGGTAGGTTGGTAAGGGGAGGCGCCTAGGCAACGGCCAGTTCGTTAATGAATAACAGAAAAAATCACGAATTTGAATTAATTTAAAGCATGCGTTTAAAGTTTAGTTGTTTGCTCTCAATTCACAACAAACATCATTGCCAAAAACGATGTTTAATAGTAAATGAGTTTGTGTGTACTTTGTATTTAAAAAAGGAAGTTGAGAAATATGTGAGAGTTTTGAAAAAAAAAACACGAAAAGTTGGAATTTTTGTTTTCCACGTCTGTGTCTTGTTTTCATGATTTTCGGTTGATAATGTCCTCTTGAACTTTCCGGTTCTTGGCATTTTGATAACTGATGTGGATAAGAAGATGGAAACTAAAACTACGAAAATGGGTGCAGCTTGTCTGATTACGGTTGACGGCACAAGTTCGGTCTGCAAACCCCGAATGACGACATAAATGCTCAAATGAAAAATAAAATTCACTTTTTCGAATGAAAAACATTTCCCGGTAACTCTTTTCACAACGGTCTAGCCCCTAGCTCAGATTTTCAGTAGCGATTTTTAAAATTACGTCGAAAAAAGTTGTTTGCCACCGATCTTCCTTTTATTATTCTCAGCAAAAACCCACAACGTATACGCAAACTTTGAAGCCTCATGCAACTTTTACACAAACTATGAAGGTTTTGCAACTGTCACGCAAACGATCCACAATGAACACGCGATTTCGAGAATCTCGCAAGGTTTACACAATGATTCAGTGAAATTTCGAAAGTAAGAAACAGATGAAGAGGTGGTACAATGTTTACACAAATTTCTCGCAATAATTGCGCCAACTTTGCCCAATTCGCAACTTTTGCACAATGAATATCTTCCAACAGATGATGTGGCAACATGCGCGATCTTTACACAAACTTTGCACAAACTTTCCGCAAACTTTGCGCGGACTTTGGAAAGTTTTGTTATTGATTTCTTATTTTTCCGGCTTTTGTCAATTTTATAATTTTTATCGTCGGTTTTACGATCTCCATATTTCTAAATTTATTTTTATTTAATTACAGTATCACTACAGTGTGGAGAGCGTTTGACGAAGAATCCAAAAGAAGCGGCAGATACAATCGTCCTGCGTATTTCGGTAATTTTTTTTTGTAAAATTTGAAGTTTTTAAACATTTCCAGACAAAAAAATCCGCCAAAATGAAAGTAAACTAATGGGGTTATTCATTTTATGCATTTTGCATTTTTTGTCAAATTTTCCTTATTCATTTCATGCAGAAAATGACATTTTCTGCAGCAGAAAACTGCATTTCGTCGAACTGCAAAATGCATTTTTTTTGTCGTGAAAAACACACGAAAAATGCAAGAAAAATGGTGGTGTTATGGACCTATTCAAAGTACTGTAGAAAAACGGAAAAAATGACAAAAAACTGGGAGAAAACTCGGAAAATGCTCCGATTGGTCTGAAACTTTGGGAGAAACTGTCAAAAATGCCTCCGGTTTTGATCAGAAAATTTTGGACCGAATTATCGATTTTAGAAAATTTTCAGAAAAAAAATCAATATTTTTTTAAATCGATAGTTCGGTCCAAAATTTTCTGAGAAAGTCCGGAAGCATTTTTGACAGTTTCTTCCAAAGTTTCAGACCAATCGGAGCATTTTCCGAGTTTTCTCCCAGTTTTTTGTCATTTTTTCCGTTTTTCTACAGTACTTTGAATAGGTCCATAACACCACCATTTTTCTTGCATTTTTCGTGTGTTTTTCACGACAAAAAAAAATGCATTTTGCAGTTCGACGAAATGCAGTTTTCTACTGCAGAAAATGTCGTTTTCTGCATGAAATGAATAAGGAAAATTTGACAAAAAATGCAAAATGCATGAAATGAATAACCCCATAAGAATTTCAATCGCAATTTCATAAAATTATCAATTTTCATATTGTCGGCCCGCGAAAATGGTCAAACGCGCTCCGTTGAGCTCAACGCTATGCGATTTTCATTTTGGTCTCCAATTATTTCATTTCACGTATAAATTCAACGTGAAATGAAATAATTTGGAAACCAAAATGAAAATCGCACAGCGTTGAATTCAGCGGAGTGCGTTTGGTCATTTCGGCGGGCAGACAATAGCACTTTGAAACCCGTCAGAAGTGCACCAGTGAAACAGTGGCCATGAAGACTTGGGGAGCAGGCCTTCTCGAAAATGAAAATTTTTTCTCTGGATTCCGTCGGAAATTTCCGATTTTGTGATTTTCTCTCCCGATGTTCCGACGGTATTCCAAATTTTTGATTTTTGTTTCCGAATTTCCGAAATTTAAAATTCTCGTTCCGATTCCCATCGGAAAATAAGGAAACTGAGTATGTTAATAAAAATCATAAATTCTCGACAAAAACAATTCAAAAATTAATAAAAGGTACAGTACTGGCCATAAAGAATGCGACAACTAGTTTTTTGACGATAACCTCTTGGAATGTTAACTTTTTGACCCAAATTTTTTGTGAGATTTTTTCAGCACTATCAGAAACCTTTCTGTCAAGTTGATTTTAAAATTCTGCTGAAAATTATTTTTTTATTCAATTTTTTCGAAAATTCATGAAAATTGACATTTTTGGAGATCTATAAAAATAAGCTCTAGAATCACCGAAGGTCAAAAACAAAAGGAAGGTAACTATAACAAGTGTTTTAATACTTGGTTGGGTATCATTTGGCATCAATAACAGCCTGGCATCTACGTGGCATCGAATCCAGGAGCGTCTGAACCACAGTCATCGGGATACTCTTCCAAGCAGCTTAGAGTTGAGCGAATTTCTGGTTGGCATTGGAGGCTCGGACTACTTTGAGACGTCGTTCTCGCTCCTCCCACATATGTTCGATGGGATTCAAGTCCGGAGACTGACTTGGCCATTCCAGGAGATCCACACGGCGACGTCGTAGCCAATTGGCGACATGACCCTAAGTATGCTTCGAGTCATTATCCTGTTGAAACACCCACAATCGGCCCAAATTTGCTCTTGCCCATGGTCGCATTGTGTTCTCCAGGATGTCTTCGTACACATATCGGTCCATGGTTCCAACAATTCTCTTCAATGGACCCATGGAAGTGTCGGAGAAGCATCCCCAAACCATCACAGATCCACCTCCATGTTTTACCGTCGAACATTGGTACTGAGGAGCATATCTGGAGCCAATAGGATGTCGAATCCATTGAATACCATCAGTACCGAACAGATTGAACTTTGATTCGTCGCTCCAGATGTGATTAGCCCACTCTCGAGGTCCCCAGGACAAGTGCTGTTTAGCCCATTCAACGCGAGCTTTCCGGTTTTTTAGACTAACAAGTGGTTTTTTGACTGGTCTTCGTCCGTGCAGTCCAGAAACTTGCAGACGTCTTCTAATAGTCCTTCTCGATGGCACCGGCTCATTTGGAGACGTCACGGAAACTTGAATATCCGTAGATGTGCGTCTAGGATCTTCTCGGCACGCGCGCAAGATATTTCGATCCATAGCTCTGGAAGTGGTTCGGGGTCTTCCTGGAGATTGACGATGAACTACACCATCCTAAATAGTCGAAATTAGTTTAGAAAGCTAATTGAAACCTTACATCATCACGGTTATACTTCAAAATACGGTAAATTTGGCTGGAAGAACAACCAAACTGAGTTGCGAGTATTTTCGGATGCGCGCCTAGTTCATGTCCACGTACGATGCTTTTTCGAACGTCCACAGTGAAATTTTTCTTCCCAAATGGTCTGACCATAGCGGAAAACAATAAAAAACTAATTAGAACTACTCCCAATTAATTTTCATTCAACTTTATACAAAAAACTGAAATAAACGAAAAAAGTGCAAAAATGAGAAAAATTTAAAAAATTAAAAAAAAATTTTTTTTTTTGCAGAATGATGCAATTCGCAAGTACGCAAGTTTTTGTGAGGTTCCATTGCATATACAGTAAAAAATTCAGGTCAAAAAGTTAACTTTCCAAGAAGTTATCGTCAAAAAACCAGTTGTCGCATTCTTTATGGCCAGTACTGTACGTAAACTCGCGTTTTAATTAAGACATTCGCGTCACGGACACGGTCGAATTTGTTTTTACAATAGGACTAACATTTCACTGCACAGCAAATTTCTATGTTTCAGACTTCGGACTCGATGAACTAGCAGTACACCTTCCGGGTGCTCTTTTCACTGGCCTCTTTGTTGTTGTTGTAATCCCATTCACGGACAGGTAAATTGTTCAATTTTTTTTTCGAAAAAAAAATCCTTTCTCTCAAGGTTGTCACATCACTGAATCCGGATGCTGAAATCAGAAAGCGTCGTGTTGCTATCACTTGGACATCTTCACTCAATCTTTGGATCCGTGCCAGGTAATACTTGATGAGCACAATGCGCATAACTGACATATTTTTCAGCCGCGTGGCGTGTGTTGTCAACACCTGCGATAGGACTCAGTGAGAAAGTTTCTATCCCGTCTGATGAAGGATGGAATGCCCGACGAATACGCCACGGACGAAGCTTGGAATTTCCAGTTCGCCGACTCACCATAATCTTTACGGTGAATTTTCAACTTCGTTGTTTTTTCTCACTGTATCAGAGCTTTTTTTTTTTGTTTCTGCTATATTTTGTTTTCACGAGCTGTTTTTTTTTCTATCGCCATATCTTGTCTTCTCGTTGTCATTTTTTTATTTTCGTTCCGTCTCAATAAACTTTATTTTCCGAAATTCATTTGATACGAAACACCCCTTACGAGCGCACTACACAATTATTGCACAGATATTGCTATGGAATTTTTTTGCACAACGTCAGCGCCAACTTCATGCAACCCTTACACAAACTTTACACAGCTCTCGCGTTGTCAGAGATTCGAAGCTGCGTAACGTCCGTGTAAAAGTTGCAGTAACTTTGCGCTTGAGTTGTGGGTTTTTGCTGAGATTATCTGTTCGCGACCTTTAAAATTAGGCTCCGCCTCTTCACGCGAATTTCATGAAATTTTTATTTTCCTTCACTTTTGTTCACGAAAATTCAAAAAGGTGGAAATTCGCGTGAAGAGGAGGAGCCTAATTTTCAAGATCATGCGGCTTTGGAGGTGACAACTTTTTTAAAACAATAGTATATCGGGTTGCAAATTAACGGGTAGCGAGAGCTCACGGCTTCTGTTTGTCGCTGTTTGGAACTGCTGGGTTTTGAAAGTTCGCGATTTCAAATCTACGTAAGTGGCGGAATGACGCGATTTCTGAGCGTCGGGTTGCAAAATTGCGTTAATTGTTCTATTAGCCGAGAAAAAGCTAGGCTGCGATGGCGGGGCTTATTCAATCTATCCCGGCCCCATGACTGCTTCCTGGAACCCAAAAATGAGTATTCGGTGAACAATGAACCACCGTGCATGTTTTTAGTCTGTTTTTAGTCGACAGGACAAATATTGTTTAATTTGATTCAAACTACTTTGAAAATTGTTTATTTTACGTTTAAACAGTGTCACGTTCCCTTAAATCTTGGTTTCAAAACTTTCAAAATCTTGAGTTTTGGTCCTCCAACAAGCGCGTCCAAAAGACGGCCGTCACCCATCCCAGCAAATTTTTCAAATTCAACAGCAGCTTCCGACATGGTCGCTCGACGGCTCGCTTCCACAAATATCATTCCACTTATGTACTTTTTCACTGCATCCGGAGTGTTGGTGGGCAATTGAAGAAACTTTCCAGCGACAATGTCAGCTTTACATTGTGCATTCGTGAATGTGTCAAATGGTTCAAGTCCGTCGGCAAACACCTCGTAACAAGTGATTCCCCAACTGAACTTAAGGTAAACGGAAAGTGGAAAACAAATAATTACCTATAAACATCTGTAGCATAGCTAAAAGTAAATGTAGATATGGTCTCAGGTGCCAACCACTTAACAGGAAGTTTGCACGAAGTTTTTATGCGATAAGAAGGTCCAGATCGGGAAAGACCAAAATCTGTGATTTTCACGTCGCGGTTTTTGTCCTTATCGGATAAAAGACAGTTACGAGCGGCAATGTCCCTGAAGCAAAAAAAATTATCTTTGGAAATATGGTATCTATACCGATGAATGCAATTATTATTGTGCAAGTATTCGATTCCTCTCGCAGCTCCTGCACAAAACTTGACCTTATCTTGGTTTGAAATAGTATTTCCTTTCGTTTTGCTCTCTTTTAGAAAATCTTGAAGTGATCCGCCCTTCACCAACTCGAGAAGAATGTAGAGCGGTTGTTCGTCATGTGCCACTCCGTACAGACGGACCACGTTTTTGTGATTAAAGTTGCGAATAAATCGAGCCTCGTTCATCATTTCTTTTATCTTCATTTTGCTCAAAAACGCAGACACCTTGGTCATCTTAATCGCCACTTCTACTTTATCTCCATCCTTCAGTTTAAGGGTGCCAGCGCATACTTTTCCGAAGGCGCCTTCTCCGAGAACTTTACCAACAATGACGTCAGAGTGCATAAACTCCCATGGTTGAATGAGGATAGGGTTTTTGAGCTGAAAAGTGGCTGTGGAGCAAGTACCACTGTTCTTTTTATAGTGTGCAATGAGATCGCTGATTGTTTCAAAAGTTCGCGAGGTTTCACAAAAGTACATGTTGGTGGACACACGTTTAATCACCACGTTTCGAAACTGAAAAATAAAATTTATAATGAGCAAGACATAGGAGATACCGTACCTTTTTCTTATCATCTTCCTCTTTTCCATCCACCGGAATCAACGAAAGAATCAACTCTCGTTTCACTCTTCCTTCGCCTTCGTGAACTTCGGAAACTCTTAGAAGATAGTCTCCAGAGTTTTTAAGCGTCGACTGTAAATCCTCTCTCGGCAGAAATCCATGATAAAAATCAAACTCGCGGAGCTTCTTTTCAAACACTGCAAAGTCTTCTTTCTCCGGCTTATTCTCTTTCTCGTCGCCAGCTGGTCTTGTCTGTTCTTGCGACAGTTTTCCCAACTTTTTCTTGTCTTTTTTTTTCTTCGGTGCCATACTTACCGTCTCCACATCGGTTAACTGCTCCAGTGTCTTTTCGTTGGTTTTCTCAGGGCCTTCTTTTTCTCTTTCTCTCTCTTTTTCGTTTTCCTTGTTTTTTTCCTTCTCTTTCTCCTTTTCTTTTTCTTTTTCTTTTTCTTTTTCTTTTTCTTTTTCTTTTTCTTTTTCTTTTTCTTTTTCTTTTTCTTTTTCTTTTTCTTTTTCCTTTTCCTTTTCCTTCTCTTTATCTTTTTCCTTTTCTTTGTCCCTTTCCTTTTCTTTATCATTCTCTTTTGACTTTATCATCCTGTTTGTGCCGGGCGAGTTTTGCCCCAGGTACACCGAAACGCCATATTCGTTGAACAGTTCTTTCGATCCCATTTTATCGTTTGTTTTCGTTCTGAAACGCGAAAATAAGATTTTTTTAAAGAAAAAACAAAGAAAATACCTTTTTTAACAGTCTACAGCAGATTGGCGAACGATGAAATTGTCTCGCTTTAAGAGAAAATAGCAATAACTTTGCCATCAGGGATTACCATATCTACATCTTCACGTTAGACAATGCAGTTTCAAGTTCACGCATGATGTTAAGCACTAATTCGATATTGTTATTCAATAGAAAAATAAAAAATTGCAACGCGGTGTTTAAATACGTACTTTAGAAAATTCAAATAAAAATGTAACAATAAGGTGCTACCTCGGAACAGAACTCGTTCGAAATAGAACTGTACCAATATAGAACTTGTTTCGGAATAGAACTTTCCGAATAGAACCGTTCGGTATAGAACTGTAGCGAAATAGAACTGTTCCTGTGTAGAACTGTAGCGAATTAGAATTGTTGCGAAAAATAACTGTTTTGGAATAGAACTGTCCCGAAACAGAACTGTAGCGGAATAGCACTGTTTTGGAATAGAACTGTAACAAAACAGAACTGCCTGAAATGGAGCTGTACAAGAAAAACCGCTGCGCAAAATTGAACTCAATAACCCACCATGTACAGCTGAATACTTATTCGAGCTACTCTAGCTTTCCTGGGTCACTACAGCTCCACTTCAAGCAGTTCTATTTCTCTACACTTCTATATCGTGCGAGTTCTATTCCGAGGTAGCACCAAAAATAAATGGGTTAGCAAATAAAGCGATTTTTTTTATTTTTGTATGAATATTTAATAAATAAGCAAAAACCGTGTCGCATTGTTTTGTTTTCCCAATATAAGGATCTCTACGGTATTGGATTTTAAGTTTAGCGTCACTGAACGCGCACTGGCGCATTTTCTTATCATTTTTTATGCATCAACAATTAATAATTTACTGTTTTGCCAAGTTTCGGCTTAATCGGTTTAGTTACAGTCAAATAAAAAGAATGCACGGCGTTCTAGACCAGAAAATACAGCAAATGCGCCCCATCTCATTCTCTACGCCACACAGTAGCGTTCCCTCAAGTTTAGCTAAAAGTGTGGAAAAATAGAAACCCAGAGACGCGAGAAATCGCGTTTGAAAATCCGTCAAAGTGCTGAATAAATCATCAAGACGGAGCTCCTGTCTTCACCGTCAACTTCACACACAGTGGTTTCTGCTTTTATCGAGAAAGAACATTGGTCTGCGCCCCTCCAATTCTAGACACCCCTAGACTACACTATTTCGGGATTTATGCAGCATAAACTCTGTGAAACCACACTGTCAAGTGTGAAAGCGCTCAAACGGAAGCTGGTCGAACAATGGCACGAATTCCCTCTGAAATACCTTTTGTTTTTCCGCCATCGATGCCTGCACGAGGCGACTTCAGTCCTTTATCGAAGCTGAAGGAAGTTGAACTAAATAACTAATAATTACACGCCACCTTGTACATCAGTATGCTACATGTCGAACTTAACAGAGTCCCACCAAACTGGGGCAGGATTATGCGGCATAAGTTATGCTCATTGACCGAAGGGTCATGGTTTTCAATATGTTTCGTCACTTGCAAGTTAGGAGCAAGTCGCTGCAGAAAAATTTTCTGCTCTCATTTTTGATTTATATGTATTTTATCAGTTGTTTCTTCTGTAAATGTTTAAATAATTTTGGTAATCATTTTTTTATGTCACCCCATTGCATCTACAATGACTGAAATTTGGCTCAAATATCGAAAATTTTTAAAGGATACATAGCCATGAAATCGCATCGAAATATGTGCGATGCACTTGGAAATGAGGCCGTTACTGAGAAGAAAATGGTGACGGGGCTGATTCAATCCATCCGGGCCCCATTACTACTTCGTGGAACCGAAAAATTTGTGGCCGGTTAAAAACGAATCACCGTGCATGTGTTCGGTCTTTGAAGATAGTCTCCTTGACTAAAATTGTTTTTATTTAATTTTAAAAACTGAGAAAATGATTTATTTTGCGTTGAAACAATGTCACTTTCCCTTAGGTCTTGGTTTCAATACTTTCACATTCTTTTGTTTCGGTCCTCCAGCAGGCGTTTCCAAAAGGACAATTTTTTCGAATTCAAAAACAACTTCCGACATGGCTGCTCGACGGCTCGCTTCCACAAATATCATTCCACTTATGTACTTTTTCACTGCATCCGGAGTGTTGGTGGGCAGTTGAAGAAACTTTCCAGCCAAAATGTCAGCTTTACATTGAGCGTTCGTAAATGTGTCAAATGGTTCAAGTCCGTCAGCAAACACCTCGTAACAAGTGATTCCCCAACTGAAAACAAGTTATCGTAAAGCCTGTATTAGAATGGCGTGCCGAAAAAGACGCTGTATTCGTTAGGCCATTCGGCATTATGAACGGGTTCGAAAAAGTCTATTCAGATCGTAAAAAAAAGTTTTTCCGAATGACCTCATGAATACGGCCTTGAGGAGTCTAAAAATTCGGACAGTCCTCGCTCATCTCTGAAGCAGAAAATATAAATTTCTTTTTAATCGAGACAATAATGGAATCGTGGCGGAGTGACAATTTTTCACGTTTTTCTTCAAAAAAATAAAGAAATAACTGAAGAAATGAAGAGATTTTTTGTCTCCCAGTTTCACGTGATTTGTCACTCCGTCACAAATCCATTATATACCTTGTTTTCAAACGTTTTGTTTTGTATTGCACGGTGCCCAGGATTGGAAACAATGTGTGCTCCCGGGAAACACAATCCCGGGAAATGGTAGGATTCCCGGGAAATTCCCGGGAAAAAATTCCTATTGCTACTTGTAGGAGGACTCATGCGTCCACTCCCGGGAATTCCCGGGAATTCCCGGGATTGCTTTTGAATTCCCGGGAATTTTATAGTATTTCCCGGGAGTGGGTTCGTGACTCCCGGGAATTTTTCGGTAATTCCCGGGAATCATTTTCGGGACTCCCGGGAATTTCCCGGGAGTGAGTCCCGGGAGTGAGTCGCGCAGAGTCTTAGGAGATTCCCGGGAATTTTCCCGGGATTCCCGGGAATTCGTAAATGAATTTTTTCATTAAAAATAAAGAGTTTTTGTTTTTGAAATCTAGTTATTTGGCAGCTATTTAGCGGCTATTTAGCAGCTATCTGGCGGCTATTTGGCTGCTGTCTGGCGGCTATTTGGCTGCTATTTGGCGGCTATTTGGCAGCTATTTGGAAGCTATTTAGCGGCTATTTGGCAGCTATTTAGCGGCTATTTAGCAGCTATCTGGCAGCTATTTGGCGGCTATCTGGCAGCTATTTGGAGGCTATCTGGTGGCTATTCGGCACTAGATGAACCGGAATAGAACTGCCCGAAATAGAACTGTTCGGAATAGAACTGTCCGGAATAGAACTGCCCGAAATAGAACTGTCCGGAATAGAACTGCCCGAAATAGAACTGTGCGGAATAAAACTGCCCGAAATAGAACTGTCCGGAATAGAAATGTCCGGAATAGAACTGCCCGAAATAGAACTGTCCGGAATAGAACTGCCCGAAATAGAACTGTGCGGAATAGAACTGTCCGGAATAGAACTGCCCGAAATAGAACTGTCCGGAATAGAACTGCCCGAAATAGAACTGTGCGGAATAGAACTGCGATAATTGTCGATAATTATCGATAATGTCAAAAATTATCGAGAAATTCATTGAAACTATTTTCGATAATTTTCGATATTTTATTATGGAAAATTATCGAAAAATTTGACGAATTGGTCGATTATCGAAAAACAGTTTTCGACAATCCACACTATAGTTAGGGACCGCAACGAGTTATCCAAAACTCAAAATTTCCGAAAACTTGTTGCTGGAATGTGTTTCTTGGCTCAATATGAGTACGCTGTCAAATTTGTTTCAAAAAATGTTCGGTATTTCTTGAGTTATACCATCCCAAAGTAGCACTGTTTTCTCCCAAGATTTGCATGAGGCGGGCCGTCGAGACGCGAGAAAAGAGACGCCGACACAGCGAGAGTGAGCGAGAGACAACACAAAATGGAGAGAGGCGAGGGGGACTGTATCCTCCACCGCTGCTTGCGAGACCAGCATTTTCAACAGAAAACGGTATTTTTCGCACAGAAATCGGCACGAACAAAAATGCGGAAACTAGCCACAATATTAATTTTTACATGGTTTTGTAGCAAATTTTACGCTGAATCTGTATATGAAAAATTAGCCGCGTGCTCCATATTTGCGACCTTCAAATCCTCAAAAAACTAACGTTTTGGGCGAACATGCTTCGTTCAAATGTACATAAAATTGCTCAAACTGAGTCAAGTGCTCTAAATTTTTGTATTTGAGCTCTAAGAAGGTTTATCTTTGTATTGCACAAATAAAAAACTAGGGTCATCGCTGAAATTTTTCTAGAATTTTTCCTTGAAGTTTGAGAGGCTTTTAAAAAAATCGGAAACTAGCAGGACAGAAACTGATTTCAGAAATGAATTCCCCACAGCTTAAACTATCGGTATACTCAAAATTAGCCGCGTGCCCCGGTAAAATCGACCACCCTGGTCAAAAAAGCGAGCTCCATTTTTGTTTTCTCCTTTTTCTGAGAAAACTGCATTTTCATGTAAACTTTTTTCTTATCGCGAACCTTCTTTATACCGAATATTTTGTGAAGAGTAATTACTAGATATTTCAAAATAACCAATATTTACCAATCTAATAATACTTTAATGCTCAAAAAATTAAAAAAAAATGTGAAAAATACAAATTCGCATTGTTTTCTGAATGAAAATTTGGTTTTTTTTTAATTTTCTACTGTTTCCGAAAATTTCCCGGGAATTCCCGGGAGTCCCGGGATTTCCCGGGAATTCCCGGGAAATTCCCGGGATTTCCCGGGAATTCCCGGGAATCCCGGGACTCCCGGGAATTCCCGGGAATTTTGAAATACCACTGCCGGGAGTCCCGGGATTCCCGGGAATCCGAAAATACTATTCCCGGGATTCCCGGGAATTCCCGGGAATTTGAAGCGACTACTACCAATAATTCCCGGGAATCCCGGGAGTGGCGGTCGGGATTTATTTTCCGGGACTACCCGGTAACTAGTACCGGGAGTCCCGGGATTTCCCGGGAATGCAAAATAAACCACTTAAAGGGTAGGATCCTAGGAATTCCCGGGAAGACTATATTTTCCAAAATTCCCGGGAATCTTCATTTTTTGGTCCCGGGAGCACACATTGATTGGAAATATGGGCGGAGCCTAATGCTTACTGACGCAATGTCGTTTCCTTGACGCATCTTTTGTCTCTCCCATTTTTTTTATCTCAGTAAAACCTGTTTTTCGCTGTAAATTTTATGTATTTTATCTTTTAACAACTCTAATATTTCACTTTGAATCATAAAAATTGATAAACTTCTTGCAGGCTGGTAAATTCGAGCGATTTTTGTGAAACGCACATTATTGGCTAACAATCGATGGAAATCAAATAAATTGCATTTATTTTTAATTTAATTTTTTCTCGAAAAACATGAAAAACGCCTCAAATTTTGAATTTTGCGCGAAAAATCCAGTGGAGCGCGTTTGCCCGGCTCCGCCCATTTTTCAAATCCTGGAAACCGTGTATCGCTATTTCTTGTTCGTGACCAGAACCCTATAATTTCCTACAGCTTTCATGAAAATTCCAAAATACTTGTTAAAATCGTAATTACAATATTGAAATGTGCATTGAGCGCGCATCTCGAAGATACTGCAAACGAAACTAAATACAGTAAATCAGTTTGACGAAATAACACTACAGTCCGTTCCATAAGTATAGCGCCCCCCTCGAAGTATTCTGCCTTGGCACGGCCGGGCAAAATTGCAACATGAAACCTAAAAAAACGGATTCAGCATGCAAAAGTACCGCGGAAATAACTTTTGTGCCTGAAGACATCCATGAAGCAGATAGATGTATGAAAAAATGGCTCCTGCAACCGTAACATAAGTATAGCGCCCCCCTCGGAAATTTTCAAAAAATCAAGATTTATAATAAAATTAATACTATATTGACGTTCATTAGACGTAACCAGATTGTAAACACAATTTGGCATACAATTAATAGACTATGGGATGTACTGGATGATCTTGTTCACGAATTCATGCTCTTTTTGCTTCCACTCGTACAAAGGTCCACTTTTCATAAAATTGACAAAGTTTTATTGCCTACTCTGGACAGAAAATCTTTGCACAAGCTTTTCTCAGGTGTTCTCTATAAGATTCAAGACGTGTGCACACCCAGAACATAGAAAAACGTCGACATTTTTAGATTTAAACCAGTCCAAAGTCTAGATATTCACACGGATTGCAGCATTTTTCGCTGAAAAACAAAACAATACCGGTTGAAAAGACGTCGGAATAGTAATAGGTGGTTCTCGATGACTTCCTCATACTCGGAAAAAATCATCCGAGTGGAGACAAACGTTAGGTCCAACTATCCAGCAAGTGAAAATACTCCTTTTATCAGGCATAATGAACATAGGTTCTTTAACAATCCGAACCGTCTCCATTTAAACTTTTAACCCTAGAAAAGATTATCTAAGTTCCTGATTCGAGTTTTGTAGCAACTAGCTAGCAACATTTACCTCATTCAAGTTTGTAGAAAAACTTTTACGCGTGAACTCAAAATCACGGACCTTGAAAGGATCGGTATGACGTGGAGCGGGCTTCATAACTTACTGGACAGGGTTTGGATCCATGTAATTGGCTCTCCAGATGCTCTGTTTGAAAGCATCGTGGTTCAGCTCTCGTTTCATAGCAATGCAAGTCTTTATTGAGTTCAAAACATGTCGTATGATGTTTCACCTTGTCTCTTTGGTGGTGCTCCAGACTTCGTAGACTGCTTATAACGGCTCGGATTCTTAATAAAATTGTTGATTCACTTCTTAGAACACTTCGAGTGTTGTGTAATTACTCAAATTGACCTCCCGGTTGTTTTGCAGGCGTCAATTTGGAGTTGTTCGGCGCCAGAAAAGTGTTTTCCACAAAACATGGTTGAATTATTCACAATATAGACAAAAATATGAGAACTATAAACACATGATATTTAAAAGTGCAGAAAGCATAAAATTGAAAAAATCCAGGCACAGATTTCCTCATTAATAGGGATTTTTAAGAAATTTCCGAGGGGGGCGCTATACTTATGTTACGGTTGCAGGAGCCATTTTTTCATACATCTATCTGCTTCATGGATGTCTTCAGGCACAATAACACAAAACGGATATTTTCGGGGTAGTTTTGCATGCTGAATCCATTTTGTTTATGTCCCATGTTGCAGTTTTGCCCGGGAGTGCCAAGACAGACTACTTCGAGGGGGGCGCTATACTTATGGAACGGACTTTATTTTAAACTTATTCTCGTTAGTACCTTAATAATGCATTGTAAATTATTCGAACTGTCATCTTATTTTTCGGAGAGGGCTAGTGGTGCTGTTCAAATAGAGGTTTTACGGTATAGGAAAACAGAAAACAAACACGGTGTGTTGAAGCGTAGAATTTTTCAAAAATAATAAAAAGTACGCAAATTGCCGTCACATGCGCTTTCAAATTATAACGTTACAGATTTCTGTGCATGCTCCGAAACTTACGACAATTCAAAAAACATTTTCATTGAAAACGCATGAAATAGTTTTGTTAATTCAACGGAAAGTGCTTCTAATCGACTCATTAGTTTTTTCTTATGCGGAAGAGTACAAAAAAGGTAGAAAATCACGTCAATTTATTGATTAATGCGATATTTCAAAAAGAGTGACCGTAACCATAAAACTTTTTTTCAATGAGTAGTGCGAGGGGGCGCGTTTGCAGCGGTGCACCGTTCCACACACCGTGGACAAATAAACAAATAATTACCTATAAACATCTGTAGCATAGCTAAAAGTGTATGTAGAAATGCTCTCAGGTGCCAACCATTTGACAGGAAGTTTGCACGAAACTTTCATGCGATAAGAAGGACCAGCTCGGGAAAGACCAAAATCTGTGATTTTCACCTCGCGGTTTTTGTCCTTGTCGGATAAAAGACAGTTACGAGCGGCAATGTCCCTGAAACCAAAAAACCGTCTCTACAAATATGATATTAATACCGATGAATGACATTATTATAGTGCAAGTATTCGATTCCTCTCGCAGCCCCTGCACAAAACTTGACTTTTTCCTGGTTTGAAATGGTATTTCCTTTCGCTTTATTCTTTTTGAGAAAATCTTTAAGGGATCCGCCCTTCACCAACTCGAGAAGAATGTAGAGCGGTTGTTCGTCATGTGCCACTCCGTACAGACGGACCACGTTTTTGTGATTAAAGTTGCGAATACATCGAGCCTCGTTCATCATTTCTTTTATTTTCATTTTGCTTAAAAACGCAGACACCTTGGTCATCTTAATTGCCACTTCTACTTTATCTCCGTCCTTCAGTTTAAGAGTGCCAGCGCATACTTTTCCGAACGCGCCTTCTCCGAGAACTTTACCAACAGTGACGTCAGAGTGCTTAAACTCCCATGGTTGAATGAGGATAGGGTTTTTAAGCTGAAACGTGGCTGTGGAACAAGTACCACAATTGTTTTTATAGTGTGCAATGAGATCGCCGATGTTTTCAAAAGTTCGCGAGGTTTCACAAAAGTACATGTTTGTCGACACACGTCTGATCACCACGTTTCGACACTGGAAAACAAAATTAAAAATGAGCAAGACATAGGAGATACCGTACCTTTTTCTTATCATCTTCCTCTTTTCCATCCACCGGAATCAACGAAAGAATCAATTCTTTTTTCACTTTTCCCTCACTTTCATGAACTTCTGAAACTCTTAGAAGATAGTCTCCAGAGTTTTGAAGAGTCGACTGTAAATCCTCTCTCGGCAGAAATCCATGATAAAATTCAAACTCGCGGTAGGTTTTTTCAACCGCTGTAAACTCTTCTATCTCCGACCTAATATCTCTGTCGTCTCCAGCTGTTGCTCTCTGTTCTTGTGACAGTTTTCTCCACTTTTTCTTTTCCTTTCTCTTTTTCGGTCCCATACTTATCGTCTCCACGTCGGTTAGCGGCTCCGCGACCTTTTTGATAGTTTCCTCAAAAGCTTCTTTTTCTCTTTCTTTCCCCTTTTCCTTTTTTTTGTCCCACTCTTTTTCTTTATCATTCTCTTCCGACTTTATCATCCTGTTTCTGCCGAGCGAGTTTTGCCTCAGGTACACCGAAACGCCACATTCATTGAACAATTCTTTCGATCCCATTTTATGGTTTGTTTTCGTTCTGAAACGCGAAAATAAGTTTTTTTTGTTTTTAATTAAAAAAATACCTTTTTTAATCGTCTACAGCAGATTGACGAACGATGAAGTTGTCTCGCTTTAAGAGAAAATAGCAATAACTTTGCCATCAGGGATTACCATATCTACATCTTCACGTTAGGCATTGCAGCTTCAAGTTCACGCCTGATGTTAAGTATTATACTCGGTATAAAGCGCTGCAAACGCGCTCCCTTAAGCACAGTGGAGGACACGGCCACGTTGGCGACGGGAGAGTGCAGTAAATTGAGAGGACGTGGCCGATGTTTTCCTCTCTTTTCTCTGAACCTCACTCCAAATGCATGCGAAATTTATTTTTCGATTAGAGCGAGTTTTCAGTGTTATATACCGAGTATAAATTCTGTTATTATTTAGAAAAACAAAAAATTCCAACGCGGTGTTTGCGTACTTTTGAAAACTCCATCAAAAATTAAAAAAATATTTTCGTAAAAATATTCAAAAATACGCAAACACCGTATCGCATTGTTTTGTTTTCCCAATATAAGAATCTCTAAAACATTGTATTTTAAGTTTAGCTCAGTGAACGCATCAACAATTCATCATTTACTGTTTTGCCAAGTTTTGGCTTATTCGGTTCAGTTACAGTCAAATGGTGCAAGCCTCCGTACAACGCTTTTCAGTTTGGCATGCACGCACGGTGTTCTAAACTCTAAATTAGAGCGAATGCGCCACACAGTAGCGTTCCCTCAAGTTTAGCTAGACGTGTGGAAAAATAGAAACCCAGAGACACGAGAAATCGCTCCCGAAAATCCGTCAAAGTGCTGAATAAATCATCAAGGCGGAGCTCTTGTCTTCACTGTCAACTTCACACACAGTGGTTTCTGCTTTTATCGAGAAAGAACATTGGTGTGCGCCCCTCCAGATCTAGAAACCCATTGACTACAGTATCTCGGCAGTTATTCAGCATAAAGTATGCGAAACCACACTGTTAAGTGTGAAAGCGCTCAAACGATGGCACAAATTTCATCTGAAATACCTTTGTGCCGCCCTCGAGGCGACTTCAGTCCTTTATCGAGGCTGAAGGAAGTTGAACCAAATAACTTAAATTTTAAACCAATTATTTGCTTCCTGATAAAGATTGAATAGCAACTTATTAAATTTAAGATGGGTTTGTGGAAATATGATTAGTTAAAGTAGACACAATAATTACACGCCACCTTATACATCAGTATGTTACATTTTAAACTGAACCGGGTCCCACTAAATTTTGGCAGGATTATGCGGCATAAGTTATGCTCATTGACCGAAGGGTCCTTGTTTTAAAAATTTTCCGTCACTTGCAAGTTAGGAGCAAGTCGCTGCAGAAAAATGTTAGCCCGCATTTTTGATTTGCATGTGTTTTATCAGTTGTTTCTTCTGGAAATGTTAAAATTTTTTGGGTAAACATTTTTTAAGGTCACCCACGTTAAAAAAATATGCAGATTGCATCTGCAATGACTGAAATTTGGCTCATTTTTCGAATATTTAAAAAAAGCAAGAGCCAGTTAATCGCATCCAAATATGTGCGGTGCACAGTGTCCCAAAGTGGAAAAATGTCTTCAACTGCCTGCACTCTCTTCTCTCTCCCTCACCACCGTAACGCAGCTATTTTTTCAACGGGAATTTGTTTCTTTTTTGATTTTCAGCAAAACTAGACCACTTTTTGAAAATCCGTCATTAAAATATATTCTTCAGGTCAAATGCTTCATTTTTATTACAAAAACCACACGATTGGTGCAGAATTGACGGAGGAGATGCATTTTAAAATGTTGAAACATGGAGAAAAAACCGAATTCGCACGTTTCGAGCTGGTCGTGGTATTAAAATGTTCGCGAGAAAATTCTGCACAAGGGAGACATTTAAAATGCATTACTATGTTGCAGAAAATTGAGTTTTTAGTAAAATTCTGTACTAATTTTTTAAAATGCATCTCCTCCGTCAATTCTGCACCAATCGTGGTGTTTTTGTAATAAAAATGAAGCATTTGACCTGAAGAATATATTTTAATGACAGATTTTCAAAAAGTGGTCTAGTTTTGCTGAAAATCAAAAAAGAAACAAATTCCCGTTGAAAAAATAGCTGCGCTGCGGTGGTGAGGGAGAGAGAACGAGAGATGCGCCAGCAGTTATTCCTAGCGTCGCTTTTCCCGTCCGGGACACCGTGCGGTGCACTTGGAAATTAGGTCGTTACTAAAAACATGATGACAAATTAATACAAAAAAAATTAGGAAAGCATTTTAATCATTTTGCTCAACTGAGAACTGACCTTATAAATAAAAAAAGTAGAATCTACTTATGGTTATCTTAATGAAAATTATGAAATCTGGACCAGGGATGGGATTTTACGTTTACGGATTTTACGGTTTTCACGGATTTTACGGGGTTTTTGAAGAAAACTATTTTTTACGGATGTCCGTGAAGTTTTCATCCGTAAAATCCGTAAAAAATTTGATGTTTGTTAATTTCCGGTTTTTACGCGCAACTACCACAATATCGCTGTTTTGATGACAAATTACAGTTTTTCTGGAAATTTTGGGGGATTCAGAATGAAGCGGGTTGGAACAGCAGAACTGGGGGCAAAATGGTATACAACCGCTACGCTGTAGAAGTGCACGGATTGTAACTGCTTGAAATGGAGCTCTTCTGGCACTGAAAACTCGAACAATTGAAAAAGTATTCCGTTGTACATTTTAGTTCATTGAATTTTGTGTCTTGCAGTTGCTTTTTTCGGTAAAGCTTGATTTCCCATAGTTATATTCAGTGCAGGTTTCATACCTCCTTACTTCCACGAAAGTAGTGCAAGTTTTTTGGACTACAGTAGTCATAAACTTTAAAAAATTTTACCGCACAAGTCAGGAAAGGATACAATTTCAACTCAGCGAAATGTTACCCTTCCTGGCTTTTAATAAAACAGTTTCTTGAAACTGCTGTTTTGGCCTCATTCCTTTATTCTTCCCGGTTATTTGATTATTGATGGATGTTTATAGTATTTTACGGTTTTTACGGATTATGGAATTTTTTTACGAAACTAGAAGATTCTCGAAGGAATTCACCGGTGTTTTCAGTATGCTACCCTTCAAACTTAAGCGATACTCACAAAACTTCGACCGCCTCGTGTCCCTTGGGTATGAAATTATTTAGCCATGCTTGGTGCAAATCAGTCCAGTTGGAGCTGTGAAAACAGGACGCACACAAAATTTCACACGGATAAAGACTATCAACGCTTAATTATAGTAAATGAGGATAGTTTTTGCTTGGAAACGAGTGTTCGAATTTTTGTGTTCGTCGCCGGTCTTCAGTGCGCTTTCTCCATGTACACGTAATTTTATATACGAGGATGATTAATATATTTTTCAACTTTGGCTAGCGGAATTCAAGGAAGCTATATTTTCCACAGGAAGATCGTCTTGTAGTCTTTCGAAATGTTTCTCTTTAGTAAAAGACAGCCATGTTTGGATTCTATGGCTATGAGACATGTGTGTCTTAATTCCCTTATTGAAAAATACCTTTTATTCCCATAAAAATTTTGAGCTAGTAAACAAAGAAAACCGAAGAAATGCAACACCTTTTCAGCTGTTTCAGTGTAATTTGTTAAGAAATAGAAATTCGGCAGCCTAGAGCTCGTTTAATTAGAAGTTGGAAATTTGCTGTGGCCTTTTCTGAAACAGAACTAGCTAACGTAAGCTTTCCACGGCGAGCGTTTTTTGCCCGTCCGACCCGTTCGGGGAAAGGGCCGTCCGATCCCCGGCGAAAAAGAAAAATACCCGCGTGAAATGTTTATTATTTTTTCCAACTTTTCAAAAAATGGAAGAAAAAAGTTCACGCGGGAAGCGGGCACCCGTTCTCCGGACGGGTAACGGACGTTTTCGGACGGCCTGTCCATGGTGGAAAGCTTAGAACGAGCTATTCCATTTTCCCCACATCTGTGAGCAGCAGAGTTGGGTACCCACAAAGTGACGGTCAGACACGCAGGCAAACAGAATTTGTTTGTTAGACGTAGTGTTGTTTTTTCGAACTTTGTGTAATTCTTGAATACCCAGGCGTTTTTTCTTCGTTGTTTTTTCTTGTTATCCTAAGCGTAGAATTGGAAAGTGAGGGAATTTTCTGATAATTGGCTCTTAGAATAATTCATAAGCACTATTTATTATTTTGATTCTTAATTGCCTCACAGATTTTTCAGTTGTTTCAGTGATCCTATCTGTTTTTTTCTTAATATTTTCTCATTGATACATTTCAATTATGTTCCAGACTTCAAATACATATGTGTACATATGTGAATTTTGAGTTTTAAATTAAACACTTTAAATTCTGAATTTGAAATGAAGAAGGAAAAAAGAGAAAAAAATAGAGGACACAACAGCTTTCCATTCTAGATTCATAATTATCTAGAAAATATAGGGAAATTCAAAACCTAATTTAAAAATTATTTTCTGCGTTTTTTTTCAGGCCTGACTCTTGATTTAATTTTTCCAAAAGAAAATAAGAAATAAGAAAAAAATCAGCAGAAATGGTCCGAAAAAACAAATTTGAGCGATAGAGCGTGTTTGCCTCATTTTTGAGACTAAAATATGTACAATTTCTCTCCCCTTCCCAACCCTCAATTTGAAACTTTGATGCCAGAAATGCACTATTATTATAGCACAAACAAAAAGGAGCTGAGACGTGTGATAATCAGAAAGATAAACCTCTTTCTGTTAAGACACTTGCTCCAATTCATTTTTGCTCTCATAATACTTTTATTCAGTTATTCTCTCGATCAACTCACACACACAAATTTTCAATCCAAATTCGTATTCGAATTCGAATTCAAATTCCATTTCCGCCAACATGTAAATGAGCTGAAATGTACCGCAAAACGTGTCTTTCTGACACCGAAAATTTCCTATCTTCTTCTCCCATTTTCAGACTCTTTCGGACACTCAATACCATTCAATTCAATTCAATACAACTTCCTATCATTTCAGTCAATAATTTTGAAATACCTAGTTCATTTGTATGGCATGCTTGAAAAAAGCACAATTATTATTCTTTAGAGATCCATTGAGTCGGTGGGTTTGCTTTTTGTTTAAAGGAGGTGCCAGCTTTTTGGGGAAAGTGGCTTGAATTTTAGTATGAGGGTTGGGGATTTACGACTATCAAATCGAAATCGCACAAAAAATTTCTCTGATTTCTGGGAAATTGGAAGTCCACGGGGAGTTCACGAAGTCGTGGGCCGAGGCCTAGAAAACCTGTGGCCAGGGTTTTTCCCGAAATGCAGAAAAGTTTTAGCTAATAGCCATTGAAATGAGCTTTTAGCCACTGATTTCGAGACTTGTGCCACATTTATTTGGCGTTTTCCATGGCTATTAGCCGTTTCCGTCGGCTATAATTTTCAAAATATTTCCCATTTTAAATTACGGACTTCTTGTGTCTGGAAAAAGTCGAAAAATCACTGATTAAGCGCAAAGATAAATTTGATATTCGTAAATCCCCACCCAATACTACATAAATTTTGATGCATTTCCCCCGAAAAGTTGGCCCCTCCTTAAAAAAAAAATAAAAACTATTGTGTTTTCAGTCGACTTGCGACATGAAAACGCAAGTTTGCATTCACCGTTCTGTCTGCGTCTCTTCAAATATCACTGTGTTCGCGTGGTCGCCCACAAATAAGTGGGCGGAGTCTCGCGTTCTCATGTCGCAAGTCGATTGAAAACACAATAGAGTAAACTTAAGATCAAAAATTCAGATTTATCTGGCAATACGTATTCCCGCTCCAATTTGTGCTCGGCATTCTTGGAAATTCGTTGAATTTGTGGGTGCTCGCGAGTGATGAAGTGCCCAATATTGCCAGTGATATGGTAAGTGAGTGGAGAATTCGAAATAATGATAGAAAAAATATGCGCCTAGGTATTTACCGGATCATTTTTCGCCCAATTTTCGCGACATGACTTTTTAAAATCTGAAAATCTACACGTCTTGGTGCGGACGGGCAACAAAAATTATGCGGTTGATGTATTTTTTTTTGTTGTATTGACGCATGAATGATAATAATGAATTTATCTGAATCAACAGAGCAAGAGCATGCAGTACAGGACCAAATCAATGCGCGTTTTTCGGTTTTCTGTACAAACCAATGAAATTTGGATGCGTGCCACAAGGTCAGGGAGTGTACTACTGATTTAAAAAATTGTTGTGTCTAATCTTTAAACCTAGGACTACATTTTTTTAATTGATAACTTTTTCGTACGATACTTTCAAAGGTACACGGTAAACACATGCAACTGTTGCGCAGATCTAAGAGGCGATAGAAGGTTTTGCGCATGATTTGGAGCTCTTTACAGCTTTTAAGCAGACTTTAAACCCGTAGCCGATGTTATGCAGGCATAGCAGCACCTGTTATTCCGACCTTAAAATTAGTGGATTTTTAGTTAGCGCATTTTTTGAGCAGGTCTTTAGCAGAAACCGATAGCGCGTCATTAACAGTTGCTAAGGAAATGTGTAAAAGTTGCTTGCGTTAGAGTTGCTTGCGTTAGTACAGTAGATTGTCAAAAAGAAGAAAAGCACAAATTTCATCGATTTTTGCGGAATATCACTCACAATCATGATGTTTTCCAGGGCAAATTACTCACTAACGGTTCATTAGCTGCCTATTCGGTGTCCCAGACAGATCTAAAGAATTTTTATCGCTCGTACACTTCATTTTAACAGAAAACAACAAAATGTGCATTATTTTTGTCTAGTACTGTATCTGGCTCCAAATCTCACATGCTTCCACCTCAGCTATTAAAACTTTCAGCTGGCGGCAGTCTCATTCTGTGACTTGGCGTTTCTTCTTGTCATGCTTCCTCACTGTCTTGCCGCCTTCGACTCGATCGCCTATGATGGAACATTCAGGTTCAGTTTACTTAAATTCAATTCCAATTCATACTTTCAGATACTTCTACCTGAATACAAAACAACACATGTCGGCGGTGGCAAACTGGATGAGCGCCGCGGCTATCTGGTTAATCCTCGCCGTCTCAATCGAACGATACTTGATAGTTCGATCTCCGCTCCGCGCAAAACTCTATTGGCAACGTGGCAAAATGGTAGTCGTGTTGTCGTCGATATTTGTGACAACAGGATTGCTCACAGTCTATCATCATTTTGAATGGGATTGTGTTATTGAGGAATTTTGCAATGGAACACAACTTTTAGATTTTTGTTATTATTCGGGAATGAGGCATCAGAAGACATATCGAAATAAGGCTTGGGTGACACCGAGCAATGTGAAAAAAGTCTACTTGAGATTTTCCACTTTTCTCAATGCTATTCTGGTCGTGTTTGCTCCAATCGTTTTGGTTATCTTGTTGAATATTCTAATGATAAGGCAGTTGAAAATCAACTGGACATCTCCTAGACTCGAATCAATGAGAGGAACTATGAATAGGAGTCAAGTGGTCTGTAGAAAATCTTCCTTGAAATTAACATCATATAAAATGTATTCTAGCGACAACGTCAACGAGTAACTATAACTGTTATCGCTATCGGGCTTTGTTTCTCTTTGAGTCAAGGACCGTCGGCTTTCATGGTCCTATATGAGCTTTTCTCCGAGTACGAATTGGGTCCCACATTTTATACCATATTCAGGTAAACGAATTGTGATCAATGGGCGAATGGAAATTGAAACTGATGGTTTTTTTTACAGCATAACAAACTCCCTAGTTGTCACTGGTAAAACCATCAACTTTATTCTCTTCTGCCTCTCTTCCGAACATTTTCGACAAAAGTGTTTTCTGGTTATTTATCGGAAGTTTCCAAAGGCAAGGATCAGTTTTTTCCTTTACGATGAGATACACTACACGGTGTCCAGGATTTGAAAAGTGGGCGGAGCCGAGCAAACGCGCCCCACTGGATTTTTTCGCGCGAAATTCAAATTTTGACGCATTTTTTATGTTTTTCGGGAAAAAAAGCATAAATTCTTATTTTTTTCCCACATGTGCTCCAACGAAATTATAGCTGAGGTCTTTAAAAATTTTTTAAGCCTAAGAACGTCGAATTTGGTTCATCCACCATTTCGAAATATTCGTTTTGAGTTTTTTGGTGTTTTTGCAGGATAAATCTTTACGAAAATCGAAGTTTGGGCAATTTTATGATATTAAAAGATACAATACATACATTTTACAAAGAAAAACAAGTTTTACTGAAAGAAAAATAATAAAATCAGTTAAAAAAAATTCGAGAGTCGCAAACTGCGCAAGCACCGAAAGTGCGCCATGAGAGTTTGCTGACGCGCCAGCAAATTAGGCTCCGCCCACATTTCAAATCCTGGACACCGTGCATTACTAGAAAATTTATTTTTTATTGTTAGTATTTTTTCAAAGTGAAACAGAGAGGGCTGGAATACGGCATGTGTACTGCCAACCGAAATCCCACAAGCTCCGCACACATTTTTTTTTTCGAAATATTCAATTTTCATGAGCAGAAACCTTAATAAAATGGGGTATTTCATGAAAAAAAAACCCCCCTATTTGAAACAAACAAAAATGGGATGAGCTTGCAGAATAACTGTCCTCATATAACAATTTTAACATTTTTAAAATTTTTCCAGTGGCGAATAAAAATAGTTCCAAAAAGTCTTCAAAAGTTTAAACGCTTTGAAAAAACTTACAAGCATTTTAAAAAAGTTTGAGAATAAATAATTGTCCTCAAAAAAAGTTTAAAGTTTTTTAAAAATTAATCTCACAATATCAGTGAAATTTGACTCTCTATCTACCTGAAAGCATTTGAATTTAAAAAAATCATTTTTTTGACGCTGATTCTGTCTGTAAAAAACAATAATTTTTTGGATATTAAACTTTTTAGGGCTACCATTTTTCAAGCAGTTGCCCTATTTTGAGGGGGGGGGTTTGGAAAATTAGAAAAAAAAGTGTTGATCCAACCAAATTTTGTGGTATCCCTGTTTGGACCTTGTGATAAAAATGAAGTGGAATATGAATTGTATTCAAAATCCTTTGCCTAATACAAAAACAATTTCAGTTCTCGCAAAGCAGCATCGGCAAACGACTGGTCGACCACCAGCGCTCAAACTCTTGTGACCGATCTTCCTCTCTCCGAACAGTCCGTTCTCGACGTGGATCCGCCACTACACTTCCTGGAAGAGACTGTGGAGTTCCGTTGGTGGAAGAAGAGACATCATGTGCCACGTGTTCCATAGAAAAGTCTCGATCATTGTCAATTTCAAAACAGAATCTTCCGTATCGCACACGACTTCCTTCCACAATGTCAGAAGAGCCGGACGATCCAACTATTGCTTCCACTTGACTGTATATATTATGCGTTTGTTGAAAAATTAAAGTATTTTTATTAATTGATTATTAAATCGATTACAAACATATACATATTACCCGAAGTTCAAAGGAAAAGATCATTTGGAAAGGAATGTGATTCAAAGTGAACCGATGAGGTTAAACAATTAACATTTTTTGTTACAATTCGACTAGCAACTAATTAAACTTCAGTACTCTGAATTGTCCTAGAAGTGCTCACTGGCGGTGTTGGAAAACTTTCAGTTGAAGGATGAGAGACCAATGGAACACTCTTTGGGGCCACAAAACTTGAACTGCTGATTTTTCGCGACGTGGAGAAGTTTCGAGAGCATGGAGAGTAGACGATTGACGTCTTCTGCGTCATTACCGATTTGGATCGCGAGAAGTTTGATCTGAAATTATTTTTTTTTTTGGAAAACGTTGCTGAATAAAGTGTGACCATTCGCATTCGCATTCTCGCACGGGTTAGATAAAGTTAGTGTTCACTGGTTTTCTGGTGCTGTTATTCATAAATTAAATATAGTTGAGTTTATTTGAGTTGCACCGTGCGAAACTACGTGCGGACTTACGAGAATTTGATTACCTCGACGACTTATTCCTTCCTGCGTAAAAGATAAGTTGAAACCAGAAGCGACACGTCATCCACAACTTTCTGCGGAACGTCTCCGACGTCAGGCAAAACAAGACGACGTTGAGCATTTTTCCGGTGAGTACAAGTTGATTTGCGACCACCGAGATGTAGATTGTGTACCTAAAACAACAAATGAAATAATTGTCTGAATTCAGAGACCGTAATCATGAACGTTCACCACCAGGTAAATGATTTTCCGGACGATAAAAAAGTTTATGAAATACGATCCCAAAAGGCTTTCTCTCTTACTGATTAGGCGGGAAAATCTTCTGCGAAATGAAAACGATGGCTGACGGTCCCTGAGTTAGCGTGAAACATGATACAATTGCCAACACCGTGTGTGTCATTTTCTTCTCTTGCTCCGCCATACTCGACGGGCCTGATGAGGAAGCGTTACGAACGAGAAGTTCCTAAAGACGTCAAAAATTATTCAGTGTTGCAACAGAATTGTGCAGACGTTCAAATGGCCTAGGGCAAAATGAGTGGGACACAAATCTCACCTCAGAATGACGACGTTTCACGAGACGAATTAGTGAAATGTTGAGAACTGCGACGGCGAAAATTGGAAGGAGCACTGCGAGAACTGCGTTTGCGTAAACGGAGGTGTGCAGGTATTGTTTTGCAATTGAAGACGTCGGATTCAGTTTCTTTCCGTGCATGTCGTCAGTGTTCGAATAGCATTTTCCCAGAACTTGTTGACCATGACAGGCGATGAAGGAGGCACACGTGTGGGAAATGTGATGATAGCTGAATAGATGAAGGAATTTTCAGAGATTGTGAAATAGTGCAAATTACCGTAAAAACTTTATTAGAAACGGATCTCTAACAAAGACGCACACGCTGACGCAAATCGGCGGTACTAATCGAGAGATCGTTAAGTGCGTTTTACCGAATGTTTGCGCGAATTGCTATTTTTAAAGTATCGTCTATTTATTTTCTACGGCGCACATATTTTCCCCCATTTTGCAAAAATAAAAATCAGTGGATGAAAATTAGAATCGCCTCCTCTCACGTGGTGCTGGTCTCTGCGCCGTGCTCCGCACCTGTATTGTTAAGCCACCGCGAAAGCAAGTACGCTCCACTAAACTTAGTACTTCGTGAATTTCATTTTCGTCGCCAAGTAATGTATGCTTCTGTTTTGGCTTCGATATTTTCGTATTCACTTTGTTAAAATTATTAATTACTAGATGTTTCGTAGTATTTTCGTAGTAAAGTGCCACAATTTAGAAAAATTACCAACTTTGACTAAAATTGGGCATTTTCCGGAAATTTTTCTGGTGGAAATACTATGAAATTGCTTGCAATTAAAATTTTTGAAAATGAAAAAACCAGAAAAACAAAGAATTTATGCAAAAAATAACTGAATAAGAAAAAAAAATAACAATTTGACTACGAAAAGGATATTCACGAATTACTATGTTCAGTGGAGCGCACTTGCTTTCACGGCGGCTCGACAATAATTTAAGCGCTCCTCTAATGAAGATTCACCAAAAAAAACGGTTGAAAACATTAGCGCATACAGTTTTTACGCTACATTTTTTAATTTCCGATCACTTGCAAAAGCTCTACACAAAACCAAAGATCCCTCAAATCCGTACCTGGTGAGAGCCAAAGTAGAGAGCATAATGCCAACTGACACAATCATAATTTGTTTGCCCTGAAATGTTGTTTGTTTTATCCTTCTCTTTTATGTATTGTTCTGCCTCCTTCCACTTACATTGTGGACATCCAGGGATCTAAACGGAAACTTGATGATCAAAAGTCTTTCGAGAGAAACAGCGAGAACGAACCTGCAAAAACACACTCACAATACATACATAAACCTTGTTTTTATTTTCTTTTTATTTCTTTGCCTTCAATTTCATTCAGAACTTGTTTTTCATTCAAACCCTCCCTCGCCGATTTTGGGCCCACTTTACTTACCAAATGGCGGCTGCTGAAAACCAGTTGCTCAGTGCTCCAAAGTTGGGTTTCGAATGAAAGTGGAAGAGTCGGAAGGTGGGCGAATGAGCAAAGACATCCAATGAGGCCAAATAGTGAGGAATCATCATGAAGAATACAAACATGTCACAGAGAGCTAGACATGTTAGAAGGTGGTTGGCTCTGGAATGCGATTGGAGTTGATTGGGGGGTTCTGCAGTTAGATGGGGTGGGGGAGGGTAGTACCGATTCTGAATGTGACCGCCGAGAAGTACTGTCATTGTGAGCAAATTTCCGACAACTGTGATCATAAATTGAATTGGGAAGATGTACTGAAAGTATTATTATTGTAGCAGGTTTTTTGTGGTAGGTCCCAGATTTCTGGGTCTAAACATTGATTTAAGTTTCAGGTTATGATCTTTACATTTATTAAACTTTGATCTCTGTCTTATCGGTGCGAGATTTCGTGTGCGCCGCGTTTTCTCAGCTCCTACTGTCCCGATTTACCTCAAACTTAGCGAAATATGTAGGCAACTCAGGAAATTTTTGGCTAATAGCCATTGAAAACGGCTAATAGCCCTTTTCGGCGGTTAATAGCCATATTCGACGGCTTATAGCCATAATGGCTGATAGCCAATTTTGTCGGCTAGTTGCCATTATTGCCCGCTATTAGCCTTTTCGGCGGCTATTAGCCATTTTCAGTGGCTATTAGCCACCTAGACGCCGAATCTCGCCATAACGCGCCAAAAATTTCCTGAGAAGAGGCGGCCGAAGTTTGATTCGAATCGAACAATTTTGAAAGCTAGCGTACTAATTAGCGTGTTTGAACCGTTGCATCGGCGAATGCCGCCTAGAATCTTCTAACATAAGTTTAATCAAATTTTCATATTTTTTTTAAACCTAATTTTTGGCGTTTCGCTATCATCCATCCACCCGATTCTTCCTTTCCCAACTTATCCGATTTCGCCAAATTCCATTTTTCGTTCATTTCCCAAATCCCTTCAAAAAGTTTCATTTTCGTTCCACTTTCGGCCACTATCTCACCCTGTCATCACTAAATCTTCGGACCCATTTGGTCAATCCATGTTCTCCTTCATTCCCCCGAAAAAAAGCATTCGTTCCATTTGTCTCCAGGGGATTTCCTTCCTATTTTTCTTCTTCTTCTTCCTCTTCTTTTCACTTTTTTTTTCGATTGCCGTGGTGCATACCGAAACACAACCAGAGATTTGAGATGTTGTTACACAAAAATAAAGTTTGGGCCCACTGGTTACGCTTACGCACTTGGTGCTCTCTCTATTACGTACGTATGTATGCATGTATTTGAGCAGTTGGGTTAGAAACAGGAAATCGAGAAATGGAAAGAGAGTTGTGGTGGACCAACTGCAAAAGTTCAAAGAGGAAACAGCATACATTTTAAAGGCCAACTAAGATTGTTTAGAGACATTGAGTCATGAGTGGCTACAACTTACTTACGCACTACGAAGAAGCCACCCAAAATAATCAAGTTAGGCGGCTAGACGAGTAGAAATTGCCCTTTTATCGGAATACGAATAAAAGAAGTTTGATTTCTTATAGGTTATCGTGAAATTAAGTTGCTCATGTGAAAAATACTAACTAGAGGTTGCTGGGTGAAGCATGACGCAGAACCGCTCGGGAAATTTTCAGCTAATAGCCATCGAATTCATTTGGCGCACGCCCCGAATTTGATGGCCATTAGCCTGGAATTTCCTGAGCGATTGGTCATAGTCACTAACTAGACAGCTCTATTTTTAAAGAAGAATTTGAAAACCACACTTCAAAGAAAACTGAAAATGTTCATAGTGACTTCAATTAGGAACAGAACAAAGTATTCTTTCTTTTTTTTAACTTTATTGTTCTTTCCCGATAGAAGCATTTCTCAGGAACTTTTTGGCACAAGAATGGCTATTAGCCGTGTGAAATGCTGTTAATTATGGAATATGGTATTCTCAGTACGGAGTGCTGCCAACGCGCTCCCTTCGCACAGTGGTGGACGCGGCCACGTTGGCGGCGAGAGAGTGCAGAAAATTTAGAGAGCCGTGGCCGATGTTTTGCTCTGATTTCTCTTAACCTCACTCCAAATGCAAGCGAAATTTTTTGTTCGTTTGGGGCGAGTTTTCAGCGCTTTATACCGAGTATAGAGAGCCTTTACTGGCACAAAGTTAGCCCTCGAAAACGGCTATTTGCCGTCGAATTAAGCGTGTATGCCAAATGCATTTTCAAAACGACACTTTATAATGACGGCTTACAGTTTTACTATTATTGACTGCCCTTGCGAAAGTGCGCTCTGTTGAACAAGCAGGAAAAAAACTTGGCAGAATGCCAATTCATGCGCATTCACGTTTTTCGAAGTGATTTTTTGAGGGAGAAAGCGTGTGAGCGACAAGACGCAGACGAGAGACAGCGTTGTCACGCAACGCAACCACAGCGCGTGAGCATCGGTGGCTAAAACTATTTTTTCTAATATAAACCAGTCGCCAGCACCCGTGCCAGTTCATTTGCGCCCCGCCGCAGTCACTTCTGCGTGTCTTGGTTTTTCCCAATGTCTCGTTTGTCTAACTTCATACACAATAATTTCTGCGTCTCGGCAATATACAAAAAAAAAGATTTCTGCGATTTTCTGCAAAATTTGCAGACACTTAATTCGGAAAACATCCCCTTCGATCCTTGCTCATTTCCCTCACCAGAATAATCAAAAAGTGTGAAAACATCCGATGCTCCGCTTTTTTTCGAGACACTTTGCACCTGACTGAATAACTCGCTCGTAAAATTCGGCTCGTAAACCCCTCTCTTTCTCCATGTGCAAGCAAGAAGATGAAGAAGAGAGCAAAAATTTGTGCGAGAGAGAAAAAAAGGTGTCAAAACGTCAAGTGTACAACAATTTTCGTCTGGATTAATTGGATTCGGGTAGCAGAGCAAAAGTTTTATTTTTTCAACTCTCCGGAAGAGGAAACCGAGAAGGGCCCCACTGAACTTGTCTGTGAGCCTAGACCAAGAGATCAGAGTTGTCAGGTGGTTTTGGAAGAAGAAGACGAAGACGAAGACGACTAAGACGAAGACGAAAAAAAAAGACATTAGCACTTTTCAATGATTATAATAATTACAACTTCTCACTTCTCACTCATGTACACTAATATCATATTTCCGCCCGACCAACCGACCGACATCCAAAAGAAGACCAGAAACCACACTGTTCAGGAATAGAATTTCTAATCTGATGTGATAATAAAATCTGGGTGTCTGCTGGATTGATGTAAGAAAAAAGGCCATTTAAAATTCCCAAAAATATTCATGAAGATCTTCCTTCGTTTCTTTAGGTTCTCTCTCTCTCCTAGACACAGTTAGGTTTGCTTCACACAAAATGATTGATTGGCTCGAAAAACAAAATAAAAGGACGAGAAAATCACATGTTCGCACTCCGAGTTTTTGTGCTCAGCTATGAAAAATTTGCACCTAGAAATATGGGTTCGGAAAACATAACATGTACAAATTTCCCAAAAAGAGTAGTGTGAAAAAGGGGTTTTGGATCTGTTTTTTTTTTTCTTAATACTAAAGTTTGCCAGGTAAAAATATGTTTCAGAAATAGTTCGAAAATCTGAATGATCATTCAAGCAAGCTTGCTATTTATTGGTCCGGAAGCAACGTTTCAAGTATAAAAATATGTACTTTTTAGATTTTTAAAGTTCAATGCATTATTTTTTTTTAAGTTTTTTCACAGGGACGTGAGCCAAAAGTCAGCAAACGCGGCCGGATGCACAGAAGAAATGCTCAACAAAATGTTGAAATTTTTTTCCAGAATTTTTTTAAGAAATTGGAAGTAATTTTAATGACAATTTTAGTTCAAAAACACTGACAAAAATACGTGAAAATCACGAAATTTTATGTAGAGACGCAGCAACGTGCTCTACCACACGCGAAGCGTGTCACGTCGCGTCGGGTCGCGTTTCGGCGGGTATTTGAAAATTTTCAAATATGTGAGTCTGTTTTTCGTTATTTTTTCTACCTTTTTCCCATTTATCTCATATTTTTTCCGGATATTTCACTTGAATATTGATGGATTGGTGGAAAATATCGTTATGATACTGAAAATTTGGTAGAAAGATGTGGAATACAGCGTCAATTCTGTCAAAACGAATGATTTTTATCGATTTTTTCTACCAATCTATCGATATACAAGCAAAATTTCGGTGAAAGAGTAGGAAAAACATTTGAAATGGGTAGAAAAAGCAGACTAACGTGACGCGACACGCTTCGCGTCAGTAAGGTACGTAGCCAATTGCTGCGCCTCGACAATAATTGAACGAATCCTAATTGAACGAAGTGGTGCGTTTTTTGGAGCGCCCATGTTTGCAGACACTGTAACTTCGAATAGCAAAGCTCATAAAAGAGCTTGTTGAAATTAGCATAACTAGTGCTCCAGCTCTTATCGAATTTCCGTCAAATCCCCGGCTGAACTTTTTTTCCAAAAAATTTAAACTCAAATCTCTTACAAAAAAAAGAGTAAAGAGAAAAAGTTTTTGCGTGGGTACGGGAGGGACCTCTTCCGGTGTGCGCTCTTGTTTGAACAAAAAATACATACATTATTAATTCTTTTCTCGATTTCCGGCATCAACAACATGTAGGATTCGTCAAAGCACTTTTGCAGAAGAGGTGAAACGGCGGACGGCGATGTCGAGTTCATTGCTGAAATCCGAAATCCTGAAATCCTGAAGATGTTTGCGTATGCGTTTGCGATTGAGATGAGCATAAAACATGGCGTGTCACGGAAAATGATGAAGGCAATAAAATTTAGAAAAATCTAGCATGGACAGAAAAGAAATAAAAGGAAAAAAATAAATGAAAGCAAGTGATCAATCTCCAAATCTATTACATATACCTACGTATTACAACCATTTACAGGAATCCTTTATTGTTCAGAAGAGCAACGTGGTTTCTTCCTTTTCCCATAAATCAGTCAAAGTATGTAGAAGCAAGAAAACATGAAAACGCGGTGACCTAGGAAACCCATCGATGAAATTGGTCAGTTTATAGAATTCTATTTTGAGGCAGACTGAAGCGTTTTGGAACTTGAATAGAAAAATATCCGTGAAAACAGGGAAGAGTTCAAAACATAACCAATTCATTCAAAGAAATAATCAACAGAATGTGTGTTTAGAATAGAATAGAAAGGAACACACGTCTTCTAAGAAGATGTTCTTCAAACCTTCATCTCCCCTCATTTATGTATGAATTTTTTCAAGAAGGAGGAAAATAATAAAAAGAAAACAACGAGATCTTCAGGGTCAATTCATCTTGGAAGCCAAGATAAGAAGAAAGAAAAAAACGTCAGTGAATGACAGAAAACAAGAGAAGTTTGAAATTCCTCGTAAAGAAGAGAATAATCCTAGTGAACTATGATGATGTCAATGAAAATCTCAAAAAAATATAAATTATAATCCTTCGAGAACAAAAAAATGTGGTAGTACGCTTCATCATCTTCCACAAAATGGTCGGAGATGAAGCGGAAAGTGTGTTTAGAGGTGAGGAAAATGCGAGGAGCACACGACGCGCAGCCACGCCCACTTGCCAAATTTCCCTCCCTCTCGTTCTCCCTCCACATACTTTTTGACCTTTGCAATTTTTAAGGGTCCCTTTGGGAATGTATAGCATTAAGCTGCAAAAAAAGGGAATTGTTGGAAAGAAATGGAATGCGCTTGTTGGCGACTGGGTGAGATATTTTTTGGATACGTGTGATGGTGTCCAATTACCTGTCAGGCAATCTGGAGCAAAAAAAGTAGAGAAAGTGATGAGCAGACAAAGAAAAAAAAGAAGGAAGAGATCTTCAGTGAGACGGGCGACCGGAAGAAACAAATTTCATGGCGTTCCTTCTCGCTTTTCTACTCTTTTTCCGGCTGTTTTCTAAACTCGGAGTTGCTGGAATTGCAGCGGAGAAAGCACAGTATTCATGGTCTCAATTCCAAAAGTTCTCTGTGTCTATTCTTCCCATACGCATGTCCAGAAGTTAGACACAAAAATTGGAGGTAGAGAACTTTTGGAACTTCTGGAAAGTTCTCTGGGAGAACCTCTGGAATTATTTCACCACTGCTCTGAAAACAGGCCGGGAGCAGCGATCTATCAGTAATTCAATAAATCAGAAGCACCGCTTTTTAATTTCGGAGCTACCGCATATCAGATTGTTCCCGTGTCACACTGGTTCCGAATCAGAACAGTTAATTTTCAAAACTTTTACGTATCGAAATCGGTATATAAACATTAGCAAAACTGCATGCTTATGTGCAAAATAAGTAATACTTTGAAAAAAAAAATAAATTCTCACAAATTCAACGAGTGGTGAGCTACTGACTCTCTTTTTGAAATGGTTCTAATTCGGGAACGTTCTGATTCGGGGTAGCCTCTTAATTTCTATTGTGATTGATAAAAGAACTATGATTTGCTGAAAATTCATTGTTTTTATTCTGACGATGTCCCAAAATAGCTTGAATATGTGATAGGAATATGTCTATTCAGTGAAGGGCAATAATCCCGTTTTTGGTATTTTTTTATTATTTTAAAATTGCGGAAATCGTCAAAAAACTACAATACGCAGGACCTGCTGTTGGAATAATCCGATGTGTCATTAAAATCAAAGAATTTCTGGAAGCTAATAAGCCGCGAGGTCGTTAATAGGCGAGCAAAATGGCAAATCGTTGAGTTATCTGAGAAGTTCGGTAACATTTCCTTTGAAAATCATCAACTTTTGAAGGTGCATTACATTATTTTAACGCCTGGAACCGACCCGAAGAGTTGTTTTCCTAGTAAACAAACTGCAAACGGCGTTTTTTTTCCTGATCACGGGGTGCTGCATGGCGTGTTAGAATATCTGCACCTCGATAGTCGATTACAAGCTATCTGTTTCAAAATTCATTAAAAAATATGATAATTAAATAGGCACACTGCCAAAGTTTTTTCAAACGGAGCGCACTTTCGCCAGGGCAGTCGCACTGACCTGATTAGGTTCTTCTTTTTTAAAAGGTGTTCAAAGTTGGCGCCATTAGCTCTTACTTCTCACAGGCTTTACAATTAGGACGTCCAATCACAGAATGGACAGTACGTCGCAGATTGTTGTCATGGATTTGTTTTGCCCCGTTTGCCGACCTTTGTCCGTGGCTCGTAGGGCTTTCTTTGTCTGTAGGTCGTCGGGTTTGACAGGAAGTCAAAAGGCCTTTTTGGTGAGTTTCAATTAATGATTTTTGCGGCTGTCCGACAAAAGCCGAGAAAACTATTTGCCCGGCAAACGTAGTTCATGCATGCGGTGGCCTCTGAAGTGCTTCTTTCCGAGATGGCCTTCCAACGTTCTCTAGACACTGAAGTCCGTTGAGACACTGCGAGTTTACTGGTCACATATTATTGGCACAGTAATCAGAAAAATAAACGTCCAAAACAGTATTCGTAGAATTGAGCCATGTGATGATGCCAGATCTTGCTGGAGGGTGGAAAGACAGCCAGCGAAATTCTGAGCTGTTCAGTGCACTCCACTATCTTGATTTTCCGTTAGGATCAGGCATTTACCATGTAAAAGTTCACACCATGATCTGCGGCGTACTGTAGATTCTCTGATAAGACTTTTTTAGGCTTGTACTCCTCCTCAGAAGAGTTTCGGTAATCTGCCATGAGGCCACCACGAAGCTGTCATGAAACTGCCCGGAAGCTGCCGCCTAGGCTTCCATGAAGCTGCGCCGCGCAGATCTGGCGAATCCCGTGGCAATTTTAATTTCTAATCTGTAAGAATATCGTCAAAAACAAAACGTTGTATTCACGTATGCCTTTCGGCCACCTGCATAACAAATTGTTACAATTAATGATAAACCACATACAAAAACATTGAAAAATTAATAAAAAGTCGACGAGAATGGTTCAGAATCCCCTGGAATCTTTTCCAAGCCGGAAATGAAGAAAAAAGGAAAAAAAAAGAAGATAGGACGAACGAATTACTATGCAAATGAGCACTTGCTCTTTTGATGAAAGTGTACCGTATGTAAAAGAGAAGAGCTGAATTTGGAAGTGGAAACAAAATGACAAAACGAATGAAATTGGCTGAAATTATGAACATCGTCCTCCGCGTGCTCTTTCAATGTTTTGTTGGCCAGCAAAAGTAAAGTTTTTTGAGACGAAACGACACAGGTCACTCAAGTATTTTATTTTTCAAAAAAAAAAAAGAGGAGGCGCAAAGAGTACTTGACCATTCAGGCTCGTCTGAGGATTTCCATTTCCCAGATAGAATTTCTGATATTGTTTTCGATGCTATTTGATAAACGTCCTTGATGGAATAAGATATTATTGTCGGAGAGAATGGGTGCGTGCGATTCCGAGAAATTAATCAGTTTTTCCATTCTCATAGTTCGTGGGACCGTACGAGAAAGAGAAAAAAAAGAGTAAAATGTTTGGAAAATCTAATGGATGATCAGTCCAGCACTCCTGCATTATTAAATATTTGAAGGAGGTTTCAACTTTTTGCAAATTAAAAAAAAATTTAAAAGACAACGTGGAGTACACGAAATGGCGGGAAATTCAAACTCCTTAACAATTTTTCAGCCGTATTGACACCTCCATTTAAGTTAAAACAAAACTTTATCAACACATTTGCGAAATCACAACAACAAAAATCCCAGTGAGCCATCAGAAATTGGTCCTCCAACACACAAATACGGGGACACAGAATAAGCGAGTAGGGGTCCTCTCAGCACTGGAATGTTCTTGGGATTTGTCGCATTGCGCTTTTGATTGAATTAGTCATTGAACCGTGCATTCAGCTATTTCTGATTTATTTTTTCTGACTTTTTTTGGGGGGGGGGGGGGATACAAAGGAGTGCTACTCCGAAAACATAACTTTGTATTTTTCTCACCTATTTATCGTTTGAGCTTCAAATGAAAATGTTGAATAAATTTAAGGAAAAAAAAGAAAAACCAACAACTAAATTGCACTTAATTATGGTGTATTCACACACTTTAATATTAAATAACACGCGGAAGTTTGAATGTGTTTTTTTTTCAACCATTCATTTTTATTTGCCCATCTCAAACTTTCAAAACTAATCTCATCTGGAGCAAACGAAAAAAAAAAATGGGGAGATGTCCGAAAATGACAACCCTTCTCGTAATTTGTGGGGAAGAGCAATAAAATAGTGAAGATGAAATGAATTGCCATTTTTGGGCCTAAATGATGATATCACGCTTACGCCCACATTGATTGGTTGATGTGAGAACTGATGTGAGAACCGAAAAAAATGGATCAAATAAATATTTATTTGTCAAAAAAGGCAGCAGAAAAATGACAAAATAGTTACCACCGAAAGAAAACCTTTATTTCTTTCTTTTGCACAACAGTTGCTAATGGATTTCTGGACGATTAGGCTGAAACAATACGCAAAGAAGAATGGCTTTCTCTCTCTCTCTCAGATGTCTGTGTCCGTCAGGCGCCACGACCAATCATCCGAAGACTGAGGAGCATGTTGCTGGTCGTCCCTCTGTGAAATCATGAAGCTCGGCGTTTGCGTTTCAATGTCCCGAAGGAATTCGGAGACGTACGACTCGTCGATCATCGAGGTTCCCGTGTTGCAAGTCGTTACGCTAGATAAAAGATACGAATATTTGACATCAAATTCAAATTCGCAGCGCTTACTTTTCAAACATGGTTCCGAAACTTCTCGTCTGTGGTTGCGATGCGGATGGTTCAGCATAGTCAAACGGCTCATTTCTGGAATTAAATGGATTTACATATACATAATTGACCGCACTGCTTTCAATTCAATAAATTAAGTCGGGAAACAACAAATGGGAATTCGTCCAGACACATAAAACAACTCACTTCTGTCTAGGCGTTAAGTCTCCAAACTCAGCCCCGTACGGAGGATCGAAATAGTCTAACGGCTCTCCGTTCATCATCGTCCCGCGTTCGCAATACGTGGCAGGCTCAATGTCGTACTGGGTGGCAAATGAGGTGGAGGTGGGAGGAATCATGGGGATCGACTAAAATAAAACCACATTGTTGTGTGTATTAAAATTAATTTTTTGTATTTTGAGTAACTTTTGCTAGATTGAATATTGTCGAACCGCCAAAATGGTCAAACGCGCTTCACTGGACTCAACGCTATGCGATTTTCATTTTAGTTTCCAAATTATTTCGGCTCCCCGACGATTCGCAACCCGACGCTTAGAAACCGCGTCATTCCGCCACTCAGGTAGATTTCAAACTGCGAATTTTCGAAACCCAGCAGTTCCAAACCGTGACAAACAGAACCCTCGCGCTCTCGCTACCCGTCCATTTGCAACTCGATATCACGCAACCCGTCATTTCGAAAATTCGCGGTATAAATATCGACATGAGTAGCGGTTTCGAAGCGTCGGGTTGCGAATCGTCGGGGAGCCATTGATTCATTTCACGTTGAATTTACACGTGAAATGAAATAATTTGGAGACCAAAATGAAAATCACATAGCGTTGAGTTCAGCGGAGCGCGTTTGGCCATTTTGGCGGGCCGACAATAGATCATCATTGATATTCAACCAAAATCTCCCAATTTCCCGAAGGGCCGCCCCGTTAAAAGTTTGAATAAAATGACGTAATATCCTGTGTATAAGCCCGTTTTTATGCCTGCACACTATTTTTCATCGTAAAATTTAAACGTAAACATTTCCTTCTAGGGAATTTTTGGCTATTAGCCGACCACTTCAGGGCGTGTACCATAAATCTCATTTCACTTTTTTGTTTGCGTTTCTTCAAATAGCACTGTGATTTCGTGGCCGAGCGCAAAAAAAGGCTCCGGGACGTTTCAAAACCGAGACGGTTCAAAACCATAAACACGGAGGGGGCCGAAATCGGGCAAATATAGTCGGTGAATACATCATCAACCTCGCTCTACTGCTAAAATCACTGTAAAACAGTGTTGCACTGGCAAGATTAACTCGAATTCTCGTTTTAAACTTCTTTTCAACGGAAAATGACGTATCCACGACGAATTGCTGTTAAAATTTGATTTTTCGCCTCGAAAAAGGCGCAATACACTGTTGAAAATTGAAAAATGCTGTAGAGCGAGGCTGATGATGCATTCGCCGAGTATATTCAAAACTACTTGCTAGTCAACTTCAAATTTAACATTTTCGTGGTTTTCAATACAACTCTCTACTGTATGTTTCCTGCCTATGTTAAAACGGTTTTGAAATGTCTCGGTTTCGAAACGTCTGGTTTTGAAATGTCCCGGAGTCCAAAATAGTGGGCGGGGTTTCATGTTTTCATTATTCAACTCAACTCAAAACAAAAAATATCCGCACTGAGAAAGTCATGAGTTGTACGTAAATGGACCCGTCACCTCAATATGGTACTTGCTTGTTGACAGGATTGCGCGTATCATATCCGTAGTAATTTGATGGCGTGGTTTGCAAAAACTAGAAATCAGTACAAACTAAAATTTAACAAAACTTTTATTTTTGGTTCGATGACAACACGCAAACATCGACAGGGTCGTGGGTGATAGCTGAGCGGCCATGCGTTCCATTCTTTGACCAGAGTCCTGTTGAGATCATCTAATACATAGTGCGGATTTTGTCGTTGACTATTTATTGAAAAACTGCCGGTCACTCTGATTTCGTGATGAATCCTAGAAAGTTGGAAGTACACCACGTAACCGATTGAAATGAAAATTTAAAAAGCATGTTAAAAACAGAATAAAAAGAAAAAAAAAACGTGGAACAACTGAATCTGTATGCCATCAATTTACATAGAGTACGGGTAATAACACCCACTCTATACTTTTTTAACACTGCAATCAAAACCGCTGCGCCTTTAATTTTCAATAAGAAAAAAACCTCTTGATTTCCAAAGTCCATTCGAGTATTTGAATCTGGAATGTCAGTCGCAATATCATTCAGACTGATATCTGCCGGGTTTTCACAATTCAACGTTTTCCGAATTGTGTCCACAACAGAATGGACATTATCCGAAGTGACAACCAGGAATATTGGTTGGATAACATTTTGGGCAGAAGCAGACGACGTAGAAGGCTGGGAGGACGTTCTGAAACAGAAGCCTATAAAATCCAAATATGAATTAATTCTCACGTTAAAAACGTTTCATCTTCTTCATTGACAGAGTCATCAGAAGATGATTTGGATCTTTTTCGGTTCTTCTTGGACCTTGTGCCATTGGGAGTTTCATCCGACGCCTTTCCTCGTTTTGTTTTTCTTTCCTCTTTGCATTTTTCTAATTTCTTCGTTTCTTCCATTTTTCGAACTGAAAATATCAGTGAAATTTATTTGGGGTCACATTCATTTTTCTGTTAATATTTATCTTCCATTTCAACAGTTTCTGATAATTATTTGCATACGCTAGGTAGTCATCTCGTTTCATGAATGAACGAGCAAGGTCATTGAGTGAAAGTTACCTTATTCTCACTTGTTTACCATCTCTTCAGTTTTTCGCACCGGCTTCCCCTCTTTCAGATCATTTCAAAAGATAATGCCACGGCGATTTTTGCGACAAAAACAGTGGACAGACAAAGTGGAAAAGACGGCAGACCCGTAAAAAGTTCAGTTTTTCAAGTTCGCCAGCGAGGAGAAACGACACAGGAAAACATAATGTTGCGTAATGAAACAGGAATTTGATAACACTGAGGCTATCGCCTCCTTGGCAACCAACAGTTCAGGTGTTTGGGATTAACACACAAAATAAAAAATACAGCGACAGAGACAAGTGGAGAAGGATAATTACTACGGATGGAACGCTCTGAATGATTTATCCTCTGAACAATTGAAAAAAAAACTGTAAAGAAGATGTTTGTTGACCTAACTAACATCTTGTTCTAGTTTGAGATCAAAACCAAAGCTCAACCTACCGTACAAACTGTATTAAATTACAAGTTCCGGCCCGTCTATTTTTCGTGGGGTCGTGGGGATTCTTTCTATTAGAGCGGTCCTTCTAGTTATTTGGAAAATTTCAAAAAATCCAAAAAAAAAATCTTCACTAAAATAAACAAAATCACAGAAAATTTCATAAAATTAGAAAAAAACATCCAGAAAATAAAAAAGATAACAGAAAACTGTGTTTTAAAATGATGGACTATGCATTATTCCTCACAGCAATTGAAGTGTCGCTGTCGTAATAACCTGGTCAGAATCCTAAAATATGTCTTCAAGCTCGTCCACATGCGCTTTCCAATTGTACGTTTTATGTAATACAGTCGTCTTTTCTTTGCTTATAACACAATATTTAGCAATTTCTCCATATATGGACTGTCTAAACTCACGTTTTACCTTAAATTACAAAGTTTAAGACATGAACATGCAAGAAAACATTTACAGTTGAACACAAAACGATAAAAAAATAAATAAAAATTTGAAAGGTCGTGATTACGCGTCGCTCTTTCTGCGGTCACAGTACTTTCGCTAAAGGGGTCCTTCAAATAGAGGTAGTCTTCAATTTTAGGGACCCTTCTAATACAGTTTTTACAGTATTTCTCGATGTTAAATACCAAAACTCAACCAAAAATAGCAACTTTGATTCATTTTTTGGGTTGGTCATTTTTATTTCAATTTTTGTTATTATTTCTGGTTTCAGTAATTAATTTTGTTTAGTGAACAGTGCCATTCAAAATTTCACGAATATTACGGAATCCGTAAAATAACTTCTGTGCCTAGCCATGATAAAAAAAACCCAAAATCTGAGAGATTTTCATTCTAATTGGAATGCCTTCCGTTGTAAGTCCCCGTGTCTTAAAATCTTCTAGAACTTCATACTTTGCCACTTTTTTTAAAGCATGCCAAAATCTGACGGTGAAGCGATAGCATCTAAATTGTTTGAGATAGAGAGAGAGATAGAGAGACGCAGAAACACCCAGATCTTACACTCAGATAATGACGGGCTTCAAGGTAAAATACCGATACCGCCCACTGCTGACAGTCGTCACGTATAAAAGACAGTGCGCTGTTAGAATCATCAGCCGTATCAGCCAAACAATGAGTACGAAAGCCCTCGTAGTCGGAGCCTCCTTCTTCTCCGGAGTCACGATCATCGTGTCTCTGGTTGCCGCCGGAATGCTCCTCCAGGACATCAATGACCTGTACTACGATGTGATGGATGACATGACCGAGTTCAGAGTGAGTTTTTCGTCAAGTACAACGAAATATAAACATCTACTTTCAGTTCACCGCCAACGAGGCCTGGAAGGACATGATCGTTCCAGCTGGTTCAGTCGAGGCCAACCTTATTTTCGGACGTAACAAGAGATCGGGAGGAACCTGCGGATGCGGAGCTCAGCCAAACAACTGCCCAGCAGGACCAGCCGGACCACCAGGAGCTCCAGGAGCCCCAGGAGAGGACGGAACCGCAGGACAAGCCGGAAAGAACGGAGTTAATGGAGTCGGAATCATCAATTCTCAGGACGTCGGAGGATGCATCAAGTGCCCAGCCGGAGAGCCAGGACCAGCTGGCCCAGATGGAGAGGCCGGACCAGCCGGAGCTGACGGACAGCCAGGAGCTCCAGGAGCCCCAGGACAGGATGGACAGCCAGGAGCAGCCGGAGAGCAGGGAGATGCCGGAGCAGCAGGACAAAACGGAGAGGCCGGAGCTCCAGGAGCCCCAGGAAAGAACGGACAACGCGGATCTGGAGCCCCAGGACCACAGGGACCGGAAGGACCAGCTGGACCAGCCGGACAAGATGGAGCACCAGGACAAGACGGAGCAGCAGGAAACTCTGGACCAGAAGGACCAGCTGGAGCCCCTGGAAAGGACGGAGAGGCCGGAGCCCCAGGACAGCCAGGAGAGGCCGGAGGTGCTGGACTTCCAGGACAAGACGCCGCCTACTGCCCATGCCCACCACGCACTGCTGCTGTCGAGTCGCAGCCAGCTTCCCAGGGATACAGACGCCGTTTCTCGCACGTCTAAAGAGAACGGACGGTTCAAAATACTATTCTCAAATAAATACGTTTTGCATCAATTACTCTTTTTTTCATTTACTTACTTTTTTCTTCACGCATTGGGCATCGAGTCTTCGTATGATACTTTAAATCCTTCTCCAATGCTGCTCGGTATCCGCACTTTTCACAAACAAGCTTTTTTTCGGTATGCGCTCGAAAATAATGCTGTTTTAGATTGCGTATTCCTTCGAACCAAGCTTTCGAGGACGAACACAGTGGGTCCGGGCAGTGATACGCCATTGTTACTTCTGAAAACGATTAATGTGTTATAGTTTCAACGATGTCGTCACGCTGCGTTTGCAGATTGCGTGAATCAAGATCCGCAAACACCGTGTCACACCACTGTTAAAACTATAATAAGAAAAAGATAAAAGCAAATAATTGATTCTCTTACTAGGCTCCGAGCTCATCCTCTTGTAGATTCTTCTCTCATTGGTATTCGACACATTCAATGACAAATGTTGTTTCAGTTGATGAAAGCGACACGCGGGCGCATTTTGAAAGTTCCTCCCACATTCGTCGCATCTAGTGAGAGGCGAGTGTTTGATAATCTCTTCGACTGTCGGGAAAATGTCCACTTTCAGAATAATTTCAGAATCTTCAGTCATTTCCTATAATATTAAATAAAATTGGTCAAATATGCTTTTGCTCTGAAATGTTCTTTTTCATTCATTTCTTGCGTGTGCCCTGTGGCGCAGGCGGTTAATCGCTTGCCCTTCAAGCGAACGATGCACACAGTGAATCTTTTACTACGTCAAGCCAAAATTTCTTCGACGAAAAGTCCACCAATCAGCGAAAAAATGGGCGGGATTTAGTTGCAAAAGGCTGGCACAGAATTTCTATTGGCTTCGTTTTCGAATTACCTGGTGAATAAATTGCAATTTTACGAACAAATTATATGCAATTCGAAGGAAAAACATCTAAAAGAACGTGCAAAAATAAATGACAGTTAAAACACCTCATGCGACAAGTTTCAGGTCTCTATTCGCTTATGGTGAAACTTAGGCCATACCTTAAACAAATCTTGTGGGGTCGGTGGCAGACCGTCTCGGGTCAACTTTTTTTTTAAAACGTAGCTAATTAAATGAAGAAAAATAATTATTGAGCCGATTTTTAATTTAGGCCTTTATTTTTCCGAAAAGTACAAAAAACTGAAAATGGAAGAGAAAATTCGATATTTTTTTACTAGTCCGCGACACCTTTAACAAATTTGCTAGAGCCGGTGGTGAACCGATTTGAGCCAACTTTTTTTTTAAAGGTAGTAAATTAAACGAAGAACAATATTTATTGAGCCGATTTTTCATTTTGGCCTTTATTTTCAAAATAGCTCCAGGATTTCTTTGATGGAAGAGAAAATTTCTCAAAATGGCCTAGGATCCGCATCGGCACGTAGTAAAAGATTCACTGTGATGCAGGTTCGAGTTTTTGTGTTGGTCTCGGGCGCTCAGTTCGCTTCCGCCATGCAGTTTGGAAACAGACACACCAAGAAACTCAGTTACAGACCCAAACGGAATTTTATATATAAGAATGATGTCCCAATTTTAGTTTTTATTTTAAAATTACGCAAACACTGCGTTGCAATTTTTTAAATATTTGACAAGCCTTCTGCGCAGTTCTGCGGTGGCTGCTAACGCAGCCTATTCGCGACTTCGTTGCCGCATTCTATTCACATTACACATCGAAATTTCGAGGGTTCGTGTTTTGCCTACTGCATTTTTTTGCAAAAAAAGCAAGTGCGGACATACGGATACACGCACGGACATCCCCATCTGGGTTTTTATATACTCGGTATAAAACGCTGAAAACTCGCTCCAATCGAACAAAGAATTTCGCATATTATGTGTTCACGAAAGACTGGTGCTGACGACGCTCCGATGTTCCGCAGTTTTTCACTGCGGTCTCGCAGCGAATACTGCGGAACAGTGGAAAACTGCGGAACATCGGAGCGTCGTCAGCACCAGTCTTTCGTGAACATATAATGGACCTATTGAAAGTACTGTAGAAAAACGGAAAAAAATGACAAACAACTGGAAAAAAAAACTCGGAAAATGCTCCGATTGGTCTGAAATTTTGGGAGAAACTGTCAAAAATGCTTCCGGGCTTGCTCAGAAAATTTTGGACCGAAATATTGACTTTAAAAAGTACTGATTTTTTTCTGAAAACTATTAAAATCGATAGTTCGGTCCAAAATTTTCTGAGCAAGCCCGGAAGCATTTTTGACAGTTTCTCCTAAATTTTCAGACCAATCGGAGAATTTTTCGAGTTTTCTCCCAGTTGTTTGTCATTTTTTCCGTTTTTCTACAGCACTTTGAATAGGTCCATAATAGTAAATAAATAAATAAGTGTTCAGTTCAATACTTGTAAAACCCCGCATTTATTACTGGCGAACGGTCAGCGACTAATCAACTTATTACATTCGAATTATCGGCTCTCATAAACTAATGGACCTATTCATCAGAATGAAAATGAATTTTTATGTCATTTTACTTGAATGCAAATAACAGGCGAATGTGAACATAAGCCCCCCACCCACATATGACTCCCCACAAGTGGAATAAAGCTCCCCAAAAAGGGAGTTTGACTCCCCACATTGTTGCAAAAATTAATATTTTTTTTCGGGGAGCTCAGGTACACGATTTTTTCCGGGGGGCTATTTTACCGATTTGGGGAGTGGAAGTTCATGAATAACAGCTCCCCACTGTTGATTTTGGGGGGAACATGTTCACAGGAGGGGCTTGTGAACATTGACCCCACACCAATAGAATATTGGCCCCCCACTTTGGAACTTTAACTCCCCACCCAAAAATTCACACTGGTGGTACCGCGAATTCAGTTATGGCGACCAAGACAATGGAAACTATGTGGAACTGCTGTTTTCAGTTGTGTGCATTTTTTTTTGTTTTTTTTTTGCACATCGATTCCGTCTCCTCGATTGTGCATTGACATTGGTTGAGTAGCACTGGAAAGGACTGCCACGTGGCGCGGCACCGCTAAGTTTTCCACTTTTTGGGGTCACGCTTATGCACACCCATCTTTTTTACGTGAACTTTCCGTGTTACATGTTTTTTTGATGGGGAGTTATTCTTTTTGGTGTGGGGTTGTTCTTCCAGTGGTGGGGAGTTGATCTTCACTCTTGCCCAAATAACATATTAATTAATTCACTTGAATTCTACTGAACCATTGAGTAGGAGCCTTTCTGCAAATTGTGTCGAGACCAGGCTTGTTCGGAAAATGCTTTTCGGAAAATCGGAAAATCGGATATCCGATATTTTGTCCGATTTTATTTTTCGGAAATCGGTTATCCGATTTTTTCCGATTTTCGAAACTAAAACTGCAATTTTTTTAAATTTTGTATTTTCTGAATAAGATTCTTCACAATTGGCTCATCTTATTTTTTTGAAAAAATACGAAAATCACCAAATTAACCAAAAATTCAACAAAAAATTCAGTTTTGAGAAGTTCTTGGTACTTGCGGCACCTAAAAGAACTGTACTTTCCCGATCATTTTTGGAGAATTTTCCGAAAAAAATATTTTTTTTTTTTTAACCCTGTTATTCTCAGTACGGAGCGCTGCAAACGCGCTCCCTTCGCACAATGATGGACGCGGCCGCGTTTGCGACGAGAGAGTTCAGAAAATTGAGAGAGCCGTGGCCGATGTTTTGCTCTGATTTCTCTAAACCTCACTCCAAATGCATGCGAAATTCTTTGTTCGATTGGAGCGAGTTATCAGCGTTTTATACCGAGTATAATATGTAACTATTTAACCGGTGACTACATTGTGTTAGAGGCAACCGCTCTTCAGTGAATAAAAAAAAATAAATAAATAAATAATTCGGAAAATTTTCCGTCGGAAAAATTTTCCGAAAAAAGTCGGAAAATTCGGAAAATCGGAATTTCCGTTTTCCGACTCCGATCAAGCCTGGTCGAGACCTCCTGGGCAAATAAATGCATGCGCCTTTAAGGCGTATACTCCGAGTGGACAAGATGGCAAATGAGTTCACTTCGAAAATAATGTGCGGTTCCCGCTTGATTTATTGCTTTTTCGAGCAAAAATCCATCGCCGATCAGTCCAAAACAGTCCGTGTGCCAAGGGAACGCGAACGCATTTTTTCTGAAAATGTCTGACGCACTCAGAAAGTTGACCCGCGAAAACTCTTTCGGCGCGAAATTTCGCGTTTTGTCATCATTTTCTTCTGACCGTTGGTCAACAAGTTTTGGAAAGAGCTAAGTTCTGGCTGGTTGCTGGCAGTTTTTTGCTAGTTTGTTTCTAGTTTTCTTTAATTGGAAGTTTCCACGTTTTCTAGGTTTTTTTGTTCTTCGCTCGGGTTAAGAGCTTTTTATTGTTTTGTTTTATCTTTATTTTTATTTCCGCGCACCGTTGCAAGGGATTGTTTAATAAACCGTTGATTGGATAAATCACGTGTTTTATTTTTAGTTCCGGAGTTCGTGTGGTGTTGTCGTTCACAACCCACCGAATATCCGACTTGGGGGCCGAACCGGGAGCAGTTGAAGAAGGTGGAGGACCAGATCAACAGCAACCGTTTAAGTCGAGCTGGTGAGAGTAGTACAAATTTTTCCGAAAAACAAAAAGCCACATTCCAGACCATGGTAGAGCCATTGGCCCGGATGACTCCATCGTTCCGTCGAAACGTCTTTCCAGGTGAGCTCCATTCTTTTCAAAATAAAATAAATCTTGTGGAGAATGAGAGTGAAATAAGAGAGAAACCTCGGCGGTACTGTGAGGAGACGGAGGAAATTTTGGAAGAATATGGGAGTGAAAATGGGTCGACATTAGCTTCGGCGAGGAAACTCTCGAATGCTCGGGAAAAAGAAGATGAAGCTTCATCTAATTTTTTCACCCAGTTTCTGTTGGCACAGGCAATTCCAGAGCCACCGGTTTTTTCGGCATCGCCTGGTAAGCTGTCTATCAGTACTTTCGAAAAGACGTTCCGTATGAAATTCGGCACTTTGCCACATGAGTTTCAACTTACGCTGTTGGAAACCAAATACTTAGAAGGGAAAGCTTTGAAAGTATTTAAGGGAGTACCGGCGGAAGAGAAAAGGACAGTCGCGGAAGCATTGAAGGCCATGGCTAGTCGGTTGAGGGTCTCCGTCGAAGACGAATCCAGAACGGCTAAAGCCAAGTGGGAGGTGCTAAGAAGGAGAGAAGGGCAGTCAATGGAAGACTTTTGCCTGCAAATAGATGAGCTTTCTCGAGTAGCATTCTCCAGAACGCCTCCAGAAGAACTTTCTTCTCTAAAAACGGCAAAGTTGATTTCAGCATTGAATGATCACACGATCAGATGCATGATTGAAGCGCAGCTCATGGATCTGGACGAGGTCAAGCATTACGATGTCTGTCGGAAGCTAGCCACCAGATTTGAGTTTGATGCCGAAATTCGTTCCGAGAAACGAGTTTCAACTCAATCAAAAATTATGAGCCGGACTACGCAGTTTGAAAGAAGTGCAACCCAACAGGGAAGCTCCAATTTTAAGCCGGTCCAAAGAGAAAATGGAGGTCCCAAGAGGTGCTGGGAGTGTCAAGAGATTGGTTGCCATGCACCAACGTGTTCGCGGGCGCCAAGGAGCACCAGCGTGACATGTTATAAGTGCGGCGAAATAGGACATTATTCCAACAAATGTTCCCAAGAGCAATTGTCCTCGTCGGCACAAGCCGTGAACCGACCATCATCGGGTAGCGTGCAGGAAGTAAATCGACCAGTTTCTAAAACTCCAGTAGTGGAAAACTTGTCGGAGGGACTTGGTCCAAAGACGGTTGAAAAAGGGAGGATAGGAGGAGTCGAGGTGGAAATGGTAATCGACAGCGGTGCCACCATCTCCCTCATTCCAAAAACTCTATGGCATAAGATGGTGAAAGTTAATGGAAAGGAGTGGGAAAGAAAGTGTGCGTTGGAAGAACCTGATATCACGTCTGTGTTCACAGCGAGCAATCAGCCCATGAAACTGGTGCATCAAGTGAAGCTGGAAACTTCTTTGAAAGCCCGCACGCGGGATGTTGTTTTCTATGTGGTGGATGTTGAACGAGAGTCCGTTATTTTAGGCACGAATGCCTTTGAAGCAATGGGGATCTCGATGAGTATCCAAGGTGTGGGGCGAGACATCAAACTAACGAGAGATGTTAGGTTGGTTCCATGCTCGGAAAAAACGGTGGAAGTATTGATAGATGGAATGATAGTAGATGAGCAAAGCGAGTGCTTGGTGACTCCCCTGGTGGAATCTCTTGCGCCTGCGGTTTGCAAGGTTGATTTGAATGGTAGAGCGGTTGTCCGACTCTGTAACTTCGGAGAAAAATCCATTATACTCAAGAAAGGGCAGAGGATTGCCACTGGTGAGGTAGAAGGATTTGAAGTGGTTCCGGAAGACGTTGGAAATCTTGACAGGGTGGAAGAATCGGAGAAACGGGTGGTTAGCCCAGGATTCGAAACCCGGGATGTTCAAGTTAACAGTGTAGATGGAGAGACTGATGCGGGTATGCAGAAGTTCTCGGATCTATGTGCACAGTTGCGTCGAGGAAAGGAGGAAGAAAACGCTAGAATTTGGGAGCTTGTGAAAGAGTTTCAGGAGGTTTTTGCCTTAGACGACAAAGAATTGGGGGGAACCAATGTTGTCGAGTGCGAAATCGAACTCTTGGAAGCTGCTCAGCCTATCAGACAAAAACCACGGCCGATTCCTTTGGCTCTCAGACCAGAGATCAGGAAAATGCTGGTGAAAATGATTAACCAAGGTGTTATCAGAGAGAGCAAGTCTCCATGGTCAAGCCCAGTTGTTCTTGTAAAAAAGAAAGATGGCTCGGTGAGAATGTGCATTGACTACAGAAAAGTTAATAAAGTGGTCAAGAATAATGCGCACCCACTTCCACACATTGAAGCCACGTTGCAATCGTTGGCTGGAAAACGTGTCTTTACGACGCTGGACCTGCTCGCAGGATACTGGCAAATCCCGTTGAAGGAAAATAGCAAGCTGATAACAGCTTTTGCAATTGGCAGCGAGCTTTTTGAATGGAATGTGTTACCATTTGGATTGGTCACATCTCCAGCGGTGTTTCAGGCAATGATGGAGTCAGTTATTGGAGAACTTTTGGGGAAAAGTGCGTTTGTCTACGTGGATGACCTGCTGATTGCAAGTGCCACAGTGGAGGAACACGAACGCGACTTGAAAGAGGTGTTGAGTAGATTGAGGCGAAGTGGACTGAAGCTTCGGGCCACAAAGTGCCACATCGCACAAGAAAAGGTTGAATATCTGGGTCACCAGGTGACTCCAGAAGGGGTTCAAACTGAAGAGAAAAAGGTTGAGCGAATGAAGAGTTTTGCGAAACCCACCAATGCAAAGGAACTTTTATCGTTTCTTGGCTTAGTTGGATACTATCGCCAGTTTATCATAAACTTTGCAAAACTTGCCGCTCCATTGACACCGCTCACTTCGAAAAAAGTTTGTTGGAAATGGGAGAACGAGCAAGAGGATGCGTTCCAAAAACTCATTCAGGCAGTTTGTCAAGCACCCGTTCTTGCACAGCCAAACGTTGATGTTGCTCTTGAAGGCAAGAGACCTTTCATGATCTACACAGACGCCAGTCGACAAGGAGTAGGTGCAGTGCTTGCACAAGAGGGAGAAGATGGAATGCAACACCCAATTGCGTTCGCATCCAAGTCGTTAACTCCAGCAGAGACAAGATATCATGTCACTGATTTGGAAGCTCTCGCTATGATGTTCGCACTCAGACGATTTAAAACCATTGTTTATGGGACACGGGTTGTCGTGTGTACTGATCACAAGCCATTGATATCCCTGTTAAAAGGATCACCATTGGCAGATCGGCTACTTAGATGGTCGTTGGAAATTCTTGAGTTCAACGTCAAAATTGTGTATGTGGCGGGGAAAGCCAACGTCGTTGCGGATGCTTTGAGCAGAGGTGGTGCTTTAGGGGTTGATTCCACTGAAGGAGAAACCACTGAGCTCACTAATGTGATAAACGAGGTGAGAACTGCGTGTGAAAAAGATGACATTTTGAACACGGAAAACTGGTTCGAATACCTCCGGACAGAAGATGAAGGATGGAAAGTGGTGGTTGAACAGTTGGAAAATGGTGAAAGGCAAGGTGTCTTGAAAATTGTTGGTGTAAAAGGAGGAGTGAATCTTCACGACTTCTGCCTGATTGGAAAATCTCTTCGAAATATTGAGAATCCATCTCACAGTCGAAGAGTTGTGCCAATGTGTGCTCGAGAGGCGCTCATCAAAGAGTATCATGAGGGCGCGTTAGCCGGACATTTTGGAACAGAGAAACTGCTGAGACAGCTCTCTAAAAAGTTCATGTGGCCGCAAATGCGTTCGTCGATTGAGAAAATAGTGAAAGCTTGCTCGAAGTGCATCTGCACGAATGATTACCCAAAAATGGTAGCCCCATTGACACCATACAGGACTTCTTATCCACTCGAAATTGTCGCGTGCGATTTGATTGATGTGGGTTTATCAATCCAAGGAAATCGATACGCGCTGACTATTTTGGATCTGTTTACTAAATACGGTATTGCCGTTCCAATCCCGGATAAAAAGGCAGAAACTGTTTTCAAGGCGTTCGCCGAGAGATGGGCAGTTGGAGAAGGGCGTATTCCGCACACTTTGCTGACAGACCAGGGCAAAGAATTTGCCAACGGGCTGTTTGAACAGTTTAACACAATGCTGAAAATCAAACATGTCATGACCAAAGGCTATAACAGTCGTGCAAATGGTGCCGTTGAGCGCTTTAATAAGACCATCATGCACATCGTGAAGAAAAAAGTGGCATTGCCAATCGAATGGGACGATCAATTACCTTATGCTGTGTATGCATATAATTCGATCGCTCACAGAACAACTGGTGATACACCCTATTTCCTTATGACCGGAAGGGACCCGCAAGGGCCTTTAATAATGGAGGGGGAGGATGCCGGTGGCATTAATTACTCTGATACGGAGGATTACAAATGTGTTCTTACACATGAGTTGCTCGTGGCTCACAAAAAGGCAAAAGAGCACGCGCGGAGTGAATGGGAAGAATACAAGAGATTATTCGACTCAAAACACAAGGTGCACTCTCGAAAATATCCACAACCAGGTAGTCGGGTTCTGGTAGAGATTCCATCAGAAAAATTAGGTGCAAGGTGCCCAAAGTTGGTGAATAAGTGGAAGGGACCGTACCGAGTGGTTACGTGTTCCGAAAACTCTGTCACAGTACGCCCGGTGATGGGTAAAAGTAAGGAGACGTTGGTGATTCCGTTTGACAATGTGAGAGTCATTCCCGCTGAAATGGAAAACATCGCCATTGAGACTAAAAAGGGGAGAATGCGAGTAAAGACAAAAGAGCTCGAAGAGCTAAATTGTGATAATGTAGTTGTTCCAAGTGGGACAAAAGACATGTTCTTTTTCAGGGAAATCTATTGCTGTCGCTGCCACACGCCATGCAATTTCCACCCGCCTGGACTGCCGAAAATTCGAACAACGTCACCCATACAGTTGTTTCGAATTGTGACATTGCTGAAGCGTCATCCGGAATTGATGGATTGCCCGCAGGCACTCCAACTGCTCAGTAAGCATCCCATTCCGCACGACAAGTCTACGCCAGATGTTGACACGATTCTCTCGTTGAGTTCGTGCCCAACAATTCTGCTCACCGTGAAGGGTGTTCCCCTCTGGGAGACAGCTTTTGAAGGCGCTTATAGTGCCATCTTGAAAAAAGCGTTGGCGACGCCATTGAGGAGAAAAGAAGTCTGGACGCTTCTGATGCCAAGTGTATGTGAGACGGTTGTCCCGATACAGACGGCAAGAATGATAAAGTGGGGAGACGTTGAAGGGAAATTCCTGGAAACTCTTCATGGAACAAGGTGTGATGCAATCTTGATCGTTGCACACGTGTTGGATCTCAACCACTTGCTGATCAACAGGATCAAGGATGCTTTGCCGCCGAATATTCTGGTCATACTGGTTGGAGCACCAGCAGCGATCGATGACTATGCCAGAATGGAACAACTGGAAATGGTCTTCGATCAATTCCAAGATGAAGGCGTCATCAAATTGTCCCCTGGTTTGCGAGTGCAGTCGCACAAAAATAGAAAGCTGCTCGAAATCGGAGACTCCGAAGATGTCATCGAGTACTGGAAAGCAGTCGAGGAGTTGGCGAAGGATATGCTGCCGGAGTGGAAGCTGTTCGAACTCCAGTATCCTGCAGTGAAGAACTCGGTGGTTGTTCCGCAGGCTAATCTGGACAGTCGTGCAACCTCGCATCGTGGAAGAGCAATGGTCCAAAATGCTCGTGGGAGTAGCCGAGGAGCCGGTTCGTTAATGACTCGCGGAGGACACAGCGACGCCCGTGGACAGAGTAGTCACAAGCGTGCAAAGCTCTTCTAATAATTTCCTCTTTTTCTTCTCAACTCTCTATCGGCGTAAGCACACGTTTTCTTTTTCTCTTTTAACCATTTCATACGTTATCCTTCTTTTTATTTTTATCTATTCTAAAGTAGTGGGCTCTGAGACTCTTGGAGTGGACGGACTTGAAATTTGTTGGAGATGTGCGGTTCCCGCTTGATTTATTGCTTTTTCGAGCAAAAATCCATCGCCGATCAGTCCAAAACAGTCCGTGTGCCAAGGGAACGCGAACGCATTTTTTCTGAAAATGTCTGACGCACTCAGAAAGTTGACCCGCGAAAACTCTTTCGGCGCGAAATTTCGCGTTTTGTCATCATTTTCTTCTGACCGTTGGTCAACAAGTTTTGGAAAGAGCTAAGTTCTGGCTGGTTGCTGGCAGTTTTTTGCTAGTTTGTTTCTAGTTTTCTTTAATTGGAAGTTTCCACGTTTTCTAGGTTTTTTTGTTCTTCGCTCGGGTAAGAGCTTTTTATTGTTTTGTTTTATCTTTATTTTTATTTCCGCGCACCGTTGCAAGGGATTGTTTAATAAACCGTTGATTGGATAAATCACGTGTTTTATTTTTAGTTCCGGAGTTCGTGTGGTGTTGTCGTTCACAACCCACCGAATATCCGACTATAATAAAAGGAATTACATCTTGCCCACTAGGAGTACACGCCTTAAATGCTCATACATTTATTTGGCGAGGAGGTCTCGACACGAATTGCAGAAAGGCTCCAACTAATGGTTCAGTAAAACTCAGATTAACTATTTAATATTTTGTTTTGAATTTTATTAAAATGGCATATAAAATCCTTTTTGATTCAAATGAATAGGTCCATAACTAAAAAAAAACCAAAATCATGAGACAATTGAATATTTTGGGTTGAAAATGGATGATAAAAACACGCGTGTGGAGGTTGCAAAAGGAGGTGTGGTCATTGATAATACTGGGGGTACGGTAGGTCGCTTTACTTTTTCGACAATAGTGGTCCGTGCTACCTGTTTTGTTCCCGTGTCTCTTATTCCCCGATTCTAAATAAGGTTGGCTTCAAATAAGCTTCTCATGTTGTCACCCGATGAATTACTTGAACACGTAACACTTTTGTGTTTGTACCCAAAGTCGTTATCAATTCCTCCAAATCGGTTTAAATTAAACATTGACTCTCTTTTTCCCCATTCTTGAATGAAATGAACTGCCGGCTTTTTTTCCTTACTACCGTATTACTTGGACCAATTTCCGCCAGTCCACTTATTTTGCATTTGAAAGACTATAAAAATGGAACAATTTATAATGTAGCTGGTGTTGAGGTACCAGGAACTTTCTTTGATTAACTTAGAAATATCATTTTAGGATGGTGCTAACTTGTATCTTGCTTCTAACGACAACTCCGACCATTTCAGAAACATTCAAATAACCACAGGAGGTGCAAATCATTCGTATGATTTTCTGCGTTTTTTGTTTCTATTTTTGTAATTTTCTTCAGTCTTACCGATCTCACCGGAATAAACTCGGACGGTACGCCTAAAAAACTTTCAGTCAGTGGAGGACTTTCTATCTCTACTACAAATGAAAATTCAATCACAAACGAGTTGACTGGATATATCTATGTGACAACAGTTCAACAGGCGCAGGATCCATTATTTAGCGTATATGTAATTACTGGAACACACAACATAACCATTAATGGAGTTCAAACGACTACGGTAATTTTAAATACTGAATTCCGATCTTCGTCTGGAGATGCTGATCAGCCAGAAAAAAACACATATGTAAAAGATATTCTACAAAATAGCGTATGTTCGAGATAACATGAACGAAAAAAATCTGAAACAAATTTTAGGACTCCAACATCTACTTCCAATGGGGAATCCCATCTGATACGTACAAAAGCGACACTAAAAATAAGTTTTTCGAGAATCCAATTAACCTTCCTAACAAAGACAATACGGCAGTAGCAAGGCATTTTTTCGATCACATTGAACCACTTCAAATCGGGCTTGACTATTGGTATTTCACTACTGACGGATCTGTCACTATGACGCTTCAAAACACCTACGGTAACTTGAAAGGCGGTCAAGAAAAGACAGTTATTGTTTCAGTGGAATCGCACAATTACAACACAACAGCTGCAAACACTACCGGATTAGTGATTAACAACAACTTTATCTTCAACAAGCGTGATATTAACTTTGAATCAGATCCAACTCGCGCTCAAATTGTTGGAAACTTGGTAAGTACCTATTCGATATTAATTTATGTCAGCATTGATGAGAATTCTTAAATAGATTTCAACGATAATTCCGCGACAGAAACAGGTTAATTTTATTTTTAGCAATGATGAAGGAAACACAATTTGGCAGTCGTAAGTGATAGGAAATATTTTTTTAATTAATGGAAATTGTAGCTATGATAACACGAAGAATCAAACTCAAAACTTAATGTTCGAGGAATTCCCAGCGCAAAAGTTCACTATTAATGCCACTCAAATCATTCCCGGAATTTTCTACTGTCAATACTTTAGTTTTTGTGAGTAGAAGTTCACAGAAAGATATCAGTATTTGTAGACTCCTATTTGTAGACTCTAATTCGCTTCCTTCAACCAACTCAACTGTGACGAGTGCCCCCACAACGACGCCCGGAGCATCACCGGTCACACAGACTTCTAATCAGGTTTCTAGTCAGACTACAAGAGCCCCTCTGACTTCAATCGCTCCTGTGACCGGCTCAACTGCTCCTGTGACCGGCTCAACTGCGAATAGAGGAACTGCGCAGACGCAAACTGATGGATCAGCATCTTCAATCTCTACGTCTACAATTTCAACAACTACAAATATTTCCCGGTCTCCAATCGTTGATTTTTTAATGATGATCGCATTGATGACTGTAGTTGTATTTTAAACGTTTACTTTTAAAAAAAAATAAAGTGTTTCAGCCAGAAAAATTAGTTAGAGACTAAAAAACTAATTGCAAGATGTATCCTATCACTACATTCTTACGTCATGTGGTGGATTTTGACAATGAGAAGTCAGGAGGTAACAAGTTAGGATCTTTTGGAATTTTTCAACAGGTTTAGATTTTGAAATCGAAAAAAATCGGATATTCTCATCGGAGGCCTTCCTACCGGTAGTTTCTCATCATTCGGGAAAAAACGGATATCCAGAAAGAATTTCGGATATCCAATTTTCGGATAACTTTATTCCGCATTCAAAGTTTTTAAAAAATTCCTGGAAGCATGTATTTCCTGCAATCCTCAGATCCACAAAAAAAAACTCCTGAAATAAAATGTGTTCACCACTGTTTTTCTGCGCGAAATTTTTTTGTTCTTAGTAAGCAAGGAAAATGAATGTTTTATTCCATTTTCCGTCTTCCGTTTACAAACATTTTAATTCCGCAAATCTCTGTTTCAAACTGGTAAAGTGATAATCAACGTTTTTTTATTAATATTGATAACAAGAAAGAGCATTTAGCGAAATGTAACTGGGAACTAACACGATTATCAGCCACACCCATCACAGCATAAAAGTGGTGAAAACGTTTTTTTTTTTTGTCACATTTGTTTAATTCACAATGAGAAAAACAGTTATTCTGACTTTTTGGCTCATATCTTGTGTTGCGTGTTTCACTTCTACGTCTCATAAGCTCAAAGTATTCAATAATACAACTTTTACGCGTGTTCCAAATGTTTTGGTAAGGAGAACTTTTTTTATTATCACGTATTCGCAAGGATTGACACTTCTCGATAAATGAAATCAAGTTTTTATTTGGAAAAAAGAAGAGATGCAAAGATTTTTTGTCTCACAATTTACTCCCTGCGAAAATGTGATATTTTCCGCTTTTTTACTTCTTTTCCAGAATTGCTTCATGAATCAATTTTAAATACTCTTTTTCCTCGTTCGCAGTGGGAAGTCACAACTTTTTCAATAGTATCGTTAAAAATAAATTGCGAAATACTAAGCAGACAGTTGTAATGAAAAAAACAAAACAAAAAGTCAAGCATCTTTTTGCCAAAAATATAGTCCTTCAATGTTTGGTTGTTCTTTAGGCAGGCTCTAAACTCTATCTTGCATCTTTCGACTTGATGGTGCAGTTGGCGAAAATCACATTGCTCTCTGACGGAAATACTATCACGTTCGTCACCCTTTGTCAATATTTAAATTAAATAAGTTTCAGCTTAGATAAACTGGTAAAGAGAATAGATAATGACGGATTCCAAATCGGGTGGCCTATTTCCAGCGATCTTTTTATTTCGACCTCAAACCCGGAAAATGTGACAGAAGCTTTGACCGGTGGTATTTTCCTGATAACTCCCACTATGGCTAAAGGTTAAAAAAAAAGTGCTTAGAAAATAATGTGCCCAATATTTAGATCCAAATTTATTGGTATATGTGGTTCGTGGTTCAATGACATTGGATAGAAGTAACAGTCCTAACAGCACAATCGTTTTTTTGAATTTACACATTCCAAATAATGGAAATCCCGCTTATATGGGATTCACCCACACTCGAGTAGAGAATATCATTCAACCGAAAACAACATCAATCTCGTTCTACAGTGGCGAACCAGACGACTACTATGGAGATGTCGAGAATAAAAATACTACCAACAAGAGAATATTCGCAAACCCACTGCTCATTGGAAACCCACAGATCGATAGTCCCATCTTTTTTGAGAATATTGATCCAATACAGTATTCGCTTGAAGTATGGGTGATGAGAGCTGTAGGACCAATCAAACTGGATGTCAGTGATATTTATGTCGACACAACCAGTATCCAATCAAATGCTTCAACGGTCACCGGAATGTCAAACAGTCAACTGTTCACTTATAACAGCAGTGTCAATTTTTTACCAGCTACTGAAAACATTGGAACTTCTGGAATCATGGTCGCAACAGATCTTTTCAGTCGATCAAATGTGTCGGTCACGTTGAACGGAAACAATCAAATGTCCGAAACATTAAAGTAAAAAAGAACAAAAAACGCATCCATAATTTAACAACCCTTCTTTAGATTTCCTTCGGAAAATGTAAGAAATAATATATCCACTCTTCCTTGGCTGGTCGAGAGCATTCAGATCGTACCATCTAATATAATCAGTGGTATTTACTTCGTGCAGTACTTCAGAATCGTAAGCGGAATAGCACCTACTCCAACTCCCACAGAAAAAGCGTCAGCGTCAACTGGTTTTTCAAATATAGCGTCAGCGTCAACTGGTTTTTCGAATATAGCGTCAGCGTCAACTGGTTTTTCGAATATAGCGACAGCTTCGACTGGTTCTTCGGGTATCTCTGCATCAACATTCTCTGCATCCCCGAGTTCTGCGGCAACACCAACCCCAGTTCCAATATCCACTTCAACGAATAGTATCGAAACGTCTTCAAAATTGTTTCCCATTCTGCCGATTCTAATCGCAACTTTACATTTTTATGTGTTTGTTTAATTTTTTGTGTTGATTTCGATTGAAATGAAAAAAAAAAACGTTTCTTGGCTGATTTTGGCGTCGACAAATAAATGAGTCACTGATAGTAATCGGTCATAAAATGTAATCAGATTACAATTATGCTAGATACAAGAGCAAACGTCAATTCTCGTCATTCAGGCAAGGTGTGTTTGAATAATGAATCCTCTTAATTTCAACATAATTGATGAGAAATTGTCCGCAATGCCGTCGGCATTAAAGTAATGATAATTCCTTCACTGTGAATACTCAAGGAAAATGGCTTATTATTTTCTCGTTTTCGAGTTTATTTTGCGTTAGGGAACAGTATGAAGAATGCCCCGATATAGGAGGTGCCAACTTTTTTGGGAAAGTGGCTTGAAATGTAATGGCCAGGTGGGATTTACGAATATCATATCGAAATCGCACAGAAAAATTCTCTGATTTTTGACGAATTAAAAAAATAGAAGACCACGAGCACACAAAATCACGGCCTATGAAACCGGAAAATATATCTTTTTTCCCGAAACGTTTCTCTTTTGAATCGGACAAAATCTGTATTTACGCTTGCCTGGCGCAATTGTTGTCGATTTGCAAATAATTTATCAAAAAATGTGGATAAATGAAAGAAATAGAAGAAAAAAGTGAATATTTTGAAAGCAATACAACTTTTTTAAAAACTCGGTCGGCCGCGCTGGCCTAGGAAACCTCGACTTCCTGCACATGTCTGCTGATGCAACTCAATTGGAAACACAATACAATTTTTATGGAATGAACTTTTCTTTATGGACCTATTCCGTATGGGTCTCGTCCCGAAGGAGTTTTCTTAACGTAAAGAAAAGCTATTAGGTACAGTTGTTTCTAAAGGAGGCGCCAACTTTTCGGGGAAACTGTTTTAAAATTTAGTTTTTGGTAGAGGGGTGGGACCAAATAAAATTTTCGTTTTTTTTTCGGGTTTTTTTTTGAGTGAAACAAAAATTGAATTTACACGTGAAATGAAATAATTTGGAAACCAAAATGAAAATAGCATAACGTTGAGTTCAGCGGAGCGCGTTTGACTATTTTGGCGGGCCCACAATAAATATTCTTTTTATCATATTTTCACTGTCTTTTTTGCATTTTTTTTTTCTAATTTTTTGCGTTAAATTTCGAAAAGTGTGGTTGATAGCGCATTCGGTAGTGGTGGGTGCTGCCGTTCGTGAGGTAACAGTTTCGAGTCCACCAGGCTTGTTCGGAAAATGCTTTTCGGAAAATCGGAAAAAGACATTTTTTTCCGAAATAATTTTTCGGAAAATCGGATACCCGAAATTTTTTCCGACTACAATTTTCGGAAAATCGGATATCCGACATTTTTTTCCGATTTTATTTTTCGGAAAATCGGATTATCCGATTTTTTCCGATTTTCGAAACTAAAACTGTATTTTTTTTAATTTTGTGTTTTCCGAAAAAGATTCTTAACAATTGGCTCATCTTATTTCTTTGAAAAAATAAGAAAATCAACAAATTAACTAAAAATTCAACAAAAATATCAGTTTTGAGAAGTTCTTGGTACTTAGAAGCGGCACCTAAAATAACTGCAATTTCCCGATCATTTTCGGAAAAATTTCCGACGGGAACATTTTCCGGATAATTAATTCGGAAAATTTTCCGTCGGGTAACTTTTCCGAAAAATAAATTCGGAAAATTTTCCGTCGGAAAAATTTTCCTAAAAAAGTCGGAAAATTCGGAAAATCGGAATTTCCGTTTTCCGACTCCGACCAAGCCTGGAGTCCACCCTTACCCCCGGGTTCACCCATTTTTTGGTATTTGAAAATACCAGTATAGCCCCCCGCCAGTGCTTTTGGGGGATCATTCTGGTAACGTAGGATATTTACCAATATAGTCCCCATCATATACCATTAAAATCCCCCTGGGATATAAGCGAAATGCCCCCCATCATACCAAAATAGTCCCCCGTCGTATCAAAATAGTCCCCCATTATATTAATATAGTCACCCTCATACCAAAATTGTTCCCTTGTCGTATCAGGGGGACTTTACTGCTTTTTCCTTGGGGGTGTTTTTTCATGGGGGGTCTTAGGGGTCTAATCACGGAAACCAGCAAAATATGGAAAAAAAAACGCAAAAAATTCAGCCAAAATTCTGAGAATGCTCCGATCAGTCTGAATTTTAACAAAAAATGTCAAAAATACTCCCGGACATGTGCAGAAAATTTCAGACCAAAATATCGATTTTTCTGAAAATTTTCCTCAAGAAAAACTGAACTTAATTCCAGACTAAATTTTTTTTCTTCTGTTTTACAAATAGGAAACTGTAGTTTTTCGATACGGAATAAGGTTTTACGTAAAACTCTGATAAAAACAAGCTTTCAATGTGTATTAAAAAAAAGAAAAACTAACATGATCAACTTCCACAATATTCGAATGTAGCAACGGCTTCAAAAGTGACAGCAACTGAACTGGTAGTGTTGTGTTCGTGTGCTCCTGAAAACTTGCCAAAACCAATCAATTCGCATACGAAATAACGAGAATCGACGAACAAAATCGGCACAATTTCTAGCAAAGTAAGTTAAATAACACGAATGGATTTGGGCAATGACATCCTTCATAAAACAAATACAAAAATTATAATACTTTTTGAAAAAGTTCAAAGAAAGCAATCGGCGAATATGTGGATATTAAAGTTTTTGCTCAAAATTCTTGCTCGAAAAAAGGTTTTAGCTTATTTAAGAAAAATGTTCTTCCAATTATGTTGCTTACAGTATACAAATTGTTTATAAAAAATCCAAATCGCTCCATCAACTCTAGGTTGTTTTTCTCAATCGTGCTCAGAAAGTTTTAAATAATTTGTTAGATACTTTTTAAAAATAAAAACAATCGATAAAGCAGAAAACCATAGAAATGAAAGCGAGAAATGTAAAAGTTGAGAGCAGAATAAACACTTCTAGTCCGGGGGCCGCGTTTTTCGTTCGGCCATCCCGTTTATCGACAAGTTTTGCGAAAAATATTTTAAACGGACATTTATTTTTCACCTTTTTTTAACGGATTTTCAAGAAAAATTAATTTTAAAAATGATAATTCAAATAAAATAATTATTGATTAATTAACAGCGCCGATAGCAATCGCGCTCTAACGTTAATCTTGTCAGGAGCCTGGTCATAACTTTCTATTCTGCGCCTTTACTTTTGGGTACTGTAATTTTTGAATTCTGTTTTTCGACTCGTTCCGTTAAAATATTTTTATTTTTTTATTGTTATGAAAATTCCCACGATGTGGTTATTCACCGGGAAAAAAAACATTAAAATCCCATAATAACTAATTTTATGTAATCCCTTTTTTACGCAGAACATCAGTTGAACGCCGAAATGACTAGGCACGGAAAGAATTCAACAGCTTCATCGGTTTATACATATCACGAGCGTCGTCGAGATGCAAAGGTAAATATTATCGGTTTATTTACGAAATTGCAAAAAAAAATGTGGGAAAACTCGAAGAATGCTCCGGGTGGCCTGAAACTGAGAAAAATGTCAAAAATTCTCCCGGGCATGTTCAGAAAATTTTGTATTGATTTTTTGTTGTAAATATCGGTTTAAAACTTGCTATAATGTTTTTATCGATATTTCGGTCCAAAAATTTCAGGCCAATTGAAGATTTATCCGAGTTTTCCCACATATTTTTTGCGAAAATAAGCTGATAAAAATATAAAGACAATTTTTAAAGGCTAGTGGTTACGGAACTCTGCATGCCCGTCTTGGAGCCGATTCAATCAAAGAATTCCATTGTTGTTCGTTGACGCTTCAGCCATGCAGGTAATCATGTTTACTGAAAAAGTTTACTTTCAACAAATAGTTTTCAGAAATCCAGTAATCTCTCATACTGGTTATATTTTCGATCGTCAAGCTATTTTAGAAAACATTCTGGCACAAAAGAAGGCGTACGCGAAGAAACTGAAAGAATACGAGAAGCAAATGAGTGAGGAGAGCGCGGCGAAACAGAGCGAAGGGCTCGCCGACGTTCTCACAAAGCGATCAAAATTCTCGGCGATTGAGAGCACTCCGAGCAGAACTGGAGCAGCAGTTCCAGCTACCCCCATCGGCGAGTCTGGTGCTTTAGTGAGTAGGAACATTGGATTTTATTTCCAAAATAAACGTTTCAGAAGCGGTCGGCTGGTGTGATGTCTACAGAGATTGCCGCAAAAGTAAAAGCTCACGGTGAGGAAGGCGATATGTCGAATATGCGAGGAGAAAAGAGCACGGCATTGCCGAGTTTTTGGATCCCCGAGTTGAACCCAACTGCGGCGGCGTCAAAATTGGAAAAGCCCAGTTCGAAGACGCTGTGTCCAGTGTCCGGCAAGTCTATCAAGATGAAGGATATGCTGGAAGTGATATTCACCCCCATGCCAGGCACTGAGACTTCTGCCAAGCGGAGGTACGTCTGTCCGGTGACCAGAGACGAGTTAACGAATACAACAAGATGCGCTTATCTCAAGAAGTCGTAAGTTTATTTATGGGGTTATTCACGAAATTAGAGAAAAATATTTGGAGGAAACGCTCCGATTGGCCTGAAACTTTGAGAAACAGTGGCAAAAATAGTCACGGACATTTTCAACAAAAAAAATGGGATTGAAATATCGATTTTTCTGAAACTTTTAAAAAATCGATATTTCGGTTCAAAATTTTCCGAGAATGTCCGGGACTATTTTTGCCATTATTTCCATGGAACTGGTAAAAAATCCCATGAAACCGTTAGAGAAAAATCTCATGGAACTGGTATAGAAAAAGGGAAAATGGTGCCTATTTTGAAACAAATGGGTGCTTTTACTGGAATCTATTATAAAAGTTAAGGCACCCACTCAGTGGTAATGGGTGCCTATACTGGTTTCCTAAGGAATCTTTCAGAGTAGCCACCCTCCAATTTGCGCACCCACACCAACGGGCTATAGAATAGGCGCCCTCCCTCAAGCTGATATTTGCGCTTCGATATAAGCACCCATCATTCCAGAATAGGCACCCATGTGCGGCGTCGACGTGGGTGCCCATACTATAGCGAGTCCAACGGGTTCTTTTTTGATAGATGTGGGCACGGCATGCTGGCACCTACGTTTCAGTCTGATTTTATGAAATTCGATTTTTTCGCGGGTTAATTTCGCTGCGTACGTTCCGTGAAAACAAAAATAAAAAAAAATTTTTCCCGCAGATAACCATTATTTTTATAAAACATTTGATACAGCAGCAGCGTTGGCAACGTCACGAGGGAATTTTCTCTTAAAGGGGGTGCCAACTTTTTGGGGAAAGTTGCTTAAAATATACTCTTGGGTGGGGGATTTAAGAATATCACATTGAAATCGCACAAAAAAATTTCTCTGATTTTTTATGATTTTTACAAAAAAAAATAGAAGACCACGAGGAGTACACGAAAAAATGGTGGCCGTGGCCTAGGAAACCCGCGGCCGCGGCTTCTAGAAACTTCCATTTTCACGAGAAATATTTATTTTTCTTGTAATTTTCCTCGTTTTTATCATCGATTTTCGATAAATCATGCTCTAATCGCTTATTAAAAATTTAGATAATCGCGAAAACACATTTTAGTCATGAATATCGAAAAATCGATATTTGCCTGTTGTTCGATTCAACGTTCTGAATATATTCCGGTGAAAATTTTTGCTCGAATATAAAAGTTACAGATAAAAGAGTGATTTTAATGCGGAAGTGAGCAGGAAAACGGGAAAAAATTAAAGGTATGATAATTTTGTTTCGAATTTGTTTTATCATTAATTTTGTGATCAACACGCATTAATTTGCTATCTGAAATCACGAAATGATGTTTGTAATATATTTCCCAAAGATTAATGCAAAAATATTGGAAAAAGACGGGAGAAAAATGATGAAAAAGAAAAATGGCGTTTGAATTTCGCGCCAAATCGTGTACTCCCCGTGGTCTTCTATTTTTTTTTGTAAAATTCATAAAAAATCAGAAAAAAATTTTCGTGCGATTTCGATGTGATATTCGTAAATCCCCCACCTAAGAGTATATTTTAAGCCACTTTCCCCAGAAAGTTGGCACCCCCTTTAACACGCGCGGGTCATGGTGTTTCATCAAACGTTTAGTGTGATTGGGGCGCGTTTGCACTGAGGTAGGTTCCAGCATGCCGTGTGTGGGTGCCTATTCTGTAAAAATCCAAAGAAAATTCCCATATAACTGAAAAGGGGAAAACGATTGTTTTTTTTTGTTGCAGAAAATCGGTCGTAAAGTATGACGTCATTGAGAAGCTCATTAAGGGAGATGGTGTGGATCCGATCAGCGGAGAGCCAATGACGGAAGACGATATCATCGAGTTACAGAGAGGAGGAACTGGATACGCCGCCACCAATGAAGTTAAGGCGAAACTCATCAGACCTCAACTCGAACTTCAATGATCTCTTTCTCGACTTTTTTCTTCAATTTTTAAATAAATAATAATCAGTCATAAATAATTATATTTCATCGCTTAACGATATAGTCGGTGAATGTCGACTGGAAATTCTTACCCCTTTATTTATTTTGTTAACAGTTAGTGATGTTTTTGTCACCTTGTAAATAATTGCCTACAGCAGTCTACTCGAAATGGCTCTACGCTCTGTGTCGCCAACGTTCTCCAATCGGTCGAGTCCGCCTATCACACGATCCGTTTCACGTAATGGTTCACGCCATCTTCAGCCCGCGCCAGCGGGATTCGATACGTCCACGCCATTAACTCGCAGAAGTATTCAACCTGGAATGCATGTCGAAACGATCGAACGAGTTTTTGAATCGGCGGATGAGACAGATGTGAATCTGAACTCGTCTCAATTCATATACAAGGAGCATTTCACAGTAACAGAAATGACGTCGATGAAGAAGGAAATGTGGTAAGAAAAAAAGCATCAAGGGTTCTTAAGTATCAGAATCAATCAACAGGTACGACTGGCTGAAATACCGTATTCGAATGCTTCGGCGACGATTCATCCCTTCTATGAAAACATTTCGCGAATTGTTAACGATTGTCTTGCTGGTCACTATGACTTGCTACTGTATCGTTTATTTTATCACTATTGTGTTTTCAATCGAGTTGTATCATGAGAACACGAAACCCCGCCCACTTATTTGTGCGCGACCACGCAAACACAGTGATATTTGAAGAAACGCAGACAAAAAAGGGATAGCAGACTCATCTTTTCATGATGCAACTCGTTTGAAAACACAATGAATACCTAATATTTTTTATTTGGTATTAAAATTTCAGATCTCCGCGACAATCACAAAACTGAAACGGAGAATTCGAATAACCAGTTTTATGTGGACGCGGAACAAAAATTTCACAAATCCGTATGTTTAGTGCATTTTTTATTGGTTTTTAGGTTCGCTTATTGATTTTTTTTTGTGACTACTAGGTTTTCCACGTCGGGCGTTTTTCGCCCGCCCGACCCGCTCTAGCGAAGGGCCGTCCGAAGCCCGGGCGAATAAAAAAACCCGCGTGAAATGTTCTTTTTTTAATTAAAAAAAAAAGAAAGAAAACAAATTGAATTGTTTCAAAAAAAATTTAGTTTATTACTCGACATAAAATGCAAAAAAGAACTAGGAGTATTCGTTTAAGAATAAATACGAAATCATCAACTTCTATACCAGACCCTGGTCAGAAATAATTAATATTTTTAAAACAATATGGTGTCTAAAACTTACGAGTTGCCCGATTTAAAATAATAAATTATCAGCACACACGGTGTCCAGGATTTGAAATGTGGGCGGAGCCTAATTTGCTGGCGCGCCAGCAAACTTTCATGGCGCACTTTCGGTGCTTGCGCAGTTTGCGACTCTCGAAATTTTTTTATTTTTCTTTCAGTAAAACCTGTTTTTCTTTGTAAAATGTATGTATTGTATATTTTAATACTATGAAATTGCCCAAACTTCAATTTTCGTAAAGATTTATCCTGCAAAAACACCAAAAATCTCAAAACGAAAATTTCGAAATGGTGGCTGAACCAAATTCGACGTTCTTAGACTTAAACAATTTCTAAAGACCTCAGCTATAATTCCGTTGGAGCACATGTGGGAAAAAAAATTAAGAATTCATGCTTTTTTCCCGAAAAACATAAAAAATGCGTCAAAATTTGAATTTCGCGCGAAAAAATCCAGTAGGGCGCGTTTGCTCGGCTCCGCCCACTTTTCAAATCCTGGACACCGTGGCACGCTTCTCAACATTCGAGCGAAGAGTTTCACCGCACGACATCATAAAATTGTCTAATTCCATGCGTGGATCACTGAAAAGCCAAATATGTTAGCGATTTGTGTTGGAAAAGCTTAAACTCACGCAGCTTTAAGAACAAAAGCTCTGAAATTCCCGCTTTCCAAGTTATTGAACTGATCATATAGATCACTGATCATTTGATCATATTCGACATCCTAAACACACTTCTGACAGCTGAAATCACAAAAAAAAAACAATAAAAAAAATGTTGAGTATTATTGAAAATAAATAAATAATTTCGAAAATTGGATTACGTACCATGCAACGTGGCGGCCTATCGAAACACCGTCACGTAAATTCGCGGACAGGGCAAAGCGGGCGGGCGTAGGGTGCCCGACCTCCGGACGGGTGTAGGGTGTTTTCGGACGGCCCGCCCGAGATGGAAAGCTTAGTGACTAGCAGGGGTGGGACAAAAAAAAATTTTCCACAAAAAAAATAACTTTTTTTGTCCTCAAAAAAACTTTTTTTGTCTCCATAAAAAGTTACCAAAAAAAAAAAAACGTTTTTTGTCCCCCAAAAAAAAAAATTTTTTTTTGCTCTCAAAAAAATTAACAAAAAAAAATTTTTTGTCCTCAAAATTTTACCAAAAAAACAAAAAAACATTCCAAAAAAAAGTACGTATTTCTGCCATTTAAAAAGAAATTTTCCAAGTTTTCGTTGAAAATTAGAGGTTTTTGTCAATTCGGAGCATATACTGAATAAGTTTTTGCCCAAAAACCGGAACTTTCTTTCGCCTCCGTGGCTCTAAAAAAAAATTTTTTTGCCTGCGGTGCATCATCAAAAAAAAAAAATTTTTTGGTCTCACTCTTACCATCGAAAAAAAATTTAAAAAAATTTTGGTCTCACTTTCACCATCGAAAAAAAAATCAAAAAATTTTTTGTCTCATCCACATCCTCAAAAAAAACAAAAAATTTTTTGTCTCATCCAAAAAAAAACCCGAAAAAACAAAAAAAAATCGAAAAAAAAATTTTTTTTTGATCCCACCCCTGGTGACTAGTGTCCGGTGTCTGAAACTATGAAGCTTATGGTAAAAAAAATACTCCCGGACAAGGGTGCGACCGAAAAACAATTTTTTCCTCCAAAAAGTACCAAAAAACCGGCTGTAATGGAACTTTACTGAAAAAAAACTGCACGACATAAAACTCAGGGCCCATAATGTACAACGAAATAATTCTTCAAGTTGTTCGAGCGGTTCTGTGTCGGTACGGCTTTACCAATTTAAATACAATTTTCCCAGTTTTCGTTAAAAGCACTGAATTTTTGTCATAACAACAACCGAGTAAATTGTCGTCCAAAAGTAGGAATTTTGTGCCGCGGCGGCTCTACAAAAAAATTCTCCGAAAAAACCGAAAAAACATTCTTCGCAATTTTGCCCACTAAATATTTCATGTTCCAGATCTCAAATCTCAAATCTGATTTCCACAATTTCGAGAAACGTATTAATTTGAGAGTGGAAAGCATAGAAAATCAATTGGAGGTGTTGAAAGGATGGAACGATTCTGTAATGCTCGAATTGCAAAATATAAAGTTTTCTCAGACGGACCTCGCCGTATCTTTGCAGAATTTGAAGACTGACTTGAACATTGAGAAACAGAAAATCTCGGAAGTTATATCTGTTGAACCTATCGTTGTGACACCTCCTGCAACGGAACTCCAAATGCACGCATTTTCACAATCTTCAATTAATCGTCGACCGCTGCCAGGCGTCAACGTGGCCAACAGTCTTATCGGAGCATCAATCGACGAGTCGTGTTCTTCGAGAACAGCTTCGGCAAAAGACGGAATATTTTATGACGTCATGTCTTACGTCGTTTCTTTCCAAGAAGGATATGTTCTTCTCGATCGAGATGTCCTTTCCCCGGGAGAAGCTTGGTGTACTTATGATCAGCGACCCACTTTGACTGTCAAATTGGCCAGATACATTTTGCCGACTGCAGTTTCATATCAACATGTCAGATGGAATGGGATTGTCCCGAATCATGCTCCTAAGCTTTATGACTTAGTGGTAAGTAGTGTACTCTTTGGGGATTTTTTTCGTTGTAAAAAGAACCGCATAGTTGATTCACTTTATCTCTGTAAGTTACGTTTCTGTATCTTGAAAAAAAGTGTTTTAAAGCAAATTGAAAATCTGAGCTTCCTAGTATTCATGGGATGATGCCCTTCACGTTTTTACTAGATATATTAAAATACCGTAAAACCTGTAATAGAGGCACATGTGCCTCTATTTTGATCTTTCCCTTTTTGTTTGAGGTGTTTAGATCTAAATGGTCATTTTTAAAGCTTATTTCTAAAAAATAAACTATTCGCGAGTATATTCCAAGAAACAATAAGAATAGTAAAAGCAATGAGCACAAAGAAGTTCGGTGGTTTTCCAAAACGTCTATTTACATTAATTACAAAATCATAATGGCAATTTTTGTGACTATTTTATTTTCACCATATTTCAAATTTTTTAATAATGGGGTTATTCACGAAATGGCAAAAAAAGGCAAAAAACTGCGCGAAAACTCGGAAAATGCTCCGATTGATTTGAAATTTTGGGAAATTAGGGAAAAAATTCTCCCGGACATTACCCCAAAATTTCAGACAAAAATATCGATTTTAAGCATTTTCAGAAAAAAAAAAGCAATATTTCTTAAAAATAGACAAGCCTGGCTGCATCAAAAGCTACTTTTGATTTCCTTTAATTTTTTAAATGTTTTTATTCTTCATTTGTAATATAACTTTTTCATGCAATTTCCGCGTGTGCCTTGTGGCGCAGTCGGGTAAACTCTTGCCCGGTAAGCTACAGACCGGTGTTTGAGTTTTTGTGTTGGTCTCGGGCGTTCAGTTCGCTTCCGCCATGCCATTTGGAAACAGACACACCAAGAAACTCAGTTATACTCGGCGAATGCATCATCAGCCTCGCTCTACGGCACTTTTCAATTTTCAACAGTGTAGTGCGCCTGTTTTGAAGCGAAAAATCATATTTTACCTGCAATTCGTAGTGGATACGTCATTTTCCGTTAAAAAGAAGTATAAAAACTAGAATTCGAGTTAATCTTGCAAGTGCAACACTGTTTTACAGGAATTTTGCAGTAGAGCGAGGTTGATGATGTATTCGCCGACTATATAGACCCAAACGGAATTTTATATACAGTCCGTTCCATAAGTATAGCGCCCCCTCGAAGTATTCTGCCTTGGCACGCCCGGGCAAAACTGCAATACGAAACCTTAAAAAACGGATTCAGCATGCAAAACTACCCCGGAAATAACTTTTGTGCCTGAAGACATCCATGAAGCTGATAGATGTATGAAAAAATGGCTCCTGCAACCGTAACATAAGTATAGCGCCCCCCTCGGAAATTTCCAAAAAATCAAGATTTATAATAAAATTAATACTTTATTGACGTTCATTAGACGTAACCAGATTGTAAACGCAATTTGGCATACAATTAATAGGCTTTGGGATGTACTGGATGATCTTGTTCACGAATTCATGCTCTTTTTTCTTCCACTCGTCCAAAGGCCCAGTTTTCATTACATTGACAAAGTTGTATTGCTTACTCTGGGCAGAAAATTTTTGCACAAGCTTTCCTCAGGTGTTCTCCATAAGATTCAAGACATGTGCACAGGAGAACATCGACATTTTTAGAGTTAAACCAGTCCAAAGTCTAGATATTCACATGGATTGCAGCATTTTTCGCTGAAAAACAAAACAATACCGGTTGAAATGACGTCAGAATGGTAATACAGTAGCGGCCACTGAAATATCCCCTTTTGGTTTTTCAGCTATAACCTTTTTTAGAGAAGAGCTAGGAACTTGAGGTGAACTGTGAAAATGTTCTAAAATAAGCCAGAAATATGATCCAGTTTAGCTTTTACCGATAAAAATTTGTTTTTTCTAAAAAATCAAAAAATTCGATGTTTCGACTTTTATTCTCAGTACAGGGCGCTGCAAATGCGCTCCCTTGGCACAGTGGTGGACGCGGCCACCTTGGCGACGAGAGAGTGCGGAAAATTGAGAAACCGTGGCCGATTTTTTCCTCTGATTTCTCTAAACCTCACTCCGAATGTATGCGAAATTCTTTGTTCGATTGGAGCGAGTTTTCAGCGTTTTATACCGAGTATAACAAAAACCCGCTTATTGAGATTTCACCCAGGAAACGACTTGTAAATGATGTAATACGCGATAGAAACAGTTTCAAACTGATCAATACTTAGTTGCAAGCCCTCAAAAATCGATAACAGCTTGAAATCTTCTTGGCATCAACTGGATCAACTGGATGTGGAATCTGAGCCCACGCAGTCTGCAACTAAGAGAATTTTTCGTCGGCACTTCGAGCACGAATGCCGGAAACGCGTTTCTCAAGCTCTTCCCACAAGTGCTCAATGAGATTGAGGTCGGGGCTCTGGCTGGGCGACTCCATTACGATCACACGGTTGGTGGCGAACCAATTTAAAAAAAGATACTGATGGTTTGAGACATTTCACTCTCTATGATGTGGTTGGACGTGTGTTTCGGGTCACAATCTTGTTGAAACGAGTATTCGAGCAAAATGAGCAAAACGAGCAAAATGTAATGCTCCCGCACGAGCAAACGGGAGCATTACATTTTGCAAGATATGTTCGTACACAAAGCGATTCATGTTGCCTCGGATGCGGTGAAGAGGTCCGACCCCATAGCAGCTGAACAGGACCATACCATCACGTTGCCGCCACTATGTTTTACGGTCGGAGTTTGGTATTTTGAGTTGAATCTGGTCCCTACTGGTCGTTTCGCATAAGAAATTCCATCCAAACCAAATAACATGAACTTTCTCTCATCACTCTAAAAAACTCGTTCCCACTGACTTTGAGTCCAGTTGAGATGAGCTCGCGCCCAGGCCACACGAGCTGCTCTATTGCGGTCAGAGATGTACGGCTTCTTTACAGGTCTTTTGCCAAACATTCTAACATCGTTTAGGCGCCGTCGGATCGTTCTGACGCTTGCCACAGGTGATCCACGGGGAGAAACCTGATCGAGGACTTCGGGGGCACTGAGCCTGGGGTTGCTTCTCGATGCGCGTACGATGTTTCTGTCTGTTTGATGGTTTGTAACTGGAGCCCGTGAGTGTCTTCTCTTTCCTGGTTGTCCATTTTGAGCTCTCCAGCGCTTTAAAAATTTTTCAAATGTGGAACGATCGACTTTGAACTGCTCAGCAAGTTACCTGAGAGTTCGTCCCTGCTCGCGCCCTCTAGCAATTGCAAATCGCTGGTTAGTGGTCAAATTAACTTCTCCTTCAGTTTTTGTCATTATCTAAATGAATAGATATTGAAGACTCTGGAAAAATATTGGAGTTGTAGCTTTTAAAAAAAAATAGAAAAAACGATCAAAATCGTGAAAATATAATAAAAAAATTACAAAAACTTTTATTGGTAAAAGCTAAACTGGATCATATTTCTGGCTAAACTGGATCATATTTTGGAACATTTTCACAGTTGACCTCAAGTTCCTAGCTCTTCTCTAAAAAAAGTTATAGCTGAAAAACCAAAAGGGGATATTTCAGTGGCCGCTACTGTAGATGGTTCTCGATAACTTCCTCATACTCGGAAAAGATCATCCGAGTGGAGAAAAACGTTAGGTCCAACTATCCAGCAAGTGAAAATACTCCTTTTATCAGGCATAATGAACATAGGTACTGTAACAATCCGAATCGGCTCCATTTAAGCTATTAACCCCAGAAAAGAATATCTAAGCACATGATTCAAGTTTTGTAGCAATTAGCTAGCAACATTTACCTCATTCAAGTTTGTGGAAAAACTTTAACGCGCGAACTCAAAATCACGGACCTTGAAAGAATCGGTGAGACGTGAAGCGGGATTCATAACTTACTGGACAAGGTTTGGATCCATGTCATTGGCCCTTCAGATGCTCTGTTTTAAAGCATCGTGGTTCAGCTCTCGTTTCATAGCAATGCAAGTCTTTATTGAGTTCGAAGCATGCCGTATGATGTTTCACCTTGTCTCTTTGGTGGTGCTCCAGACTTCGCAGACTGCTTAAAACGGCTCGGATTCTTAATAAAATTGTTGATTAACTTCTTTGAACACGTCGAGTGTTGTGTATTTACTCAAATTGACCTTCCGGCTGTTTTGCAGGCGTCAATTTGGAGTTGTTCGGCGCCAGAAAAGTGTTTTCCACGAAACATGGTTGAATTACGCACAATATAGACAAAAATATGAGAATTAAAGCCACATGTTATTTAAAAGCGCATAAAGCATAAAATTGAAACAATCCAGGCACAGATTTCCTCATTAATAGAGATTTTTAAGAAATTTCTGAGGGGGGGGGGGCGCTATACTTATGTTACGGTTGCAAGAGCCATTTTTTCATACATCAATATGCTTCATAGATGTCTTCAGGCCCAATATCACAAAACGGTTATTTCCGGGGTAGTTTTGCATGCTGAATCCGTTTTTTAATGTTTCATTTTGCAGTTTTGCCCGGGAGTGCCAAGACAGACTACTTCGAGGGGGCGCTATACTTATGGAACGGACTGTATAAGGATGATATTTTGGTCTGAAATTTTGTGGGAATGTCCGGGAGAGTTTTTCCCCTCATTTCCCAAAATTTAAGGTAAATCGGAGCATTTTCCGAGTTTTCGCGCAGTTTTTTGCCATTTTTTGCCATTTCGTGAATAACCCCATTAGAAAATGCATCTTCAAAAGTTCCGAAAATTTTTCAATTTTCCTTTACGATTCTCCACCAATTTATTGATTTTCATGAAAAGTTTATAACTTCGTTTTAAATCTGTTAAGGAGAATTACATTATTCTGCCAGCTCCTCTTATCTCAAAAGAGATTTCATTATAAAAATTACGCACCGTATTGCAATTGTCTTGTTTTCTTAATATCAGCTTCAACCACCATATTACTGTCGTCTGAGGAAGCGTACATCATTCTTTAAAAAAAAATTTCTTAACTGTTTACAGGCATGCCGCTCTCCGTGCTGCACCCAATGGGAACCTCTCATCACGAACTGCGAATACAAGCCTTCTCTTGATGGTCAAGATGATCAAGAACAGTTTTGCTCTGTTCCTTCCACTGTTCACTCTACTCCAATCAATCACGTACAGTTCCGTTTCCGAGAGAATCACGGAAACATGACGAAGACATGCGCCTACTTGGTTCGTGTCTACGGAGATCCTGTTGACGGACCAGAAGAGGAACATTCGAGCACTGACAATGGAACTGGCCATCTCGAAACTGAATTCTTGAACGCATCGCCCACGCAAACTGTGTAAATCTCTTGTACAATATCTATCTGCTTTCATTATTGTTTTTCTAACTTTTCTCTAGTAGCGTTTTTTCATGCCCTCTTGTCGAACAAATACAGTTTGTTTTTCTCTTTTCAATTCCCTCTTGCCTCTTATTTTATTTCCCTTAAATTTATAGTCCGCTAGCCGTATTCTATGTTTAACTTATTTTTCATTTGTTTATCATTGATTTCATATTCCGTAAAAACTGTATTCTGGATTTCAAGAGAAAAATTTCATTCCACTCTCTGCTGTTTCGAGCAAGATTGTTTTTGATGACGGCACTCCGCTTTTCATGTCGCCTCTTCTTTTATTGTTACTCGTTGTTTCATAAAGTTGATCTCACTTTTTAGGTTTAATCGGAAACATTTCGAGTCTAGTCCCAGAGTAGTCAATATTCTGTTTTCAGATTCGGTAAAAAAACGATGAGTGTTTTCCAATTCGTCTCTTCAGTCTCTTCAGCCTCACGTGCAACTAGATTGGGAGGGAGCCTCCCACCAAGATAGTTGCGCGACTACACAACATATACAAAATCGACTTCAACCAGGTAAGGCATATTATTTTTCACATTTTAGATTTTGGACTATTGTTTTTTTCAATCGACTTGCGACATGAGAACGCGTGACTCCGCCCACTTTTTTTCGCGCGACCACGCAAACACAGTTCGATTCGAAGAGAAGCAGAGAAAACATGTATTTTTATCTCTCGTTCTCATGCTGCAACTCGATTGAAAGCACAATATCAATTTTCTTATGGTTAAAATTTTCAGCTTCCTGGTTGCATGCAACCAGCCGTATGCGACGGTAGAAAACAGTGAGCACTGCAAGTTCATTCAAATGTTGAAACCGAATATTCCCTTAATTTCGGCGGAAACTATAAACACCGATGTAAATGGACTAGAACGAGAATATCGCCAAAAGATATTAAGCATTAAAAAAAAACCGAAATGACATTACTGTGTGTATTGTACATTATCAATTATATTGTCTCGTTGCTGCTTATATCGATACTTGTGGCAAATTGCAGCAGAACGTAAGTATTTAATTAATAACAAATTTTCTCTATTCGCACTTTATACCGAGTATTTTAATAACTATTTTAGCTGATTTGCATCGTGTATACCCCATCCGCCAGATCGCATGATCTGCACAGATTGTTCATTGCAGCATTGAGCAAATCGAAGTTGGTAATGAATCAATTTTCTATTCGGTAACAGGTGGGGCAATTAATCTGAAGTCGTTAACCCAACGTCTCCAAATCCACGGCACCGACAAATAGTATACGTATTGTTTATAACTGATTCTTGCAGAATTCATTGCGTCTGCCACGATTTTTAATTAGTGGTTGTTGATATTACAAAAATGCCCGATGTAGCACCTATTCCCTTTGGTTTTCGGCAGAGCTCTTGAAGTAGGTAACCAACATACCGGCAAATACTCATTTGCTTTGGAATCATTTGCTATAGAAAATGAGCATGACAACGACTGTAACTCGGCAGCGAATAGCTCAATTGAAATTAATTTTTGGTTTAAATTTTTCGAATAGGATATAGAACTTTATGCAACTAACACATTTCAGAAAGTATTTGTTTTTAAAATTGTGTTGTGCTTATTTTCTATAGCAAATGATCCCAAAGCAAATGAGTATTTGCCAAACATTTTCTCCACCAGAACTTTTCCAAACTAGATTAAATGGTGCATTTAATTTATGCATGATGCTAATCAACTTCCGAAATGAAAATTGAAATACTGGCTTCTATAGATGAGTTCACTGGCAACAGAGACGCCCTTTTCAGCTCTAAGGAAACAATAATGAATTTTTTAATCGAACTCTTGGAACCAATTCATAAAACATCGTGTAAGTACAACAAAAAATAATTTTTCAACATGCAAATATCAGTTCGAATCAAACAGTTCAACTGTCTCGCAAATTATCACCTTCCTGGTAATTTTAAAGAAAAAAGTTTTAGAGGTTTTTAATAAATTCGCGTCAAACGACAATATCAAGTACTCAAATTCACAGCATCCCAGCCTTCCAAAATTGTTTCTACCTGGCGCAATTTTAAAACCCTAAGGCTCGGTCATTATCTGACAAAAAAAAAATCGTTTTTGGATTAAAATTATGATGTCATTCTGTCTGTGAATAATAAGATTATGATTTTAATTTCTCAAAAAAGTAAATTTTCGAGTGAAAAATAATGTCATTATTCGACGAACTTGGTGGCGTATTGGAAGACGGGGGAGGCGTGAAACGTGTTCCCTATTTTCAAAATAATAAGTGGCGAACCACGGTGTCCAGGATTTGAAATTTGGGCGGAGCCTAATTTGCTGGCGCGCCAGCAAACTTGCATAGGGCACTTTCGGTGCTTGCGCATTTCTCGACTCTCGCATTTTTTTTATTGATTTTATTATTTTTCTTTCAGTAAAACCTGTTTTTCTTTGTAAATTGTTTGTATTCTTTCTTTTAATACCATAAAATTGCCCAAACTTCGATTTTCGTAAAGATTTATCCTGCAAAAACACCAAAAAACTCAAAACGATTATTTCGAAATGGTGGCTGAACCAAATTCGACGTTTTTAGGCTTAAAAAATTTCTAAACACCTCAGCTATAATTCCGTTGGAGCACATGTAGGAACAAATGAAGAATTTATGCCGAAAAAAAATTTTCCCCGAAAAAAAAAATGCGTCAAAATTTGAATTTCGCGCGAAATAATCCAGTGGGGCGCGTTTTCTCGGCTCCGCCCACGTTTCAAATCCTGGACACCGTGTGAACTAGAAAATCTTCTCTATGAAATGTCCCACAAATTTCATTTTTTATACAAGCGAATCAAGTTCTTTTAGACTCGAAAAATACAAACGTTCGAACATTTTGAAGATAGCTCACATTTTGGATCCGAGGTTTGCGTTTTCAAAATTCCTGGACACTTTCGAATGGGTGGTTGCAGAGCATGATGTTCTTTCTATAGACGTATACATTTTCTCGTGGGTGGTACCTCAAATAAGAACTAACGGAATGAGAACTGCTACAAATGAGAGCTGCTATAAATGAGAATTCGATAAATGATAACTGCGCAAGTGAGAACTTCTACAAATGAGAACTCATTTGCTTTTTGATGCGAAATTTTTTCTAAAAAATTCAAAAAGGAAACGTGTTATCTCGCACAGTTCTCTTTTATCGAGTTCTCATTTATAGCAGTTTACGTTTTCATCAGTTCTCATTTGCAGCATGTTTTTTCATAGGGAATTTGCACTTACATTAGCATCAATTTTTGGAGAACCAAATCGTCTCCATCACCAAACTAGCTCTCGAGTTATTGTCTATTCCCATGAAGTTTGAAGATTTTGGTCACGGTTTACCTGATCCAAGCTATTATTTTGGAGAAGGCTATTTAAACGATGCAACACCTAACAAATTGTTATAATTCGAAAGCGAGTTTCAAAGAGGGTAGTCAAGACTGCTATTTCTGCTCCTGCAACTAAAAGACGTCGTGTTAATAAGACAAACTAATTGTTGTGAATATATCTTTTTTCATCCTAATTTATCATAATTCGTTCATTTTTTACTGATTTTTTTTTTCGAAAAAATAATGGCTTATTTGTATGTCTTAATCTTTTTTTACAAAATGATTATGCAAACTCAATACAGTGCGTCCAATATTTATAGGACCCCCCTTGATTTTGGAGGTCTAGGCAAAACCAAAGAAGATACAAAAAATCTGTAATTACCATTCGATTCAGCATACAAATAAACCCCAGAAACCAAATTTCCATGTGTCTAGCACTTTTTTGACACCCGTACCACCAAAAAGTCACTTTTTTAAGCGTCCAATATTAATAGGACCACCTCGGGATTTTAGTGTGTCGGTGATTTTTTTATTGGGTTTTCATCAGGAAACATGATTTTTTATGGATTTTCGATCTGAAAATGACCATTTATTTGCTTTTTATTGTTTTAAACAATTTGCATGGTTGTTTTACGCTTCTTCGCCAATTTTTTCACTCTTCAAATGGATCCAAGGTTGTTTCGAATTTTTGTGATAATTAGTGTTACTGTAATCAGCTTTTTTGCGAGAGTTTGATGTGCGGGTTCAGTAATTAACTTCCGAATTAAGTTTTGTCCTAAATGAGAGCTTCCATATCAGTTAGTTATCTAAACTCTCATTGGGTCGCGTTGATCACCTCACTCTTGCTGAGCAATCGAAATTAGATGTGATGCGTCAAACGGGATTTTCACTCCATGAAATGTCTCGCCTCGTGAAGAAAACCAGAAGTTAGATTCGACGTTACCTATCAGATCCGGTGAACTATGGACAGAAGAACAAGGAGTACAGTGGACGGAAAGAAAGGCTAGTTTTCGTGATAAAAGAAACGTCATCCGAACCGCTTCCAACTCTTCGAAAAGTCTCAACGAAATCAAGGCGGAGCTTGGACTCGATGTCTGCCTTTTTTTGTCTCTTTCTTCCGTAACCGACGTCGCTCACATACATTCCAACAAGACGATGCTGTCATTAACTCCAGCAACTTCACAAAGAACTGGTTCGCGGCTGAAGGAATCAAAGTTCTCGATTGGCCGGCTTGCAGCCCGGGCCTCAATCCGATTGAGAACTTGTGGGAAATACTCGTTCCTCGTGTTTATTAAAATAGACAACAATATTCAAGCCTTCAAAACTGCTTTGAAATGTGAATGGGATGCTATCAGCGTCGACGAACCTAAGAAACTCGTTGCCACTAGGCCGAACAGAGTGGTCGAAGTGATTAAAAAAATTGTGGAGAAACCAGCTATTGAGAATTGTTTCCTGGATTCAATTTTTCTTATAGATTTTGTTTTTTCGCTCCAATAAACTGTGTTTTTGTAGCTGCGTTTTCATGAAAGAAATATTCCAATTTGAAGAGTGAAAACATTGGTGAAGAAATGTAAAACAACCATGAAAATAGTTTAAAACAATACATCTTTAAATAAATTGTCATTTTTATACCGAAAATTTATGAAAAATTATGTTTCCTGATGAAAACCCAATAAAAAAATCACCGACACACTAAAATCCCGAGGTGGTCCTATTAATATTGGACGCTTGAACAAGTGACTTTTTGGTGGTACGGGCGTCAAAAAAGTGCTAGACACACGGAAATTTGGTTTCTGGGGTTTATTTGTATGCTGAATCGAATGGTAATCACAGATTTTTCGTATCTTTTTTGGTTTTGCCTAAAACATTTTTGAAGCGATAATTAATTTCTAGTAAGCCATTATATCATTATCAAAACGCTCGCCCCAATTGAAAAAACCATTTAAAAATATTCGAAAAATTTAAAAACACGAAAATTATTATTTTTTAAATTTTCATTTGGAACCTTATAATACGAGGATCGAAAACTCCTAAAAGGTCAAAGTATTGACTCAAAGGTCTTTGAAATAAAGTTCGTTGACGATGGATACCTAACTCACAGAAATGTCGCTAGAAAGATTAATTCGACCGCACTACGAGAGATCTCTTGAAATCTCCACAGAAGATACGAAACAGACTGCTCACAACCACTGTCATCCAGGCGATGACTTATGGGTGCGAGACATGGTCGTTCAGTTACGAATATGTACGAAATTGCTAGATGCTACCACCAGACATAGAAAAGCAACTAACATAAGATAAGATAAAGGCCCTAACAAGCAAACCGCAAGCACTGCCGAAAAAAAAAATTGAAGTTCTCGAGGCGAAATAAGCATGATACACAGTTGGAAGAGCTTGTACAACGTGGCACAGCTTCATTCGCAGTATCCAGGATGGAAATTAAGGTCGAACCTCACAAGTATCCCAAGTAAGTATAACGCCTGCCGGCAATTTTAATAATTTTATTTTTTAATAATTTTGCGTATAAATTTAGTATTTTATTTATTTACGATAGTAATATTTTCGACAATTAAATATTCGATTCAAAGTTCAATATTTACAGACACGACTACATCACATAGGTAATCGCCTAACCCAACAGTGTACTCTGCGCGCAAGTTGGTCCAGTCCATCCAAGATTACACGTGCACGTGTACGATTTCAATGATCCAATGCACAATCCGTTTCCTGAACACTGAAGAGCTCCGGTACAGAGTGGTTCGAGTTCGCAACGGAGTCCCGTGAATCCTGGAGCACAAAGACATGTGGGAAGAAGCTTGTTTCCGAGGCAAATTCCGTTGCCGCTACAATCTTTGGTTTCGCAGAAGAGAGCCTCAGTTCCTGGAAGAAGAGTGAAACGGGATTCGCATCGGTTTCCGAAATATTCTGGAGCACAAATGCAAGATTTCATGTTTTTGGTTCCGATGCAGATTCCGTTGGAGTTACAGTCGGACGCTTCGCACATTGTTCCAGTAACTGAAAACAATAAGTTTTTTTGTATCAAATTACGGAACAAACTCACTCTTCTCACACCGCTCTCCAGAATATCCGAGATAACAGGCACAAGTGAAAGAATCTTTGGATCCAATGCAAAGGCCATTCGAACTGCAGTCGCGGGCATCGCAAAGAGATACTGGAGTTTTCTCACATCGAGATCCGGTGTATCCAATTTGACAAGCACATGAGAAACTGTTCTTAGTACCGATACAGAGTCCTTTGTTGTTACAATCACTTGGCGAACAGAATGTGAGAGGAGCAGCCGGATCAAGGTTCACTGAAAAGAGAAAAGAGACAGTAAGAGAAACAAATAGGAAATTATTTGAAAAAAACATAGAACTTACAAAGTCCTGAAATTTCGCTTTCACATTTGAGTCCAGTCTTTCCAAGATTACAAAGGCAGAGTGGCGCCATCTTTGATCCGACGCAAACTCCATTTCCATTACAGTCAGATGCAGTGCACGTCTCCAAAGCATCATTGTTCAATCCGAATGGGTTATTGAGCAAGTTTAAAGAACTGGCGGTAGGTAAAAGCGATGGGGTCAGTTGATTGTTGTTGTTACCAGAGAAAAGGTTGAAAGGATCCATAAGATCTCAAATTGAAGTTTATTTACAATGGAAACCTACTTAATCAAAGTTACTCACTTGCAACAGAATCACACGAATCTCCGGACCATCCAAGAAAGCACATACACGTGGACTGTTTGACAGTTCCAACGCACAATCCTTTTCCACCGCATCTTGTGAAAGCATTGCATGGCATCATATCATTAAGGTCTCCTAATCCACCGAGCCCTGCGAGTCCTTGTCTTCGATACCTTCCAGCTTGGGAGGAGACAAAAATACAAGTGGACAACAGGAAAAGCTCGCGAAACATTTTAATACTAGTAGACACTTGTTTTCAGTTGATCAATCACTGTCCATTTTATAGTGACCCCGGGATACTCGGTGAAGTCAAAAACAAGCAAACCGAGACGCCTGAGCAAACCAATCGTAACAACGTTTTGTCCAGTCATTATTTCATTTGGTACGAATTGTACAGTATCTAAATATCCATCTTTTTTTCCAAACTGACCTCTTGATCATTGATCGGCGCAAAAAAGGAGCAATTGGTCAGGTCGCCAAACGATTCCTCGCCCGCATCCGACGGTGCGACGAGGAAAACACCATACGTGTTATTATTATTATTATTCTCATGATGCCCTTCAAGCTTCGTTCTCCCCTACTCCATGTACTTTGAAAAAAAAACGCAGGCATTTTGTAGCTGACTATGGTGAAATTAGCAACAGCAAACCAATATGGTTTTTTAAAGAAGCATTTATAGATTCAAGGGCAACGCGACGCGCGGCGGCGGTAGGAAACCCCTCCCCCCCAAATTTTTGAAAAACCGGCGTTTTTTCTCGTCGTGAAAAAACATTTTCATTAATTTACTAGCCGGGTCGTGACATCCCTGAAATGTCATGTACTTGTCTGGGCCAAAATCAACGCATGGGATTCGTCTGAAGCTTGGCTCGGATGCTAAGCCCCGTCGTGTGATCATTTCAGCCGGTGCTTCGACTCGGTCAGAAAATCTGCTGACTTTGAGCTTTAAAGAGAGAACGACGAGGAGACGGGTAAGTGGTAGAGCAGTGCGCTCACTAAAAACAATTTACAAAGATATTGTCGGCCGCCAAAATGATCAAACGTGCGCCCGCTGAACTCAACGCTATGCGATTTTCATTTTGGTCTCCAAATTATTTTATTTGACGTGCAAATTCAACGTGAAATGAAATAATTTTGAAACCAAAATTAAAATCACATAGCGTTGAGTCCAGCGAAGCGCGTTTGACCATTTTGGCGGGCCGACAATAAATAAAATCATAACAACGGAGAAAGTGCTCCAAAAATCGAGAAGTAGAAAAAACCGAATAGTAGAATGCACGCACTGTCGAATTTCCTGGAAAATATTTTAGAATTAAAGGGAGGCGCCGGCAACGGTAGACAGGCGGGTCTCACCACGGCCATATGGTGTAAAGCGCGCGCTTTTGAATTTATCTTTTTGAGGAGTTGCTTTTCCTCAATTGTTTTCTATGGGGGAAAACTGGAACTTTGCATCCCAAAGGATGAAAAGCGTAGTTATTAGGGACAACAGGTCGATTTTTGATGCTTTTGGGCATCATTCATCGCCACTGCGGACACGAAATCTCACACGGATACAGACAGACTTCAACGCGTATTAATAGTAAAAATTTATTTATGTGCAGTATCCAATTAGCTTCCTAAAATCCACATTTTTTTTGGAACTGATCGTTGATCAACACAGAAAAAAGTGAATCACAAGAAACTAAACCACACATTTACATTTTTTTAAAGAAGAATACTAATGGTCGTTTTAATGATGCATCGATCTCAATAAAAGGGAGAAACGGGAAGAGAGAAGACATTTTGATCGTAATCGATAAAATATGAAAGTGTTCCTGATTATGGTATTGCTCCTGGTGGCTTTGTTCGCAAGGGTAACAATTCTAAATTCTCTCTTCATTTTCTCTTCTTCCTTTTAGACCTCCGATGCCCGTCGCTACAGCCACAAACTCGCAAACCGGCCAGTATCTGCAGAATCTGCTGAGAAAAAGCCTTCTGATGGATCAATCGAAAATAACTCTTCCGAATGATAACAGATAACAGGTCAACAAAACTTTAATTGTTTATTATTAATTTTTCTAATTGTAAGATAAGATCATTGCAAGACCCATATCATGGGAATTCATTGGGAGAGAGTGAGGAATGGAAATGGATTGGATTGGATTGGATTGACTATCAACAGATATGAGCTGACTAGAATGTGTAATAGAAGAGAGATAGAGGGAAAAAGAGTGAATATTGACTAGAATGGCAGAGGTTTGCGGATTTTTTAAGGCTTTAAATAATTATGACGATTTTGCGCCGGATCCTTTCAATTTTTTATGTTGATCTCTTTCGGAGGAAGATTCAGGAGGTTCGCATTCGAATGACATTAGCATTGAGTCTGCAAATTGAGTGTTCATTAGAGCGGCATTGCATCAGATATTACTGCGTCGCGAAAACCTGTCAGAGCAGAGCGCGCGACGCTGCTGTGGCAAGGCGCGCGACTCTGCTGTGACTCGGCTGTGACTCACACTTTTCGCGGCGAGACCACAGCTCTCCGCTCTGACTGGTTTTCGCGACGCAGTAATAAACACAATTCTTTTTCTTGCTTACCTTTCTCTCCAGAAACAGATGTAATCAACAGGTACTGTAGCACCTGAGGATTTTTATCAAAAGTGCATATTGTAGACTTCCACTGAATAACATCTCTCAACTGATCTACCAGCTGATTGAAAGCCATGAAATTCAAATGCCCGTTTGGAAGGATTCTCGAATTTCCATGATAGATAAGAAATAGATCCTTCAAAAGTAGAACAAAGAATGGGATCACAATCTTTTGCTGATTTCCGCGAGCGCTATCAGCTCTCCATTGAGCGGCTTTAATCGTGGCTCGGTAACTGAGAAAGTTTCCGGACGGATCGAGTTGATGTTGAAGAATTTCTAGCTTGGATTTTTCCACTCGACACCACTGAAGATTCGTTGAAAAATTGAAGAAAATCGTATTAAAACGCTCTTACCGTTTTCTTTAATCTGCTAACAGCTGGAAGTGAGAGACCGGCGACAATTGCCATCATCGAGTTGAAGTTTCCAATTTCACAACATTCCTTGGCAATGTCGATCATAAATTCAAATACTGCCACACGGTTTCTGAAATTTTTGAAATACATACATACTTCTTTTTTTTGAAATAAACAAACTTTTTCTTCGTTTGCTTCAACACCTCAATCGCTGCAAAAGCAGACAATCGATTAAACCATTCAATGTAAAATGAAATGGAACTGATCGTGCCTTCCTTGTTTTTCGAGTGTCTTCCAATTTCGGATAGTGGATCAGAGGCGAGACTTTGAACGATTTCATCCACACCGACCATACTGAATCGTTCCATTTCGATATGCGTCAACTGTTGAGCCACTGCTTTTGCATCATTGCAGAGGAGATAGAGACCCGTCTTAACCAAATTGAATTAATTTAGCTTATTATGAGCACAAACCATGCTATCCGATTGTTCGGGAAGGTTTGTGTTTTCTGACAGTGCCTTTTGCAAGTTGGCCACTGCTTTTTCGTACCGATCAAGTTTGTTCAGCTGAAAAGTTCAAATTTTAAAAGTAGAAAAATGTGTGGAAAATCATTTTTAAATACAATGAAATGAAGTTTGATGTTGGTTATTTCTTGCTCAAAAAAGATTATCGGTGAATCGAAAATGAAAACATTGGTTTTGAGTTATTTTTTTTCAAAAATCCGAATTAAATTCTGAGTATCTACCGGAAACGTAATTTTTTTTCCGAAAAGTTATTCGGAAAAATTCGAAATACTAAAGATTGAATAGTTTTTTCGTTTTAATTTAATCAATCATTTAATCATGAAAATAAAAGATTAGCAACTTAAACATAAGATTAGTATTACTGGTTTTTAAAAAATTTTCCCCTCCAGAACTTCAAAATTAGGCTCCATCCCCTTTTCCAAACTACAGTTTTTTAAATTTTCAGGTGCCAGAATAAAGGGAAATTAAAAAAAACATGAAATTTAGGTTATGAATTTACTGATTTTCAACTTTTGAAGCTTCGAAAAAACCTGATTTCAAGTTGAACTAAACATTTAGCATGTATTCATACGATGATAACATACGAAATTGCTTCAAGCTTTCAAAACAGTTAGGAAAAACCAAAAAATATGCTAAGCAAATGCCGAAAAAATGGAAGAACCCTTGTGATAGGAACTCTCGAACTTTTCAGCAATGGGCCAATTTTTAGTCATTTTTGCTTATTTCCGATTTTCCAAGTTTTTTCGGACATATTTCCGTCGGAAAAGCTTTTCCGAAAATTTTTTCGGAAACGTTTTCGGCGGAAAGTGTTTTCGAAAAATGTCGGAAATTTCGGACATCCGGCAATGCCGATTTCCGTTTCCGCACAAACCTGCTAATGAGTATAACTCTCTTAAATTTTGTGGCATTCGTGGCTGAATTAGTGAAATTTGAGAACGTAAATCGAAAGACGCGGATTTATAATATATCTAGAGCCTAATATGCATAAATGCATGATATGCTTCAAATACGGACACTATATGCATCTACCGCATTTCACCTGTGTAGTGGTCCGCGGAGGGTGCGGTGTGCTCAAGCTCGGAAAAATCAGAATTTCCGATGTTCATTTCCGAGCAAGCCTGGTGCTGAGGTTGTCAGCGAAAGTGAAAACTTACCGAAGATCGCAACGTGGCTTGTAATTCTGTGGTTTTCTGCTGATATGTCTTATCCACTGCACATAATCGAAGAAGCTCATTTAACCTGTAATCTCTATTTTTCTCCAATCGATCAGCTCAATCTCTAACCGTGTTCTCATATACTCTGTTTTGAAATCATACGGTATATTTGTGGCCCATTCGCTGCAAAGTCTCAAAATGTGCGCGAACATCCTTCCTCGTCCTTCCTTTGCAAAATTGTGCGAGTCGGCATTCTGGGCGAACATGCAATACTGAAACGAGTAAAAAAGAATACATATTCCGTTGGGACAAGAAATAAAAAATATAGGGAAAAAGTGAAAAGTCAGCGAAAAGCCTCCCTCCAAAACGAAAACAATTTAAGCTGACAAATGTGAAGAGGATCCTCATGAATCCCCACGGACTGGGCCATACGGACGGACAAACCTGAACGATTTTCTGCATAAGCTCGTGTGGCGAAATGAAGGTTCGAATGTTGACAAGAAGCGAGAAAATGTACGTTTCATCCGGACAAAAATCACGAGTGGGCACCAGTCGTCGGATCAACGCGTCACGACTTCCAGAGAGCACCGCGCCAGAGTTGTCGAGCACTAGGTCCTACAAAGTTATGTAATTTTTAAAAAAATAAAGAAAAGAAACATACATTTTGCTCAAAAGTGTCACTTTTGTGCGTGTCCAGCCTGACTGCGCCAACCTGCTGCGTCAATGATATCATTCCACCTCCGGTGTGATTCTTTGGCTGCGAAGATGTCAGTATGGCAGCCTGAAATGTTTGTTTGACAAGTTTTGATGGGAGGACGGTGTGGGATAGTACGTAGTAGTGATCGTCACATTTATTTTATTTTTTTTTTTCATTGTCATGTTAGTAAACATTAGGTGCTTCAATGGGAATGTGAAATCGCTAGCGATGACCCATCTGTGACCCATTTTATAGCCATTGCTTCGTTTCATCTTTCTTGGATACGGCATGCTGGCATCTACGTTTTAGTCTCATTTTATGAAATTAGATTTTTTCGCGCGTTCAATTTTCTGCGTACGTTCCGCGAAAACAAAAATTAAAACATGTTTTTTTCTCGCAGATATCCCTTATATTTTTAAAACATTTGATACAGCAGCAGCGTTGGCAACGTCACGAGGGAATGTTCTCTTAACACGCGGGTCACAGTGTTTCATCAAACGTTTAGTGTTATTGGGGCGCGTTTGCACTGAGGTAGGTGCTAGCATGCCGTGTTGGAATGCAATGGACGATAAATGGAAGAAAGAAACAATGGATTTTTACCAACAAATTATTAATGTTTTCAATAAAATAAGATCATAATTGTATTCAACTGACACGATTTAAAAAAAACACACACACACAAAAAAGTCAAGAACGTGGAAAAGAGGCGGGGTGGGGTAACTTGAGCTGTGAGCGATAAGAAAGCGAAAAATGGCGTCAGACTTTTGACATATTTCTCGTATCAAAAAGAATAAGGGTTGAAAGGAAGAAGGCGAGAAAGGAAGAGAAAGAAGAGCAGCTGCCCAATGACCACAATGGCCGTTTAATTTTTTTAGGCTCGCGCCCTCCCCCCACCCTTTCGAAAAGAATTTTTAGTTTCAACTGCAGTCCAAACGATCAAGAACAACGTTTTTTCGTTTTTTTTTCCCCCTTCTTATCAGTAGATGCTCACATGCTCCTTATCAGTTGAGTAAAACAGTAAAACGAGCAAAACTATTTTTTGCTGTGGAAAAAGTGATGTAAAGTCACGCGGTAGGGAAACGGAACCAAAAAAATCAGCTGTCATGATTGATATTAGACTTATCCAAATTAATTTGTGAGTAATGCATGCATAGTACAAGAGAACGGCGGCGGATTATTATGGCACAACACAACACAGCGGGAAATCCTTGGACGATAACGATCTGCCGGATGACCGGCCGAGAAGGGATGAAGAAGAAGGAGAAGAAGACATGTCATAAATCGGAGTGCGGAGCGCGAAGGCAAAGCGAAGCGCATCGTGCTGTCGAGCCTCTATTCTCGGCTCATTTGCTCATTTGTTATTGGAAAAGAACAAAAAAAGAGGAGACGGATGTCTGGGAGCTAAATTGGACATTTTAATATGGGGGAACGAGTGTGGGCTCCGTCGCAAGGGCATTTTTGGCTCTTTGCTGTCGATCTCTGTTATATGTAGGCTCGGAATTAGAGTCATAACTCTCGCTTTTACTTCGATCGCCGATTAGGCTCGAGTTCTGCGTGGGAAATGGCTATCTTCCATATTCGATGGCTAACAACCATTTTGAACGCTATTAGCTATTTTCAACGGCTGATAGCCATGAAGCTGCCTATGACCGTTATATCCACGCCAAAAATACCCGTAGTACTGTACTTTCAACTTTCATGTGTTCGAGAAACTGTAAGTTCTATTCATTGAAATGGTTAACCCCAGATAATGTAGATAATAAGATGATTAGAAGAAGTTATTTTTATTTTTCTTATACACAAAACCCCGAGTTCGTTAACGTTCTGCAGACCACGATGCTGGTTATTAGCGGCCGGTATTTATGCTTCATGGGGTGCCTCGCAAAAGTGCGATCCGTTAAAAAAATCTTGGCAGTGTGCCCATTTATGCGAGTTCTAATTTTTTTTAATAAACTTTGAAGCAGAAATCGTGTAATCGACGAGACGCAGAGGAGAGCCAGCTTTTCCACGTGTCACGACCTCAGTGAAAAAATAATTTGAAAAAAGATAGTCAGTGGGTCAATTTTAGTCTCTTTTGGGGGGATTCCTGTTTTTTTAGTGTGGCAAATTGGCCCGGTATTCGGCAGATATTTTCGGGCAGCTATTGCGCAGCTGATGGGCAGCTATTTGGCAAGTTCCCCTGGAAAATGGCAGGCGCACCGATGGAAGGAGGAAAAACAAAAACACATAAGTTTGAAAAACTAAGCAACATGCTGGCTTCTAATACAAATCACCAGGTCCTAAAAATAAGAAGAACAAAAATGGCTCGCAACCTAACGTTCTTTCTTTTCATCAAATAGACTGGCTATGCAGTAATTAGGCATTCCACTCTAATGGATGTGTCGCAAAACCATTTGGCTCTGTCCTCTCTTTTCCTGTCACTAACATGTCTCATTTGAATTTGGATCGACACTCCCTACATTACACTACGTACATATACGACACTACACGTTTGTTTGAAAACAACGAGAAAAAAAGGCACAGGAAAGTGGAACATGTTCGTTTTATAAGCTTCTACTTCACCACAACGTCTAGTACACACAATGGTATTATTGGTACAGAAACAAAACAGAATAAAAAGCAAGGTGTCTCGCTCGGTCTTTCCCAGAAATGTTTGTCATTTGGACATGAATGCGAGAGCCTGATTAGCGAATTGGCATTACGAGAGAAGCACAGAAGAAAAGGCAAATGAAGAAAATGGGGGAAAGAAAGGCGACGACGTGTTATTTGCCAATGTATTTTGGAGGAATGACCGACCGAAAAAGCGCCGTGTTTTCAATGGTCAGTGGTATGAGGAGTTGCAGGCGTATCGGAAATTTAATTTAGACTGGAGATTACTTGATGTTGCAAAATTGGTTTTTTGCACTGAGGAGAGTTTGATCGCACAATTTTACAGAGAACTGGAAGTAGGAACAGCGAATGGGCGACAATGCCGCTGATGGCCGAGCAAAAGTACAAACTGTTACGGTATTCCAGATTTGCCCGGACAGCTATTGGGCAGCTACTGGGCAACGAGGCTGCAGATTGCAGAGAAAAAGGGCAAATTGCAAGCAGCTTTGGCACTGGTGCAGCTAATATCTGGTTAATGGGCAGCTAATAGCCAGCTACTGAACGAATGGTCCCGAATCGGGGAAAATTGTCGAAAATTCTTGCGTTGACGTTCCACACAACACATGTTTGTAAATCGTTTTGAATGTGATTCTTCTCTGCGCCTCCATTTTTGCGCGCGCTTAGCTGAACTTGGAAGGACGCCACTGCGGAGACGCAGACATGCGATAGAGCGCGTTTCCCTTTACGTAGGGTCTAGCTCCCCATGAATAACTTGCGTGATTTTTTGAAAGAATTTCTACATCAGCTTTTCTCGCAAAATTCCCACATAAACGTTCTTTAAATCCCCTTCACTGCCCGACAAAAACCGCCGGATATACAGGAAGAGAGAAGGAGAAAAAACGAATGAAAGTTTTCGTGTTGGTGGATGAAAAATTGCGACAAAGCGACAAAAGTTGTTGTTATTGGGAGGATAATACGAAAGGAATGATGGATGAAAAAAAATTTCAGAGATTTCTATAGAAGCCATACATCTACATATTATGGTCTGAGAAACGAAACTCTCGAGTTCTAGGGCTCAGGGATTTGGCAGATCTGCCCTGGCAAATAATGAGCAGCTAGTGGGCAAATTGCCCCGTAAAATTGCAAACACTCAATTCGGGGAAAATTGCTCCAAATTGGAGAAAATTGTCACGGGATTTTGCAGATCTACGCAGGGCAGCTTATGAGCAGCAGATAGCAATTTAGGGAGCAAAGTTGGCACCTAATAAGCGATCGGCAAAACACAGGGAATTTGGGCAGTTAATAGCTGGCAACTAGGCCGCTAATTGCCGAGCAAATTGAAAAAAAAATATGCTGGAAATTGTCAGATCTACCCAGGACAGCTATTGGGCAGCTGCTGGACATTGTATGGGCAGTTAGTGAGTAATCTGCTTCCCCCTCCCTCCCTAATTGGTAGGTGTCCAATTTGAGCCAAAGTGCCCCGTGAAATTGCAAATTCCCAATTGGGGGCAAAGTGCCTTGAAATGGAACAAATTACCAAGTAGTTCGGCAGATTTGCCCGGGCAACTATTGGGCAATTTCCCGGAGAATTCCTGATAAGTTCAGGACGCGCAAAAGCGGAATTTAGCCCCCAAAAACCAATGGATTTGGCATACGCCTCAAATTCGACGGCTAATAGCCAAAATTCCATCCTTTGTCAGCATATTTCAAAAATTCAAAAAAAAAATTGTCATGGTCAAGTACGAAATTTAACAATAGAGAAAATCATTAAGCACTTCCAAATAGATTATTAGCCCGCTAAAAAAGTTCGAACTTTGAGAAAAAGGCAAGTAAAGGCAAGACAAGGCTAATCTACCTAAAAAGCAAAAGACTCAAAAGTGGGTTTTTTCTTCATTTTTCGTTGCCTTTTGAAACTTAAAATTCGCCAACATAAGCCAGTGCAAAAAGAGGCAACAAGAGCAGAGATCAATCTTGAATCGACCCCAAGAAAAATATAGTTATGGGAGAACTAGTAGAAATATTAGAAGCACGTACATATAGGCATACTTCACGATGTGTCGTCCAAGAGGGTGTCAAATTGAGAGAAAGAGAGCGCGAGAGTGGAGGTGGAGGACATATCAAATATTTGCCTTAAACGGGGAATGAAAAGGACCATGAAGCCTTTGAAAGGTCAAAGAGTTCGGGGAAAGAAAAGAAAAGCAAACAGTATTGTAATGGGAGAAGAGGATCAATGAATTGCATTGTTCAAAACTATCGGAAGCTAAGCTTTGAAAGTTTAAAGTTGAAATCGAACTCGACCCAAGTATGGATGAGTCTGTCTGACGCAAATATTTACTTAATTGGCCTCTCGCTCTCAAATTTCGATTCTTCAAGATGGTGATCGATTTAACGCTTCACTTGACGAAAAAGAGAGCGAGGACCAGTTAATCCGATATCTTCTTCATATTCTTCTTCATCTGACCACCATAAGAAAGAAGAAACTTCTTCTTTTTCTTTTCATTTTCTATTCCAATACGTTTTATGATTTGGAAATTGGAGAAGGAGGTGGCCGCGTCGCTCTTTTTTTTTGTCCGCACGGGGGAGCGCGTAATGAAGCTGTGTCTCTGCTTATCAGGGATGTAATTTCACGGTTACGGATTTCACGGATTTCACGGTTTTCACGGCATTTTTTGAAAAAAATTATTTCACGGCTGACCGTGAAAAAATATTCCGTGAAATCCGTGAAATTTTCGTGATTGAGTTAAATATTTTTAAGGCTAGTTCGCTGACTGCTGTATCATCCCTTTAGTGTTTTTACTGTCAGAAAACGACAAAGTTTCGAAACAAAATGCTCATTGTGCATGCAACATCCAGAACTGACAGAAAAATTCGAATCTTGTTGACTTTATTTCGTGAAATTGTATTCTCACGTGCACCACGAGTAGCAGGTTAAAACACGGAGTGAGTCCCACAAATTCAAAAATATAATTAAGGTTTCAACATTATTATTTTAAACTTTTAAATTCAAGACTACATTGCACTAGTTGAACACTTATTCGTATGACTCCATTTATAGGTACTGTAGGCCATCAAAGCAAGGACCAGTTAAAAATTGATGGACTTTAGACAGAGAAACATAGCATTTTACTTACTTCTAATTTCAACAATTCACAGTGTTTTTGAAAGCAGTTGTACATGAAAGGAGATACTAGCTTTTAGAACTGGGCGGTTCAGAACTCAATTTTCCTGAGAGTGTTATTTTTTCCTTTGTAAACATTGTCTATCTAATCATATTTAAAATGATCGAAAATACAGGAATATAAAAACAGACTCAAGAAAATTGAGTCTAAACCGCACAGTTCTTTTTTGTAGCAGTTCGCAACCACACAAATCTAAAAACGGAGAGTGATCAACTATTAAAATGAAATTCAGGTAAAAAAGTACAACACAAGTATTTTGAAAACGATAGTACACTTCTAAACCTTTGTTAGTACACTTCTAAACTCTGAGTTTGTCATGTTTAACCAAAAACAACAAAACACAGTTGTTTCGTTGAGTTCTGTATTTCAATTTTTAATGATGCAACTCTATTGAAGACAATACTTTGATCAATTTTTGAAATTTTGTTTTTTCACGGATTTCACGGTTTTCACGGTTTTTCACGGTTCTTCGAAACCGTGAATTCACGTTTTCACGGATCCGTGAAAAAAATAATTTCACGCACATCCCTGCTGCTTATGCACTCGTTTATAGTCGGCGAATACACCATCAACCTCGCTCTACTGCAAAATGCTTGTAAAACCGTGAGACGCTTGCATATTAACTCGAATTCTAGTTGTATTCCTTTTTTCAACGGAGAATGACGTATCCGCAACGATTTGCAGTTAAAATTTGATTTTTCGCTTAAAAAAAGGCGCACTACATTGTTGAAAATTGAAAAGTGCCGTAGAGCGAGGCTGATGATGCATTCGCCGACTATAGCTAAACTGGACAGTACGACGCTGTGGAGACGCAGAGAATGTGATAGGGCGCGTTTGCCTTTACGTAGCGTCTAGCACGCCGTGAAAAAAGCGGTTGAGATTTTTTTGAACACAAAATCAAATGAATTTTGTCTGTGTGTAGTCGTAAAGGGTGTGGACAGCTGAATGGCATCGCATCAATTGGAGACACTTTGATATGGATCATCGGTTTGTAAATAAAATTTGGCAAGAAAATGCATATGTCATTGCGTTTGGGGCACGAAACACATGCCACGTCATAAGCGGTTTATATTGGGAGAAATGTCGTGTGTTTTTTTTTTTGGCAATCAGAAAAATACAATATTTTCAAAACGGGCTGATTGATATGGAGTGTTTCAGATGAAATACGTTTCTTTGAAAGAAAATTTCCGCAGGCTGATTCTCGCATCTCTGCGCCTCCATTTTTGCACGCTTTCAGCTAAACCTGGCAGAAAGCCGCTGTGGAGACGCAGAGATAGCGATAGGGCGCGTTTGCCATTACGCAGGGTCTAGAACGCCGTGGGGATAGGCAATTTTTAGGGAAAATACGGGAGAAATTTCCTGTGTAATTGAGCGCTAGTGCATTATGCTGCTACTCACTTACTTAGCCGACACGAGGTTTGAACGCGGTCCCCTGGCTTAACTGGACTCAGAATTTTTCTAATTAAACTAGTGTTCTAGCGGGGTGTGGAAGAGCTTATTTGACTTCAAATCTTGTCACAGGTTTAATAAACAACAATGTTTTTTAATTACCCTGGAAATTTACTGTACTCACTTATCGCAAAAATACTTAATTTCCTAGAGAAATTTCACGTTCGCGACGAGAGAGTGCAGAGAGGGTGCCAGACTTCGTGCCCGATGTTTTGCTCACATGTGCGCTTTTTTCTCTGAATCTCACAAAAATGCACGGGTAGTTGGAGCGCGTTTGCAGCGCTTTGTACCGAGCTGTATTCTCAGTACGCAGCGCTGCAAATTCGCTACATTCGCAGTGTACGCGGCGGCCACGTTAGTGACGAGAGATAGCAGAAAATTGAGAGAGCGTGGCCGATGTTTCTCTCGCTTTTTTCTCTGTATCCCACTTCAAACACTGGGGCATGAGGAGGGAGTGAGTAAACGCGCCCGAACGCACACACGAAACACATCCAAATGAGACCCAAAAATAAAAAAGCGCGCGAAAAATTTTGGATAGGATTCCGTAATTTTCACGATTTCTGTTCATTTCTCTCTCCGATAATGCGAAATTTCTCGCGCTGCTTTTTTGTTTTTTGGGCCTCATTTGGATGCGTGGCGCGTGTGCGTTCGGGCGCGTTTACTCACTCCATCCTCATGCCCTATGTCGAATGCATGCGTTGTTCACTTTCCGATTGGAGCGAATTTGCAGCGCTTTATACAGAGTATATAATAAACTGCTCAATTTCAGAAATGTATTCCAATTTTGCCTAATTAAATCTATCAAATTGTTTTTTGGATTTCCGAAAGCAAAAAATCAGGAAACAGAGAAAATAATAAATATTTTATGATCATTTTTGCACTCACTCCTCCCACTCCCACATAAATCTTTTTCCACAGCTCAGATTAAGATCTCTGAAAATTTCCAAGATAACGGTTTAAAAAAAGGGGAGAAGATAAACATGAATTTTTCAGATAGATTTTTGATGTTTTAGAAAAAAAAATCTTCGGGAAAATATATTTCCCACGCCCAGATCTCAATTTAATGCAGTTCATGCATGTACATACATCTGGTTAAAAAAAGAAAGAAAAGAGATCTAGATTTCAAATACATGCATTTACCTGTTTGTTAAGAATAAAAATAATAGATTTAGGAGTGGGAGGGAGTCGTACATGTTTCATTTGTGTGGTTCGTCCATATCTACAGGTGTGGTGGCCTCAACATGGATCGGTTCCATACGGTAATTATCGTCGTCGTGGACCGCCGCGAGTCGACAAACGACGACGATGACGACGTCAGAAAATGGGCAAAATGTGTTTGACAGAGGTGCGATTAGTCATTGATGGGGAGGACAACACAAAGACGCATTCATCACTCAAAGTAAAGAGGAAAAGCACGAGAAAAGCAGGAGAGGTCGTGATATTTTCATAAGTTTGGAAGGAAACGAGATGCACGCACTTTTAGATGTAATGTCAACTTCGTAGCGACTCACCTGCTTTTTCAGAATACTCAATATTATAGACGGCATATCGGGCAAAATTTGCACACGCATTTTCATTTTGGAAGCAGAATTGAAATTTTGAAACCGCTGGCCGGCAGGCAGGCAGGTGAAGAATTAGAGTTTCGAAATGAATGAAATCCGAGTCTTTTCGGTTTCCGAAACAGCAAAAACGTAAACAATGAAAATTGAATGCGTGCAGATGATTGCAGCGGGTTATAATTGAATCTATGTGTCCTCATGTACCACTTTTCGCGCGCCGCGCCGCGCTGTGCTGCGCAATTCAATTCATTGAATTGAAGACAAAAAACAGACACGGCACTAGGAAAAAAGTGAGCAACCAATCATTCATTTTGAACGGGAGAATGAGGATTGAATTAAAGTGGAACAAAATGAAAAGACTGACCCGACGAGGAAGAGTGTTGCACCCACGTGCCGATTGCGTTGACAGCATCGGTTGACTTGTTGAGCTCTGAAACAAATTGGAATTGGAATTGGAATCGAAATTGATTTTAAAAAGAGAATAGGGTTCCAAAACATTTTGTTGTGTTGTAAGGTTTTTTATTCCTTAATTTTTATGCATTAAATTCAACTTTAAGTTTGTTCACGAGCAAAATTCATTTTTCACCAAAGTGTTTTTTTCTTTTTTAGCTCAAAAATATGAGCCAAAAGAAAAAACTGCTTTGAGCACCTTTTAACTAGATTTTCTTAGAAAACGCGTCTTAAAAGCTGCTTGGCTCTTTCTCTTTACACTTATTATGGAAGTAAACAAATTAAGGAATTTGCAATTTCAAGGCACAGTTTTTTTCGCAACGCCGCACGTGTTTGCTCGTTTCTTTTATTTTCTTTGAACTTCAAACAAAAACGAACTCATAAATAAAACATTTCTCTCCCAAAAAAAGTGCGAAAAATGTAGAAAAATAGAGAATATGGCTGAATACTCTATTCAGGTAACTTTTCTGCTGCATTTTTTTAGGTGGGGTTTAAAAAAATGCGTGCGGTAGAATTACAAGACACGAAGGTGACCAAACTGCTTAACCTAGAAGTTACAGAGATACCACTAGTAAAATGCACATTTTATGTTCACGATCAAAATTCAGTTACGGCGCTCCGCAGGTCTCCCAGGTCTCGCAGCACCTTGCAGTGTTTTTTAACTGTGAGGCCTGTGGAACATCGGAGCGTCAGAACCGAATTTCTTCGAGAACACGTGATAAACACATCTGCATTTTCTGTAAGCCCTCACCCCTTGCTCAGCTTAAAACTAGAAAAAAGGTGATACAGTAACCTCGTTTTCAATTTTTTTTTACCAGTTTTTATTCGGGCAGTTCAGATTCTAGGCAGGGCCCCAAAAACTAAGCTTCGATAATATTTTAATTTCAATCAATGTCTCCTCGTTTAAAAAGATTTCAAAAATAAAAGAAAACGGCGAGAAACTAGGTAAAACTAAGAAACGCGGAGGGGGATCATCGGAGTGTCGTAACTGGATTTTGCCCGTGAGCACATAATAAACTATAGGCCTAAGTTGCACAATTCACGCATTTTTCCTGATAAGATAAGATAAAAAATGATCTTCACCACTATTGCGTAATTTTCTTTTTCAAATAAAACACAATAATGTGATGGTTGATTGATTAAAAGTGGATCAGATCGGAAAACATGTGTCAATGTGGAACAGGGATGGACATTATATCGAAAAAAAAAGAATACGATAACGATAAAACACTTCGTGATGTATGTAAATAAATATGTATTTATTTTGAACCCTAATAATCAAAAATAAATGATAAAAGGAAAAGAAAGGGCTCTTTAGAAACATTGCGGTGCTAGGTAGGAGCCACCCCGATTATAGCACGGTTCAGTGGCTCGAAGAGAAAGAAACAAGAAAGAATACACCTTTTTTCGCTTCCTTGTTTCTTTAAGAAAAGAACTACAGCTCAAGAAGAGCTAAGAAAACGCAGAATGAACAAGAACAAGAACAAGAAACATGTGTCTGGAGATTAGGTGGAATTTTCGGATGAAACAGAGGGCAACCGCAATCAAAATTTATAGTGGATGAAGCACGAAGGATCTCTTCTCCTTCTTTTCTTCCACATTTTTTCATCTCTCATTCTTCCATTCTTCTACCATTCGGTTCGTCGATGATCTCGAGATTCTCGAGAACAAAAAATAAGGAAAAATAACAAGAAGAAGACGATGAAAAAAGAAGAGATATATGTGAGACGGTTTTACAAAACACGGGCAGGTGGTAGTAGTTGCCACGTCACCTCACAATTCTTACACTTTACACTTCTTCATTTTCTATTCTTTTCCGTCTGTCACCACCTAATGTGATTTCCTCATCTGAAGGCGAAACGTTAGTGGTCATGGAAGATGAAGAGAAGCAGACATGGAAAAACACTGCTTTCTATATAATCAAAATGGTGTTACAGTTTCGTGTCATTGTCAATTATAATTTATTGGGTTTGTGGTGATGGTTGTGGTGGTTTGGGTGGTTTGAGTGGAACAAGAAACTTTATTTGGTCGTATACACACGTATGTGAATGATAAGACACATTGTTAAGATGAAACTAAGTCAGATACAGTACCAGATTTTTCAGGATAACTAGAAGAGTCTTGGCGGAATTCTTCGGTGCTTTTAGTAAGCTTCAAACTTGACCGATTTTCACCAAACTTCGTTTTTTTTTGTTGCTAAGTTTGGCGCAAATCGGTTCAGCATAAGCTGAGAAAAAGCCGGTGACACGAAATCTCACACACATGCTGACAAACATCAATTCCTAATAATAGTAAAGCAGAATACTCTACTCCTTTCAAAAAACCAAAAATTAACCGAATTTTAAAGGCCTCATCGAAAACCGTTTGATATGTACATACAATGTGCTCGAAATGCACAAATCAGATGCGTTTGAGCACAAATTCGCCAAAAGGATGTACGAATAATTCAGATCAAAAATTGGGAGATTTTGAAACTGTACGGTTTAGAACGTTATCTTGTTCATGTCTCCCCAATCATTTCAAATATGATTAGAAGGACATTAAAACATTATTAGAAATGCAAGAAATAAATAACGGGCTCATGAAAATTGATTTCTAAACCACACAGTTCTTTTTGTAGTAGTTCTAAAAGCGAGTACCCCTTTGTGAGCTAGCAAGGAAAAGTGAAAAAGCTGAATAGTATCTTAAAGGGGGTGCCAACTTTCTGGGGAAAGTGGCTTAAAATATACTTTTGAGTGGGGGATTTAGGAATATCACATTGAAATCGCACGAAAAAATTTTTCTGATTTTTCATGATTTTTACAAAAAAAAATAGAAGACCACGAGGAGTACACGAAAATCGTGGCCGGGGACTAGTAAACCCGCGCCCGCGGCTTCTAGAAAGATCCATTTTCACCAGAAATATTAATTTTTCGTGCAATTTTCCTCGTTTTTATTATCGATTTTCGATAAAACATGCTCTAATCGCTTATTGAAATTTTTGATAATCACGAAAACACATTTTAGTCATAAACCAGAAGGTTGTTGACGGCTATCGCCGTCAAAAACCTTCTGGGTAAGCTTGGGAATGCCCGAGTCCCCCTGATTTTTTAAAGAGTTTTAATGTATGCCAAAAGAAACATTGAGTAAGTACCCAAAATTGAATCAATTAAAATTTCAAAATTTTTCTGTGTGTCTGTCAATCCGTTTTTGTATATTGCCTGCAAAAAGAAATATGTCACAAACCTATTCAGTGCAGCAAAAAAAAAACAGTTTTTGGTGTTTTCAACCCGATGCATTGCGCAAGAAAATTTTAAATAAGAACTACCATACTCAGATGTTTTCAAAGTGAACACAATTCTTCAGGCCGAGTCCTGGCATTTAAATATTGTAATTCGTCTTTCAATACTATAATGGATTCGAGGAGGAGTGACACACGAATTCACGTTTTTATTCGAAAAAAAAGAAGTAAGCAACGAGATTTTTTGTCTCCCAATTTCACGTGAAATTTCACTCCGTCACGAATCCATTATAAAAACTCATAAAGCAAAGTCGTCTTTACTCTTTAAGTTATCTGGAATCGTTATTTCTCCCATTATTTATTTTCCTCTGAACCCGATCTCAAGTTAAAAGTTCACTTCTTCATTAAACTTGTTCTGGTTTAAACAAAATTTTTTGGGTTGAATAGAGAGTTTCGAAATGATTACCAACTGTTTGGATTTTTATTAAAACAACAGATATATTGGCTAAAATTTGTTCATTACCGCTCAGAAACTAAAACAAATAGTATGGATGAACATAAAAAATACACTTCAAACGACAAATCAAAAAAATAAATATTCAAAAAGTAGCCCAAAAATAAGAAGAAACGTACTTGAATCTAACTTTGTCGGATAAATCGACACTAACTAATAAAAACTCCCAAACAAAAAAAGAAAAAAACACAGTAAAACTCGAACTCCCGACCTCCCGCACGCCAGCCTAGACTATAAACCACTTGAACATCGCGCCGGCCGAAAACCTCGGCAGTGTGTGATGTCACATTTCAAACGAACCCAGAGTTTTCCAGCGGATTTCATTTCGACTGTAGAAATGCAAAACGCGCAGAAGAAAAAAAAATGTTGACGGGCCTAACAGTAAAGTACCCTTTAAATTAACGATATCAAAATTTGAAAAAGACGGGCATCATCGCGGGACTCAGGAGACTCAGATTTCCAAGTTTAGGCCCCTACGGACTTCTGGGGACTGCGCGAGCAGTGCGAACATACCGATGCACAGACAGACTTACACACAGAAAAATTTTATTAGTAACAAGCCTGCTGCGCAGTCCTGCGCGGCTGCTGACGCAGCCTAATGGCGACTTCGTCGCCACATTCTTTTTTTTTACGTTCCACTCTTCCTCATTCATTTATACGCACTCTGTTTTGGGAAGATTTCTGTCCTCTATGGCTCAGTCGGTAGTGCGCTTGAATACAAATCGCAATGTCACGGGTTCGTGTTTTGTCCACACTGCATTTTCTTGCAAAAAGGCAAGTGCGGACGCGCACAGACATCCCGATCTGGGTTTTTATATATAAGAAAGATAGTAAAGATATCGAAAATTCGATATTCGCCTTTCGTTCGATTCATGCTATTTTAAAACACGAAATGATGTTTTTACATTATTTCCCCAAGATTAATGCAAAAAAATGCGAGAAAGACGGGAGAAAAATGTTGAAAAAGAAAATGACGTTTGAATTTCGCGCCAAGTAGTGTACTCCCCGTGGTCTTCTATTTTTTTTTGTAAAATTCGCCAAAAATCAGACAAATTTTTCTTTTCTTTTTCAATGTGATATTCGTAAATCCCCCACTCAAGAGTATATTTTAAGCAACTTTCCCCAGAAAGTTGGCACCCCCTTTAAACGATATGGGCAGTTAATTTCTTAGCCCTAATGGACCTATTCAAAGTACTGTAGAAATACGGAAAAAATGACAAAAAACTGGGAGAAAACTCGGAAAATGCTCCGATTGGTCCGAAATTTTGGGAGAAACTGTCAAAAATGCTTCCGGGCTTGCTCAGAAAATTTTGGGCCGAAATATCGATTTTAAAAAACTATTGATTTTTTTTCTGAAAATTTTTAAAATCGATATTTCGGTTCAAAATTTTCTGAGAAAGTCCGGAAGCATTTTGGACAATTTCTCCCAAAATTTCGGACCAATCGGAGCATGTTTCCAGTTTTCTCCCAGTTTTTTGTCATTTTTTTTCCGTTTTTCTACAGTACTTTGAATAGGTCCATAATATTCCTACCAAAAAAATGTGGACTTTGAGCTTAACCTAAATTTATCCTTTCATTACTCAGCAAAGTTTCCATTTCTGAATACACATGTCCTTCCTTCCTCCTCTCTCTCTCTTTCTTTTTCTTTCTTCCAGATGTTTATTTCACCTGTGCCCTTTTCTTTGCGTCATTTTACCCACCGGCATCAGTGATTTCCGATTATTATTCTCCATTCCAACACCGTCCAACAATTCCACGTCTTCTGCTCCTCCTCTGACCCTAATCGTTTTATTCATCGGATTCGAACTTCTTGCTCGTTTTCGTCGCATCGGAGACCACGGCTGGAATAAAATTATGGTATGAATAAGTTTATAGCATCGGTTGTACATAGTTTTGCGGAGAAAAAGAAAACAAAAGCTTGAACTTTTTTCCTTGTTTGTTTCTCGCTTCTGGTGGGTGGCGATAATGTATGCGCGGGAGGAAGGGAATAGGAACGGAAAGAACAAAACGGGGAATGATTATCATATCGGAAAAAGCAGGAACACTGAGTGTTTTGCTTCATTTTTCACATACTGGCTATTGATTTGCAGAAACAAGAGAATGGGATTGTTGGTAAGTGATAAATGATACTGACACGTGGAATTTATTTGTACTTTACTATTAGTGATCTTCAATTTTTTTCAAGACCTTCCAGCCCTGAAAATTTTTCTTCTCTAATTACTATAGCTTTTTTGCGCCACCTTCTTGTTGCAGCTCATTCATTCATTCATCAATTAAGAGGTCAATTGAGGCAGAGAGATGAGCAACACAAGTTGCTCATATTGCTCTTCAACATTGCACATTTTTTACTGTGTATTCCTTGTTCCTTTGGCGAATATGAGAACTTTGACTTTTAGCCTGTCTTGGAGAATTTTTATCTTCGTTAATAAATTCTTCTCCTACTACTGAATAGTGAAAAATTATGCTCTATTGCTCAATTTTGGACTCAACGACACCTGTGCAGAATTATTTTTTTAAATAAATCGCTGACTTTTTATTGCAACTTTTGGCCCTCATATTTTTGAAGTGGTGACCAAAGTTTCCCGCTGGCGACAGCCTTTTTTCCAATGCTCTTTTCACACTAAAACCCAACGCGCTGCGGTTTAATCGCGTGCCAACGTTGTCTCTCGTCTGCGTCCCGTCTCGTCGCTTACACATTTCGAAATATACTCAGTATAAAACGCTGAAAACTCGCTCCAATCGAACAATGAATTTCGCATGCATTTGGAGTGAGGTTTAGAGAAACCAGAGCAAAACATCGGCCACAGTCTCTCACTTTTCTGCACTCTCTCTTCGCCAACGTGGCCGCGTCCTCCGCTCTGCAAAGGGAGCGAGTTTGCAGCGCTCCGTACTGAGAATACGTGAATTTGCCTAAAATGACACACTGTCAAGATTTTTTCCGCCGAGTTCAACGGAGCGCACTTTCGCGCGCGAGGACAATCCTGATTTTCCCATTTCTCAGTCATCTTTTTTAAAACAATCGCGTTTGCCACGAAAATTGAAAATGATTATTGAGATTCATAAACAATAATTAATACATAAATAGAGAGGAAAACAATTTGTTTTTCCTTCTTATTTTTTTAAATGTCCGTACTTTACTTGTTACTCTGTTATGTTTTTAGGCTATTCCTGGCAAGGCGTAAATAAGGAAGAAAAACGGAAAAAATAGTTTTTGTGTTCCATCGGATTTCTACGTCATAACTTGGCCCCGTATGGTGTGCTGAGGACAACGTTTTTAACAATAAAATTCAAATGCAAACATTTAAGTGGTTTCGTACCACGAAAATAAAAAATTGGTTAAATTGCACAAAAACGGCATTATTTGGTACTTCACGACGTGCTCTGGACTATTTACGTTTTAGAACATTTGTTTGAAGGCAAATTTTCGCGCGCCATATCTCGTGTCTCTGTGTTTTCTCCATTTTTCCACGCGTTTATTTTTTCTCGGTATAAAACGCTGAAAACTCGCCCCAATCGAACAAAAAATTTTGCATGCATTTGGAGTGAGGTTCAGAGAAATCAGGGCAAAACATCGGCCACGGCTCTCAATTTTCCGCACTCTCTCGTCGCCAACGTGGCCGCGTCCACCACTTTGCAGCGCTCCGTACTGAGAATAGCTAAAATTAATGAAACGCAGACATGCGATAGGGCGCGTTTGCCTTTACGTAGGGTCTAACACGCCCACTAAGCGGAAGTGAGAAATCGCACCCGGGCGCACTACCACGACGCGTCTGAAGGCGGAAAAATTAAAAAAAGGCGAGCGAACAATTTTGAATCGTAATTTACACGATTTTGGTTGGAAAATCACGATTGGATCGTCAGAAAATTTTCGTCGCATGCACGCCGTGCTCCGTCCTAATAATTCGCGAGATACGTAGAATGTACTGGGACGTGTTCGCATTATTATTCGTCATACTCTTAGAAGTCGACCAATGATTGTTTTAAATATTTAACTCATTTGAATTATGTAGTTTTTTCTAAGAATTACAAAAAAAAGTGCGCATCGTTAAACGTGAATCTGATTATAAAATTTATTGAAACCGCCTAGGAAAAAAAAGAGAACATCCAGCAAACCACTTCAAAAAATGCAAAGAAAATGCCATTTAGTTCATTTTTCTGGGAAGTACTTTTAGCAAATCCGAACACATGGAATTGGAATTTCCATAGAAACATTCGAATCGATCCTTTTTGTCCAATTTTATGCTTTTTTTACGCGCTTCTCCTCTCTTTTCTCTTCGCGCCGTTGGATACCGCTTAGTACCACTGACGTGGCAAAAAGTATTTCATGCATTGTTATTTTTCGCTCTATCTCTCTCTTTCTTTCTCTAGAGGCAATTAAGTGAGTGACCCGGTATGTGCAAGCAAAACGCATTTCTTGCACCTCCTTGCATCCGGAATTCAGTTGAGTTATCCATTTTCCTACTTTATGGTTATTATGGTTATTATTCATTCATTCATTCCCCGAGTTCTCTCCTATCAATTCACAGTTCCCAGTGGGATCAATTAGACAGAATATTAGTGGTTCAAGTCATACACAATTTTAAGAGATCTCAATAACAAAAAACATTCCGTTTTTAGAGGTAAAAGCTATAAAACACGTGTGTTTTGACGCATGCCTGCTCAATGAAAGTTTTGCCCTTTTTTTAGTGTTTTTTGCAAGCACGTTTCCGGTCTTTTCATAATATTTGTCTGCGTGACAATTGAACGGAGGACAAGTTTTCGAAAAAAAAGCTTTGTTGGCTAGGTGGCAGTTACAGTATTCTCAAGCATCGCTATTATTTTTCTCTGCCCTGATGAGTTGATTGTTACTCGTTAATTTACTATTGCGGCTAGCTGTAAACCTTCCAGTTCCGCCCGTGCTGCATAGGCTGCGGAATTTTAATATTTTTCGTCAAATGGTAACTAGTAATCACTGTTAGATTCGTGCCGCAGACTTGCAAGTTTTTCCCTGTTCCGCCGGTTTTGCGTTCCCGGTTTCGCGTTTTTCGCCCGTTTTGTCACGCGATCGTCGTTTCATTTAAATTGGCCCTCGGTGCTTGCGTACTGGCGTTGCGTAATAATTTACGAAGCTCCGCCCACAGCCATGTCTTTTTTACGCATGATTTTCAGGATAATCGGGGCTTCGTAGCTCAATTTTGCTCGTGAACATATACAGGGTGGCCGATAAGTATAGGACGCTCGCTTTCAGCGTTCCCTGGCACGGTGCCAAGGGATATTTTCGAAAAATTCATCGGCATCTTAGGCAGTTCGCAAAAATTACAGTCTTTTTCATAATTGCATGTTTAACAGTCAGCGCATTTACAAAAGCACGCCTCTATTTACTGTGGATTCTTGACGTAGCGAAACAGCGTGTCAAGTTATGCGTCAGCAATCGCCGAATCTCGGCACGATTCAGCTCTTGCGAGAGAGGAAACGATTTCTTGCATTTTTTTTTTCATTTTGCTGCGCAAAACTTGCACCAACGAGTCGCTACGTCACAAACCCATAATACTAATCAGACTCTATTCCGTTTGACTTTGATCTCTACTTTGGCTTTGTCTACTAATCATAAAGCCAAAAAAAAAAGACAGAAACGGATTGTGGGTGTATATATTTGTGCACATGCCCATCGTGCTGCAAAAGGTGAAAAGGATTCCATTTTTAACGACATTTGCTCTCTCTTTTTTGGTTGATTTGTTGTCTGCGCGAATGTTCTTTGGCACGGCACCCCAGCCTTCCAAAATTGTTTCTACCTGACGCATTTTTAAAACCCTAAGGCTCGGTCTTTTTTTGACAAAAAAGCCTCGTTTTTGGATTAAAATGATGGTGTCCTCCTGAATAATCAGATAATGATTCGAATTTCTCAAAAAAGTAATTTTCGAGTGAAAAAATAATTTCATTATCCGACGAACACCATCGGACGACGGGGGAGGCGTGTTTGGGAGCGGAATGCGGTAGAGTATTGAGTCAATGCTTGTGCGGAAACGGTCAGTCGGAAAAGTCGGAAACGGAATTTTGTTTCCGAAAAGTTATTCGGAAAAATTCCTTTTCGACTTTCGTTTCCGAAAAAAAGTTCGGGAATTCGGAAAAATTCGGAAATACCAAAGATTCATTTTTTTTTGCTTTAGTTTAATCATTTTATCATGAAACTAAAACATTAGCAGCTAAAACACAAAACTAGTATTACTGTTTTATAAAAGTTGTCACCACGTGAATATTAAACATAGTTTCCGCCATTTTCCCAAACTTCAGCCTTTTAAATTTTTAGGTGCCAGCAATGTGTGCTCCCGGGAAACACAATCCCGGGAAATGGTAGGATTCCCGGGAAATTCCCGGGAAAAAATTCCTATTGCTACTTGTAGGAGGACTCATGCGTCCACTCCCGGGAATTCCCGGGAATTCCCGGGATTGCTTTTGAATTCCCGGGAATTTTATAGCATTTCCCGGGAGTGGGTTCGGGACTCCCGGGAATTTTTCGGGAATTCCCGGGAGTGGGTTCGGGACTCCCGGGAATTTTTCGGTAATTCCCGGGAGTCATTTTCGGGACTCCCGGGAATTTCCCGGGAGTGTTTCCCGGGAGTGAGTCGCGCAGAGTCTTAGGAGATTCCCGGGAATTTTCCCGGGATTCCCGGGAATTCGTAAATAAATTTTTTCATTAAAAATAAAGAGTTTCTGTCATTGAAATCTAGTTTTTGTTGGTTTAATTGATACAAATAGTGTGGATAAAAGAGTAGGCTGTTTGTCTGTTTCCGGATTTCTCATCAATAGGGAATAGTGTGGATTTTCGAAGCAGTTTCGATAAATTCTTACTATTAGATAAATTTTTCGATAAAATTATCGAGGAATTATCGAAAAAAATTTCGATGATATAAGAAGAACATTTGAGATGTCGGCTATAGAAATGTTCCTCATGACTTGACAGCTACCTGCCAGCTATTTGGCTTCTATTTGGCGGCTGTTTGGCTGCTATTTGGCTGCTGTTTGGATGCTAATTGTCTGCTAATTGGCGGCTATTCGGCTGCTGTCTGGCAGCTATTCAGCGGCTATTTAGCAGCAATCTGGCAGCTATTTGGCGGCAATCTGGCAGCTATTTGGAGGCTATCTGGCGGCTATCTGGTGGCTATATGGAGGCTATTCGGCACTAGATGAACCGGAACAGAACTGCCCGGAATAGAACTGCCCGAAATAGAACTGTGCGGAATAGGACTGTGCGGAATAGAACTGTCCGGAATAGAACTGTCCGGAATAGAACTGTCCGGAATAGAACTGTCCGGAATATAACTGTCCGGAATAGAACTGCCCGAAATAGAACTGCCCGAAATAGAACTGTGCGGAATAGGACTGTGCGGAATAGAACTGTCCGGAATAGAACTGTCCGGAATAGAACTGTCCGGAATAGAACTGTCCGGAATATAACTGTCCGGAATAGAACTGCCCGAAATAGAACTGCCCGAAATAGAACTGTGCGGAATAGAACTGTCCGGAATAGAACTGTCCGGAATAGAACTGTCCGGAATAGAACTGTCCGGAATAGAACTGTCCGGAATAGAACTGCCCGAAATAGAACTGCGCGGAATAGAACTGTCCGGAATAGAACTGTCCGGAATAGAACTGCCCGAAATAGAACTGCGCGGAATAGAACTGGCCGGAATAGAACTGTCCGGAATAGAACTGTCCGGAATAGAACTGCCCGAAATAGAACTGCGCGGAATAGAACTGTCCGGAATAGAACTGTCCGGAATAGAACTGCCCGAAATAGAACTGCGCGGAATAGAACTGGCCGGAATAGAACTGTCCGGAATAGAACTGTCCGGAATAGAACTGCCCGAAATAGAACTGTGCGGAATAGAACTGTCCGGAATAGAACTGTCCGGAATAGAACTGTCCGGAATAGAACTGTCCGGAATAGAACTGTCCGGAATAGAACTGCCCGGAATAGAACTGCCCGAAATAGGACTGTGCGGAATAGGACTGTGCGGAATAGAACTGTCCGGAATAGAACTGCCCGAAATAGAACTGCGCGGAATAGAACTGTCCGGAATAGAACTGTCCGGAATAGAACTGCCCGAAATAGAACTGCGCGGAATAGAACTGGCCGGAATAGAACTGTCCGGAATAGAACTGTCCGGAATAGAACTGCCCGAAATAGAACTGCGCGGAATAGAACTGTCCGGAATAGAACTGTCCGGAATAGAACTGCCCGAAATAGAACTGCGCGGAATAGAACTGGCCGGAATAGAACTGTCCGGAATAGAACTGTCCGGAATAGAACTGCCCGAAATAGAACTGTGCGGAATAGAACTGTCCGGAATAGAACTGTCCGGAATAGAACTGTCCGGAATAGAACTGTCCGGAATAGAACTGTCCGGAATAGAACTGCCCGGAATAGAACTGCCCGAAATAGGACTGTGCGGAATAGGACTGTGCGGAATAGAACTGTCCGGAATAGAACTGCCCGAAATAGAACTGCCCGAAATAGAACTGTGCGGAATAGAACTGTCCGGAATAGAACTGTCCGGAATAGAACTGTCCGGAATAGAACTGCCCGAAATAGAACTGTGCGGAATAGAACTGTCCGGAATAGAACTGCCCTTAGCAAAATAAAGCATTCCATTTTCGATAATTGTCGATAATTATCGATAATGTCAAAAATTATCGAGGAATTCATCGAAACTATTTTCGATATTTTATTATCGAAAATTATCGAAAAATTTGACGAATTGGTCGATTATCGAAAAACAGTTTTCGACAATCCACACTATAGTTAGGGACCGCAACGAGTTATCCAAAACTCAAAATTTTCGAAAACTTGTTGCTGGAATGTGTTTCTTGGCTCAATATGAGTACGCTGCCAAATTTGTTTCAAAAAATGTTCGGTATTTCTCGAGTTATACCATCCCAAAGTATCTCAGTTTCCTCCCCAGATTTGCATGAGGCGGGCCGTCGAGACGCGAGAAAAGAGACGCCGACGCAACGAGAGTGAGCGAGAGACAACAGGAAATGGAGAGAGGCGAGCGGGACTGTCTCCTCCACCGCTGCTTGCGCGCTCAGCATTTTCAACGGAAAACGGTATTTTTCGCACAGAAATCGGCACGAACAAAAAAGCGGAAACTAGCCACAATATTAATTTTTACATGGTTTTGTAGAAAATTTTACGCTGAATCTGTATATGAAAAATTAGCCGCGTGCTCCATATTTGCGACCTTCAAATCCTCAAAAAACTAAAGTTTTGGGCGAACATGCTTCATTCAAATGTACATAAAATTGCTCAAACTGAGTCAAGTGCTCTAAATTTTTGTATTTGAGCTTTAAGAGGGTTTATCTTTGTATTGCACAAATATAAAACTAGGGTCATCGCTGAAATTTTTCTAGAATTTTTCCTTGAAGTTTGACAGGCTTAAAAAAAAATCGGAAACTAGCAGGACAGAAACTGATTTCAGAAATGAATTCCCCACATCTTAAACTATCGGTATACTCAAAATTAGCCGCGTGCCCCGGTAAAATCGACCACACTGGTCAAAAAAGCGAGCTCCATTTTTGTTTTCTCCTTTTTCTGAGAAAACTATGCATTTTCATGTAAACTTTTTTCTTATCGCGAACCTTCTTTATACCGAATATTTTGTAAAGAGTAATTACTAGATATTTCAAAATAACCAATATTTACCAATCTAATAATACTTTAATGCTCAAAAAATGAAAAAAAAAAGTGAAAAATACAAATTCGCATTGTTTTCTGAATAAAAATTTGATTTTTTTTTTATTTTTCTACTGTTTCCGAAAATTTCCCGGGAGTTCCCGGGAGTCCCGGGATTTCCCGGGAATTCCCGGGAAATTCCCGGGATTTCCCGGGAATTCCCGGGAATCCCGGGACTCCCGGGAATTCCCGGGAATTTTGAAATACCACTGCCGGGAGTCCCGGGATTCCCGGGAATCCGAAAATACTACTCCCGGGATTCCCGGGAATTCCCGGGAATTTGAAGCGACTACTACCAATAATTCCCGGGAATCCCGGGAGTGGCGGTCGGGATTTATTTTCCGGGACTACCCGGTAACTAGTACCGGGAGTCCCGGGATTTCCCGGGAATGCAAAATAAACCAACTAAAGGGTAGGATCCTAGGAATTCCCGGGAAGACTATATTTTCCAAAATTCCCGGGAATCTTCATTTTTTGGTCCCGGGAGCACACATTGGGTGCCAGAATAAAAAAATATATAAAAAACATGCAATTTACGTTAAAATTAGTTTTCATGAATTATCGTTCTATTCCAGCTCCGATTGCAGGAGAGCAAAATTACTGATTTTCAACTTTTGAAGCTTTGAAAAACCAGATTTCAAGTTAAACTAAACATTTATTATTTCTTCATACGATGATAACATACATAATTGCTTCAAGCTATCAAAACAGTTAGGAAAAACCAAAAAATATGCTAACAAAATTCCGAAAAAAGGGAAGAACCCTCGTGACAGGTCTCGAACTTTTCAGCAATGGGCCAGGTTTTAGTCATTTTTGCCTGTTTCCGAATTCCCGAGTTTTTTCGGAAACATTTCCGTCGAGAAAGCTTTTCCGAAACATTTTTCGGAAACGTTTTCGACGGAAATCGTTTCCGAAAAATGTCGGAAATTTCGGAAATCCGGCAATGCCGATTTCCGTTTCCGCACAAGCCTGGTATTGACGCAAGTTTATATGTAAATCTTAGAATCAGAAGACACTCTAAAACGACGTCATGGTCTGATTTCTGACTTTTCGGGACTCGACCGCAATTATCCGATCATTCTTTCACCTCGACGACCCGACACCATTCCGCCACACACACACACACACACATGCTCCCAAGACTTGAAAATTTCGGAAGGCAGGGCAGGGTACAGCTTCCGTTTTATTTTCCTCCTTCATTTATTTCTGCACCAGCTTCTCTTTTGTCTTTTTCCTGACTGTCATGATGTCTTAGAGTTCACACTTCTCGCTATTTATCCTCATACTTTATTTTTTTCTTTTTTTTCGAATTGGCTCAATTCACACACACACAAATAACCTTCCTAGAGGAAAGATCTTTTTTAGGACGGCATGTGAACTTCCTTATTTTTTTTCGAGTTTAAGTCTTCAAAAGTCATCCATTTGTTGAGTGTCTAGACATTTATATTCAAAATTTGAAACTATTTTTATCAGCTTTCTGAAAATGTGAACTTTGGGATTTAAAGTAGTGCAAGAGCATTTTCTGAAAACGTTCGCCAAAAATTGTTTATATTCAACAAATTTGCATTCTGCCAAGAAACTGACTGAACGCCTTGAAACAAAAAGTGTGAGAATCGTAAAATAAAATCGTCATACTTCTCTTCCCTTCTTTTCCGTTCTTCTTCTTTTTTTAAGTGTTTCGTTTCGTTTTTTGTTTTAGTTCTAGTTGTGTCAAATAATCAATAAAACATAGTACATATTACATATTACATACCGTAAACATTTTTACCCCTTCAACTCGAAGTATCACTTTTTTAGCAAACAAAAACAACTCAATAAGTGTACAATAAATAGTGTTGCGATCATTTTCCCCGATTTTTGACAAATTGCCCAGTAGTTGCCCATCAGCTGCCCATCAGCTGCCCATTAAATAGAGGTGTAGTCTCTAGGTAAGATTGCACCTCCATTCAGGGAATTTTTTGGTAAATTTCTCACTAGTTGCCCATCAGCTGCCGATCCGCTGCCCATTAACTGTCCTTTAACTATTGGTGCAGTCTCCAAAAAAAATTGCCCCTTCATTTCGAGGACTTTTGGCGAATTGCCCAATTGCTGCCTATCAGCTGCCCATCAGCTGCTCACTAGCTGCCCACTAGCTGCCTATTAGCTGCCCGTCATCTGCCAATTAGCTGTCTATTAAATATTGCTGCATTCTCCAGACAGAATTGCACATTCATTCAAGAAACTTGTGGGAAATTGCTCACTAGCTGATTATCAACTGTCTCACAGATGCTCAATAGCTGCCCTGCCCAGTAGCTGTTCATTAGCTGCCCATTGAATAGGGGAGGGGTACTGCCTCCAGAGAAAATCGCACCTCCACTCAAGGAATTTTTGGCAAATTGTCCAGTAGCTGCACATTAGTTGCCCACTAGCTGCCCCGGGAAGATCTGTTCTAATAGTGGGGTTATTCACGAAATGGCAAAAAATGGCGGAAAACGGCAAAAAACTGCGCGAAAACTCGGAAAATGCTCCGATTGATCTGAAATGTTGGAAGTTAAAGGAAAAAATTCTCCCGGACATTATCCCAAAATTTCAGACAAAAATATCGATTTTAAGAATTTTCAGACAAAAATCAATGGTATAATGTCCGGGAGAATTTTTTCCTTTAACTTCCAACATTTCAAGTCAATCGGAGCATTTTCCGAGTTTTCGCGCAGTTTTTTGCCGTTTTCCGCTATTTTTTGCCTTTTCGTGAATAACCCCATAGAGTATTTACGGTATGTTTACACAAATTCGGCCACTTCATCGCTAGGAGAATTGGCTAATAATCAGTTGTTTTCTCCTCCGCATTGGTGCAATACCGGGAAACTAAAATTTGATCACTTATTTTTCACCGTTAAGTTTTTTTTCACGGATCGCAACATTTATGCTCTTTGCTCCTCCCCCGTCCCCCACCTCTACTATAATAAGCCTCATCATTAACAATTTTTATTACTCGCTCTGGGAAAATGAGAATAAGTGAGAAACGTTTTTTTTTGCTCGCTCATCTTCCTCGTCGTTTTTTTTCTTTTTTTCAATTCCGTTATAATTTCAATTTGAAGCGACGTACACAAAATAGACTGGTGTGAATGTGGCGACCATTCTTCCAATTTCATACTTTTGAATTTGCTCTTGATTTGGCGCATAATAGGGCATTTTGATTGAAAATGGCTCCTTTCGTTGGGTTCTGCTTTCTGATTTCTCTTTTTGGCGAAATGAAAACAAATCTCTATTCTACTATGTACATTATTTGAATTCAAAGAGTCAACCTCTTATTTTTGTAATCAAAAAATCTTTTGTCCGTGATTTTTGCCTTCTTTCCAGTAGCATTTCGGAAGCTTAATATGTATTTAAAACCTCAGATCAAACGTAAAGGGACAATGATAGCCAATTCCTCGTTCATTCCTATACATATATCGCGTAAAACACTCCAGGAAATTCGCCAAGACTTTGGGCAAACTGTCATTTTACGGGGCGAATTGCCCACTAGCTGTCTATTAGCTGCCCACTGATTGTGGCTGGTATCTTATTTGACTTCTATTTCATTTTTTGATTAAAAACTGCCCATTATCGGCCCATACGGGGTTCTGAGGAATTCCTTTTTTAAATCATGTTTATGCCACTAACGCCCACGCGCTGTGGTTGCGTTGCGTGACAACGCTGTCTCTAAGTCTGCGTCTCATAGCTTAAACGTCGATGAAAGGGCAGTGGCCAGCCCCCCGTGTGCCCACTAGCTTCCCACTAGCTGCCCGTCATCTGCCCATCCGCTGCTCATCCGCTGCCCATTAACTATCCATGGCGCAGTCTCCAGACAGAATTGCACCTCCATTCGACGAATTTTTGGAAAATTGCCTGCTAGCTGCCCATCAGCTGCCGATTAGCTGTCCACTAGCTGTCCACTAGCTGCCCGAAACTCTCTGAGGTATCCATGGATGTCACATGGGTCATCAAAACATTCCTACTTCACCGATTCAGCAAGATTTCAAAAGTAACAAAACTAGAGTTCTTTTGCTCACATCAAACCTTGCTCTTTTCTGATCTCTGCTTCATTTCTCCTTTCTTCCGCTTCTGAATTCATTTGTACAACGTCACGTGTCGTTCGATTAGATCTTCCAGCGTCACTCCTTTTTCCTCAATTTCTGGGCCGGAAACAATAGAATTCAAGTCAAATTCAGAAACAATTAGAATTGAATTGAATCGCAATTCCAATTTAGCCCCCCCCCGCGCCCTCAATCAGATTTCCCGTTGTTTCCCTTCTAAATTTTGAAAAAATGTGAAATAAGATGAAAAAAAAAGTTCGTCATTTCGATCTTCCTACTATCCCATTCGCTTAAATTTTCAATTGCGGGTGGGTAAAAATAGAGGTCACGCGACGACGATGAAGCAAAAAGGAAGAGGAAAAAGAAGAGGACGAAGAGCTCTCGGATTTGTGCTCTCGCAAAATGAATGCTCTTTGAAATCGAAACGAAACGAACTCTTTGAGTTTTAGCGCGGACTCATTACTCGACTCTTCCCTTTCAAACGCTCAAATCTTCAGTCATATTTAGTTTTTGATCTAGATATTTACCATAACCGCTCTAATCTTTGTTCTTTTGGGCCAGAAGAATAAATGAGTTCCCTCCAGCGAATAAATCTCCATCGATAACGAGTTTTCAGAGATATTTAAAATAGTCGTTTCTTCGAACTCAGACACACACACACCCATTCAGTCATTAACTTTCCTATCTCTCATTCATGTTTATTTTTTCCCCTGTCCCTTTCCAAGCCAAACCAAACCAAAGCGCACAACATTTCAGAAGCATCTAACCGCCACCGAGAAACAGGAAAAAAAGGCGAAGAAGGAGGAGAAGAAAAAACAACGGTCGACTGCTGAGAAGACGTACAGTGCGGACGGAATGACGAATACGGGAAGAAGAACGTCTTCTGTTACCGCCCAAATCTCACGGCAGGCAAGGTGAGGTTTAGAAGCGTTGGTACAACAGTATACCTAGAACAGTTTGAAATGAAGCTGTACTGAAAAAAAGTTCCTCGTGAGAAAGCGGTTCGACTTGTTCTAGTTGTTCTGGGTCAGTACAGCTTCATTTCAGGCGGTTTTATACCGTTGAACCCCCACCTACGGGCGAATCTCGGTACCTAAAAATCAGGGCTGGTGTTTTACGTTTACTGATTCTGTAAAATTCGAAAAAAAAACATTCATAGGCCGTATTCATGAATGGTAAATGAAAACGGTAAATGATTTTCCGAGTGCTAAACTAAATTTTCGAAGTGTTCACTGGATAAATGACACTATAAATAGTCCGTAATTGTCTCTAAGGCTACTGTAAATGTTATTTACGGCAAGGGGAATCATTTACTGTTCTCATTTACCGCGTGGTAAACATTCACGCCTCAGTTTTTGGTATTGCTAATGAAAAAATACTATTTTCGTGGCCTTTTTTTTTTAATTTTCTGAAAAGCCCTGGCGTAACTGCCTAGAACCTACAGTACCTACAGTACCGGACAAAAAGATATCATATTTTAGTTTTGCAGGCATAACTTTTGAATGGAGAGGGTTATGGTTCTGAAAATTTGCATGAATCTGTCCCGTAATGTTTTTGACAAGCTCCAAAAATGGATTTGGTCATTTTTGAAAACTGCAGATTTTTCAAAAAATTTCAGATGCCAAATTTTCGACCCAAAAAGTATTTGTTTTTTTTCAAAATTTTCCAGACCCATAGTCAACTAAAAGTATGATTTTAGTTGACTATGGGTCGATCGGACAATTTTCAGCTGACTTACAGCACTTTGAATATCTGGGTCCACATGGGTAAGTCAATTATAACTTGTATTGAGAATCACCAAAACCAAAGAAAATTAAAGCAAATTAGATAAAAACTGTTAAAAAGCAAAGTCTATTTGATTTTTTTCGGTTTTGGTGATCCTCAATAAAAGTTATAGTTGATTTACCCATGTGGCCCCTGATATTCAAAGTGCTGTAAGTCAGCTGAAAATTGTCCGATCGACCCATAGTCAACTAAAATCATACTTTTAGTTTTGAAACTTCAATTTAAAAATAAATTTCGAGTCTGGAAAATTCTGAAAAAAAAATATTTTTTTTGGGTCGAAAATTTTGGCATCTGAAATTTTTTGAAAAATCCGCAGTTTTCAAAAATGACCAAATCCATTTTTGGAGCTTGTCAAAAACATTACGGGACAGATTCATGCCAATTTTCCGAACCATAACCCTCTCCATTCAAAAGTTATACTCCAAAAACCAAAATATGATATCTTTTTGTCCGGTACTGTACAATGTGGTGTTTTTGAGCAATGAAATTTACGGAAAAGTGACCATTTTCCCGTCAATTCTTCTTGTCAATTTATTTAATTTTTGAAATGTTGTGCAGGTGCTCTTTAAAATCTTTCCAACGTGCGCACAATTCTCATTGCGTTCAATTTCCCAATATAATTTTGAATCCATGATCCCTCACTCTAGGATTAAGGCTTTTTTTCGAGGGCGCCGAAGATATTTTAAGGGGAACACTAAATTTTCCAAGAGGTAAGCAAAGTTTCGACGGCTTTGGGAATGGTGGAGAAGTGGGAGCAACAAAAATACTGCATCCGTTTGAAGAACCCTACCACTGCTACCAATCAGTGTTGCACAAAATGAGTACCTATCTACGGAATACGGAATACGGGAAACGACATAGACACTGAAGTATTTAGGCTTAATCTACAATCCTGAATTCAGAATCAACTTTTTTCCAGGAATATGGAATCCGGAATGCGCAAATAAACAAAAAAACGGTTATTCCGAGGTCCGGATTTCAGGTTCCGTCAAAAAATTTTACACTCTATTCTGCATTCCGTATTCCGTATTACGGATATCCTCATACAGTGCAACACTGCTAGCAATCCGCCTGTGAGTGCGGAGGCACAGTTTCCAACTGAAGATAACGATTAAACAAGTGGGATTTTTAGAAATTGTTAAGAAACGAATTGTGGTCATTTTAAGAGCTTGCGCAATCAAATTGGCTAAAAAATTAGAAAGTTATGTATCAGCGATTTTTCTGAAAACATTGAAAGTAAAACAAAATAATTTCGACACTAGACGTTTGTCGTCTTTAAATGCAAAAAAACCGACCCTCCCGTCAAATAAATGTAGTGTGAAATTCCGAAAAAAAAAGACGACGGGAAATGAGCTCTTCTTTTTTTTTGAAGTGCTCCTTCTCTACTGTTCTCAATCTTTCTTTTCGTGCAACCAAGAAACACTTTTAATTGGAAATTTTTTTTTGCAGGCGATTCTCGACAGCCATCGCACCCACACTCACCAAAATTGAAGCAGTTCACATTTTGCAAAAACTGGACGAAGTGAGAGTGAAAATGAATGATGTGGCACAGGTTGGTTTGACTATTCTTGTCTTGACAATGGGGCCATCATCCTTCAAAATCACCGCCTTTTCACGAGGAATATTGGCACGAATTTAGACACAGTTGAAACGAGTGTGACCATAATCCATTCAACGAGAGAGTGATGAATCAGAGTGAGCAACAAAGAAAGCAAAATAAAAATAATCGTCTCTGACTTTGTTTTATGGATTACGGTCACTATTAGTTGGAAAGCGGTCATTTTAAAGGATGATGAACTCTTGCTGATTGTGAGACGAGCGTAATATTATGTGGCTTTTTAATTTTTCATTAACTTCGAATTTGGAATGAGAATTTTTTGCAAACAATTTTGAAAAAATGGAGATATTCGGTAATTTAACTCACAGAAATAAAAGAGGATCCAACAATAATTACATCCGCCAAAAATATGTTTTCTCTTCAATTCCAGCTCCAAGGAGCAATTGAGCACTACGTGTTGCGCAACTCGGCACAGTTTGATCCGGTCGAATTTGACATTATCAACCGAGAAGGATACAGAATTATGCAAGGTAAGACCATAATCTCTGCTATTTTCAAGTAAAACTTTTCAATTTCAGCCAGCGTATTTCCGGACGAAATAGTCCTTCAAGAGGGCAGTAAAAAGATTTGTGAGGTCACTTTGATTGATCTCGAGGATACGAGTAACGTGTTGAAAATCAAGCATCCAGTGAGCGGAATGACAGTTTATGAGCTCCGTGAGCTGGGAGGCACCGTTCTCATTCAGACGAATACGGATGATTTGAAAGGGTATGTTCTCAGGGAATTTGGTGGGGGCATTTGCTCACTTTTATTTTACAAAATGCCTATTATAATTTATTTTTCATTCGTATTTTTCTTTCAGCGCCCGCATCATGACTCAAACGTCCGGTTTGAGCAGTCTTTTCCTCAACTGCGGATGCTCGTTCAGCAAAGAATCGTGGTCTGTGATGACTCAGGACAAGAGCATGGCGACGGTCCGACCGAACCGTTCGTTTTGGTCCGAGAATGAGATCAAGGTAGGTGTTTCATGTGTTGTTTTATTCGCACAGGGTGTTGGCGACTTCCATCGCAAAAGTGCGCAACTTTTGAGGCAGACAACATGTAGGCGACGCAGCCGCAACCGCAGCTCGTTGGGGTTTGACGCGAAAAAAAAAGAACTTGCAAAAGGGCAGCACCCCATGTACATATTCCATTTACTTAAATAGCAATAGAGAAAACTTTCAGTTGAATTGGGATCCAAACTGTGAAAACGAGCTTCGTCTCATCTCTCTCGTCTTTGGAATTGCTCAAATGATTCGTGTCGCTTTCCCACAACTCTTCCACATTGTCAAAGAATTCCGTCAGCGAAACCAATAGTTTTATCTTTCCCCTCGCTATCCTGCATACATATTTGTGCCAACTCTCACTATCAGTTATCAAGCTTCCGTAAATATATCGCATTCGGGATCCTAATTTGGTGTACGTATTTTTTTTTGTTTTATATACTTTCTAATGGACCTATTCAAAGTACTGTAGAAAAACGGAAAAAATGACAAAAAACTGGGAGAAAACTCGGAAAATGCTCCGATTGCTCTGAAATTTTGGGAGAAACTGTCAAAAATGCTTCGGACTTGCGCAGAAAATTTTGGACCGAAATATCGATTTTAAAAATATTGATTTTTTTCTGAAAATTTCCTAAAATCGATATTTCGGTCCAAAAATTTTTGAGAAAGTCCGGAAGCATTTTTGACAGTTCTCCCAAAATTTCAGACTAATCGGAGCATTTTCCGAGTTTTCTCTCAGTTTTTTTGTCATTTTTTCCGTTTTTCTACAGCACTTTGAATAGGTCCATAATATTTGTTGTTATACTCCACGGTGTCCAGGATTTGAAAAGCGGGCGGAGCCGAGCAAACGCGCCTCACTGGATTTTTTCGCGCGAAATTCAATTCAAATTTTGAGGCATTTTTTATGTTTTTCGGGAAAAAAAGCATAAATTCTTCATTTTTTCCCAAATGTGCTTTAATGGAATTATAGCTGAGGTTTTTAGAAATTTTTTAAGTCTAAGAACGTCGAATTTGGTTGAGCCACCATTTCGAAATAATCGTTTTGAGTTTTTGGTGTTTTTGCAGGATAAATCTTTACGAAAATCGAAGTTTGGGAACTTTTATGGTATTAAAAGATACAATACATACATTTTACAAATAAAAACAGGTTTTACCTAAAGAAAAATAATAAAATCAATAGAAAAATGCGAGAGTCGGAAAATGCGCAAGAATCGAAAGTGCGCCAGCAAATTAGGCTCCGCCCACACTTCCAATCCTGGACACCGTGTACTCGGTAAAAAGCTCTGCAATTTCGCTCTAATCGAACAGTTGTTTATGGTTCCACGAACCCCTTAAGCATTTTAAAATTTTAGTTTTCTGTCGAGAAAATCATTTACCGTATTCATTTACCTTACGCTAAACGTTCATGAGTACGGCCTCAGAGCCAAGCTCTCTCAATTTTCTGCACTCTCTCGCCGGCAACGTTCCCTAGTGCGAATGGAGCGAGTTTGCAGAGCTTCGTACTGAGAATAGTTCATCTTAAAAACGACCAACGAAAATTTGATTTTTGTGCCTTTCCCTCCTTTTTTCACTCCCCCAATTTTCAAATATGCCAAGTCGTCAAGTTTGTCAAAAAAAAGAAAAATAAACAGGAAAAGTGCAACAAAGAGCCGCCTGGCTCCACCACCAGCCAAGCACATTATTTTGTATATTTTCCGGGACTTTCTTTTGCTGCTACTCTTTGAATGAGAAAGAAAGAACAATAAACTAAACATTTCTAACCGATTTTTTGTTTGAAAAACCAACACAGACGCACCTGATGCCAAAACTGAGTGACAGAAGACTTCATTTGTATTCAATTCAATATTCAGGAGCCGAGTTGTTTCCTGAAAAAAAAACAGAGGGAAAGAGTATAAAATGAAAGCGAAAGCGTTGTGAACAAAAAATAAAAAACTCAACAAAAAAGAGGCGACGAAATTGACCGGAAATAACATGGAAAAAGAGGGACGGAAGATTCAAAGTGACCAGAAATGGGAGCAATTAGTGTATGGAAACGATGGAAAAGTTCGGACTTCTTCTGCTTCTTCTTCTTCTTATTTCGGAAATGGACGTCTTCTAATCGGATTGGTTCTTGTTTGGTGCAACCGGATGAGCAGGAGTGAGAGAGGGAGAAAGAGAACGAATTTCATTTCAAAACGAAGAAATCTATCGTCGTTTTATTCAAATTGGCACTCGGTGTTTGCATACCGATTTATTTACGAAGCTCCGCCCACTGTCTTTTTTTTTCGTATGATTTTGGCTATAATTTTTTCTTTCTATCGATTTTTGATGTTTTTTTTTGTTTTTTAAATAAATTATTAATTTTAGATTGATAAATATATTGTGAAAACAAAAAAATTGCAACGCGGTGTTTGCGTACTTTTAAAATTCAAATGAAAAGGGGAACAAATCTCTTCATTTGCCTTGATATTTCTCTTATTGCCGTTTGAATTTCAAAAGTACGCAAACACCGCGTTGCCATTTTTTTGTTTTCACAATATATCGCCTTTTTCCTCTTTTCTCGAATTTTTGTCCAATTTACGTTTCAATTTAAAAAATAAACAGAAAAAAAATCATCAAAAACCTTTAAAAACTCAATCAATTAATCGAAAATCATACGAAAGGAAAACAGTTCAGTGGGCGGAGCCTCGTAAATCCGTACGTACGCAAACACCGCGTGGAAATTCAAATGAAACGACGATAGGAGGGCCACTTGTGGCGGAAGAGCCAACAAAAAAAAAGATCATTTGGTGGGAGAAAAGAAAAATGTGAAAATAAGTGATAAATATGTGCAGTGATACATCATAAAAGTGCACAAGAGTGGATAGATTGCCAACTAGTTTTGTTGCGGGAAAGCCCCCGGAGAGTTGAGCAGACGCGACACCAATTGGTGCAATCTCTCAGAGACCGCCCGGATGGTGTCATCGTTTTCCCTTCTTTCACCACCGCTCAGATTTTCACTCACTCACTCTGCCCGCCCACTTTTCTCGCTTCTCTTCGCGTCAAATTTAGCTTCGTCGCCTCGCGGAGCAACCCCGCTTCCAAATGCATAATTCTTGCGTCCCATCCGACGCCGCCGCCGACTCTTGAAAAATTTACCACTTCAATTTAACCAAGTGCCCTTCTTTTTACTACTTTTATGCATCAGTATTTTATTCAAAAACAATACACAGTATTGCGGGGGCGGGGCGGGACCGAAAATAAATTATAGATTGAAAACGGGGAAGCTGTTATTGAATAATTGTGAAATAGGATAAAGTGACCAGTTTAAAAGAAAGAATCGGGTTCAATAAATTAAAGATTGTGTTGTTTGAGAAGATCCTCAATGATTTGACGATTCGACTCCAAGAGACGTGCGTTGAGGCGAATGGATTCGACCGTCTGAAAATAAGACAATTGAAATGAGTAATGGTAATTTTCAGATTGATTACCTGTCCGATCGGTCTGGACAATGTTTGGCGGTCAGTGTCGGTAAGGTCCTTGCTGTTGCAGAAGTAGTCTTGGAACTCGACGGCCCGTTTCTCAGTTCCAAAGCTTTCTCCAGCAAACTTGAGACATCTCTGGAAGAGACTCGAGTTGGCTCCACCATACTTCTGAAGGAACTCTTTGATGTGCTCACGGAAGTACTTCCAAGCGTATTCCTGTCCCATATGAGTGGCTCCGGTTCCGATGAATAGATAGAGCTGATCTTGCGGGCGAACCTTGTTTTTCTCAAACCCGTACTCGAACAACTGAGCGAGAAGTGGTTGCTCCGGAGTTTGCGACATAGCAATCATAGTCTGCCTCTCGATTTCTTGGAAAGTGGTTGTCTCACGAAGTTTCATCAGCTTATCGAATCCTTCTTTTCCTCCGAACCGAGCAATTATTCCGAAAGTGGAAAGACGGATATCCGGATGGATTGGAGTTCCCTTCTCGAGAAAGTCGTTAAAGATTTGGGTAAACTTGTCAATGGTAGGCTGGTGACCAGCTCTCGCCAATCGGGCCTGCACCAACGAACGAAGCATCATTCTCTGCGAATCTTCTCCAGACTGTTCAGCAAATCCCAGTTCGGAACCGGCCTTCTCGAACATTTTAATGATAAGTTGCTTGACACTGAAAGTACACATTTTTGTCAAGCCAATTTGTAAAATATATATTTACCTCTTCAGAGTATCCTCCGACATTTCGCGAGCGCATCCCAACAGTTTTCCCATTCCCTCATCAATTGCAGCCCACACGACATATTCATTTTCGTTGGCAGAAGAAGCGGCGAGCTGGACGAATTGAGCAATGGAGACACGTCCAGTGTTGAGAAGAGCAGAGAGATCGTTAATCAGACCGAAGCGGTCGAGAACTGGCATTCTGCGGGAGGCAATGTCCGGAAGCATAGCGGTGAGCATCTCGTCAGAGTACTCGACACGGTAGAAGCCAGTCGTTCCAGAGTTTAGTTTCACCCACTCTCCAGGTGCAACATTTTCGACCACAAACTCCTGTTGTTTCTCTTTGAGAAGGAATCTCGCTCTCACGTCGCTTGGAGCACTTCCAACGGCGACAGTAATTGGCACTTGCCAAAGGCTGTTCTTCGGATCTTCTCCGCCGTCCGAGATGAATCTTCGTTGTTCGACAGTCAACACACGATTGTTGCCTTCCTGTCTTTGCGAAACCTTCAGAACTGGGAATCCCATCTGTTGAGTCCATCCAGACATCAACTCGTTCACATTCTGTCCAGAAGCCTCGCTAAGAGCAGTCCACAAATCTTGAGTAACGGCGTTAGAGTACTGGAACTTTTTCAAGTAGATACGGAGTCCCTTTTGGAACACCGGCTCAGACAAGTAGAAGCACAGCATTCTATTCACAGAGTTCGACTTTGCGTAAGTGATCGAATCGTAAATCTCATCCAATTCATTCGGATTGTCGATTTCCACCTCGATTGGATGCGAATTTCTCAATCCGTCCAGGCTCATTCCGGAAGCAAGCTCATCACTGAGGAAATGAAGCCAGATCTTGAACTCTGGGCAGTTGGCTCCAACAAACATGTACTCCATGAAAGAAGCGAATCCTTCTTTCAGCCAGAGATCGGTCCACCATTTCTACAAAACAAACGTTAGAAGAGTATACACAAAAGCCGTAGTGAGGTTCTTCATTTTTTCAAATAAAAACGTGAATTCGTGTGTCACTCCGACCCGAATCCATTATAGTGTTTCCGATCGAGTTGCGACATCAAAACGTGCAATCCCGCCCACTTTTCTTCACGGGAACCTTAAATTTTAGTGCACTTTGAATTTTGGCGTAAAAAATGTGAGCGAGGCTAATGTAGAAACTCGATTGAAAGCACAATAGTAGGAAAATTAAAAATGTCACTAATAGAAAAATAAAATTTAAAATTAAGAAAAAAAGGATACTCCCGGATAAACATCCTCCAAAACTTTTGAAAAAAATATATTGAAATTCACCTTTTTTCCAGAGATTTATATGGTTCACGAAGTAGCAAAAAATAGAAAAAACCAGCTAAAACTCGGAGAATGCTCTTATTTGTCGGAAATTTTGGGAAATAATTTCAAAAATAATTCCGAACTTTCCCAGAAAATTTCGGACCAAAATATCGAAAAGCATCGATATTTCAGTCTGAAATGTTCTGCGAATGCCCGCAACTATTTTTGAAATTATTTCCCAAAATTTCAGATCAATCGGAGCATTTTCCGAGATTTCGCTGAAGTTTTGCTGCTTTTTTGCTATTGTCGGACCGCCAAAATGGTCAAACGCGCTCCGCTAAACTCAACGCTGTGCGATTTTCATTTTGGTCTCCAAATTATTTTATTTCACGTTGAATTTATACGTCGCATAACGTTGAAATCAGCGAAGCGCGTTTGACCATTTTGGCGGGCCGACAATATTTCGTGAATAACCCCATTATATTCTATTTCTATTTCGTACCGCCGAGACGATAAAACTCGACACTTTTTAAATGTGGTCGTCACACGAAAAAAAAAAAAACAATTTACATTCGAAATTAAAATGTTATGGGGTTATTCTCGAAACCAGCAAAAAAAAGCAAAAAATAGAAAAAACCAGCAAAAAATTCAGCGGAAATTCGGAGAATGCTCCGATCGGTCAGAAACTTTGAGCGATCATTTAAAAAAACATTCTCGGACATTCCCTGAAAGTTTCAGACCGAAATATTGATTTTAAAAAATATCGCTTTTATTTCTGAAAATTTTCAAAATCGATATTTTGGCCTGAAATTTTCAGGGAATGACCGGAAGTATTTTTTAAATGATTTCCCAAAGTTTCAGATTAATCGAAGCATTCTCCGAATTTTCGCTGAATTTTTTGCTGGTTTCAAGAATAACCCCATTAATAAGACCTACCATGGTAACAAGGTTTCCAAACCACAAATGGGCCAGTTCGTGAGCGACGACTAGAGCGACACGGGACTTTTGCCGGGTTGAGGTGACTCCTGGATCGACGAGGAGTGCAATCTCACGATATGTGACAAGTCCCCAGTTCTCCATGGCTCCCATAGAGAAATCTGGGATGGCGATAAGATCACATTTTGGAAGTGGGTATGGGATATCGAACCACTCATTGTACCAATCGATGCATTTTACAGAGAGATCAAGACTGTACTGTCCCTGTTCCTTCTTTCCTGGAATAGTGTAAACACGCATCTCGACTCCGCTCTTCGTCTTTGCACTGATGTATTCGAGTTCTCCGACAGCGAATGCGACAAGGTATGATGACATCTTCGGAGATGTGGCGAACTTCACGACCTTGCGCTTCCCATCAGAAGCTGGAGTCTCGGAGATGACGTTCATATTGGAGAGAGCAGTGAGATGATTGTCAACTTCGAGAGTAACATCGAACGTCGCCTTGTAAATTGGCTCGTCAAAACATGGGAAGGCATAACGAGCGTAAGTGGATTCGAATTGCGTGGACGCAAGGAATTTCTCACTGCCGTCCTTGTCCTTGTACTGACTGCGGTAGAATCCGCGCATTTTGTCATTGAGCTCTCCGACAAAATTGAACTGAAGCTGAACCTTCTGTGGCTGAATGGTTGAGCCGAGCTGGACGGTGACAATGTTCAGCTTGTCGTCGTAAGAGGTCGTCAAAGTCTTCGGCGCATCTCCTGGGTTCGTGGAGAGGGTAACTGATTTGATAAGGAGACTTTGAGCGTGCAGCTTCAAGACGTCAGTGGCCTCTTTGATGGTGATATCGATGGTGGCCACTCCATCGAATGAGAATCTGAAATCATTCTTATATTATAAGAGCATAATTTGGGGTGTGTATCAGGCTTGGCCGGAAACGGTCAGTCGGAAAAGTCGGAAATGGAATTTTGTTTCCGAAAAATTATTCGGAAAAATTCCTTTCCGACTTTCGTTTCCGAAAAAAAGTTCGGAAATTCGGAAAAATTCGGAAATACTAAAAATTCAATTGTTTTTTTTTTTAATTTAATCAATCATTTTATCATGAAACAAAAGATTAGCAACTAAAACATAAGACTAGTATAGTATTGCTGGTTTTTAAAACTTGTCACCTCGCAAACCACGTGAACATTAAAAATGGTTTCCGCCCTTTTTCCAAATTTCACGTGATTTTACTTCTCTAAAAGTGAAAATCTAACGATTGAAATTTTGGCAAGGAAGCGGAGCCTAATTTCAAACATCACGCGGCTTCTGAGGTGACAAACTTATCGAAGCATTATTAGATGAACTCTGGAAATCAGTTATTATTGTTTAAAAAAATTTTCCCCTCCTGAACTTCAAAATTAGGCTCCGGCCCTTTCCTAAACATCAGCCTTTTAAATTTTCAGGTGCCAGAATAAATGAAAATTAAAAAAAACATGAAATTTACGTAATGATTGGTTTTCAAGAATTATCGTTCTATTCCAGTGACGATTGCCAGAGAGCAAAATTACTGATTCTCAATTTTTGAAGCTTCGAAAAGCCTGATTTCAAGGTGAACTAAACATTTAGCATGATAATAACATACACAATTGCTTCAAGCTTTCAAAACAGTTAAGAAAAAATATATATTATCGGCCCGCCACGTCGGTCAAACGCGCTCCGCTGAACTCAATACTACGTGGTTTTCATTTTGGTTTCCAAATTATTTTATTTTACGTTGAATTTACACGTGAAATGAAAAAATTTGGAAACCAAAATGAAATCCACGTAGTATTGAGTTCAGCTGAGCGCGTTTGACCATTTTGGCGGGCCGACAATAAGCAAATGCCGAAAAATTGGAAGAACCCTCGTGATAGGTCTCGAACTTTTCACCAATGGGCCGGTATTTAGTCATTTTTGCCTATTTCCGAATTTCCGAGTTTTTTCGGAAATATTTCCGTCGGAAAAGCTTTTCCGAAAATTTTTTCGGAAACGTTTTCGACGGAAATCGTTTCCGAAAAATGTCGGAAATTTCGGAAATCCGGCAATGCCGATTTCCGTTTCCGCACAAGCCTGGTGTGTATGTATCTGAATGTCAGCACCTGCCGTTTCCGCAAATAAATTCTACAGAAAAAAACTCAAACTTGCGATATTTCGATTAAATTTCACGCGTTCTACAAACATAAGGGGTTATGCACGAAATGGCAAAAAACAATTGCGCGAAAACTCGGAAAATGCTCCGATTGACCTGAAAATTACGAAAATAAGGGCAAAAATACTCCTGAAAATGCTCAAAAAAATTTTGGACCGAAATATTATAATTTTTCAGAAAAAAAATCAATTTTTTAAATCTATATTTCGGTCCAAAATTTACTGAGCATACTTTCTATCAAAAACTTTTTTTGATCTTTCTTATCTCTAAACTGTTTCTTCTTGTACCTTGTTTCTACCCAGAAGAAAACACAACGGCATGCTGCTAGCCGCGAACAAATCTACTCCCTGTGAGCACTCATTCATTCTGCGTATGCCCTGTGGCGCAGGCGGTTACATGCTTGGCCGCGGGTGCTGAGTTCGCCCCCGCCATGCGCCTTTGACACAGACACACAAATACCCTCAGTTACCAACCCAAACGGAATTTTATATACCGTATTTCCTCTAATATAGGCGCATGCGCTTCTATTTTTCATTTCTTCACAACTGCCGGGTATTTAGAGGTTTGCACACCAAACTCGCCAAAATACTTTCTAACCAAGCAGGCATGCGGCGACCGAAGTTTGGTGTGCAAACCTCTAAATACCCGGCAGTTGTGAAGAAATTAAAAAATAGAAGCGCATGCGCCTATATTAGAGGAAATACGGTATAAGGCTGATTCAGGAGTATTTTTTCCCCTATTTCCAAAAATTTCAGGCCAATCTTACTTCGATTCTCTCTCCTACTGTAAACTAGAATCCTTAGAGCATCGAAGACTTATTATTGATCTAACTTTTCTTTACAAGCTTATAGTTAGCAAAGAAATTTTTATTCACAATTTTACTTGTATCACTCGATCTCCTCTTCCCTCCCTTCGTAGGCACCAGGCTTGTGCGAAAACGGGGTGCTCGAAAAAGTCGAAAACGAATTTTATTTTCGAATTTTTTTTTTTCGAAAATTCGAAATCTCGCATTTTTTTTTCGGTTTTATTTTTCGAAAAAAAAATTTTCGACGTCCATTTTCGAGTAATTTTTTCGAAAATTCGAAAATAAATCGAAAACGATTTTCAAGCGAGCAAAAAACGGATTTTAAATTCATCACTGGCACTGACGTCAGCTAAAACTTCAACTTTGCTAGAAATCCCGCATTTTTTATAAATATCGTAAAAACTCTATTAAATGGCCACCCCTATTTGAATGCCACCTCTAATAGAATGCCACTTTTGTAAAAATATTAGAACTATTTTTAAGTGTACGTAGAAAATGAAATACGTAATTTCCAAGTGAAATGCTCCCAAATTGTTCGAACATTTCAAAAAATTAAAAAAAAATTGCTTCGAATAATATAATGCCACCCCCTAATTGAATGCCACTTCTAATATAATGCCCGCTAAACTTTGCTCGGAACAATAAAGTGCCATGGCCATATAATAGAGTTTTTACGGTAAAATTACAGTATAACCCCCCATGAAATACCAGTGTAACCCCCCTCGGAAAAGGAGGATATAGCCCCCCGCAGATGCAAACGCGCTCCACCGAATTGACATATATAGTTCGTGTAGAGGACGCCGAATTGTCATCATTTTTCATATTTTACTCATCATTTTTCATATTTTCTGTCGTTTTCGAGGATTTTTTCTTTTTTTTTATTGGTTTTTTGAAGCAAGTGATTTGGTGTAATTCGACTTCGCTCAATTTTCGCTGGGTTTGTTGCTATTCTGTTATATGTAGGATATTCTGATACAGCGGGGGGCTATTCTGATATGACGGGGGTTATTCTGATATGATGGGGGTTATTGTGATATGACGGGGGTTATTCTGATATGATGGGGGTTATTCTGATATGATGGGGGTTATTCTGATATGATGGGAGTTATTCTGATATGACGGGGGCGATATTGATATGGGAAACTAAGCAAATTCGCAAGAAAAAAACAGAAGTGGGGGGCTGTTCTTACCTTTTCCGAGGGGGCGATAGTGGTATGAGGTGGGGGGCTCATCTGATAAATTACCTAAGGTATCAGAATGACCCCCCCCCCCATTTCTACTGGTGGGGGATTATTCTGGTATATCAGTATACCAGTGTAGCCCCCCAGACAGTACAACCCCCCACCGAGTAAATCGGGGCAAAATCAACTGACGGGGGGACTATGCTGGTCCTTGGGGGGTCATATCAGGCGGGGGGGGGGGGGGGCTATACTGATAAATTACCGTTTTTACAGTAAGTTTTATAAATCTGTCTTTAAACTTTTTCGAAACAAACGTACCATAAATTTCAAATTCTAGAGGTGCGATCAAATTAATTATACTCACCTTAAATCTAGGATTTAAAATTGATTAAAATACTAGAGAATTATTATTCTCGTGTTTTTCGAGCTCCTTTTCAGTTTTTCAGACAGCCTTATTCATTCCATAAGTTAGTTTTTTTTTCGATTTTTTCGAATTTTCTCGAAAAAATTCTCGTCGAAATTTTTTTTCGAAAAAAAAAGGTCGAAAAATTTTTCGTAAAATTTTTTTTTTCGAAAAAAAAAGTCGAAAAAATTATCGTCGAAAATTTTTTTTCGAAAAACTTTGAAAAAATCGAAAATTTTCGTTTTCGTATTCGCACAAGCCTGGTAGGCACCCTTATATTGTTCGCTCCACTCTCAGAAACAGTTCAAAATTGCCTCATCAATTCTTCTCCAATAGGATTATTACTTGTTGGAACTCTCTTCCCTCATATCTCTTTCCTAAGCTCATATGCTCTGAAACTTTCAAAAGTGCTCTTAAATGTCTCGATTTGTCTAAATTTCTCACTCTTAACATGCAAAATTATTAACTTAATGTAAAAATTGACTTGTATTAGTGGGTTTGCCCTTCAATCAATAAATAAATAATTTTAAAAAAAATCGGAGCATTTTTTTTGCCATTTCGTGCATAACCCCATTAGTCATGGAGGTCACAAATTATTCACGAACAGAGCGCGTATAAATGCATAAATTCGAAAACTTTTTGAGAAGAAGAAATTAAAATGTGTGCAAGTATATATAATGTGGTGAGGAACTCGTCAAAAGCTGATTTGTCAGTTACCGCAAGACTGCGCAGCAGGCTTGTTAAAATATAAAATCTACATCAACTTACTGATTGAGGCATGGCGAAAGGCGGACATCATAGTGAGTGGGTTCCGCGAAGGTTGGGAGACGCTCAAACTTGAAGGCTGGAGCTGAATTCGGATTTCCACACGTTGCCATCCTGAAAATTTGAAAATAATTTATTCAATAAACAGGTCAAAAACACGAAAAAGAATAGAGAATTTATGAATGAATCATCAGGCATGCAAGAAGAGTCACTAGTAGGAAAAGGAAGGATATGTACGAAACTGGCGGAAAGGAACGAATTTAAGAACGAGCAGAGACAGTGTTCTCCTCGACGGCAGAACTCTCGGACGCTTTTTCTTGCTCGAATGTATCGAGCGATTCGGGAGTGAAAGCGTAAGGAAGAAGTTCAAGAGTCGAAGTGACGAGAATTTGGCTATTCGACGCGGTTCCGACGACAACCTGCAACATATTTTTGGCTCCCTTTTCTTTTTAAATTCTCACTTTATAGTTGCCGAATTCAACAAGAAACTGTCGGCAGAGGCCGCACGGAGAAGCTGGCTTACTGAGCCCAGTCACGATGGCAATGGCGCGGAACTTGGTGTGTCCTTGGGACACTGCCGATACGATAGCACTTCTTTCGGCACAGATTGTGCCTCCATACGACGCATTCTCCACGTTGCATCCTTCAAAACGAGAGAAACGAGTGCACGATAAGCGATGCCTAGTGGACCTATTTAGTGCATAACAGAAACGTTAATTTTTTTAAAGACATATTTATTTAGAATTTCACAAAACCGTTTACAAACACCGTTTTTCTTTAACCGGAAAAAAGGAAGAAAACTGAAAAAAACTTCGGGAAAAATCGGAGAATGCTCCGATTGACCTGAAATTTTGGGAAATATTGGAAAATTTGGACCAAAATATCAATTTTCAAAATTTTCAGAAAAAAAAGGATAATTTTTAAAATCGATATTTTGGTCCAAATTTTTTGAGCGTGTACAGGCGAATTTTTTCCAATATTTCCCAAAATTTCAGGTCAATCGGAGCATTCTCCGATTTTTCCCAAAGTTTTTTTTTCCGTTTTCTTCCTTTTTTTTCGGCTCTCGGACGTTTCGAAAGTGGACTTTTCGAAGGTTTTTCTGGATTTTGTCGTCGCGGTGTTTGAGGAATTTTCCATAAAAAGCTTTTTAAAATGATTGTGTGAAACACCGCGTCAACAAAATCCAGAAAAACCTTCGAAAAGTCCACTTTCGAAACGTCTATTTTCGAAACGTCCGAAAGCCTTTTTTTCCGGTTTTGTGAATAGGTCCAATAAATTTTCTGGCGAGATCCGTAAACTTCCTGGTGAGAATTTACAAACCTTACGAGAAAATTTACACATCTCACGAGATATTTTACAAATCTTTTCAGGCAGTTTACAAATCTCATCCAGCCACGATAATTATTCGAATCGGTCGTTTGAGAAGTCAATTCCGTGGAAAAAAAAAATCAAAAACCGGGGCAACTTTTTGCAAGTCTGAGGCACGGTTTTTCCTGCATTCTATAGAACTGCCTGACTCTTGACGCATATTTGCAAAGGTTGGGGCTTCCTCCTCGGTTAAAAAAAAATTCCCCGGTTTCGTGGTTACGCCCGGTTTTATCAGGGTCTCCTGCTTCTCACTCTTTCGTTAAAATTCTTTTTTTTTGAACGAATTCATGCCGAGAGATCTCTTGAAACAGTCCATTTTGAAAGGCAAAATGGGTATTTGATAACAGGTTTTCTCCACGTTTTACACAACTTTCCACATCTTATTTAAAAACAAAACAACACGTTTTTTGGCACGCACTGAATAGGTCCATAATAAAATCAATTACCGAGAATGGTGTCACCAGATTCGGTGAGAATCGCAGCACCAACAGGGAATTTGCTATACGGACAGTGAGCGCGTTTCATAGCGGTTCTGGCCAAACCGACCAGCTCAATATCGGAAATGTCTTGGGGAGCAAAATCCATCTGGAGAAATGGTTAGAATAGGAAGGAAAAATAGTGAAATAGTGAAGGAGTGTTGATAAAATGAGAAAAAATAAATGAAAACTGAATCGCCAAGTTTTCGCGGGCTGTCGGTGATTTGGAGAAAAGTTCAAGTGCGCGTGCGGTGTTTGCGTACTTCCGACCACTACAGTAATCCTGTGACGTCATCGAGAACCGATTTTGTTTGCCGCTGCAAAATTGATGCGGCCTGTCAGTACTTGCACTGTGCAATGTCGAAATTGACGAAAAAATTTCTGCTCGTCAGCCTCGATGACGTGGAAGATCAGAAGAATATGGCTAGAAAGATTCGGCGCTATTTGGTGAGTTTTTTTTTTTCAAAAAGTAACAAAACAAAATTAATTTTATTTATTTGTTTGAGAATTTCTTCTTTTTTTAAAGAACGCTAATAAACTGAAATACCTCTTCTCCGCGGATCCAGAAGAAATGAAAGAGTACATGGACAAAATATTTTACAAAAATGCAAATTTCGGCGATATTGCTACAGAGCAGCTGGTTTTTGACGATCTTTTTGGAAGCTCGATGGTCGGCTCTGCGTCAAATCAGGAAATTCTAGAAAGATGGGCGGTAAGAATTTTTTTTTAATAAAAACCCATTGCCAAATGACAGCGGAGCGACTTTCTCGAAGGATCGAGCGAAATGCAACTGCTAGTCGGCCCCGAACCGGAAGAGGCGTTGCATCCAGAAGATGATGAAGACTCGAATGGAGGAAGTTCTCCGCGTGATTGCGAGATGCTAGACAAAGAAAGCGAACGGAAAACTGATAACAGTGAGTGAGCACAGCCAAATTTTAAATAATGCTGATAAAAATATTTTGAAACAGCTGCTGCTCCTGCTCCTTCAGATTCGCATTTTGCGAAACTCCTCCCGACGAATTCAATCGATTCAGAAGCATTGGACGGAAGGAAAGAGGACGACGTTGTATTGCAGGAATGTTTGGTACGGATGAACGTCGTCAGATTTTTGCACCCATCAATTTTAATTTCAGCTTTGCTATATTAAAATCGATGTGGGAAGAAATCGGAATACGAAGATCAAGCGCCAAGCGCAGCACATCATGGATTGTCATCAAAGCGCGAAATTCCGTAATTTGGAAATCTCGAAACGCTATGAATGTCAACGGTGTCGTAAGGTGTTGCCAGTTCAAAAGTCACCGTGCGAGCATATCACTGATCATCACATAAAAGAGGAGGAAGAAACCGAATTCACAGATCTCTGGTGACCTTTCAAACGATTCCTTTCATCAATGATTTTTGAGTATTCAGGAATAAGGATCAACTCGATGGATTCAATTTTGTTCTCGAGCGGTGCTTCGCCCGACAATTGCCGGTTCCACGTAGCCGGCGACTTCGATGCGCCGAGAATTCGTCGTGGGTGGTCCCATGGAAGGCGCCGTACCGCATAAAGCAAGGAGATGGAGTCGTTCACATAGAAACACTCGCCGAAAAGGATAAACGTAGTGCAGTGATAGAGGTGAAATATTTAAAAAAAAATGAGAACGGGTGATTGGGGGAAAAGTATCAGTATGTATGTAAATGGGAATTGGAATTGAAATTGGGAATCGAGAAAAAACCGTATCATCGGCATGACGTACTTTTTTTTCGTGGAAAAAGTTCTGATATGGTTGGAAGAAAAATGATAGGAGTTTGGAGGGCAAGACACTCATTGTCATCGTATTTATGCACAAAAAGAGAGGAAAACTGACCCGTGTTCGTCGTCAACGGTTCGGTGGAGCATGTTTGCTGTCGAGTGAAGGGGGCGAAGGGCGCCTGCGACCAACCACCGGGGGGCCAAAACTCGCGATTGTAGAGACGACAGTTGACGACGGGCGGTCGATGAGGAGAACGAAACAACTGCAAGAAAGAACACACAGTGGTGATGTTTGTTTGGTTTGATAGGCATTTATTGGCGTTTCAAAGAATACATTTGAGTCGCTGCTTTTTCAAGAAAGTGGAATATGATCGTTCAAAAAAAAAACATTTTTTTGTTTTTTTTCCTATTCATAGTTGTCAAAAAACGTCAAAAAATGTTTAAAAAATGTCAAAAAACGAATCCTATGAATAGATCCATAAATAGTTACAAAATTCTGGATAACCAAAAACTGGGCAAAAATGGGGAGAAAAAAGTAAATTGGACAGATTTGAAATGCCGAGTTTGAAAAAAAAAATTTACTGAATTTCGGCATCTCGGTTAACAAAAAATTCCGATTTTCCGACTTTTTCTCGAACAAAAGTTTCGAAACGTCCCGGAGCCAATATTTTTGACGGAAATTTTTCGAAAATGATCGGGAAAGTGCCGATGACGCTTCTAAGTACTAAAAACTTTTCAAAACTGAATTTTGTTGAATTTTTGGTTAATTTGTTGATTTTCTCATTTTTTCAAAGAAGTAAGTTGAGCCAATTGTGAAGAACTCTTATGAAAAATGCAATCTCTTCCAGAAAATACAATATAATTATTAAAAAATGCAGTTATTTCGGAAAAAAACGTCCTTCTCCCATTTTCCGAGAAGCATTTTCAGAACAAGCCTGGCCCAGCTTTTTGTTACCTGGAGCATTTTTGACATTTCAATATTTCCCAAGTTTCTTGTCATTTCTCAACATTTACACAAACAACCCATAAAAAATTGGACAAACACTGTATTATCAGCTGTTTACAAACATTCCTTATCTCTATTTAATAGCCCACATGACCCCCCCCCCCAGTTCTGCCAATGCAGCAAAATTTGCAAAATAGTCCAAATTTCAAAAATACACATTTCTGCGAATCTGCTCACCTCGCTTGCAGCGGGCCGCCTGTCGAATTGCCAATCTTCCAAACATTTTCTCTGAAATTTGAATGACATTTTTATTGTTTAGACAGCACATATCAATAAGCATGTGATTGACGGGACCGGCATCGACGAGCACAAGTACGAAGAGGATAGTGATCATTGTTATCGCGGTGAGTAAAGTAGCGATGAGAATGAACATGGTTTTTCATTTTCAGAAATGGAGGAATTCGATCAGAACGATGACGAAATCTAAAGATTCCCTGGCATTTTCGGTCGATCGTCTATTTTATCCCCTTTATTTTCAAATAGTTTTACGGATCTACCTCATGTTTCTTCTTACCGGTACGAAATAATGGAGGATCGCTCTCTGATGTTTTTTTCTTGTTTAAAAAATACTGTCTTTTAATGAATGAATCCTGTTTTTAAGAGAAAGTATCTGAAATATTTAGAAACCAAGGAACTGCAAGTTGCGAAACTTTAACACAAGAACAAAAAACATAAAACATTGTAACTTTGAATTGAAACTACTGAGCATTCATCATCAAAAATAAGTTAAATTTAATCGAAGTATATATCGAAAATACAAAAAAATATATAATACACAACATACAAATACTCGGGTGCGAATGATGTTTTAGGAAATTAAGGAAACAAAATAAAAAAGGGCCTAAAATGGTTCAATTACTCGTCGTGGGGAACCGGTACAACCTCAGTTGATGGTGTCGGATGTCCGCCGACTCCAAAGTAGCGGAAAGCGGCTAGCGTCAATTCGAGTCCGAAGAAGCAGGCTGCGTTGGCTGGGAAAGCGCGGAGCATCACTGGCCAGAAGCCCTGAAATTCAATTATTTACAACTTTTTTATATAAAAATTTTACCTTGAAAAGAGCTCTTGGTCCTTCCTCACGGAGAACCTCTCTGAGAACTCCACGAATTCCATCCGGATACTTGCCCTCTGGAGCTGTCTGAAGACGTGACTTGAGCACATCAGCCGGAATGCACACTCCCCAGTTGGCGATTCCTGCCAATCCTCCGGCTAATAGCGTGGCTCCTGGTGACAGTGTACGTTGTGCTCCTTCTCCGGAGAACTTCTTCTTGAGAAACTCGTAAACTGAGAGGTAGGCTGCCGATGCTGGAATATCTCTGAGAAGTGTGGCTCCTGTTCCTCTGTAGATGGAGGCGATTCCTCCCTGTTTGTACAGTTTCTTGACGACGTCAAGTGGTCCGTCGTAATGGACTCCAGATGAAGCTGATCCGGTTTGTTGGACCTGGAGAAGACACTTGACTCTTTCTCCTGGAACCATGACAATGGTGGTGAAAACTCCGGCGAGAGCTCCAGCGTTCGCGTTTTGGATGAATGTCATTTCTTGGCCTGGAACACGGATTAGTTAGAGGTAAATATTTCACTTTTCTTTCTTTATCTTTACTACTATTAGTACGCCTATTTATGTAGATGAATTTTCCTGCATTAAAATGTAGATTTGCATAGGAATAAAATGACAGAAAAATTCATCTGCACAGGTCCATAAGCTTTGATTGTCTAATAGAGTGACAGAGATCCACTCTCGTGGCAGTCGAAATTTGATGCGAATCACTCCGAATTTTTTACCATTGCGCCAAGGAATTCCACGGTTAATATTCTAGTGTTATATAGGCTTCGGGGCGTTTCGAAACTTTAGTGCATTTTTAGAGGTAAATTTCGAATATTCTCCGAATTTATCGGTAAAATATTCGACAACTATTTTATCCTTTTAACAAGTTTCGAAATGCCCTATTTTCGAAGCGGAAGGTTTCGAAACGTCCCTGACAATTTTTTAAAGCAAATAAACACAAAAAACTTACTAGGATCAGTCTGCTGCAGCCACTTTCCAACGGCACATCCACCGAAGAACACGGCGAAAAGCGGAGACACTCCGACCAGTGGAGCCGCCATTCCCTTGTAGAGAGCGAAGAATCCCTCTTTGGCCACCGTTCTCTTCGCACAATCAAGAGCTCCGGTGAACTGTGGCTTCTCGCCTGGCTTTGGCAGTGGCATCGTTTGAATGCGAACCTTGACCGTGTCGAATGGATGTCCGACGATGACGGTACATGATCCACCGACGCCGCCAGCGATGAAGTTAAGAAGGACGTCCGACATTCTGAAGAAGAATCGATTTTTAGAAGAAAATTTACACTCATTTTCAATGAAGTAAGTTTTAAAAAATCGGTGGGATTGAGAAAATCGATAAATTAAAAATGGAACATTTATTTTCTTCTTTTCGATGCAATAAATACGAAATAAGGAAAAATGTTTGTGTGTGTATCTGTGTGATGCCGAGGGTACACTGGGCCTGACAAATAACAACCAATGAAAAAGAAGACACACTACTCTACTCTCGGAGAAGATAACGTGAGGCAATCAGAGAATGTGGAACCTCGAGAGACACAGATGTCACGCGAACAGTTTCTTGCACTTTGTACCCGCCGGACACGTTGGCTACGAAGTAGGTAGATGTAGTCTGATGTGAAAAAAAAAGAACATAAAGAAAAAATCCACAAGTACAGTTGGTTTTGAATAAAGACACTGAATAGAAGTTAGCCAGCCACGAAGTAAAACTTTTATGAAAATGAAAATTCATCACAGATAAATATATATTTACAGTGGAATACAATTCATGAGAACTTTTCAAAGTTGCTTCTTAATTTCTTGCGACAACACATCCTCATAGGACGGAGGCGGCGGGCAGGAGCTCGAAGAACTTGCGACGGAAGGTGGCGCAGATGGCACCATCATTGTCATTGGTGGCGGAGCCGGACCAGGAGCGCTGACGTGCTGAAAATTTGGAGATCCGGAAAGAACCGTATTTTTACAGGCACAAAGCAAGTTTTTTTTTGTGGTTATCGAACGGAATCTTTGTATTTCCTTTTTATTTAATTGGGTTATTCACAAAATAGCAAAGCGCGCGCAAACTTCACAAAAAGACAAACCGAGTAAAAATAGTAAGAACCAGGAGCCGGCGGAATGCTTCTATCGGGCACACGGTTCGAAAAATCGGGACCGTCCAGAAATCCTTCCGCCCAATTTTCTTGACTTCCCGGAAGATCATTTCGCACGAAAGCCATCGTGTATGAAGGGCCACTCGCCGGCGCTGATTGAAATTGTCCAGTAGGATTGTAGTAGAATTGATCCGTTTGATTGACAAACGATCCTTGTGGATATGTGTTTCCCATTGGCGGGTAATGTCCGACTTGTGGTGGTGGCGGAGCCTGAAGAACAAAAAATAAAAATAAATTCATGTATTTTTTTTACCTGCTGTCTGGGATACATCGGAGCATCGCCAGTGCATTTTTCTTTCTTCTCTTTTTTGCTTCCGAAGAAAGGCATTATTTGAGAAGGCTACAGAAAAGAGCAATACGATCGATAAATGAAGGGTCGGTGCGCGAGCAGGTCTGAAACTGCCTAGCAACCAGCGGCTAACTAATTTCCGCCCTTTTGTTACACTGGATACTGATTGTAAATAATGAGTCAAAAATCTTTAGCGATGGAAGAGAATTCTTTGCATTGAAGACGCAGAGAAAGAGGGGATGAAAGCTAGTCCTCGCTATTCTTTTTTATTTATTTTCTGAGCAATATAAATATGTAATCAACACAGAGAAAAAGAAAACTGGAAACAAAAGAAAACAAATTCTCAAATCAAGGAACCAAAACGAATTTCAGATCGAGAATAAACTGATTTTGAGCATCAAAACAACTTGCGTACAAGCTTCTTTTTTCCTGACCTTGTGACCCTCCATATCGACTGAACAACTCTTTTGTTTCCTCTTCCACATCAAAATTAACCCCAATTTTTTTGCCATTTGCCACATGAGGAATACACTTTTTCAACATGGCCAACTGTACATTTCCACAATTTGAGAACATCATCTGATAGTTTAAAACTCTTCCGTGATGCTCATCTGAGTGAAAGAAGAAAGTGTTTATCGTAAATTCAATTTGTTTTTTGATTTGGCATTTCTGGAAAAAATATAATAAGTGAATGGCAAGTTAAAAGAGGTTCCAACTTTTTAGAGACAGTGGTTTAAAGTAAACTATTGGGCGGAGGATTTATTTATGGGGTTATTCTCGGAACCCGCAAAAAAGCAAAAAAATAGAAAAAACCAGCAAAAAATTCAGCGAAAATTCGGAGAATGCTCCGATCGGTCTGAAACTTTGAGAGATCATTTAAAAAAACATTCTCGGACATTCCCTGAAAGTTTCAGACCGAGTTGCGTCGGAAATTTCCGATTTTGTAATTTTCTCTTCCGATGTTCCAACGGAATTCCAAAATTGAAAATTCTCGTTCCGATTTCCGATCAGAAATGAACCTGAATAGGCCCATAAAATCTTAAATTATCCACAAAAAAGTTATAAAAATTGAGGAAAGATACGTAGACTCGTGTTTTAAATAGGAAATTTGTGTCACGGATATGGTTGAATTTTTCCAACAAAAAAAAACGATTGTTCGTACCAACTTTGGACCAAAAAAACATGTTTTTTTTCCGACATCGGAAAAAAAAATTATTTCCCACGGAAACGGAATTATTTTCGGAAATCAACTTTTTTGTCTGGGAACGGAATCGGAAATTTTTTTCTGAAGTCAAACTGCCTCGGAACCGGAATCGGAAATTTCCGAGATCGGAATTCCGACTTTTCGGAAATTTCCGAGAAAGCCTGGACAGGAAGTATTTTTTAAATGATTTCCCAAAGTTTCAGACCAGGAGCATTCTCCGAACTTTTTTCTGAATTTTTTGCTCTTTTTTTCTATTTTTTTTTTTTTGCTGGTTCCGAGAATAACCACTTTACGAATATCAAATTTAAATCGGACAAAAAAATGTTTCTGATTTTTTTTAATGATTTTTACAACAACAAAAAATAGAAGGCCACGGAGAGTACACGAAGTCGAGGCCAGCATTTTTTCCCCCGAAAAATTACCTTTTTTTTTGCGATTTCGATGTGATACTAGTGAATCCCCCACTCAATACAATTTACGTTTTAAAAAAATTTCCCCGAAAATTTGGCACCTCCTTTAAATTTCCATACCATGGAACCACTATTCCTGAGTGGAATTGTTCTGCTGAGGAAAATTGTATTCATTGGGAACAAAGCAAGAAAGTCGCGCCCGGCGGTCTCTACATTTTTCTCATTGTGCTCCGCATCGAACAACCAACTTGCCGAAGCTTCAACTATCAATTTGCAATCGACAAATTCTTTCTCAAGCCCCAGACAAACTGGTTCGCATCGATCGAAAAGTTCCGAGTTGTAGAGAGTTGTTGAGGTGAACACTTCTTCATCGTCCCATTCGATTCTGGCGGCATCTTCGATAGAAGAACAGGCTTCGGTACGTAGTCGAAGTTTAACCACTTCTGGTCGCCAGCAGACGAAAATCATTCGGAAGAGTTCGTAAGGAATGAAATAACTCACTTGCATGGATCTCTCTGCGAGTTCTTCTGAGTAGGCAACGAGGATATCTGGTAGAACCATTGTGAGCTCGTCAACTTTCAGAGTACCAAACTTCAACTGTAGATTATCAAAGAATTCCATCCGATCTTCACTGTTCGTGTAATCGAGATTATCAGCAGTTAGCTCCAGAAAGCTGAAATATGCACTTATGTTTTTTTTTTCCCTTCCAGAATTTCTAAACAAATACAATTCCGATTAAGGATAGATAAATAACTTACAATGAAGTTATAGACATCTTTTCAAGGTGACCTTCTTTGGGAGCAAAATTCAAGCCAGTTACAATTTTTTCCAGTTGAAAATTCGGATTGTGCTTTCTGATCTCCCGTTCAATTTCTTGTCGAGCCCACAGCAAAGGATTCAAGATTTTTCTGCAGTTGACAGGAGGCAAGCCATATGAATCGGAATTGCAGGAGAAGAAATCAGAACTTCTCACATCTAAATCGAACGTTCTCTGTAGTGATCCAAAGGCTGGAATGCATTCGCGAAGATTTGTTGGGATATCATTGAATAGCACAACTTTCTTGTTCAAATCCTCGTTTTCCATGGTTTCCAGATCTGTCCTGCAAACAATACAATCGTAAATATTATTGCGCAATATCAATGCTAAACTTGCCATTTCTGCTCATCGAACGGTCTTGGAAGAGTTATTCGAATCGTCTCAAAATCTGCCTTCACTTTAGCATTTAAAACTTCGTGCAGTCGATCAGACCGAGTTTTAATATATTCCTAAACAAATTTTTGTAGTAATTTTACGGCAATTTTTAAATTTATCTCAACCTACTTTTAACTTAATGAGAGATGCAAATATTTCACTGATGCTTTTCCCACTTTTGAGGATTTCTTGCACAATTCTTTCAGTGAACTGTTCAGCGGTAACATGCTCAAAAATAGGATCAGTGCTTTCCAGTTTTTGATCCGTCTGGAAGTCTTTTTCCAAATCTTTCTGGAAATTTCGTATTCGTGATATTTAGTATTCGTCATTTCTGACTTGCCCAATGCGTCATCGATGTCGATGTCACTTCCAGTTTTGCTTTTGAACCCATATTTCCTGAAAATTAAAAAGATTTTATTAAATTAGATATTCATTGAAGAGCTTTACGAACTTTCATTTCCTCAGGCATAGCAATTATTGTAATTTTAGAAAATTTACGGATCCCAAACAACCGATTCGAATAATTATCGTGGATGGATGAGATTCAAGCAAAATAATGAAGGAATAGAATTTGCGATATGTTTGGGCGGTCAAATTATTTTGGTATTCAAAATTACTCTAGCTTTTAAACATTTTAAAGCATAGGAACGATGATTTCGAGTAAAAGTCCGATTTCCCTATGCTTTTGACGGCAAATTCAATATGTAGAAGTCTAAAAAATACTAGAAAACACAATAAAAATACAATCAATGCGGATTGCCGAAAAACATTAAAACTGGAGAATATATTTATCCGTGCGAGACCATTTTAACTTTTCAACTATGCGCCTTTAAGGTACGGTATTTTAAACAAATTGTTTTTTTTAATTTTACAACTTTTCTCGGAAACATTTCCGCCGGAAAGGTTTTTTTTATTTAAAAAAAATTGTGCAAGCATTTTTTAAATTTACAGAATATTTACGTTCAATTTTGCAAAATTTGGGACCGATTTTAGTACTGACTCTGCAATCACTGACGCGAATGCACCGGAAATGACGCGCAAATTCGCGGAGTCTTGAAAAAAAAAATAGTTTTTCTGATTATTTTGTCTCATGCTGTCTCCGCCGACAGCCATAAAATACGTGGTTGTCTCCTGGACGATTTTCTACATCCTTGCAGTGTTATTCGGAGCTCCAATCTTCTCTGATATCATCGCCACTGCTGTACTTGCTGTGAGAATTATATAAATATACAATATTTTCAGTTTAAATAATTTTCAGGCTGCTCTAACGCTTGTCTCTGTGATTCCAGCTGTTCTACTCTTTGACAGTGAGGAACGAGCTCTCGAAGTTCTAATTTTGGGTGGAACTAGCGGTGCAACGATCAAGGAATCTATTCTCCTGAGCACATCCGTTTTTGCTCTTCTTTCCGCCTGGGCGTCTGCCGCTGTTCATCCGTTGGATTGGGATCGCTGGTGGCAGGTACTTTATAAAAAATTATGGTGAGAGTTCAGCTTTCATAGATAGTTTTTGCAGCGCTACCCACTTCCATCACTGTTCGGTTGCTTTGCTGGCGCTCTTCTAGGACTTTTCATCGGAATTTCTCGTGCCTATTTCAACAAAAAATTGGCTTTGAAAAAATCTAAAAAACGTTGAATTATGGTGCAACGTCAAAAAACGCTCGCCACTTTTGGTGCGGGGCCATTTGCCACAGGCGACACTGGTGGTGGCCGTTTCGGGCATTATACGTTCGATGATGAAGCTCCGAAACTTCTTGGAATATTACTTGCTGAGTTCGATAATAGAGAAGGGCCAATCATCAAACATTATGTTCCTCGTGGAAATGACGAGGTGGAAGCCACTTTTCACTTCACAAAAGCGTTAATCATCCCGAAGACGTCCATGTTCCGTCACTCATTCGCATTGACTATTAAAGCTCTCGACTGTAAAGTACTAATGTTCCCTGTCGGAATAGACCATCAAGATTATCACCGTGGAAGATTCACGTTCAACATGTCGTTTATTGTTGATATGACGTCGTCTGCCGAGACAATGTATGAGCCGATTGTGCAAAAATGTGCAGAATATCTTATCGAGTTGGAGATTGAATATCACTTCTTGACGGATTCGAAATATAGAAATCAGCTGTATGAGGTTATGGAAAAAATGTTCATCGATCTTTCTACCAAAGGTTTGTTTTGTTTTTGTTGCTTTTTTAAAAAATATAAACAAGCCTGGCTTCATCAAAAGCTAATTTTGATTTTTTTTTAAATCTTTCATTCTTCTTTCTTTTTAATTGTTTTTGAGTTCATCTTTGCGTGTGCCCTGTGGCGCAGACGGTTAAACTCTTGTCCGGTAAACTAACGACGTAAGTTCGAGTTTTTGTGTGTTGTCTCGGGCGCTCAGTTCTCTTTCGCCATGCAGTTTCGAAACAGACACACCAAGAAACTCAGTTACAGACCCAAACGGAATTTTATATATAATGGGGTTATTCACAAAACCGGAAAAAAAGGAAGAAAAAGGAAAAAAATTGCGGGAAAAATCGGAGAATGCTCCGATTGACCTGAAATTTCGGGAAAAATTGGAAAAAATTCTCCTGTACACGCTCACAAAATTTTGGACCGAAATATCGATTTTAAAAATGATCGAATTTTTTTCTGAAATTTTTTAAAATCGATATTTCGGTCCAAAATTTTGTAAGCGTGTACAGGAGAATTTTTTCCAATTTTTCCCGAAATTTCAGGTCAATCGGAGCATTCTCCAATTTTTCCCGCAATTTTTTTCCTTTTTCTTCCTTTTTTTTCCGGTTTTGTGAATAATCCCATAAGAAAGATACACATAATGGATTCGTGACGGAGTGACAATTTTTTCACGTTTTTATTCGACAAAATGAAGAAATAACTGAAGAAATTAAGAGATTTTTCGTCTCTAAGCTTTCCACCATGGACGGGCCGTCCGAAAACGTCCGTTACCCGTCCGGAGAACGGGTGCCCGCTGCCCGTCCGCGTTGCCCGGTCTGCAATGTTTCGTGACGGTTTCCTAGGATAGAAATAAGGGCACATCGCGTTGGCAAATGTGAAATCATAAAAAATAATATTTTGTCACGGGAAATGGAAAATATGTGTATAAATGCGTGAACTTTATTCTCCAATTTTTTTTAATAGTTGGAAAAAATAATAAACATTTCAAGCGGGCATTTTTCTTTTTCCCCGGGGATCGGACGGCCCTTTCCCCGCACGGGTCGGACGGTCAAAAAACGCCCGCCGTGGAAAGCTTATTCGTCTCCCAGTTTCACGTGAAATGTCACTCCGGCACGAATCCATTATACATTTGAATGAACAATCAAACATAAAAAATATTTATTATTGCAGGTGAAAGTGTGATAGAAGTGGTCATCGACGAGGATCAGATTGTCACCCTTTACTTCAAACTTTGTCCGTCTTACCGCGGAATAGAGCCACCTGAAATCGATTATCACATGGTTCCAATGTTCATAAGAGAAGTTGAGCTATCTCCTCGCCTTATTGAGAAAATGGACGTGCTCTCGCAAAAAATCATTCCACAAATCGACGGAATCAATACCGTCCGCGAAATTGCCATTATTCTGGAATTGGATCCGTCGCTTGTCGCTCGATGCGTAAGAAATCTTCACTTTTACGAATGCGTCTCTCTCGTTCCAATGTTCTTGTACTGGAATACGTACGTGGCCACCGAAAGAGTTCACGACTTTTACAAGAATCAGATGGAAATTAGCGATTGTCTCGAATTCGTGAAAATTCAGTCTGCAACAGGCGAAGACGGATCAGAGATTCCAATGCCAAATCCAGAATTCTCAGACGTCTTTCGGTTGTACCTGAGTATGCGAGTTCCAGATGAAGATGTTGAAAATGGTGCAATTCCGAAGAAAAGTTTGGAGCAATGGGTGGCTGAAGAGAAGCCGAGATCAATGGGAATTGATGAGCATCGTCTTGTGCAGTTCGGAATGCATCATCAGTTTCTTCGAAAGCTTTCCAACTATCCAATTTGTACTGTAAATCCTGGCAACAATTCGTTAGTTTATATTTATTCCGTTTTTAAACATTTATTCCAAACATTCAGACTTTTGAAAGCGTGTAACGGCAAGACTTCTGTTGATGAGCTCGCTTTGACACACAACATTGATCCTGGAGTTCTCCATCATTTGCTCAAAAAAAGCGGCAAATTCGAATTTGTCATGAAGTAAATGTTAAATTCAAGTTTAGAAGATCTATTTAATTTTTACACGTGTCTTAAGAAATAAATTGCATTTATTTATTATGAGAGCACACACACCAGGAGAAAATATTGGCCAGTCAAAAGACAATCGAGAATAGCAGATGAAAGAGGAAGAGAAGAGGATGAGGAGAAAGAGAAGAAGAATGTATGAAGAGAGGATGATGAAGGAAAGAGGAAGGGGAGCATCGATATACTTTGAAAGGGGCCGTTTGGGATTTGGGGGCGGGGCTGGTCTTTACTTGCAGAGAACTTGAATACGAGATGAAAAGAATCCACAGGATTCGAGGAGCATGGAGATTAACACGACTGGAGAAAAAAGGGTGTTTGAAAAACTTGAAAAAAAAAAACTAAACAAAAAATAAAATTTTGACCTAAACTTTTCGAAACGTGTCTCCATGAACCTTTGAAACCGAGGCTAGGGGCGGACGACTAGGGGATGAGCAAACTAGGGGATCGGGGTCTAAAAATCTGAAATCATGATTATAAAGACCAACAAGAAACAAAACAGGGACAAATACTCGCTTTTAAAGAGGAAATCTGGGGACCGTGAAATTTGAGAGAGGACGGGGAAAGATGAGAAAAAGAATTTGGTAACAATAGAAAGAGACGAAAAAGGATGAGGGTGAACGGGAACGAACGCAGATAAAGATGAACGAAGACATGCGGGCAATGAAGAGGCGCGATTGGAAACAGGAAAAAAAACTCAACAAAAATGGACAACTCACACACTCACTTTACAAAATAAAACAGTCACTCTCACACACAGGAGAAGAGGAACAAAGGCAGGAAGAAAACATTGCATCTAGAAACGATCACAATGAAAAATGGAAAAAGAAGGATGGAAATGGGCTGAATGATGAAATCACAAATGGTACAGAAAAAAGAATTGGATAACGAAGAAGATGAGATAATCGATTGATGAAGAACATGCAAACTCAATGTGTCAAGATGGAATGGCACTTCGAAAGAGTGCACATTCGGGAGCTGGCTCGGAACTTGTGCGACAGATGGTAATACACAAGTCCCATAGAAAAAGTGAGGTGTGAAAACTACAGGAACATTTGTATGAAAAAGGCATGCAGAAAAGTGCATGCAGAAATTGGTTGAAAACAGGGTGCAGGTTTGGAATATTGAATCCATCTACTTTCCAAAATCCCATCCACCGCTTGGAGCGTCTGGAGCTGGAGGAGCGTCTACACCGAAAACGGAATTTGGAGCAGCGGCGTCATTTCCACCTTCATTGTCATCGTCAGAACTGAAAATTTAAATTTTTTAGAAATCTTTAAAAATGCAATTTACCTGAAGTAGGTATCGATAATCTCGAAAGCCAACTTGTAAATATCCTCGTTTTCGTGGTTTTGGAGGTTCTCAATCTTGTCAAGTCCACCACACTCTTCAATCTCAGAAGTGACTTGTTCAACAGCTTCACCAGCCATCTTCAAAATATTGTTGATTCCATCAAGAACAACTTGGATTATCTGAGAGTCAGTGCAGCTGAGCATGGCACAGAATGGACGAAGAACACCAAGTTTAACCATCTGCTCGACTTGATTCGGCCGTCCAGATATAGTCACGTTGGATATGGCCCAAGCGGCCTCCTTTTGGGTTGGGAAATCTCCGCGATCGAGCAAGTGAATGATCATTGGCATTATTCCAGCATCAAACACATCCTGCACTTGTTGTTGGTTTCCGGCGGTTATGTTGGAGATGAACCACACTGCTTCTTTGTTGATTTTCTCCTTGTAGTGAGCAAGAAGTCCTGGCATGTAGCGGAGAACCTAAACAAGTCAAAATATTTTATAGTTAAGAATTAAAGTGTCTTACTCCGCTGTCCAATACAAGTTGTGTCTGCTCGTCGGTTCCGGTGACAATATTTCCAACAGCTCTCAAAGCAGCGGTTTGAACTTTGACGTCAACGTGGCCAAGAAGTGGAACAAGGTGAGTGACAACCTGAGCCTCAATGACCATCTGGATGTGCTCGTTTCCACCATCAGTGAGGTAAGAAAGCGCCCAAACGGTGTCGATGAGGATGTTGGTATCTTGATGATGAATGAGAAGCGACAACGCTGGAAGAATGGTTCGGACAACTGCCGGGCTTGGAGCGGGATCTTTGCATCTACACAAGTTGACAATCACCCAAGTGACGTTCCTCAAGAAGCCGATTGGAATTTCCGGATTGATAAACTGAAGAAGTGGTTGAAGTATTCCGAGTTCAAGACAGTAGTCTCGGAAGTGTGGTCCATCTCCAATGATGTTTCCAAGAGCCCAAACAGACTGTTCGCAAACATTCAAATTTCCGCAAGACAAAAGCTGAAGGAAAAGTGGAACAGCCCCAGCACTGACGACGGCTTGTGTCTGCTCTGATGTTCCCGAAGCTATGTTCGTAAGTGCCCAGGCGGCTTCGAATTGCAAATTTGGACTGAACGTATTTTAATTACAATGATTAATTAATTAATTCTAATAGTATAAAAACAACACTCACTCTTGGCTTGAAAGGCACTGCACAAGAACTGGCAAAATTCCACTTCCAATTAGATCATCAATTGGTGGGTTCCGATCCGTAGAAAGCATCTTTCGAGCCTGTTGAACGGCAGTCAATTGCTCCGCTGGATCAGTAGATTGAGCAGCAGCAACAGTCAACCGGAGGAGATTGGCGTCGAAAGGACCTGGTGGCGTGGTCGAAGTCTCAGACTCATCACTGAAAAATAAACTCATTCAAAGAAACGAATTAAATAGAAACGTTGCTTACTCGATGTGAGCATTTATATTACGCCGCTTCGAAATTGCTTCTTCACGCTTATCCTTTCTGATCGTAACGGCCTCTTCGTTTCTCTTTTCTTTGCCAATTTGCTCTTTGGCGTTGTTCTTGTAGTAAGCTTGTCTGTTTGAACTCATTCTGCTGAAAAAAACAAACCTTTGCGAAAATTTAAAAATAAAATCTAGCAAAAAAATATTAATTGAAACATGCTGTTTATAGGGGAAAATGTTAACAAAAAATTCGTAATACAGTCGAGAGGAAATTATTAGAAAAATGTCAGCGAATGAAGGAATTTGACATAAATAATGGAAGAAAATTTATTAATGCTTTAAAATATATTTTTGGCGCAATTATTGGTGTGAAATGCGGTAAATTAACGAGGAAAATGGGCGAAAAATGTCGTCGATAAAAGCAAAAATACGGCGTGATGCGTCGCGTAACGCACGCGACGCGTGCCGTAGAGCGCATTTGCTCGCATCTCGGCAGATTTTTTTAATCTTCAATCGCCAGTCGTTAAAAACAAGTTTCGCAGAATGAAAATCATGTGAGAAAATAGCGAGGGTGGAATAAAATTCAATAAAAATTCCTAAAATATAAAAAAAAAATTATAATCTTTAATCACGGATAAATTTGCAAAATGATGAAACACCAAAAAACAAAAACTAGGGAAAAATCGGCCTGAAAATTAATGTATTTTGGAATACATTATTAGGTCGTCTCAAAAGTAATTGGCCTTTTTCGCTCAATTTTTAGAAAAGATATCATTGAAAACAAGAAGATGTCAATAGTCAATATATTCACTATTGTGGTTCATCACATACTCCCAACGTGTAGATGCCTCTCGCGTAGACCTCTGCGTGCTGGCCATTGAAGAAGTCATCCAGTTAGGTTTCGAGATGTCTTCTGTCGTCGAAAATATTTCCACGAAGATGGTCTTGAAGAGAATGGAACAAGTAGTAGCTGGATTTTGGTTCTCTCTCAAGCTCCTCTTCTACTTCCCCACGGTAACATCGCGAGACCATAGTGAAAAACTGCGGAACATCGGCTCGCCGTAAGCCCCACTCGTTCTTGAGCACATAAAATCATCCCGTAAATCCTGTTTTTCGGGATACTGTAGGTTCCCGCTTTATATTTTCGACCATGTAGTTTCAATCGCTGAATGTTTCACCGGGGGCCCATCGGAATGCAGACCATACAGGACTATGTCGACTAGGCCAGCAGGCTAAACACCGTGGGAATTTGAGAGACGCGAAACGAAATGCGGGTATGTCTGCACAGTCCGTATGCGAGCGGTGCAACTCTCAGAGATAGATAGTAAATAACTCTCACGTTAAAATTGTTGGATGAATTACATTCACACTTACTACAGCTGTATCCAATCGTGCTTAAGTGACTCGTGAAATGGTTTATATTTTATAGGACACAGCATTCACAATCTTAGAAGATAGTCATATCCAGGTTTGCTATTGTTGGTTACCTCCCCGAGGTGTAAACTGGGAAATGCTGTGCTTCTTCGACAGTGGAAGCTGGACATCACTGTTTGGTGCAGTAGCGAAATTCCACCCTTCTACACGGTAGCGTCCAATACTCGTATAGAAGGGGCTTCTTGCAGGCCTAATAAACCTACTGAAGTACAAATTTCAATTTATTACAAGTTTCACGAACAAAAACAACAACATAGTCATATCCACAAATATTCCATGTTATCACACTCGCCGTTTATCACAGCTTGAAAAAGTCTAGGGGGGAAATCTCAACAATGAGAGATTTTGGTTCGATCTGCTTCTTTAAAAGCGCTCTCTAATTCTCTGAAGAAGTCGCTTCTCGAGAAATGAGAAAACTGTCTTTGGATTGATTGCATTTCACCTTCTCTAAACGTCTTCATGCTGCGATCAACTGCGAAGGAAGCAGAATTTAAGTTGGTACGTGTTTTCTAGCGATTAAATAACTTTTCATTAAATTTATCCTGATTGATTTAAAGATCCTACTTTCAGAATAAATCTCATCCAAAGTATTTCGTGCAAAAGCTTTTAGCGCACCTTGTACAGTGCCTCACAAAAGTATAGCATCACTACAAATTGTTTTATTAAAATTATTTTTCAATTATTCGGAAAAAGTTTCCATGGTAAAAATATGATTTTGATGAATACAAAACAATTTCAAAGCACTTTTTTCAGCCACAGTTTTCCGGTGCATTCTGAACGTTCCACAAAAAGACAACCTCACTTTTGAAAAAGTCAAAACAATCATAATCGATCTTTAAAATATACTTTAATAGACGATAGAATCGTCAGCATTTCTGGTGAGGTTGAAAGACGTGATAAAAATTGTGATAAAGAGGGATAAATATTGTCAAGTCTCAAGAGTTGTTGGATCTACCGTAACCAATGCTTCAATATTGGTTTTTTCAACACAGTGGCATTGTCTTATGGATTGTTTCAGTCGTAAATCTTGAGAAAAACGTATCCCTACACATCTTCAATTATATTTATTATTTTCATCCAGAATCTCTCCACGACAAAAATCCAGCATCTCGGTAGATGGGAGGACCGTACTATATTTTTGCTGTTTTGTATTCATCAAAGTTATATTTTTTACCTTAATTACATATTTTCTTAAAACCATTGAACATTTGAATTTTCGGAAAAATTCGGGGTGAGGCTATACTGTATAAACTATATATACAGTATAATATTGTGTTTTCAATCGACTTGCGACATGAGAACGCGAGACTCCGCCCACTTTTTTTGTGCGCGACCACGCGAACACAGTGATATTTGAAGAGACGCAGACAGGTAGCGCACAAATAAGTGGGCGGAGTCTCGCGTTCTCATGTCGCAAGTCGATTAAAAACACAATATTTAATATTTATATTTATTTAGTGCTGAAGGGCAGAACGCCACTTATACATACACAAAGAATGTTAGAAACATAATATGACACAGGTTTTAAGTTATGACACAGATTAATAATTCAGGCAAGTTAGAGATAAAAATTTATCAAGATTTAGTGACTTTAAGTTAGACTTGGAGCGTAGAGATGACGGTTTGACCGTGAAAGCATTGCTACGCAGCGAGTTCCAACACCGGAGAGATCGATTAGAAATATATTGTTGATAAGTTTTGGATGGGTTAGCCAGATTGAATTTCAGATAATTTTGTATTCATCAAAGTCATATTTTTTACCTTAATTATTTTCTTAAAATCATTAAAAATTTGAATTTTCGGAAAAATTCGGGGTGGGGCTATACTGTATAATAATGAACTTTCAGATGTTCAATTTAACAACCTTTTTATCCGTATTGTATAGTTTTTATTTCTTTTAATCTTGAGCATAATACATTGCTCTTTGGACGTGAAATCGAGAGCCTCTTGGAAACTATTGAATTTTGGTTTGCCCGTATTGGTTTCCCTGATTATAAACATTTGATTGTTGATCATGCTCGTAACGTTAAATTTTCCATTGTCATGCACATCCTAACCCGCTTTCTTCTTCTTCTTCTTCTTCTTCCATTCTCATTTTTGTGTGGTGGTCAGGAATTTGCGAGGTGCGAATAAAAACAAAATTTAATTTATTTATTTTCCCTTATTCCCAAATTCAGATGCCCATCGCTCACTCACATTCGATGTTCGGACGGTTTGACGTGCATCCGAAAGTCTTGGATGTGCGATGGAAATATTGATTGTCCGGATCACAGTGACGAGTTGACCCATATTTGTCTCAAACGGCCAAAGCAAAATCATCTGGTGAGGATCAATCAGAATTCTGAGAATTAGGAAAATTAAGTTATTGTAATCCCGTTTCTTTTAGCGACTGGAAGAGATATCCACTGGATTGAAATGTCCGCCTTCTTGGTTCAAATGTCATGATGGAAGTAGTTGTTTGCATCCGAAAAAAGTGTGTGACAAGTTCAAAGATTGCAGGTGGGTCTGATCCTTTTGTATTGGCCCACGGCGTGTTCAGAAACACGTCTCAGAAAATGTTTGACGCGTTATGGCAAGAGTCGGCATCTAGTTGGCTAACAGCCACTGAAAATGGCTAATAGACGACTTTGGCTATTAGCCATTATGGCTATTAACCGTCGAAAATAGCTATTAGCCGCCGAAAAGGGCTATTAGCCATTATGGGGTAATACCACCGCCTACAAAAAATTAGTCTGTTGGCAACGCAACTATAGAATGTATGTTTACATGCAACAAATATAGGAAACAATCTACGTGCTTTCTCAGCTATTTCGCAACTTTTTCCAGACACAAAATGTCCGAAACTTGAAATGGAAAAATTTTGAAAATGATAGCGAACGGAAACGGCTAATAGCCATCGAATATGGGGTGTGTGCCGAATACAAATGGCACACGCCCCGAATAAGTGGCTTTTAGCCGTTTTCAATGGCTATTAGCCAAAGATTTCCTGAGCGTATTGGAAGATCTTTTTGAAAGCGAATTTTCAAGAGCCATTCCTAGCGTCTCTGCGTCTCAATTTTTGCACGCTTGGCAGAACGCCACTGTGGAGACGCAGAGCATGTGATAGAGCGCGTTTGCTTTTACGTAAGGTCTAGTATGACTGATGCTCCAAGTTTCTGCGGCAATGAACAGAAAACTTTGCCTATCACATTTCCGTGAAAAATGCAAAACAAAGCTGGCCTTGAAAACAAAGCTTAAATGCGACAGCGCGCGTTTGCCGTGACGTAGGTTCTGGCACGCCGTGCCTTTTTATTGTCCATTCGTAACGAAAGCAAGTGCGCTCCACGAAACGTAGTAATTCGTGGAACGCACTTGCTTTCGTCACGAATGGCCAATATGTAGTTTAAATTTTGTTAATTCCAAAAATTCAGAGACGGAAGCGATGAACTGGAGATCTGCAATCAACCGTTGCGGTCCCCGAATACGACAGTCGTCTACTAATTCCCACTATCCGTCGTATCCATATACAAATCGCCATGTTTCATAATAAACCAACCCCGATTGCAATTCCAAAAACCGACTGAATAGAAATAATATATTTCTTTGCCGTCCCACTGCGTCCAAATGAGGTCAACACCAGCAGCAACAGGCAAAAAAGATTGCAAACCGATATCACTTATGATTATTGTCAATGTATTAATTTGTGTGCCGAAATGGTCTTTGATTAGCTTGTTGCCACGTTGAATATTGAGACTGGTTGTATACTCATGTATGCATGTATCAACTAACCAACCAGATCAGCGGTTCAGCAAGAGAGAACTTCAAAAGAAACAAGACAAAACAATTGGGTGGAATGGATAAGCGAGAGGAGATCCCGGAGAAGGAAAAGGGGCGGTTCGACGGTCACTTTCGATTTCCACGGTGGTGACCGCTCGAAGCCGCATTCGTCCCGGTCCACTTGATATTCCCTCTTTCTTATCAGCTTTGTCGTCCTATTCGTCACTTTTAGCGGATGACGAGAATGCGACTTTTCGTGTGTTGTGCGGCTTTAGCCGTCGCCGTTTCAAAAGCGGTCAGTGTGGCCAAGAGCACTGATAATGATATTGTGCTCAAGGTGTCGACTGATAAGGTGGGTTTGAAGATTTTGTTACCGTAGTGTTATTCGCTTTTTCAAGACAAATATGGACCACGGCGTGTTCAGAACTACGTATTTGAAAATTGTTTTGAAGTCGAATTTTCGGGTACTATTTCTCAGGTCTCTATGGCTCCGTTTTGGTGCGCGTTTAACTAAATTTGGCAAAACGAGATTGTGGAGCTGCAGAGAATGCGATAGGGCGCGTTTGAATTTCCGTAGGGTCTAGCACGTCGTTTTATTACTTTGAAAATCATCATTTTTAAAGGCGTGTTGACCAGTACGTTTTCTGAAACTCGAAAAAATTTTTTCGCAGCTAAATTATATTACGTGCTATTGTGAAAACAAAAAAGTTGCAACGCGGTGTTTGCGTACTTTTGAAATTCAAACGGCAATGAAAGAAATAGCATGGCAAATGAAGAGAGATGTTCCCATTTTCGTTTGAATTTCAAAAGTACCCAAACACCGCGTTGCAACTTTTTTTTTCACAATAACGAGTGAAATTCAGTTACGACGGTCCGATCTTCAACTGATCGCTGCTAGAATTTTTTTGCGACACCTGTGAAATCGGTGTGTTGTAATTGGTTTTCTGAGAAAAAAAAAACTAAAATTTCCTAACTTTGTTGGAAACCTTTTTAAATTCTAATTTTCAGACCAAAAAAAAGAAGGGGAATGTTTCAAAAATTATTTTATTTTTAAAATCGACTACGGTAGCATTCGTTACTGTTTTTTTTTCGGTGAAAAAAATTTTGACCGCGGTCATGGAAAACTCTGCCATAATAACGAAGCCAGTTTTTTTGAAGAAAAAACTGGTTCTAATTTAAACTTGAAAATCCAAAATTCCCAAAAACTCAGTAAAATTAAGTGTAGTTTCACAGAGAATTCGTCAAAAAGAATAATCCGGATTTCGATTCTAATTAAACCTGTAGTCATCTGTAGATACAGTATACCCAAAATTGCTAGCTGTAAAACTCTTTTAGGTCGGGGTTACTGCAAATAAAACGCGGTGGTCAATGTTCGAGAATTTACAAAAAAATAAAATAAAAATACCACTGTTCACCCAGTTTTATATCTTTGAATACCTGACAAGTTGTAAACACATTCGACCTCCGATTCACCCATTCTAACTTTCTCCTCACACCTTCCAGCATTCCTCGCGTGACATTAATCACTTCTCGGGCGAATGGCTCGAATCACCATGGGGTGACCTCTATCAATTCCGTGCCGGAGATCAAAACTGGCTGACCGCCCGTGAACATTGTTTGTCGCTGAACGCCGATCTGGCAATCATCCGGAACGTCGAGCAACTTGTTCGTTTTCTCCTCCATTTCCCTTTCATGTTCCTTTTTTCTTCCAGGACTGGATCTTATCGCATTATGCGCCCCTTTCGTCTCGATTTGCGCAGCGTCTCGTGCAGGTTCTCTGATAATTCACGCTATCTAATCACATTATCCGTTCGTTTAGATTGGCCTCTATGCTCCAGAAGGACAAACACATGAGTGGAAGTGGTTGGATGGAGTTGAGGTTAACAGCACTTTGTGAGTTAGCTTATAAATGAATCAATGCACTTTCCCTTGCTCATAAGCCACTTTGTCAGGCAATGGAGTTCCGGGGAACCATACGATCATTCAATGGAAGGGAGAGAAAGATGTGGATTGTTGAACGTGGAAAAGAGACGTTTAGATGACGTGGATTGTGAATCAACTAGTCCAGACCACAACGCTCAAAGATACATTTGTCAAAGAACTGTCGAGAATCACAAACAGGTGTGTTAGTCATTGATTTGATCGTAATCCAGTTTTATTTTATTATTTAGCAACAACGATCCAACAACTACATCTGGCAAAAGATTGAAAATCTTTTTAGCTTCTTTGGAATCGGAAACTCAGCCACACCTCACAATTCTACAGCTACTAATGACTATGAGGATGAAGTTGTTAAGAATGAGACGGAAAGTACTACGGCTACGGTTAAATTTACTGATAGCGAAGAGGAAACTTCTAGTGAAGAGGAGGCGTCAGTTATCAAAACATTGGCTGCTCTTCCAAAGATTGAAGGATCTGGAGAATCGACATCTTTGAAAGAATTGGAAGATTCCGAGGGAAGTGGACAAATCGTGGAGAAGAAGGCTATTGAATTGGCTGGAGGAGTGGATGAGAAAAGGTTGGACAAAATGATTGATAAAATGGAAGAGATGATCAAGAGCATTGATGATTTGACAGTGCCACCAATCAGAACGACTGTAGCCACTCCTGTTATCAAGCCTGCTGAAAATAAAGAGGCCGAGGAAACGAAGAATGAGAAAAAGGAGAAGGAGGAAAAGAAGAAAAATGACACCGAACTGAACGACAATAAAGTGTCGGCGAGCATTGAAGGCGATTTCGACCAGGCACAATCGAAGGACATGCCAAAGGCTGATATTACCCCACCAAAAGAAAAAGAAGAAGATTGCGATGAGAACTCTGGAAGTGGAAGTGGAGAGGAGGATCCAGAAGAGAAAGAAGCTGATGAGCGGCTCTCGCAACACTTGGAATTGGCACCGGAAAAGGAGGACAAAATTAAAGAATTTTTGGGTGTTCTAAGACTGTTCCTCGATCGTGCTGAGCATGGAGACTTGAGAAAGTTGCTGGATGATCAGAGTGGAAAAACTCTTTTGGAGAGAATGAAGAATGCAGTTCGCGAAGCAAACAAACGGGAGTTTGAGATGTTGGAGAAACTGGAAAGTGCGAATAAATCCGGAGAGAAGGCAGATTTGGTCAAAAAAATCAAGGGAGATCCAATGAGCACGGAGGAGCAAAAGGACTTGTTCAAGAAGATCAGCTCGGCGGTGATGAAGGCGGCAAAAGAAGTGAAAACTGGAAAGGGAAAGAAGACAGTTCAGGATGGTGAGGGTAAGAAAGAACACGCGGAAAATAGATTTTTCATTTTCAGAGCCAGGACTGGAAAAGTTCAACGTTGCCAAGGAAGAGATCAACAAGGCAGCCGATGATTCAGAGGCGACAGTCGAGGTGCTCAAGTCAGCGAGGGAGGACAAGGGTAATAAGACCGAGAAGGTTGGCGACGATGATTACTATGGGGATTATTTGGATGACAACAATGTGGTCAAGATTCAGACTCGAGAGAAGAAGGAGGCGAAGGATGGTGACAACGACATCGACGACGACGACGGCGTGACGGCGACAACTACAGTGGCAGTGCAGAAGGATGATGGAGGAGTTAAGAGTACTACTACGGAAGAGTCGAAGAAGGATGAAGAGAAGGAAGAAGAGCTCACGACTACTGGAGAGCCGGAGAAGAAAGAAGAAGCCGTGACGACTACTGAAGAGCCGGAGAAGGTGAAGAATCATATCTCTTCTGAAAAACTTCAGAAGAAGGAAGAAGAAGAAGTCAAAACAACTACAGAGGCTGCTAAGAAGGAAGAAAAGGAAGAGGAGAACCAACAAACTACTGCAGAAACCACTAACAAAGAGGAAGAGACTACCGCTTCATCATCCCCTAAACCGGCGGAAGCAGAAGAAGACGAAGCAGAGCAGGAGGCATCTGGACATGAAGATGAAGACATCACGACTACAACTGAATCAACAACTGTTGAAATGAAAGAGGTGGCTTCTGCAGACTTGGAAAAGTTGACAAAGTTGGAAGCGAAGCAAAACTCTGATGATGTACCCCTTCTTGAGTCTTCTACTGAAGCTGTCACCACTACCTCTGCTTCTGAAACAACAACTACTACTGAGACAGATTCCACGACACCGTCCGGTTCAACCACTCCAGTCGCTGTTTCCACTCGTAAAGTGAGCGTGGAAGAGATTGAAAAGCTGTCCAAGATGGAAGCCACCGAGAAGGTCACTCTTCTCCCGCCACTTCCCACGTTCACCTTCCCAACTCTTGCTCCATTCACTTTCCCGACACTTCCAACTCTTCCCACCACCAAACCGACGCCAGCTCCAAAAGTTCCAACGTTGGAGGAAATTCTGGGCAATTTGAATGACCAATTCAAGAAGCTTTTGTCACCGCCAAAGCCGCTACCAAAGTAATAATTTATTCTAGTTTCTATTGATTCTATTATGGGTACGTACTTGTTGCTAATATTTGATCGAGTATCGATTTTATAATTATTTTTCTTCTTCTTCCCGCAACTCTTAATAAACGTGTTTCCTGTTTTCCACGTAAAGGCAAACGCGCCCTACCGCATTCTCTGCGCAAACATTGAGGCGCAGAGACGCGAGAAATTTGTCTCAAAAATTCGTTTTCAAACAATTTTTCAAAAAAGTAAATAGTCCCAAACACGCCGTGTTTCCTTCCATTTTCCTCTCACTTTTGCGGCGTTATAACCCCACACACTGCCTCTCTTGTAAACACACCAGTCTCAGCTGTGAACCGATGCCCGCGTGGCGCAGTCGGTTAGCGTGTTGCGCTGCGAAAGTGCGCAGTGCGTTCGATCCTCCTCAAAGCTATGAAGATTTTATAGTTCAGCTTACCCCAGCGGATTGATGATAAATTTCGCCCCTATCTGAGCTTTTTGTTGTTTATTGATCTAATTTTCGTTTGTTTTACGGGAAAAAAAAACAAATCGTGTCGAGACCGCGCGTTAAAATCTCTTTTTATTTCTTACTTTTCATATCTACTGTCGGGTAATTAGAGGTTGACGAACCAAACTTGGCGAAACACGTCCTAACAAAGCAGGCATGAGACGGCCAAAGTTTGGTGCGTCAATCTATAATTACCTGGCAGTTGAGATGAAAAGAAAACAATAGAAGGGCATGCCGGGAAATTAAAGTGAATACGGTATATTAGAATGCCAAAAGGGATACATGAAATGGCGGTAAAATCAAACGATTTTTTATGATATAAATGGATTCATGACGGAGTGACATTTCACGTGAAACTTGGAGACGAAAAATATCTTGATTTCATCGGATGTTTCTTCATTTTTTGAATAAAAACGCGAATTTCATTTGGAAAAAATTTATACCCAAAACTAAATTTAGAATATTTACTTAAAATGACAAGAAAATTAGAAATTTATTGCACACGTGATTTTAATACAAAGAAGTGACGAGTTTGGACTTTTTGTACACCGTCAAACTTTGGTTTTTGTACAGGAATATAAAGTTATCCAAATTGCTGATTGTTGAATTCAGTTGGCCGTAGGGAAGCGATGGATATGGCACAATATCACGGCAGTCAATATTTAAACGTAGACGGGAAATCCTGAATAAGAAAATAACTTCAAAGGATATTTAGAATCCCTCAATTCTTGTAATCCTTACTCTTCGATAACGCGATCAGAAACAGAACTTGTATCGTTCAAATGAAGTTCACCTTTTGTTGGAGTTTCCTTAGATTTCTGCTTTTTGACAAAATGCACCCAAGATCCACGTGGCAAGAGTTGGCGAAGGATCTGGATTCGACTAAAGTGACAATTTGGAAATGCAGAAAGTGAGACGACAATTAAAGATGATTGTGCACAGAGAACATCTTCGTTTGGAAGACTGAAAACTTCAGAAGCATTTGATTTTATATTGATACCGTAGTCAATGAGAAGAAGGTCTACAATTTCTCTGTCAATTCCAACGATAGCTGCTCTCTTCAGAATGCCTTCGTAACGAACGGCACAGGCGGTTCCAAAGGCTCTCCAGACCTCCGGAAGAACAGAAAATTGACGATTGTCGTCATTTAGGTAATTTTCAATGTCTATCCGTGAAACCCGCATCCTTTCATTTGTCAAGTAGATTTCGTGTTCATTTTCGATTCTCTCCATCTCTAAATTATCGTTATCCAATAACCGGAATGCCTTTTGAATAGCAGGGAATGATCGGAGGTATGTGCATTTCTCTACATCTATGAATACTCCATCTTCATCTTCTGATTCTAATACTTCATCGTAGTCGTCATCGTCATCCGAATCGAAATCGGATTCAGCGCCAGAATTCGTGTCAACGTTTGCATTATTTTCTCTTTTTAAATTGTTCGCAATCTCGCTCGGAAGCCACACACCTTCCACACCAGTTTCTCCACGAATTGGAGCGAGCAAAAACGAACAAGCGTTATCAAATTCACTACAATTTGGCTGACAAATATTGATATGATGGGGCTCAGCGGCGGTGATAATTTGGCATCGTGTCAAATAATCAAAACTTTTAATCACCTCACGGAATCTATCGATTTTTCCAATATCCATTCGCTGAATGTGAGCTCCACGAACTTTTGCTTTCACGGTCATTGGTGGATAGTGTCCGAATGGAAGTGCGAGAAGACGAATATCGTTTTTCGAAACTTGCCGATGAACTCCAAAATCCACAAGATACACGTAAATGAAATTCTGTTTACAGTTCTCGAGCCGGGCTCTGTACCAAACATTTTCAAGACGAACTGCGCAAGCCATCGATGGGACCAACTGAAAATATGGGAATTATTGAAAATAAATTATTAGGTTGAACAAAGTCTTCGCCAATCTTCGATTTTTTTTCGAAACAACATTTATTTAAAGAAAACAAAAATCAATGAGTAATATATTCACCATTAGTGTCTATGTCTTATTGTCAACGGGAAAGAAGTTGAGCGATTCCGTTCGCATAGAAATTCTGAGACTGGGAGGCAAAAAAACCGTCCAACCACTTTTCGACGGCTTTTCGATCATGAAACTTCTGCCCGGCGAGGTGATTCTGGAGAGAGCAAAACAGATGGTAGTCGTTGGAGCCAAGACTGGCGAATACTGTGGGTATGGCAAGACTTGGATTCCGAGTGTCTGGAGCAGGGTTGCATGGTTCCGGCTTCCGCTCATTTTTTCACTTCCGACTTCCGTTTTAGAAATTTTCACTTCCATGCAAATAGAAAAAATGTAGATTTCCACACAATAAAACTTCTTTGAAAAGTACGATTCGAGAGGTCGTTCTTGTCGTGAGATGTGCTGTTTGTATTTTAACAAAACGTTGTTTTGTTAAAATACACTGTTTTTGAGGCATTTTTTGGTCTTAAGTCTCGTTCTTTCCAAAATTTTAAATGTTGACTTCCGACTTCCGTATAAAAAATATTCAATTCCGATTCCCGACTTCCGTTTTAGAAAATTTCATTTCCATGCAACCATCTTGAGCTTCTGGTGGGTCTTCAAAGCGGTGTGCAGTTTCGCCTTGTCATGGTGCAGCAACAATTTGGAGCCTCTAGAGCGATGTAATCGATGAGCCTGGACCACTTCTTTTATTTGAGTGCAGTATAAGTCAGCTTTGATAGTAGCGCAGTCTGGAAGAAGCTCAAGAAAATGACACCTTCATTGTCCCACCAAATTGTGATCAGCATTTTTTCATGAAGTTCTCCTTCTAGTTCCGGTTTCGCGGATTCCTCGGCCGGGGCCCACTGTCTCTTTGTGGTATGGTTAATACACAACACCCATTTCTGATCTCCGGTAGTTATATCTTTAATCCAACTCGTGTTTTGTTTCTTACTAACATACCGTAAATTCTCTAATAGAACGGCCGGCCGGTCTATTTTTCACTACCTTCCTAGGAGGGCCGGTCTATTTTTCCGATTCCGGTTCCGAGGCAGTTTCACTTCCGAAAAAATTTCCGATTCCGTTCCGAGACAAAATGATTTCCGTTTCCGACGGAAATAATATTTTTCCGACGTCGGAAAAAAACATGTTTTTCTGTCGAAATTTGGTACGAAAATCGTTTTTTTTTGGGAAAAATTCGACCATGTCCGTGACACAAATTTCCTATTTAAAACGGCTCCGCGACATCTCGAAACTAGACATCTCGAAACCGGACATCTCGAAGCCGGACATTTCGAAACCGGACATCTCGAAACCGCGTTAGCAGTGGGAAGGGGGAGGGGGGGGGGGGGGGTTGAAAGAGAGGTAGGAAGTAAATTTTTTTTCATAATTTAATGACTATTCAACAAATAATCAAAAAATGCAAGAATTGAGCGTCATTTCTTTGGAGGCCACCAAAAAATGTTTACAGTCTGCAAACTGCACCTTGCATCGGGAGCAGGGGTGGGACCAACATGTTTTTTTGTTCATGCACGTGAGAAAAAAGGTTTTTTAAAGCCGCGGAGGCGCAAAAAATGCCTCTACTTGAACAAAACCGGGGTATGCTCTGAATTGACCAAAAATCTCTAATTTTCAACAAAAACGTTGGAAAATTACCATTTTTTGTTTTTTTAATTTTTAAATGTTTTGAGGGCAAATAAAACTTTTTTCTCAAAAAAAATTTGTTCAAGAAAATAATACCAAAAAAAAAAGTGTATTTCTGCGAGTTACCGTAAAAACTGTAATAGAACACCACCTTTAATAGAACGCCACCTGTAATACAACGCCACTCCCAACGTCACTTCGAAAAATAGAACGCCACCCACTAATAGAACGCCACCCTGACAAACTGCGACCTATAAACATGAGCCGGTGTTCCAGTAATATTTTTTCAACGTGGATTACTGTAGTCTAAAGTACACAAACACCGAGGTGTGCAATGAACGATAAAGCTAGCTGATTACAGAGGGTACTACGGTATAGAACTCGCACAAGATAGAACTGCAACGGAATATAATTGCGTGAAATAAAACGTGCGAGTTCTATACTGTAGTAGGATGACAGTGATATGTCTCTTGAATTCGAATAACAGTACAAATGCATATTATCGGCCCGCTATGACGGTCAAACGCGCTCCGTTGAATTTGATATTTTTTGATTTTCATTTTGGTATCCAAATCACTTCATTTCGCGTATAAATTCAACGTGAAATGAAATATTACCGTTTCGAAAAAGTTGTCATCTCCGAAGCCGCGTAAACTTTGAATTTAGGATCCGCCTCTTCACGCGAATTTTGACCTTTTTAAAAATTTCACGAAAAAAAAGTGAAGGAAAATAAAATTTTCATGAAATTCGCGTGAAGAGGCGGAGCTTAATTTTAAAGTTAACGCGGCTTTGGTGATGAAAACTTTTTTAAAACAATAATAATTCGGAATCCAAAATGAAAATCACAAAGTACTAAAATTAGTGGAGCGCGTTTCACCGTCGTTGCGGGTCGACAATATTTACATTCTTTTTTTTTCTGTTGATTTTTGTTATTTTTGGTTGTTGAAAAGTTAAATTTGATTTTTTTTTCTAAAAATTCAGCTTTGGAAAATACACCGCCACCCTCTAATAGAACGCCACCTCTAATACAACGCCACCCCTAGACCCACTCCAAAAAATAGACCGCCATGGCGGTATATTACAGTTTTTACGGTAAATGGACATTTTTCAAAAGTTCGTTGAAAATTAAAGATTTTTTGTCAATTCAGAGCATATCCCGGCTAAGTTTTTGTTCAAATACAGGCATTGTTTTGCGCAACCGCGGCTTCAATAAAACTTTTTTTCACGTGCATGAACAAAACAAAATGTTTTTTGTTTCACCCAAAAAAAAACAAAACAAACGACCGAAGAAACATTTTTGGTCCCACCGCTGCTCCCGATGTAAGGTGCAGTTTGCGTACTGTAAACTACTTTTGGTGGCCGCCAAAGAAATGACGCTCAAATCTTGCACTTTTTGATTATTTGTTTAATAGTCATAAAATTATAAAAAAAATGTTTACTTCCTACCTCTCTTTCAACCCCCCTCCCCATTGTTAACGCGGTTTCGAGATGCCCGGTTTCGAAATGTCCGGTTTCGAAATGTCCGGTTTCGAAATGTCCGGTTTCGAGATGTCTGGTTTCGAGATGTCGCGGAGCCTTTAAAACACGTGTCTACGTATCTTTCCTCAAATTTTTTTTTAATTTTTTGTGGATAATTTAGGATTTTATGGAGCTATTCAGGTTCATTTCCGATATTTCCGATCGGAAATCGGAATTCCGTCGGAAGTCGGAATTCCGACGGAAATCGGAACGAGAATTTGAAATTTCGGAATTCCGACGGAAATTTGGAAATAAAATTTAAAAACTCGGAATTCCGTCGGAACATCGGAAGAGAAAATTACAAAATCGGAAATTTCCGACGGAACTCGGAAGAGAAATTTTCATTTCCGAGAAAGCCTGGTGGTGATCTGCGAGCAAATTCTCAGTCATTTTGAACACTACCTGAAAGTTTGTCAGACATGCATAGTACGTACTATGAAAATAAAACAGAAACAGAATCGGAAAAAAAAAGAAATAAAGCTGTGAGCAATGACAAAACAAACAAAAGTGGCGAAGACTTTTTGCTCAACCTAATATTATGAATCATGTAGAGATACCTGCTCATCAGAAATATAGAGTTCCGCCTCTTTAGAATTATAATACTTTTGCATTTTTTCACTCAATTTCCACTTTGCTTTGTCGAATCTTTTCGGTTGAATAACTATTTCTGTAGGCATACTGTGCTCCATTATACGGAAATATTCGCAAGGATAGAGGTCTGTCTGAAATGAAATTATTAAGCTTTTCAGACCACAAAAACTTCAGACATGTCTCACGGGAATGTTAGAATCAGAATCAGCAAACTCTTTCTCCAACTGTCTTGCAATTCTTAAAATATATCCAGGAATAGTGAGTCCTTCTGTGAATTTCCAGAGAAATTCCGGATATTCTTTCTGGAATTTCCGAATCTGCCAGTCCGGCCCGCTAGCCACCTCAACTACTGCACGACACTGGTTATTCTCCGCCTCTTCGTGTCTTAACCTCATTTCTTCCACGAAATTCATCTAGTGAAACTATGTATGTTGAATGGTACATGATCGGCAAGTTGAATGAATACTGATAGTCGTTAAAACTTCCTAGCTCATATCATAGAATGCCATTTAAGAGAACGCCGGAGATCGTTTATTACAAAATCATTAAAGAGACATTTTGAAAACGCAGACAATATGAGACAAAGTAGAAGTACAATTATATTGTTAAACAAATTGTGAAAGGGTATGCGGCAGAGTTGGTGGTTAACTTCGGAATAGATGTTTGAAAATACGAATTACGGTGCGGATAAAAACGTTTGAAAATAATTAGAGCAGAGGGAATAAAATTAAATGAAAAATTGAGAGGAGATTGTGGAATGATGGATAAATAGGGAATAATTTTCTAACGTCTGGACGACTTTTTATTGCTCTGATCCTCCTCTTCGCCGCTCTCGCTGTCTTCAGCCTCTTCTTCGCGTTCATCCTTTTTCGCATCTACATCATCCTCATCGCCTTCTTCACTTTCGTTGGATTCGGAATCCTCACGCTTCGACTTTTTCTTTGCGACCGCCTCACCATCGTCCGAGGAATCAGAAGCAGCTCGTTTCGACTTCTTTGGAGTTTTTTTCGACACTGAAGACTCTTCCTCCTCCTCTTCTTCGTCTGGAGACTCGGAGGCGGCATGTTTTGCTTTTTTCGAGGTCACTTTCGACTTTTTCTTTTTTAAAGTTTGCTCACCTCCCTCGCCGTCAGACACGGCCGATTTCGAAGGACGTCCGCGACTTTTTTTCGAGGATGAAGCTTTACTTTTGGAGCTCGCCTTCGCGCTTTTCGACTTCTTGGCCGATTTCAAAGAGTCCGTGTAGTTTTCCGATTCCTTATACGCCGACAATATAGCTTTGCAGTTCTAAAATGTGACGATTTATAGTTCATTGCTACACGTAGTTGTTCACTTACGGAAAGTTCGTCCTCCCACATTTCAGTGTGAGATACAGGATTTTCGAAGTTTTTCCATTGGACAAGGAACAGCGGCTTTCCGTTCGAAAAGCGGTGAGCAATTATTTTCTCGACCGAGTATTCTTAAGAACGAATAAAATAGATTGGAATAATAAAAATGTGTGTATTACCCTGATTAACGTCGTCTTCTTGATTGGTAACCTTAAACTTATAGGCGGTGAGGAGCTTCGGGTTTTTCTTAAAGTCGAACTCCGTGACTTTGCCTTTGGTGCCATCCTCAAACTTAACCTCGTATTCCACATAGAATTTATTGTACAAGGAGTGTCCGAGAATCTTCTTGATAGGGGATGCTTTCTTCGACTTTGATTTTGTAGACTCAGTGGAACGCTGCTTTCTTCTGTTGCTATGTTTGGTTCCAGTTGAATGAACAACTTGGAAGACAGACGTCTGTTTACTGAAAAAAAATAATAATTTATTATCATTTCATTCCTATTGTCGAAAAAGTACATAGCGACCTATAGTGTGCCTTATGCGAATTCAAATTTGGAAATGAATTCTGGGCAGAAATCGTGTAAGCGATGAGACGCAGACGAGAGATGCGTTGTCACGCGTCGCAACCGCAGCGCGTGAGTGTTGACAAAAAACACAGCGTGCTGGCCGGAACGTTGTTGGCCATGCGCTCCGCTGAGTGTCTGCGTCTCTCCGGCGAGAGTTTGCTACAAAAACAACAATATCCTCGCACTCTGCTTGTTTGCGTCTCCTCTTCATATCACTATAACGCAGAAAAACACGGCATGCTGGCACCTACGTTTCAGCCTCATTTTATGAAATTCGATTTTTTCGCGGGTTCATTTCGCTGCGTACGTTCCGCGAAAAAATAAAAATAAATAAAAACATGTGCAGATAACCCTTATTTTTAAATGAAACATCTGATACAGCAGAAGCGTTCGCAACGCCGCGAAGTAATTTTCTCATAACACGCGTGTCAGTGTTTCATCAAACGTTGAGTGCGATTGGGGCGCATTTGCACTGAGGTAGGCACCAGCATGCCGTGAAAAACGCTGCGCAGCTAAATGCGACCAAGCTTAGGCGAGAATTTTTTTTTTCGAGAAAAAGCCAGCGCAGTTTAAATTTTATTATGTGTTCACGAACATGAAGTTTTTACGACATTCATTAAAAAACCATAATACTGTGAAACAATATTTTTAGGTTAGGAGCATGGGTTAAACCTCGTTTCCTAGGCTATATAGGTCGCTATTTTATTTTTCCACAATAATTACCCTTCGCGAGTAGAAACTCGAGTCGGGGCGGCATTAGTTTTCGTCATTGCAAATGCGGATTTGTCGTCGAGGCAGGGAGGAAGTCGAGCTCTAAATTTGAAGTTAGGCATTTAAGAGTGCTCGATATTTTTGACAAATATTTTCGAAGCATGGCTTGAGGCGTTCAAAGTAAGGCTCTGGTACGTTTCGAAACCTGTCACTTTGGAACTTTGGACTGCTATTTTTGGTCGCCGTGTTCGCACTAATGGCGGAATTCGACGAGACCTGACAAAACCGTAGGACAAGTTGCAAGCCTCTCGCGCAGTTTTTTCTGAATTTTACAACCTTTTCAGTACAAAACTCGTGCAACTGTGGCAAAAAAGGGTCGGTTTTTGATATTTTTCCCGGTTTTGTCTAGGACACCTTGTTGAATCTATAGTCGGCGAATACATCATCAGCCTCGCTCTACCGCACTTTTCAATTTTCAACAGTGTAGTGCACCTTTTTTGAAGCGAAAGATCAAATTTTAACTGCAACTCGTCGTGCATACTTCATTTTCCGTTGAAAAGAAGTGTAAAACTATAATTCGAGTTAATCTTGCAAGTGCAACACTGTTTTACAGGGATTTTAGCAGTAGAGCGAGGTTGATGATGTATTCGCCGACTATAAATTAGCAGGAAAATTTAGCGCTAAAATTGGACGAACGTTTCGAAACGTCCCAAAGCCATATGTAAAGGCGGATCGAATTATTCCATCGCCAGATTTCGACGTGAAGGTTTTTATAGGAAAAAACCTTTGAGTGTGGTAGTTTTTATGGTGCGCTCGAAGCAGAAAAAAAAAATACGAAATGAGGCGTGCAGAGTGACTTTGTTTTTTTTTTCCACAGTAGACAGATCAACTTGCACATCTTATGGGTTATGTACGAATTGGCAAAAACTCGGGAAATGTTTCGATTGACCTGACAATAGGGAAAAAACCGTCACGTGTAAATTCACCGTGAAATAAAATAATTTGGAAACCAAAATGAAATACACGTATATAATGGATTCGTGACAGAGTGACATTTCACGTGAAACTGGGAGACAAAAAATCTCTTCATTTTTTCGAATAAAAACGTGAAAAAAATTGTCACTCCGCCACAAATCCACTATAATGGATTCGTGGCGGAGTGACAATTCACGTGAAACTGGGAGACGAAAAATCTCTTCATTTCTTCATTTTTTCGAATAAAAACGTGCAAAAAAATTGGCACTCCGCCACGAATCCACTATAGTACTGAGTATTGTCCAATCGTGAAGAAAGCAAGTGCGCTCCACAAAACTTAGTACTTCGTGGATTTCATTTTCATCTCCAAATTATTTCATTTCACGTTGAATTAAAATAATTTGGCGACTAAATTGAAATCCACGAAGTACTAAGTTTCGTGGAGCGCACTTGCTTTTTTCGCGAATGGACAATACCTATTCAGTTGAATTAAAATGCATTTTTATGTCAAATTTATTCAATGCAATACTACATATTAATGAATTAAACTGAACCATTGAGTTGGAGCCTTTCTGCAAATTGTGTCGAGACCTCCTTGGCAAATAAATGCATGCGCCTTTAAGGCGTGTACTCCGAGTAGGCAAGATGTTATTCCTTTTAGTATTTTTGAACAGAACTCATTTGCCATCTTGTCCACTCGGAGTATACGGTCTCGACAGGATTTGCAGAACGGCTCCAACTTAATGGTTCAGTAAAATTCAGATTAACTAATGGGGTTATTCATGAGAAAAAAAAAAACGGTTTTTTTTCCAATTCACGCGATGTCCAGAATTGTATAAAAAATACAGGTAGATAAAACGGGATATAGCATTGATAATGAAGAGACACAGAGACTGCCCCTTTCTTTGAACTCCTCACCTTCTGCGTCTATTCAATATCAATGCTAAATCAGGGGGGACCCCCGCTTCTCTACCTGCCGTATTTCCTCTAATATAGGCGCATGCGCTTCTATTGTTTCATTTCTATTTTAGAGGTTTGCACACCAAACTCACCAAAATACATTCTAACCAAGCAGGCATGAGACGCCCGAAGTTTGGTGTGCAAACCTCTAAATACCCGGCAGTTGTGATGAAAGGAAACAATAGAAGCGCATGCGCCTATATTAGAGGAAATACGGTGTATTATTTTTTTTTACAATTCTCGACATCGCGTGAATTGGAAAAAAAAAACAAAAACATGAATAACGCCATAATTAATTTTTTTTTGAATTGAATTAAATTGTACCTATTCATTCGAATTAAAATGAATTTTTATGTCACATTTATTCAATGCAATACTATTGTCCATTCGCGAAAAAAGCAAGTGCCCTCCACCAAACTTAGTACTTCGTGGATTTCATTTTCGTCGCCAAATTATTTCATTTCACGTTGAATTTACACGCATTTACTATTGTCAGCCCACCAAAACGGTCGAACGCGCTCCGCGGAACTGAACGCTATGCGATTTTAATTTCGGTCACCAACTTATTTAATTTCACGTATTAATTCAACAACGTGAAATGAAATAATTTGGAAACCAAAATGAAAATCGGATAGCGTTGAGTTCAGCTGACCGCATTTGACCATATTGGCGACGCTCCGATGTTTCGCAGTTAAATACTTTTTTTTTTCTCAACTTCGACCGCACCCTTAAATATTTATGGACCTATTCATAGGAGAAAAAAGACAAAAAAAAAACGTTTTTTTTCCTATTCATAGATGTAAAAAAACGACAAACAACGTCGAAAAACGAATGGTAAACAAGTGTTTATTGACCATGATAGACCATTGATAGTGAGGAGGCGCAGAGATTTTACAACCCCGTGGGAACGGACTTGTTTACTAGTTCATGCAAACTCCGCCCCTTTTCTGCGCCTCCTCTCTATCAATGGTCTATCATGGTCAATAAACACTTGTTTACCATTCGTTTTTCGACATTGTTTGTCGTTTTTTTATGGACCTATTCATAGGAGAAAAAAGACAAAAAAAAACGTTTTTTTTCCTATTCATAGATGTAAAAAAACGACAAACAATGTCGAAAAACGAATGGTAAACAAGTGTTTATTGACCACGATAGACTATTGATAGTGAGGAGGCACAGAGATGTTTACAACCCCGTGGGAACGGACTTGTTTACTAGTTCATGCAAACTCCGCCCCTTTTCTGCGCCTCCTCTCTATCAATGGTCTATCATGGTCAAAAAACACTTGTTTACCATTCGTTTTTCGACATTGTTTGTCGTTTTTTTACATCTATGAATAGGAAAAAAAACGTTTTTTTTTGTTTTTTTTCTCCTATGAATAGGTCCATTACATCTATGAATAGGAAAAAAAAACGTTTTTTTTTGTTTTTTTTCTCCTATGAATAGGTCCATTAATCAGGCATGGAAAAATAGTTTCTCGGAACAACGAATAAAAAAAAAGAAAAGAAGCGATATCGACGACGTGCTCAAGCGATGGAAATGAACGAATGGCGGGAATACATTTGAATTTTTGCGAACTGCGACGCGACCGCAACGCGTCCGCAGCGCGCACATGCAACGTCGCGTACGAACGAGAGTAGGGAGACGCAGACACATATGAGAGAAGGGAGACGCAGGAAGAGAGAGAAAAAAGTAAAACGACACGCCGAAACCGAATAGGGCTCCTTGTTTAACACAAGTTTTTATTTTTTATTTTTTCTTTAATTTTTCGAATTAATTTTTAATTTTTAATCGATCTATGGAATATGCAGAAGAATTTTCCCCTCATTTTATTCGTATGCAAACCTGCATTTTATTGAAATTATATACAGGTTTACATAGAAATAAAATGACAGGAAAATTCATCTGCATAGGCCCATATTGTGAAAACAAAAAAATTGCAACGCGGTGTTTGCGTACTTTTTAAATTCAAATGGCAATGAGAGAAATAGCATGGGAAATGAAGAGATTTGTTCCCTTTTCCATTTGAATTTTAAAAGTACGCAAACACGCAACTTTTTTGTTTTCACAATAAATATAAATAGCAACTGAAATTTCAGTAGGAATGGAGGTTTCAACAGTCAATGATGTGAAAATCTATAATCTCAGTGCTGGAAAAAGCTTGCCAGAGGTAAAAACAAAGAGACCAGAGGAGTCGGAGAAAGAAATTGTTTCTTTCAGTGGATGTCATCGCGTGCACGGCGGAAATTGGAGCAAAGGAATTCAGATGTGCGCCAGAGAATTCAGTTGATCCAAGACTTTGAAATGCCAGATGTCAGCAGCACAGTAAATGTCACGCCCGACGGGAAATACGTGTGGGCATCAGGTTGGATTGATAAGAATTAGTTCAGAGCTTATTCAGATGCTTCAGGAAACTACAAACCTTGGCTAAAATGTTATGATCTAAACAACTTGTCCATGAAATTTGAAAGAGGACTCGATGCGGAGGTTATTAAATTGATTCCGTTAAGCGAGGACTACTCGAAGGTTTGTTACCATAGCAACCGCCAAGGATCATCATTGTGAGTATTTAGGTGGTGATTCTTGAAGAAGAGCGATGGATTGAAATGCACGCAATGCTTGGCCGATATTTTCGTATGAGAATGCCGTGTCAAGGGAGAGACATGGCTCTTTCAGAAGAGTCCAGTGATTTGTACCTTGTAGGATCAAAGTAATTTTTGATTATTTATATATTTAAATGTGATATATAGTCGGCGAATACATCATCAACCTCGCTCTACTGCAAAATTCCTGTAAAACAGTGTTGCACTTGCAAGATTAACTCGAATTCTAGTGTTTATAATTCTTTTCAACGGAAAATGACGTATCCACAACGAATTGCAGTTAAAATTTGATTTTTCGCTTCAAAATAGGCGCACTACACTGTTGAAAATTGAAAAGTGCCGTAGAGCGAGGCTGATGATGCATTCGCCGAGTATATTATTTTTTGTTTTTTACCTGTTCAGAAGCGAAATCTACCGTTTTAATCTGGAACAAGGGTGTTGGCTGACTCCATTCGAATCGACTGCACCGCTGAATTGTGCTCAAGTGTGTGCCGAACATCAACTTCTCATTTGTGGAACTACAAATGGCGTAGTCGAGGCTTGGGATCACAGAGACAAGACAATGTGTGGAACATTGGATGCAGGGACCGGCGTGAAGGATCATTTGGGGTAATCGTAAAAAACTTGATAATCGGGGTTATTCATAGAAAAGGCGAAAAAAGCAAAAAAAAAAATTGGGGGAGAACTCGGAAAATGCTTCGATTGACCTGAAATTATGGAAAATTAGGGCAAAAATACACCTGGATATGCTCAAAAAAAAAAAATCCGAAATATCCATTTTAAAAAGACGTTTTTAATGAAAATTTTTAAAATCGAAACTCGGAGAATGTTCCTATCGGCATGAAACTAGGAAATAATTTTTAAAATCATAATTCTGGACATGCTCAGAAAATGTTTTACCGAAATATCGATATTTTTTCTTTAAAAAAAGTAAATCGATATTGTACATTCGAGAAGGAAGCAAGTGTGCTCCACGAAACTTAGTACTTCGTGGAGCGCACTTGCTTTCTTCACGAATAGACAATAGTTTTCCACAAAATACAATAATTTTTTCCACCTTTTCTATTTTGTGTTCACGAACAAGTGGGACTTACCACTCTCCGATGTTCCGCAGTTTTTCGCTGTTCCGCAGTACTCGCTTCGAGTCGAAAACAGGGCGATTGCATCAAATGCGGAAAGTATGAGGGTGACCTGTGCCATTTACTAAGATGCTTCCCAACAAAACCACTATAAAAATCGAAACTATGGAAGGATCCAATTGGAGTAGCCAGAGCGCTAGGCCTGGCAACAACACAGTTTGACCCCGGCGGAGCCCCAAGTTGAACAAATAAATGGGAGGCGTAGTTGTTGCACAACTTCTACTACTACTCGCTTCGAGACCACCGTGAAATTTTCCGGAACATCGGAGAGTCGTAAGTCCCACTCATCCGTGAACACATAATATGAATACCGTAAAAACTAATAGAACACCATGGCGCTATATTACAGGGTAACTCCATGAAGTATTACGTATTCCCGAGTACGTGAGATGTCGTAAAATGGGTCTCGCCACGATCGGTGTATGCATACTTGTAAGTAGTAATTGGGATACTGTAGATTGTTTACATTTTTCGACATGCATGAAATAGAAAAATCATGTTATTTTTATACCCCCTATTTATAAAATATAATGGGGTTATTCACATAACCGGAAAAAAAGGAAGAAAACGGAAAAAAAAACTTCGGAAAAAATAGGAGAATGCTCCGATTGACCTGAAATTTTGGGAAAAATTGGAAAAAATTCTCCTGTACACGCTCACAAAATTTTGGACCGAAATATCGATTTTAAAAATTATCGATTTTTTTTCTGAAAATTTTTAAAATCGATATTTCGGTCCAAAATTTTGTGAGCGTGTACAGGAGAATTTTTTTCCAATTTTTCCCAAAATTTCAGGTCAATCGGAGCATTCTCCGATTTTTCCCGAAGTTTTTTTTTTCCGTTTTCTTCCTTTTTTTCCGGTTTTGTGAATAACCCCATAAGAAACTTGAGACAGAAATCGCCATGTGTCATAATAAGTTAAAAAACAAAAAAAAACCAAGAAAAAATTAAGAAAAATTTTAATTGAAAAAATTCGAAACCAAATATTCAAATTCACAAGTGTACAAACACCGATCGTGTCAAGACCCATTTTACGACATCTCAAGTACTCGGGAATACGTCATATTAATAAAAAAAACCATAAATTTTCAGAGAAAACCAAAAAGTCGCCGTCACCTCGCTCGCCTTCTCGGATCCGTTGCATATTGGCGTCGGCACATCGACTGGTCAGATTCTCCTCTACGATCTTCGTTCTCGTCGACCCCTTCTTATCAAAGATCACAATAACGAATTGCCGATTAAAAAAGTTGAATTTGTGAAAAGAGAAGATGGAGATATTGTCGCCTCGATGGACAGCCGAATGATGAAAATGTGGCATGAAGAAGACGGATCTCCGATGGCCGCTATTGAGAACACGTGTCCTCTCAATGATTTCTGTCGATTCCCAAATTCTGGAATGTTCTTCTTTGCAAACGAGGCGCCAAAGATGCTTCAATACTTTGTTCCACAACTGGGACCGGCTCCAAAATGGTGCTCTTACCTTGAAAATCTTACCGAGGAAATGGAAGAGACAGAGACGACAGTTTACGATAACTATCGATTTGTGACCAAGAAACAACTAGATGAACTGGGACTCACTGGACTTATTGGAACAAATGTACTTCGCGCCTACATGCATGGATATTTCGTTGATGCAAGATTGTACAATAAGGCTCAAACACAGATGCAACCGTTCGCTTATGAAAAGTACAAAGAGCAAAAGATCAAATCGATTATTGCCGATGAACGAGAAGAGTCTGCAGTCAAAAAGAAGCAAGAGAAACTTCCAGCAGTGAACAAAGCTTTGGCTGCACGCCTTCGGGATGAAGCAGCCGCTGCCGATAAAAAGGCAGAAACTAAGAAGGAAAAGAGAAAGAGCAAAAAGTCAGGTGCAGCATCTTCAATTCTTGCCGACGACCGATTCAAGAAACTGTTCGAATCGGAAGACTTCGAAGTCGATGAAACTAGTGAACAATTTGTTAAGAACGCATCAATTGCGGCCAAAATTAAAGCTAAAGGTCCAACTGAAGTTCAAGAGTCGGAAGGAGAAGAGGAGAATGGATCTGACGAAGATGGAGAAGAAGGTACAAGTGGAAGTGAATCAGGTGAAGGAGAAGAAGAGAATGGTGCTGCCTGGATGGAGGAAGAGAATCGAAACGAAAACATGGATTCTGATCTCGAAAGTGTTTCTAGTGATGAAGACGTTGATGAATCGCTGAAAAAGAAAAGAGCCAAGATTCGAGCAACGAAGAGAGCCGAAAGGAACGTCTCAAAGTCGCAGAAGTACGATGAGAGAAAGGAAGCAAAGAAAGTCAGAAAGTGAGTTTAGTCTACCTATTCAAATTCATTTTTTTGTCATTTTAATTCAGTGGGAGTTAAAACTGAAATTATCCAAGAAGTTTCAATTTTGGCTCCGCTACGTTTCAAAACCAGTCATTTCAAAACCGAGTGTATTTTTCGAAAAATTCCTCCATAATTTTCGGGCACTTCTATTCCGGCTAGCCAATTTTCGTATACTTGAAACAGCAGCCAAACGGCACCCAAACAGCAGCCAAACGGCACCCAAACGGCACCCAAACAGCTGTTATGTCTGGCGGCTATACATACCTTCTATAGCCGACAACTCACGGGTTCTGAAGTTTGCTATGCTTTGCAAAAAAGGGGCGGGCATATCTACCTGTACCGACTTTGTTTACCAATAATTATCAAAAAAAATTTTTCAATCGAATCATGAAAACATCGCGGTTTTGAAATGACTGATTTTGAAACGTCGCGGAACCTCAATTTTAAATCAAAGATTTGAAAAAATATATCAAACTCAAAAATTTCGAAAAACAAAAAATGAGTTCTACAGGCAAAACTCAAAAAAAAAGTTTATGTCCAGAGTGAGTCGGAAAACCTCCCAAATTAGGTTATTTAAAAAGCTCTGGGACCTTTCGAACCTTTAGTGCAATTTTTCGCTGCGGTGTTCGCACTAGTGACAAAATTACGGCAAGGATAAAATAGCTATCGAATTAGTTTACCTGTAGGTAATTCAATATTATCCTGTAATTCAACAGCCCTCCACCCCAACACGACCACCCACGTTGTAAACAATGCGGTTAAACACCCACCAACACATTTTATTAGATTCAAGATAAGTCCCCCACAGATTCAATGATGGTCCCCTTTACTTTTTGATATGACACATGGCGATTTCTGTCTTAAGTTTCTTATGGGGTTATTCACAAATCGGGAAAAAAGGAAGAAAAAGGGAAAAAAATTCGGGAAAAATCGGAGAATGCTCCGATTGACCTGAAAATGTGGGAAATATTGGGAAAAATTCTCCCGTACACGCTCGCAAAATTTTGGACAAAAATATCTATTTTTTCGGAAAATTTTTAAAATCGATATTTTGGCTCAAAATTTTTTGAGCATGTACAGGATAATTTTTTTTCCAATATTTTCCAAATTTTCAGGTCAATGATTTTTCCCGAAGTTTTTTCCGTTGTCTTCCTTTTTTCCGGTTTTGTGAATAACCCCATTAGCCATCATAATACATTTAATTGGACAATTGGTTAATTAATTTGTCCATTAATTCAGAGAACAACGTCAAGCTTCGAAGCCGTCGAAATTCGTTTTACACTCAATCGGAAGCAACGAAACGACCAGAAAGTTTGTCGATGAGACAGTCGTCGTTAATGATGCTGTTAGTGAGGATTCGATGGCACTGGGCGATAGAAGGGTGGCAACTGCTCGTCGCGATAGAAAAACCAAAAAGGTATTTATTATGTTTTGATAAACCTTCATTTGTCTTCTTCAGGTGAATGATGATGATGTGCCATTTGGCGGACGCGAGATGACATTCACAATTTCGAAACGGGACAAGGATGTCCGCGCGGAGCAAGCGAAATCGAAACAGGCGGCTCATGTGGCGGAGAGAAAAGAGGTCACTAGAAAGCCGAATGCTCTTGTTACCAAAGGACTCAAGAAATTGCCGGGCAATTTGAACGTTGGCAAACGCCAGAATTACTAGATTCTGACGTCTTTTTTTTTCTTTTGAGTTTACGTTTTTCACGGATGTACTACTTTTTATTGCTATTCTCAGTACGGAGCGCTGCAAACGCGCTCCCTTCGCACAGTGGAGGACGCGGCCACGTTGGCGACGAAAGAGTGCAGAAAATTGAGAGAGCCGTGGCCGATGTTTCGCTCTGATTTCTCTGAATCTCACTCCAAATGCATGCGCAATTCACTGTTCGATTAGAGCGAATTTGCAGCGCTTTAAACAGAGTATAGATATTGTGGATTTTCTTTTCGCCCCCTTTTTGTTCGGTTTTTTTCCTCCTTGTTATATTATTTTTCGTTGTTGTTGTTATTGTTGTTTTTGTTTTTGGCGTCCTTCCTTTCTTCCTTCCACCTCCATTTTTTAAAAACATTTTATTGTAATCTCTTTTATAAATCAGATTGGTGTCGCTCGAAGAAGCTCGAAGAGCTATTTTTCAAGCCAGGAAATTATATGTTTTTGGCGAACATGCACGTCCAATTAAACGTTTTGGAGAGAAAAACGACTAAACGAAACGATGCCTAATCAATCACAAACGGAAACAACATTTCGAAGTGAGACACGAGTGACATTTTTTAGCGGAAAACAGACAGAGAGAGAGAGAGAGAGAGAATCGAAAATTCGTGTTCATTTTGTTTTTTTTGTTGGAAAAATGCCGGTTGTCAGAATATATAATGTGACAGAGAGAAGAGGCTTTTGAATTTCGAGGCAGTTCCGTAAAATTTAGATTTACCCTAATCTTTTGTGTATAAACTTTCAACTCGGAACATTTTTGGCGCGCATGGCTATTAGCTGTTGAAAATGGCTGTTAGCCATCATCGAACACTGAAGATAGGCATTACTTACGCCCAGCTCGTGAGCCTATTCGGGGCAAGTTTGCAGCGGATTTGTCAAATACCGTAAAAACTGTAATTGAAGCACCATCTAATAGAGGCACAGCTTTGTTAAAGACGCACCCGTACTCAACTGTGCGTTAGTGTGTTTTATCGTTTAGATTTTGATTTTTTTGGCAAGTGTGCAAAACTATACCAAGAAATGATCGATGAATTAAACTCCATCGATAGTCCGAAATAGGAAAATCACAAAAATTGTATTGTCGAACCGCCAAAATGGTCAAACGCGCTCCGCTGAACTCAACGCCAAAATGAAAATCGCATAGCGCTGAGTTCAGCGGAGCGCGTTTGACCAATTTGACGGACCGACAATAGCAGAATTTGATCTTCTGCATTTTCTAGCTGATTAAAGACAGGAAACCCGTTTACCGGTAATTGTTTCTCTACGTTTCACACTTTCATTATACAAAAATCAGCTTTTTAATAATTTCGGTGCTATTGTGGAATAGAACCGTAACAGCACAGAAACGATTCAGCATAGAACTGCCTGAAATTGAGCTGTACGAAAAAAAACTGCGAGAAATTGAACTCAATACCCAACCGTACAACAGTACAACTTTTCAAGTTGCTCTGGCTTTTCTCGCTAGAACAGCTCAATTTTAGGCTGTTCCATACCGAAACACAGAGCGGCATTATACACAAGAAATTAGGCGAGAGTGGGTCTTTGTTGCATAAAGGAAAGTGGCATGATATAATGGATTCGTGGCGGAGTGAAAATTCACGTGAAACTGGGAGACAAAAAATCTGTTCATTTCTTCAGTTATATATTTCTTCATTTTTTCGAATAAAAACGTGAAAAAATTGTCACTTCGCCACGAATCCACTATACAAGATATTTTTCTTTTTCGAATAAAGGAGCGATCCCGATGTGCAAAAAGGTGGCAAATGAGGAGTTGAGAAAAAAAAATTCGAAAATCTGAGAAAGGGAAAAAACAGCGAGTATACGGTATACCGTAACCACTTTTTTCGAAACGGGACCCAGCAATTAATTTTGAAAAAAAAAATAACATTTCACGCGGGCATTTTTACTTGCCCGGGCATCGGGCAGGTCCGGCGGGCGAAAAAACCCGCATTGGAAAGCTTATGGGGTTATTTTCGGAACCAGCAAAACAAAAGCAACAAAAATAGAATAAACCAGCAAAAAATTCAGCGAAAATTCGGAGAATGCTCCGATCGATCGGAAACTTTTGGAAATCATTTAACAAAATACTTCCGGTCATTCCCTGAAAATTTCAGACCAAATAGTTATGGATTCGTGACGTAGCTAGACAGCGTTTCAAGCAAATGTTACGTCTCGCCACGATTCAGCTGTTGGCAGCATGAGAGGAAACACGCCGCCGAGAATCTTCTATATAATGGATTCGTGGCGGAGGGACAATTTTTTTCACGTTTTTATTTGAAAAAATTAAGAAATAACTGAAGAAATTAAGAGATGTTTCGTCTCCCAGTTTCACGTGAAATGTCACTCCGTCACGAATCTATGATAGCATTTATCTTATTTAAAAAAAAACTGAAAAAAATTGTTTATATTACGTTGAGACAATGTCACGTTCCTTTAAGTCTTGGTTTCAAAACTTTCAACATCTTGAGCTTCGGTCCTCCAGAAAGCATTTCCATAAAACGGCCGTCACCCATCCCAGCAATTTTTTCAAATTCAACAGCAGCTTCCGACATGGTCGCTCGACGGCTCGCTTCCACAAATATCATTCCACTTATGTACTTTTTCACTGCATCCGGAGTGTTGGTGGGCAATTGAAGAAACTTTCCAGCGACAATATCAGCTTTACATTGAGCATTCGTAAGTGCGCCAAATGGTTCAAGTCCGTCGGCAAACACCTCGTAACAAGTGATTCCCCAACTGAACATAATGTATACGGAAAGTGGAAAACAAATAAACAAATAAATATTGTGTTTTCAATCGACTTGCGACATGAGAACGCGAGACTCCGCCCACTTTTTTGTGCGCGACGACGCCAACACAGTGATATTTGAAGAGACGCAGACAGGTAGCGCACAAATAAGTGGGCGGAGTCTCGTGTTCTCATGTCGCAAGTCGATTGAAAACACAATACCTATAAACATCTGTAGCATAGCTGAAAGTGTATGTAGATATGGTCTCAGGTGCCAACCATTTGACAGGAAGTTTGCACGAAGTTTTTATGCGATAAGAAGGACCAGATCGGGAAAGACCAAAATCTGTGATTTTCACGTCGCGGATTTTGTCCTTGTCGGATAAAAGACAGTTACGAGCGGCAATATCCCTGAAACAAAAAAACGATGTCTTTGGAAATATGGTATCTATACCGATGAATGCAATTATTATTGTGCAAGTACTCGATTCCTCTCGCAGCTCCCGCACAAAACTTGACCTTGTCCTGGTTCGAAATGGAATTTCCTTTCGTTTTGCTCTCTTTTAGAAAGTCTTGAAGTGATCCGCCTTTCACCAACTCGAGAAGAATGTAGAGCGGTTGTTCGTCATGTGCCACTCCGTACAGACGGACCACGTTTTTGTGATTAAAGCTGCGAATAAATCGAGCCTCGTTCAACATTTCCTTTATCTTCATTTTGCTCAAAAACGCAGACACCTTGGTCATCTTAATTGCCACTTCTACTTTATTTCCGTCCTTCAGTTTAAGGGTGCCAGCGCATACTTTTCCGAACGCGCCTTCTCCGAGAACTTTACCAACAGTGACGTCAGAGTGCATAAACTCCCATGGTTGGATGAGGATAGGGTTTTTGAGCTGAAAAGTGGCTGTGGAACAAGTACCACTGTTCTTTTTATAGTGTGCAATGAGATCGCTGATAGTTTCAAAGGTCCGCGAGGTTTCACAAAAGAACATGTTGGTCGACACACGTTTGATCACCACGTTCCGACACTGAAAAACAAAAGAAAATGTTTTAAACTAAATAAGAAACACGGTGCGTCCAAAAAAAGCAGAAAAGGGCAAAAATGGAAGAAAAGTGGGTGTCAAAAAATGCTTATTTTTACCACTTTTGCTATTGTCTACATGTAAAATCAATTTAACTTGTATGGCTGCACTGATTTTACGCGGACATAAGAAATTCAATGAATCTTTGAGAAATACAGTACCTTTTTCTTATCATCTTCTTCTTTTCCATCGACCGGAATCAACGAAAGAATCAGTTCTCTTTTCACTCTTCCTTCGCCTTCGTGAACTTCGGAAACTCTTAAAAGATAGTCTCCAGAGTTTTGAAGAGTCGACTGTAAATCCTCTCTTGGCAGAAATCCATGATAAAAATCAAACTCGCGGAGCTTCTTTTCAAATACTGCAAAGTCTTCTTTCTCCAGCTTAATCTCTTTCTCGTCGCCAGCTGGTCTTGACTGTTCTTGCGACAGTTTTCCCAACTTTTTCTTCTCTTTTTTCTTCCTCGGTGCCATACTTACCGTATCCAGTTCGGTTAGCTGCTCCTGTGTCTTTTCTTGGGTTTTCTCAGGCCCTTCTTTTTCTCTTTCTCTCTCTTTTTCCTTTTCCTTGTCTTTATCCTTTTCCTTTTCTTTATCATTCTCTTTTGACTTTATCATCCTGTTTCTGCCGGGTGAGTTTTGCCCCGGGTACACCGGTACGCCATATTCGTTGAACAGTTCTTTCGATCCCATTTTATGGTTTGTTTTCGTTCTGAAACGCGAAAATAATTTTTTTTTCAATGAAACAACAAAGAAAATACCTTTTTTAACAGTCTACAGCAGATTGACGAACGATGAAATTGTTTCGCTTTTTAGAGAAAATAGCAATAACTATATATCGATATCTACATATTCAGATATCGATATCTACATCTTCACGTTAGGCATTGCAGTTTCAAGTTCACGTCTTATTATCCATCCCTGAAAGTTCAACCAGGATTGGGAACTTAGGCCATAGGAAACTAGGCCTCGCCGAAACACGTTGAAAATTGAGAGACGGGGGAAGAGACACCGGTCAGTCCGCAGTGCTCGTTCCGTTGACGAGCGGAAGAACTTTAAGGGATGGATAATATGTATGTTAATCTTTCTTATATATATTACGCTATTCAAGTATGTTCATCTGTTCGCTTTAAAGGGTCAAGTTCAATCGGTTTTCACGTTTAACTCTTTTTCTGTCACCGATAGGCGCCAGCTCAGGCTTGTTATTAAATACTGTTAGATATAAGGATCTCTACGAATTTTATCGTTGCTTCGAACATGACAGATTCACACCAAATTTCGGACGGAGTACGCGGAAAAAGTTATGCCTCTTGACAGAAAGGTCTTGGTATTGAACTTTTTTGTGCAGTATGAGCTCGGAAAACGCTGCAGACACCTCGCGAATCTCATACGGATACAGGCAGACTATTTGATTTCCCGGCCTTCCTGTACATACGTCGAACATCAAGTCAGAATCATATGCTTTTTATAGCCCTTTGTATTATAATGGATTCGTGACGAACAAAACATTTCACATGCATTCGGAGTGAGGTTTAGAGAAATCAGAGCAAAACATCGGCCACGGCTCTCTCAATTTTCTGCACTCTTTCGTCGTCAACGTGGCCGCGTCCACCACTGTGCGAAGGGAGCGCGTTTGCAGCGCTCCGTACTGAGAATATTTCTTCATTTTTTCGAATAAAAACGTGAAAAAATTGTCACTCCGCCACGAATCCATTATAAAAATGTCAAATTTTCAGGGCAGATGCGAAAGGATTATAAGACAAGTTTGCAGTATTTATCTTTGCAAATGGTGACAGGTAGTTGTGAACGCGACTTCAAACATTTCCAGGAATGTTTTTCTAGCTCTACCTTGAAATGTTACACGATTTGTACGGCGTGCTAGACGCTACTTCAGAAGCCTTTTCGCTAATAGCCATACCCGTCGGCTAGCTATTTTCGGCCGCTATTAGTCGATTTCAATTACTATTAGCCACATAGCTGCCTACACCAGCCATAAACGAGCCAAAAAATGTGAGACGTAACAGCAAGCGCGCCCTACCGCATTTGTCTGCGTCTCTACTGTGGTGTTATTTCAAGCTTAAACAGCTATTGTTGATTTGCGAAAAAAGCAAGTGCGCTGCACGAAACGTAGTACTTCATGGATTTCATTTTCGTCGCTAAATAATTTGATTTCACGTTGAATTTACACGTGAATTGAAATAATTTGACGACGAAAATGAAATCCACGAACTTGTTGTTTGCGTACTTTTGAAGTTCAAACGAAAATGAGAACATTTATCTTCAATTGCCATGTCATTTCTTTCATTACCGCTTCAATTTTCAAAAGTAACCACACACCACGTTGCAATTGTTTTGTTTTCCCAATAAACACATGAAAAAATGCTAAGTGGGTTACGGTACGTCATTATTTATCAAAAAGTGTTGTTTTCATCCAGTGAAAAAAAACAAAAATTGTTTATCGCGAAATTAGAAATCGTGTTAGAAATCGCATTTTAAAATATTTTTCAAAAAATTTAACAGGCCATCAGAAAACGGAAATAAGTTTTTTTTCGTCGTTCTTAACTTATAAAAAGAGATAGAATTGTAATAAATCGAGAAGAGAACGGAGCATGTATGCAAATGAGATATTTTGTCAGAAGGATGAAACTCAATTGAAATCGTGACCCATTTCTCGCCTCTCATTGAAGACTATAGTAGTAGGGGGTCCACCGGACACCATAATGGCTCATCACCACCACCACTACCAGACGGAAGCTTCGAAAAGGGTCCCTCCCCGTCGTCGCGTATCGATCTCTGTCCGCGCGGCGTCGAGGCGCCTCTCATCTGAATTCGTTGGCTCTGCGCACTCCACCACCAAGAGTGCTCTTTTCGTTGCGACGTTGTCTGCGTGTGGATGCGCGAGGCTTTTTCGTGACGGAGCAGCTGAGGACAACGACGACTTCTACCTTTGTGCTCGTTTTCGTATTTCTAGCCGTTATGACTTGGGCTTCTTTGTTGTTTTTTCTCGTTTGCCTAACTGAACCAAGTTGAAAAGTTCCGAAATCTTTGAGCTGACTTATAAAAAACAGACTAAAAGCTTTTAATCGCCTTTAAAGGTTTTTAGATTATCCTTTTTTTTCGTTTTAAAATGCACTCACTCAGTGTCTTGCCTTGAATTTTTATTTCTCTATAATTTTGAGCCCCAATTTATTTATAACTACTCGTATTACCTATTTATGCGTGTTTATGCGTATTTCTTCTGAATAACAATATTTTCTCGGCCACCGATGGATGGAATGCGCATGTTTTCAGTCGTTTATTTATTTGTCTTCTTCTGAACCCTTATTCTTCGTTTTTTCTTTTCTTTTATTTTCTTTTCCTCTCCATTTTCCTACGTTCCTTTTATAACATTTCTTCTCATGATTTAATATTATATATTACGAGAATTTGTTTTGGAATTTTTTTGAGCATCCAAGTTTTACTGGGCTGTTGGCGCAACATTCTGAAATATAATTTGAACAGCACGATATTTTTTCTTAAAAAGAGCTAATGGGTGTTGCATAGTCTTGTTTATTTATGCGAAAAAAAGAAAGGCAATATTGATGACTTTTTAGAAACCGTAATCTACCATAAAATTTTCTCTCTAATTTAAAAAATACGATGCGCGTTCGCAGCGACGTAGTTCAACACCCCGAATTTTTCTACATTTCTAGTCATAAATTTTGTTACATTCCTCTTTTTTTCTTCTCCTAAATTTGTGCTCAACGTTCTTCTATTTATGTATGTCAAAGTGTGAATACGAATACGAATTGGATAAATTGTTCTTTTTTTTTCTTTTCCCCTTTTCTCTTCTTTTTTATTGAAATTATACTCGATTGGCTATTTTCCCTTCGAACTGCTGCTCCAAACTCAATTCTTCCATTGTTTTATGATTTTTCTTAATCCCAGACACCTTTTTTCTCCCTCTCTCTCTCTGGAGAATTCTGTTCCATCATTGGTGTATCTATAGGGGTGAAAAAGAAATGCGATAACATAATATTTGCCGCGCAGTTTTCTCGCACTGAATTATGCAGTTGTTTAGTGTCTTTTCTTTGCTTTTGTCTTGCTCTGCTTTTCAATACTCTAAAATTACATTTCATCTGTTTTTTGACTCTGTGGTTTTTTTTTTCATATTTATCTCTCTTTTTTTAAAGAAATAAAAAAGCATAGCCTTTTCGGTGGCTATTAGCCATTTTCAGTGGCTATTAGCCACCTATATGCCTATTCTCGCCATATCGCGCCAAAAATTTCCTGAATAGCTAAACTTGGAGGATGCCACCGTGGAGACGCAGATAATTCGATAGGGCGCTTTTGTCTTTAGTTAGGAGTCTAGAACGCCGTGTTTTCAGACTGCCTAGTTTATTTTTTCCAGGGGTTTCTTTAAGTGTATTTCAATCATTTTTCATTCTCCGAATTTCCACTTTCCTAACTAATTATTTAATATTTTATGAACTAATCAAATTTGACCCATATCATCCTTGTTACTATTATGGATTCGTAATATAGCGAGAGAGCGTACCAAGTTATGTGTCCGCAAATGTTGCGTCTCGCCACGATTCAGCTCTTGGCGGCGATAGAAGAAACTATTTTTTGCAATTTTTTTTTAAATTTTGCTGGCGCACAACTTGCAGCAACGTGTCGCTGCGTCACGAATCCATAATAATATAAAACGAGATTTCTGTAATCTTTCCACAAGAAGAAGACCAGAGACAAAACTCGAATCCGCGCCGCTCTATTAATATTCACACGCACTCACAGGAAAACCGCGTAGCGTTTCAACACATCCAAAAAATGCATGAAAAGAATTTGTGAAAGTCCGATGAAATGCACTCTTTCTAGACTCTGCCTAAACCTGTTGGTTTGAAAAAATAAGCAGAGTCTAGAACAAGTGAATTTTGGTCAATACTCAAAGGGTCTCGGATCTTTGGGTCCAAGACTTTTTTTGGATACGATTGATTTTTGATCACGGTCACGATTGCTCTTTTTGTAAAAAATTTGCAAATTTAGTACCCAAAGAGCAGCCGTAATCATAGAGAAAACGTACCCAAAGAGCCTGGAATCCATCCGTGAGTTCTAACAGCCATTATGCCATTATTTGCCAACAGCCATAAAATTCGAGACGACGGGTTGCCGGTTGTTATTTTCTTACCAGTTACAGTAAAAAGTAGCGCGAAAGTATAAAACAATCAGAGTGGGCGTGTCTTCTTCTAATGTTTCCATTCATTAAACGATTCGCGTCTGAGAATATTGTAACCCACAAGAAAGTTGAGACGACGATAGTCATAGTCACCGAAAGGTTGCGGAAGCAGCTAACCATTAACTGTAGCAAACTTATTAAAAAAAAGAGATATAATTTGGGGACCCCACGAAAACAGGAAAAGCTTCAAACTGGGGAATGAAAACGCGATGAGTAGAGCATTTTTTCCGACGTTTTTACTTGTGCTGTATTTTTTTCCATTTGACTGAAAAAAATAATGCTTTTTTCGAAAAACGTTTCTGTGGTTTCAAAAAATTAGCTACTTAAAACTTTGTTCTAAAACGATGTTGTTTGACTTATTTACATTTTTACATTTTCCTTTTCTTCTTCTTCTTGAAATTAGTTGAACGTTTAACACTGCAAGTATGTATTCATTCTAATCCTGTCAAACGTTCTTCTACTTTTCCTTCTTTCTTTTTGGCTCTTTCCGTCTTCTCTTTCCTCTTTTCTTCCACATTTTCTTCAAACACCAGTCCAGTTTCTATTCGCTCATTCAATTATTCATACGATGCTCCGGATGCATTTGTCTCTTGTCTTTTTTCTCGTATTCGTCGTCGACTACGCCTTCGTCTTTTTTTCTCATTTCGTCGCACTTTTGATATCATTCCCGGCGTCTAATCCATCTCTCCCAAATGACCATCTTTGTTTTGTTTTCCTTTTCTATTTGGGTCTGAAACTGACACTCGCGCAGCACATCATTTTCTGAAGATGCGACGAGCGTTTCGGTAGTCGGGACGCTCCAGATTTTCAACGAGAATTCATTCATTATATAAACGTTATTATTGTCCATTCGCGAATAAAGCAAGCGCGCTCCACAAAACTTAGTACTTCGTGGATTTCATTTTCGTCACCAAATTATTTCAATTCACGTGTAAATTCAACGTGAAATCAAATAATTTGGCGATGAAAATGAAATCCACGAAGTACTAGGTTTCGTGGAGCGCACTTGCTTTTTTCGCGAATGGACAATATTTATTCCCTGTAGTGTAATACAGTGCGCGTCATAAAGATACGCCACCCCCCAAATTTCGGGTTTCCGTCAGAACCGGAAAGTTTTGAGAAAAACTGTTAATGCCATTAAAATCAGCGTGCGAAAAAACCTGCATGCACAAATTTTCAGAGTATTACCTCAAAAAATACAGCCCCACCAGCAAAAAGTCACTTTTTCGACCGCGTCATAAAGATACGCCACCCCTCAAAAAAGGGGTAAATTTTTTATTTTTTTCAACTATTCGTTCATTTTATTCACGAATTTTGTTGTTTTTATTATTGTAATTCATTTTTCACGTTTTTTTGTTGATGTTTTCCACATCGTTTCAACATTTTTGGTCATTACTTTCTCTTTCAGCACAAGATTTTGAACTTTTGAGTCTACCGTTCTTTGATAGCACGGTAGCAGTTAGAAGTGCATAAATAAGAGACAGTATGATGTTCAGGTACAGCAATCTGAAGTTTAGACCCAACATAAATTAAAATTATGAACTCTACTTGATATCAGTTGATTCATTATCAACGCTTTTATCGCTATGAAACGGTTCGCAACCAAAAAAGTCAAGGTTTCGGAGTGGCCAACGAATTCTCCAGATCTCAACTCCATCGAGAATGTTTAGAATCTTGTTTCTAGAGCAATTGGTCATAATGGTAAACAGTTTCAAACAGTTGCAGAGTTGACGAATACCAATGAGACACGATCATGCCATCCTTCAACTGAAAACGTTTGAAACTGTTTACCATTGTGATAAACAGCTCAAACATGAATACCCCGAACATTCTCGATGGGGTTAAGATCTGGAAAATTCGCAGACCACTCAAAGACTTTGACTTTCTTGGTTGCCAACAGTCTTATAGTTATAAAATCGTTGATAATGAACGAATTGGTATTCTTGCGTCGCGGGGAGCAGGCAGAAACGTGACAGAGTTGCGTGGGGTTGCCGAGACGGCTTGTCAATTCACGATTTCTTTTCCAACTTACTGAAAATTGCAAATTCCGAGCGTAAATCGACACACACACTATCGCGGTGAGACAAACGCGATGCTGCCACGTTTCTGCCTGCTCTTCGCGACACAGTAATAGGAAGTAGTGTTCCTAGTTTAAATTCCTGTTGAGTCTAAACTTCAGATTGCTGTACCTGAACATCATACTGTCTCTTATTTATGCACATCTAACTGCTACCGTGCTATCAAAGAACGGTAGACTCAAAAGTTCAAAATCTTGTGCTGAGGGGGAAAGTAATGACCAAAAATGTTGAAACGATGTGGAAAACATCAACAAAAAACGTGAAAAATGAATTACAATAATAAAAACAACAAAATTCGTGAATAAAATGAACGAATAGTTGAAAAAAATAAAAAATTTACCCCTTTTTTTGAGGGGTGGCGTATCTTTATGACGCGGTCGAAAAAGTGACTTTTTGCTGGTGGGGCTGTATTTTTTGAGGTAATACTCTGAACATTTTTGCATGTAGGTTTTTTTGCACGCTGAATTCAATGGCAATAACAGTTTTTCTCAAAAATTTTCGGTTCTGACGGAAACCCGAAATTTGGGGGGTGGCGTATCTTTATGACGCGCACTGTATTTAAAAAGTAAAAAAAAAATTGCGTGACTTAAAAAAACCATTCACATAAAATTTATGGGGTAAAATTTATACTCTAGACCTACACAAACACTGGTTTCAGAGGGGGGCCATTTGAATAAGATAGTCTAGAAATTAACTGACCCTCTAGGAACTGTATATTTTTCTCTGCACCTGTTATTTTTCATTGCATTTTTTTCTATCTGCGATACTCATTGCTATCGCCGGATGAACACCCTGTAATGAACTTGCAGCTTCACATGAATAAGGAATATTGTATTTCTATATTTTCCCATCATACCACAAGACTAATTCGAATTGCTCCGAATTATTCTAATTTGAAAATATTTAACTGTCAACGATGTTTTTCTCCGTTCACACCAAAATGCCCTGTTTCTTGGTTTAGAATACGCGAGAAAATTGATACTGTTACATATTTAACAAATAAATTTTTTACAGAATTGCAATGAGAAGATCTGAATAATTCAATGCTGTTTATGAAAACGTAAAGAAAAAAAACATGTCATCCTGGTTTTCTTATTTTGGATTCAACAAGGGTTCGCCTCTTGAAGAGGTGAAAGAAGAGTCCGAAGAAAATGCTCAAGTGCCTGAAAATATTGTGCCTGTCAGTTCTTTTCTCATTTTTACTCCTCTGCAAACTAATATACTTTTTTAGAAATCTGCCGAAGAGAATTTAGCAGAAGCAATGAATAGTTTGTCACCCGAGCAACAGAATATAATTCAAGATGTGCTCCGTCGAGCTGAGCATTCTAGAAAAGAAGCGAAAATAGTTGTAGACGCTGAAATGATGAGGTCGAGATATCAGCATAGAGAATCGGTAGAAGACTCAGAAGACATCGATCATCGATATTCGCTGGTACAAATGGATTCCATTCCAGAAAGTGAGTTTTTAAACCACTAGAGCTATTATCAATCAAATATTCTTGCCGGCTACCATATGCGTCCGCGAAAGTTTTATAATAGACGCAGACATAACGAGACGACCCACCCGCTTACATTCTTGCTGTTCGTACAGCTGAATTCAGTTGTAAAATCCTGAGATGGGCGGAGCTTCGATTTTTCGCGGCACTGCTTACTGTAGCCGGCGGCAAGAATTTCCGGAAAATGTTGTTGTCCGACCCTCTGCGTCTCTCACAACCATCATACAAAATTCATCCATTTCCAAATTTTGTTTTCCAGTTTAATGGATCCGGCCTTAGAGACCATACGCTATAAATTAGAAAAGAACAGATAAACCGTTCCCGGAAAACAAAATAAGGAAAACGCTGCTTTTTTCATATTGGGAGTGAGAGACGTAGCGTTGCATGTTTTGGAAAACGATTCTCCTGTTCGTTTCCAGTTTCTTGCATATGGCCCCAGAAGCCGAATCCGTGTTTCATGGATTCGGCCGAAGTTGTATTTGAGTAAAGCGAAAGAATAATACCGTTTTCGATAAATAAAATGAAAAAAGAAAACTTTGCAGACATGATAACCAATGAAATGGAAGAGAGAAACATGCAGCACCAAGAAAACTCAACAAAACCGGTTGACCGGGACCAAAAAAGTAAACATAGCCCGAACCAGAAAAGAGCTTCAATAACTGAAGGTATTCCCCTTTTTTATTTCATGTCTTAGCATCCTTTAATCTTTTCAGTGACAACAGCAAGCCTACGCAATCGATTTCAAAAGATGAAGTCTCACCTAACATCGTGGTTCAATTCTCTTGACTACGACGGCGAATACACATTCGACATTACAGGGAAAAGGGAGAAATCGGAAAATCTCGGAGAGCTCACAATGCAATATATTGATGCTCTTAGTCAGGTGTGTTTTTGTCTTGTTTTGAAGCCTTTGATGGGAATGTTCGTTTTTTTCATTTGTTTGAATACTATTTCTTTCTTGAATTGCGATGAAAAACTTGCAAACTAAATGAGTTTTTTTAAAAAGAAAGAACAATTTTATTAAAACCCCGAGGAAAGATAAGTAAACAACAGAAAACAATAAATAACTATCGCAAACTGCGCTCCAACTTTGCAAAAAAAAAGAAAATATTGAATACTATTTTTGCTGGTTACAGTATGATTTCACGTCAAAAGTTTCCATGCATCGAAAGCCTTTTGAAGAAATGAAGATTTCCACACACCCACTCTGCTCTTTGCATTGGTTTCAGAAACGTGAACCCTTATTGTAGGAAAATTAAAAAACCGTAGTATTTTATGTGTTTTTTGAATCATCAAAAAATCTTGCTCAACTTTTTCACGCAAAAAGTCAAAATGCACTGAAATTCAACTATTCCCGTGAAAAAAGTGGGAGGGGGTTCATGTTTTCTAAGGCTTTCGTTCTGGCCAATTTTCGTCCGTCCCGCCCGTCCTTTCACACGGCATGCTGGCATCTACGTTTCAGTCTCATTTTATGAAATTCGATTTTTTCGCGCGTTCAATTTTCTGCGTACGTTCCGCGAAAACAAAAATTAAAACATGTTTTTTTCTCGCAGATAACCCTTATATTTTTAAAACATTTGATACAGCAGCAGCATTGGCAACGCCACGAAGGAATGTTCTCTTAACCCGCGGGTAACAGTGTTTCATCAAACGTTTAGTGTTATTGGGGCGCGTTTGCACTGAGGTAGGGGCTAGCATGCCGTGTTTCATCCGCCCGCTTCGTCCGGTGTTCGTCCAGTTCGTCCGGCGTGAAATATGGCGCCAATTGACTGTGAATATTACATTATGACACTTTATTTTACAATTCCGGCATTGAATAATGTCAGCGGTTGCAAATTTAGGCAGAACAAGCCTTTCCAACAAAAATAAAATTAAAATTTTCGAGTTTTTAATAGCAGAAACAAGACATTTCTGTTCATATTTTATCACAAAAAGAGCAAAAACAACATTTGAAAACAAAATATAGCAGAAACAAAAAGAAAACCCAAAAAAATCGGATGAACCGGATCGACCCCGGCCAAACCGGACGAACGGGTGAACAACGGACGAAGCTCGTCCATTTTTCGTTCCAAATGGAAGCCTTAATGTTTTAATGATGCAACTCAATGGAAAACACAATAATTGCATGAAAAAATTTAATATTTTTATTCCAGGCAATAATGATATCATCTCATATCCAATACTCGCATCACCTGTTATCATCGGATCCCAGTTTCCATTTGATGTGCACTCGATTCTGTGAATCGATATTCTCATTGGCGTTTGATGATCTCACATATCAATTATTAGATGAAAAAGTACGAGAAACATTAAATGCTTATTGCGGCCAAATCGCGGAGGAAGCCCTTCAAGCGGCATTCTTATCATTAGTCTCTAAGACGTTGCCAAATTCTGAACAGTGAGTTTCGAATCTTACTCCACAAATCAGAAATTATCTAAAATGTCTTGTTTCAGAGTTAAACAAGTTGTGAATCAAGCGTCTCAGATGCACAAGTCACGATCATTCGAAAGCGCGCAAGAGCTAGACCAGTTTTTAAGTAGGATGGAAGATTCGGACTATGGTGAAACCAAAATAAAATTTGAATGTTTTAATTAATTGTTACTTTACAGACCGAAATTCTAGTCGAAAGTCATCCCCTTATATGTACGAAGTTCTAGAACCATCTCAGAGTGTTTCAACGTCTTCATCTAACGAAATGCATTCACAAAATTCTTACGATTCTGAAATTTCATACGAAACCCCGGTGCTCTACGTGGAAGAAATTTTTGACGTTCAAGACTATCATAACTACAAATTATCTCGAGATAGCTCACTTAACTCCGAAGAAGACGGTAGTAACCGAACAGATAAGTACCAATACGATAATTTGGAAACTGCAGTTCTAGAAAACCAGGTTCAAAGCAAAGTTAACCAGATTTTTTTTGATCAGGATGATGAAAAATACAAAATGTTAGCGGGACCGCTGGAAAAAATTACGGAGGAACAAGATGAAGACGAAACAAGAACGGAAAGTAGTTCCGTAAGTATTATAACGTATGAAGACGGCGGAGAACCAAAGATGCAAATGAATGTTGAACAATACATTCAGACCATGATAGATAGGGTATCTGAAATCGAGAAATCCAATTCAAGAACAATGGAAATATCTGCGCCTTCCGTACAACTATTAGATTTTGTCAGCTTACCAACTGTTGACGAACCAGTTGCACTTCTGAAACAGCTTAGTGAACATGAATACGATCAATTCGATCAAGAAGGCTTGTACGAAAAAACGTTCCCAGTTATGAAACCAGCTGAAGAAATCATGGCTGAAACCACTGTGAAACCGGTAGGACCGGAAAGGCCAGAATTGACACAAGAAGAAATCGACCATATTGCATGGATTCAACAGATTGCCGAACAATCTTCCTTTGAAACAGCAGGACCACCCTCGCAACCGCCGGTACATGCCCGTCTCCCTACAGTCGACAAACCAGTCGCCATCCAGAAACAGCTCACAGAGCATGATGAAGACAGGTCCAGTGAGACATCCGGTGCAGATTTCGAAACGTCTTTCGACCACGACGGATCGTACGAAAAGACGTCACCATTATTGGAACCAATTGAGGAAACTATTGCCGAACCAATTGCCGAAGCAACTGTGAAACCGAAAGAGCCAGAATTGACACAAGAAGAAATCGACCATATTACATGGATTCAACAGATTGCCGAACAATCATCCTTTGAAACAACAGGACCACCCTCGCGACCGCCGGTACCTGCCCGTCTTCCTACAGTCGACGAACCAGTCGCCATCCAGAAACAGCTCACAGAGCATGATGAAGACAGGTCCAGTGCGACATCTGGTGCAGATTTCGAAACGTCTTTTGACCACGACGGATTGTACGAAAGTACATCACCATTATTGGAACCAGTTGAGGAAACAATTGCCGAAGCAATTGTGAAACCGGAAAAGCCAGAATTGACAAAAGAAGAAATCGACCATATTACATGGATTCAACAGATTGCCGAACAATCATCCTTTGAAACAACAGGACCACCCTCGCGACCGCCGGTACCTGCCCGTCTTCCTACAGTCGACGAACCAGTCGCCATCCAGAAACAGCTCACAGAGCATGATGAAGACAGGTCCAGTGCGACATCTGGTGCTGATTTCGAAACGCCTTTTGACCACGACGGATTGTACGAAAGTACATCACCATTATTGGAACCAGTTGAGGAAACTATTGCCGGACCAATTGCCGAAGCAACTGTGAAACCGGAAAAGCCAGAATTGACACAAGAAGAAATCGACCATATTGCATGGATTCAACAGATTGCCAAACAAGCATCCTTTGAAACAGCAGGACCACCCTCGCGACCGCCGGTACCAGCCCGTCTTCCTACAGTCGACGAACCAGTCGCCATCCAGAAACAGTTCACGGAACATGATGACGACAGGTCCAGTGCGACATCTGGTGCTGATTTCGAAACGTCTTTCGACCACGACGGATTGTACGAAAATACATCACCATTATTGGAACCAGTTGAGGGAACTATTGCCGAATCAATTGCCGAAGCAACAGTGAAACCGGAAAAGCCAGAATTGACACAAGAAAAAATCGACCACATTACATGGATTCAACAGATTGCCGAACAATCCTCCTTTGAAACAACAGGACCACCCTCGCGACCACCGGTACCTGCCCGTCTTCCTACAGTCGACGAACCAGTCGCCATTCAGAAACAGCTCACAGAGCATGATGAAGACAGGTCCAGTGCGACATCAGGTGCAGATTTCGAAACGTCTTTCGACCACGACGGATTGTACGAAAATACATCACCATTATTGGAACCAGTTGAGGGAACTATTGCCGAATCAATTGCCGAAGCAACAGTGAAACCGGAAAAGCCAGAATTGACACAAGAAGAAATCGACCATATTGCATGGATTCAACAGATTGCCAAACAAGCATCCTTTGAAACAGCAGGACCACCCTCGCGACCGCCGGTACCAGCCCGTCTTCCTACAGTCGACGAACCAGTCGCCATTCAGAAACAGCTCACAGAGCATGATGAAGACAGGTCCAGTGCGACATCAGGTGCAGATTTCGAAACGTCTTTCGACCACGACGGATTGTACGAAAATACATCACCATTATTGGAACCAGTTGAGGGAACTATTGCCGAACCAATTGTGAAACCGGAAAAGCCAGAAATGACAAAAGAAGAAATCGACCATATTGCATGGATTCAACAGATTGCCGAACAATCATCCTTTGAAACAGCAGGACCAACCTCGCGACTGCCGGTACCTGCCCGTCTTCCTACAGTCGACGAACCAGTCGCCATTCAGAAACAGCTCACAGAGCATGATGAAGACAGGTCCAGTGCGACATCAGGTGCAGATTTTGAAACATCTTTCGACCACGACGGATCGTACGAAAAGACGTCACCATTATTGGAACCAATTGAGGAAACTATTGCCGAACCAATTGTGAAACCGGAAAAGCCAGAATTGACAAAAGAAGAAATCGACCATATTACATGGATTCAACAGATTGCCGAACAAACATCCTTTGAAAAAGTAGGACCACCCTCGCGACCGCCGGTACCTGCCCGTCTTCCTACAGTCGACGAACCAGTCGCCATCCAGAAACAGCTCACAGAGCATGATGAAGACAGGTCCAGTGCGACATCAGGTGCAGATTTTGAAACATCTTTCGACCACGACGGATTGTACGAAAAGACGTCACCATTATTGGAACCAGTTGAGGAAACTATTGCCAAACCAATTGTGAAACCGGAAAAGCCAGAATTGACACAAGAAGAAATCGACCATATTGCATGGATTCAACAGATTGCCGAACAAACATCCTTTGAAAAAGTAGGACCACCCTCGCGACCGCCGGTACCTGCCCGTCTTCCTACAGTCGACGAACCAGTCGCCATCCAGAAACAGCTCACAGAGCATGATGAAGACAGGTCCAGTGCGACATCAGGTGCAGATTTTGAAACATCTTTCGACCACGACGGATCGTACGAAAAGACGTCACCATTATTGGAACCAGTTGAGGAAACTATTGCCAAACCAATTGTGAAACCGGAAAAGCCAGAATTGACACAAGAAGAAATCGACCATATTGCATGGATTCAACAGATTGCCGAACAAACATCCTTTGAAAAAGTAGGACCACCCTCGCGACCGCCGGTACCTGCCCGTCTTCCTACAGTCGACGAACCAGTCGCCATCCAGAAACAGCTCACAGAGCATGATGAAGACAGGTCCAGTGCGACATCTGGTGCTGATTTCGAAACGTCTTTCGACCACGACGGATTGTACGAAAGAACATCACCATTATTGGAACCAGTTGAGGAAACTATTACGGAACCAATTGTGAAACCGGAAAAGCCAGAATTGACACAAGAAGAAATCGACCATATTACATGGACTCAACAGATTGCCGAACAATCATCCTTTGAAGCAGCAGAACCACCCACGCGACCGCCCGTACCTGCCCGTCTTCCTACAGTCGACGAACCAGTCGCCATCCAGAAACAGCTCACAGAGCATGATGAAGACAGGTCCAGTGCGACATCTGGTGCTGATTTCGAAACGTCTTTCGACCACGACGGATTGTACGAAAGAACATCACCATTATTGGAACCAGTTGAGGAAACTATTACGGAACCAATTGTGAAACCGGAAAAGCCAGAATTGACACAAGAAGAAATCGACCATATTACATGGACTCAACAGATTGCCGAACAATCATCCTTTGAAGCAGCAGAACCACCCACGCGACCGCCCGTACCTGCCCGTCTTCCTACAGTCGACGAACCAGTCGCCATCCAGAAACAGTTCACAGAGCATGATAAAGACAGGTCCAGTGCGACATCTGGTGCAGATTTCGAAACGTCTTTCGACCACGACGGATTGTACGAAAGAACATCACCATTATTGGAACCAGTTGAGGAAACTATTGCCGAACCAATTGTGAAACCGGAAAAGCCAGAATTGACACAAGGAGAAATCGACCATATTGCATGGATTCAACAGATTGCCGAACAATCATCCTTTGAAACAACAGGACCACCCTCGCGACCGCCGGTACCTGCCCGTCTTCCTACAGTCGACAAACCAGTCACCATCCAGAAACAGCTCACAGAGCATGACGAAGACAAGTCCAGTGCGACATCTGGTGCTGATTTCGAAACGTCTTTCGACCACGACGGATTGTACGAAAGAACATCACCATTATTGGAACCAGTTGAGGAAACTATTGCCGAACCAATTGTGAAACCGGAAAAGCCAGAATTGACACAAGAAGAAATCGAACATATTGTATGGATTCAACAGATTGCCGAACAATCATCCTTTGAAACAACAGGACCACCCTCGCGACCGCCGGTACCTGCCCGTCTTCCTACAGTCGACGAACCAGTCGCCATCCAGAAACAGCTCACAGAGCATGACGAAGACAAGTCCAGTGCGACATCTGGTGCAGATTTCGAAACGTCTTTCGACCACGACGGATTGTACGAAAGAACATCACCATTATTGGAACCAGTTGAGGAAACTATTGCCGAACCAATTGTGAAACCCGAAAAGCCAGAATTGACACAAGAAGAAATCGACCACATTGCCTGGATTCAACAAATTGCCGAACAATCATCCTTTGAAACAACAGGACCACCCTCGCGACCGCCGGTACCTGCCCGTCTTCCTACAGTCGACGAACCAGTCGCCAACCAGAAACAGTTCACAGAGCATGATGAAGACAGGTCCAGTGCGACATCTGGTGCTGATTTCGAAACGTCTTTCGACCACGACGGATTGTACGAAAGAACATCACCATTATTGGAACCAGTTGAGGAAACTATTGCCGAACCAATTGCCGAAGCAACTGTGAAACCGGAAAAGCCAGAATTGACACAAGAAGAAATCGACCACATTGCCTGGATTCAACAAATTGCCGAACAATCATCCTTTGAAACAACAGGACCACCCTCGCGACCGCCGGTACCTGCCCGTCTTCCTACAGTCGACGAACCAGTCGCCAACCAGAAACAGTTCACAGAGCATGATGAAGACAGGTCCAGTGCGACATCTGGTGCTGATTTCGAAACGTCTTTCGACCACGACGGATTGTACGAAAGAACATCACCATTATTGGAACCAGTTGAGGAAACTATTGCCGAATCAATTACCGAAGCAACAGTGAAACCGGAAAAGCCAGAATTGACACAAGAAGAAATCGACCACATTGCCTGGATTCAACAAATTGCCGAACAATCATCCTTTGAAACAACAGGACCACCCTCGCGACCGCCGGTACCTGCCCGTCTTCCTACAGTCGACGAACCAGTCGCCAACCAGAAACAGTTCACAGAGCATGATGAAGACAGGTCCAGTGCGACATCTGGTGCTGATTTCGAAAAGTCTTTCGACTACGACGGATTGTACGAAAGTACATCACCATTATTGGAACCAGTTGAGGAAACTATTGCCGAATCAATTGCCGAAGCAACAGTGAAACCGGAAAAGCCAGAATTGACACAAGAAGAAATCGACCACATTGCCTGGATTCAACAAATTGCCGAACAATCATCCTTTGAAACAACAGGACCACCCTCGCGACCGCCGGTACCTGCCCGTCTTCCTACAGTCGACGAACCAGTCGCCAACCAGAAACAGTTCACAGAGCATGATGAAGACAGGTCCAGTGCGACATCTGGTGCTGATTTCGAAACGCCTTTTGACCACGACGGATTGTACGAAAGTACATCACCATTATTGGAACCAGTTGAGGAAACTATTGCCGAATCAATTGCCGAAGCAACAGTGAAACCGGAAAAGCCAGAATTGACACAAGAAGAAATCGACCACATTGCCTGGATTCAACAAATTGCCGAACAATCATCCTTTGAAACAACAGGACCACCCTCGCGACCGCCGGTACCTGCCCGTCTTCCTACAGTCGACGAACCAGTCGCCAACCAGAAACAGTTCACAGAGCATGATGAAGACAGGTCCAGTGCGACATCTGGTGCTGATTTCGAAACGTCTTTCGACCACGACGGATTGTACGAAAGTACATCACCATTATTGGAACCAGTTGAGGAAACTATTGCCGAACCAATTGCCGAAGCAACTGTGAAACCGGAAAAGCCAGAATTGACACAAAAAGAAATCGACCATATTACATGGACTCAACAGATTGCCGAACAATCATCCTTTGAAGCAGCAGAACCACCCACGCGACCGCCCGTACCTGCCCGTCTTCCTACAGTCGACGAACCAGTCGCCATCCAGAAACAGCTCACAGAGCATGATGAAGACAGGTCCAGTGCGACATCTGGTGCTGATTTCGAAACGTCTTTCGACCACGACGGATTGTACGAAAGAACATCACCATTATTGGAACCAGTTGAGGAAACTATTACGGAACCAATTGTGAAACCGGAAAAGCCAGAATTGACACAAGAAGAAATCGACCATATTACATGGACTCAACAGATTGCCGAACAATCATCCTTTGAAGCAGCAGAACCACCCACGCGACCGCCCGTACCTGCCCGTCTTCCTACAGTCGACGAACCAGTCGCCATCCAGAAACAGCTCACAGAGCATGATGAAGACAGGTCCAGTGCGACATCTGGTGCTGATTTCGAAACGTCTTTCGACCACGACGGATTGTACGAAAGAACATCACCATTATTGGAACCAGTTGAGGAAACTATTACGGAACCAATTGTGAAACCGGAAAAGCCAGAATTGACACAAGAAGAAATCGACCATATTACATGGACTCAACAGATTGCCGAACAATCATCCTTTGAAGCAGCAGAACCACCCACGCGACCGCCCGTACCTGCCCGTCTTCCTACAGTCGACGAACCAGTCGCCATCCAGAAACAGCTCACAGAGCATGATGAAGACAGGTCCAGTGCGACATCTGGTGCTGATTTCGAAACGTCTTTCGACCACGACGGATTGTACGAAAGAACATCACCATTATTGGAACCAGTTGAGGAAACTATTACGGAACCAATTGTGAAACCGGAAAAGCCAGAATTGACACAAGAAGAAATCGACCACATTGCCTGGATTCAACAAATTGCCGAACAATCATCCTTTGAAACAACAGGACTACCCTCGCGACCGCCGGTACCTGCCCGTCTTCCTACAGTCGACGAACCAGTCGCCATCCAGAAACAGCTCACAGAGCATGATGAAGACAGGTCCAGTGCGACATCTGGTGCTGATTTCGAAACGTCTTTCGACCACGACGGATTGTACGAAAGAACATCACCATTATTGGAACCAGTTGAGGAAACTATTGCCGAATCAATTGCCGAAGCAACAGTGAAACCGGAAAAGCCAGAATTGACACAAGAAGAAATCGACCACATTGCCTGGATTCAACAAATTGCCGAACAATCATCCTTTGAAACAACAGGACCACCCTCGCGACCGCCGGTACCTGCCCGTCTTCCTACAGTCGACGAACCAGTCGCCATCCAGAAACAGCTCACAGAGCATGATGAAGACAGGTCCAGTGCGACATCTGGTGCTGATTTCGAAACGTCTTTCGACCACGACGGATTGTACGAAAATACATCACCATTATTGGAACCAGTTGAGGGAACTATTGCCGAATCAATTGCCGAAGCAACAGTGAAACCGGAAAAGCCAGAATTGACACAAGAAAAAATCGACCACATTACATGGATTCAACAGATTGCCGAACAATCCTCCTTTGAAACAACAGGACCACCCTCGCGACCACCGGTACCTGCCCGTCTTCCTACAGTCGACGAACCAGTCGCCATTCAGAAACAGCTCACAGAGCATGATGAAGACAGGTCCAGTGCGACATCAGGTGCAGATTTCGAAACGTCTTTCGACCACGACGGATTGTACGAAAATACATCACCATTATTGGAACCAGTTGAGGGAACTATTGCCGAACCAATTGTGAAACCGGAAAAGCCAGAAATGACAAAAGAAGAAATCGACCATATTGCATGGATTCAACAGATTGCCGAACAATCATCCTTTGAAACAGCAGGACCAACCTCGCGACTGCCGGTACCTGCCCGTCTTCCTACAGTCGACGAACCAGTCGCCATTCAGAAACAGCTCACAGAGCATGATGAAGACAGGTCCAGTGCGACATCAGGTGCAGATTTTGAAACATCTTTCGACCACGACGGATCGTACGAAAAGACGTCACCATTATTGGAACCAATTGAGGAAACTATTGCCGAACCAATTGTGAAACCGGAAAAGCCAGAATTGACAAAAGAAGAAATCGACCATATTACATGGATTCAACAGATTGCCGAACAAACATCCTTTGAAAAAGTAGGACCACCCTCGCGACCGCCGGTACCTGCCCGTCTTCCTACAGTCGACGAACCAGTCGCCATCCAGAAACAGCTCACAGAGCATGATGAAGACAGGTCCAGTGCGACATCAGGTGCAGATTTTGAAACATCTTTCGACCACGACGGATTGTACGAAAAGACGTCACCATTATTGGAACCAGTTGAGGAAACTATTGCCAAACCAATTGTGAAACCGGAAAAGCCAGAATTGACACAAGAAGAAATCGACCATATTGCATGGATTCAACAGATTGCCGAACAAACATCCTTTGAAAAAGTAGGACCACCCTCGCGACCGCCGGTACCTGCCCGTCTTCCTACAGTCGACGAACCAGTCGCCATCCAGAAACAGCTCACAGAGCATGATGAAGACAGGTCCAGTGCGACATCAGGTGCAGATTTTGAAACATCTTTCGACCACGACGGATCGTACGAAAAGACGTCACCATTATTGGAACCAGTTGAGGAAACTATTGCCAAACCAATTGTGAAACCGGAAAAGCCAGAATTGACACAAGAAGAAATCGACCATATTGCATGGATTCAACAGATTGCCGAACAAACATCCTTTGAAAAAGTAGGACCACCCTCGCGACCGCCGGTACCTGCCCGTCTTCCTACAGTCGACGAACCAGTCGCCATCCAGAAACAGCTCACAGAGCATGATGAAGACAGGTCCAGTGCGACATCTGGTGCTGATTTCGAAACGTCTTTCGACCACGACGGATTGTACGAAAGAACATCACCATTATTGGAACCAGTTGAGGAAACTATTACGGAACCAATTGTGAAACCGGAAAAGCCAGAATTGACACAAGAAGAAATCGACCATATTACATGGACTCAACAGATTGCCGAACAATCATCCTTTGAAGCAGCAGAACCACCCACGCGACCGCCCGTACCTGCCCGTCTTCCTACAGTCGACGAACCAGTCGCCATCCAGAAACAGCTCACAGAGCATGATGAAGACAGGTCCAGTGCGACATCTGGTGCTGATTTCGAAACGTCTTTCGACCACGACGGATTGTACGAAAGAACATCACCATTATTGGAACCAGTTGAGGAAACTATTACGGAACCAATTGTGAAACCGGAAAAGCCAGAATTGACACAAGAAGAAATCGACCATATTACATGGACTCAACAGATTGCCGAACAATCATCCTTTGAAGCAGCAGAACCACCCACGCGACCGCCCGTACCTGCCCGTCTTCCTACAGTCGACGAACCAGTCGCCATCCAGAAACAGTTCACAGAGCATGATAAAGACAGGTCCAGTGCGACATCTGGTGCAGATTTCGAAACGTCTTTCGACCACGACGGATTGTACGAAAGAACATCACCATTATTGGAACCAGTTGAGGAAACTATTGCCGAACCAATTGTGAAACCGGAAAAGCCAGAATTGACACAAGGAGAAATCGACCATATTGCATGGATTCAACAGATTGCCGAACAATCATCCTTTGAAACAACAGGACCACCCTCGCGACCGCCGGTACCTGCCCGTCTTCCTACAGTCGACAAACCAGTCACCATCCAGAAACAGCTCACAGAGCATGACGAAGACAAGTCCAGTGCGACATCTGGTGCTGATTTCGAAACGTCTTTCGACCACGACGGATTGTACGAAAGAACATCACCATTATTGGAACCAGTTGAGGAAACTATTGCCGAACCAATTGTGAAACCGGAAAAGCCAGAATTGACACAAGAAGAAATCGAACATATTGTATGGATTCAACAGATTGCCGAACAATCATCCTTTGAAACAACAGGACCACCCTCGCGACCGCCGGTACCTGCCCGTCTTCCTACAGTCGACGAACCAGTCGCCATCCAGAAACAGCTCACAGAGCATGACGAAGACAAGTCCAGTGCGACATCTGGTGCAGATTTCGAAACGTCTTTCGACCACGACGGATTGTACGAAAGAACATCACCATTATTGGAACCAGTTGAGGAAACTATTGCCGAACCAATTGTGAAACCCGAAAAGCCAGAATTGACACAAGAAGAAATCGACCACATTGCCTGGATTCAACAAATTGCCGAACAATCATCCTTTGAAACAACAGGACCACCCTCGCGACCGCCGGTACCTGCCCGTCTTCCTACAGTCGACGAACCAGTCGCCAACCAGAAACAGTTCACAGAGCATGATGAAGACAGGTCCAGTGCGACATCTGGTGCTGATTTCGAAACGTCTTTCGACCACGACGGATTGTACGAAAGAACATCACCATTATTGGAACCAGTTGAGGAAACTATTGCCGAACCAATTGCCGAAGCAACTGTGAAACCGGAAAAGCCAGAATTGACACAAGAAGAAATCGACCACATTGCCTGGATTCAACAAATTGCCGAACAATCATCCTTTGAAACAACAGGACCACCCTCGCGACCGCCGGTACCTGCCCGTCTTCCTACAGTCGACGAACCAGTCGCCAACCAGAAACAGTTCACAGAGCATGATGAAGACAGGTCCAGTGCGACATCTGGTGCTGATTTCGAAACGTCTTTCGACCACGACGGATTGTACGAAAGAACATCACCATTATTGGAACCAGTTGAGGAAACTATTGCCGAATCAATTACCGAAGCAACAGTGAAACCGGAAAAGCCAGAATTGACACAAGAAGAAATCGACCACATTGCCTGGATTCAACAAATTGCCGAACAATCATCCTTTGAAACAACAGGACCACCCTCGCGACCGCCGGTACCTGCCCGTCTTCCTACAGTCGACGAACCAGTCGCCAACCAGAAACAGTTCACAGAGCATGATGAAGACAGGTCCAGTGCGACATCTGGTGCTGATTTCGAAAAGTCTTTCGACTACGACGGATTGTACGAAAGTACATCACCATTATTGGAACCAGTTGAGGAAACTATTGCCGAATCAATTGCCGAAGCAACAGTGAAACCGGAAAAGCCAGAATTGACACAAGAAGAAATCGACCACATTGCCTGGATTCAACAAATTGCCGAACAATCATCCTTTGAAACAACAGGACCACCCTCGCGACCGCCGGTACCTGCCCGTCTTCCTACAGTCGACGAACCAGTCGCCAACCAGAAACAGTTCACAGAGCATGATGAAGACAGGTCCAGTGCGACATCTGGTGCTGATTTCGAAACGTCTTTCGACCACGACGGATTGTACGAAAGTACATCACCATTATTGGAACCAGTTGAGGAAACTATTCCGGAACCAATTGTGAAACCGGAAAAGCCAGAATTGACACAAGAAGAAATCGACCATATTACATGGACTCAACAGATTGCCGAACAATCATCCTTTGAAGCAGCAGAACCACCCACGCGACCGCCCGTACCTGCCCGTCTTCCTACAGTCGACGAACCAGTCGCCATCCAGAAACAGCTCACAGAGCATGACGAAGACAAGTCCAGTGCGACATCTGGTGCTGATTTCGAAACGTCTTTCGACCACGACGGATTGTACGAAAGAACATCACCATTATTGGAACCAGTTGAGGAAACTATTCCGGAACCAATTGTGAAACCGGAAAAGCCAGAATTGACACAAGAAGAAATCGACCATATTACATGGACTCAACAGATTGCCGAACAATCATCCTTTGAAGCAGCAGAACCACCCACGCGACCGCCCGTACCTGCCCGTCTTCCTACAGTCGACGAACCAGTCGCCATCCAGAAACAGCTCACAGAGCATGATGAAGACAGGTCCAGTGCGACATCTGGTGCTGATTTCGAAACGTCTTTCGACCACGACGGATTGTACGAAAGAACATCACCATTATTGGAACCAGTTGAGGAAACTATTACGGAACCAATTGTGAAACCGGAAAAGCCAGAATTGACACAAGAAGAAATCGACCATATTACATGGACTCAACAGATTGCCGAACAATCATCCTTTGAAGCAGCAGAACCACCCACGCGACCGCCCGTACCTGCCCGTCTTCCTACAGTCGACGAACCAGTCGCCATCCAGAAACAGCTCACAGAGCATGATGAAGACAGGTCCAGTGCGACATCTGGTGCTGATTTCGAAACGTCTTTCGACCACGACGGATTGTACGAAAGAACATCACCATTATTGGAACCAGTTGAGGAAACTATTACGGAACCAATTGTGAAACCGGAAAAGCCAGAATTGACACAAGAAGAAATCGACCATATTACATGGATTCAACAGATTGCCGAACAATCATCCTTTGAAGCAGCAGAACCACCCACGCGACCGCCCGTACCTGCCCGTCTTCCTACAGTCGACGAACCAGTCGCCATCCAGAAACAGCTCACAGAGCATGATGAAGACAGGTCCAGTGCGACATCTGGTGCTGATTTCGAAACGTCTTTCGACCACGACGGATTATACGAAAGAACATCACCATTATTGGAACCAGTTGAGGAAACTATTGCCGAACCAATTGCCGAAGCAACTGTGAAACCGGAAAAGCCAGAATTGACACAAGAAGAAATCGACCATATTGCATGGATTCAACAGATTGCCGAACAATCATCCTTTGAAACAACAGGACCACCCTCGCGACCGCCGGTACCTGCCCGTCTCCCTACAGTCCACGAACCAGTCGCCATCCAGAAACAGCTCACAGAGCATGATGAAGACAGGTCCAGTGCGACATCTGGTGCTGATTTTGAAACGTCTTTCGACCACGACGGATTGTACGAAAGAACATCACCATTATTGGAACCAGTTGAGGAAACTATTGCCGAATCAATTGCCGAAGCAACAGTGAAACCGGAAAAGCCAGAATTGACACAAGAAGAAATCGACCACATTGCCTGGATTCAACAAATTGCCGAACAATCATCCTTTGAAACAACAGGACTACCCTCGCGACCGCCGGTACCTGCCCGTCTTCCTACAGTCGACGAACCAGTCGCCATCCAGAAACAGCTCACAGAGCATGATGAAGACAGGTCCAGTGCGACATCTGGTGCTGATTTCGAAAAGTCTTTCGACCACGACGGATTGTACGAAAGAACATCACCATTATTGGAACCAGTTGAGGAAACTATTGCCGAACCAATTGCCGAAGCAACTGTGAAACCGGAAAAGCCAGAATTGACACAAGAAGAACTCGACCATATTGCCTGGATTCAACAGATGGCCGAACAAGCATCCTTTGAAACAGCAGAACCACCCTCGCGACCGCCCGTACCTGCCCGTCTTCCTACAGTCGACGAACCAGTCGCCATCGAGAAACAGCTCACAGAGCATGACGAAGACAGGTCCAGTGAGACATCCGGTGCTGATTTCGAAAAGTCTTTCGACCACGACGGATTGTACGAAAGAACATCACCATTATTCGAACCTGTTGGGGAAGCAAATGCTGAATTCACCGAGGAAGCAAAAGAACCCGAATTGACACAAGAGGAAATTGACCATATTGCCTGGATTCAAAAGATGGCTGATCAATCATCCTTTGAAGCAGTATCAGCACCCACACGACCACCGATACCTGTCCGCCTTCCTAATGTTGATGAGCCTGTTGTCATCCAGAAACAGCTTACGGAACATGATGAAGACAGATCCAGTGCAACATTCGGTGCAGATTTCGAAAGGTCTTTCGATAAAGACGGCGCGTACGAAAGGACAACGCTATTATTCGAACCTGTTGAGAAAGCAAATGCTGAATTCACCGAGAAAGCAAAAGAGCCCGAATTGACACAAGAGGAGATTGACCATATTGCCTGGATCCAAAAGATGGCTGAGCAATCATCCTTTGAAGCAGTATCAGCACCCACACGACCACCGGTACCTGTCCGCCTTCCTACTGTCGATGAGCCTGTTGTCATCCAGAAACAGCTTACGGAACATGATGAAGACAGATCCAGTGCAACATCCGGTGCAGATTTCGAAAGGTCTTTCGATCAAGACGGCGCGTACGAAAGGACAACGCTATTATTCGAACCTGTTGAGAAAGCAAATGCTGAATTCACCGAGAAAGCAAAAGAGCCCGAATTGACACAAGAGGAGATTGACCATATTGCCTGGATCCAAAAGATGGCTGAGCAATCATCCTTTGAAGCAGTATCAGCACCCACACGACCACCGATACCTGTCCGTTTTCCTAATGTTGATGAGCCTGTTGTCATCCAGAAACAGCTTACGGAACATGATGAAGACAGATCCAGTGCAACATCCGGTGCAGATTTCGAAAGGTCTTTCGATCAAGACGTCGGGTACGAAAGGACAACGCCATTATTGGAACCTGTTGAGGTAGCAAATGCTGAATTCACCGAGAAAGCAAAAGACCCCGAATTGACACAAGAGGAGATTGACCATATTGCCTGGATCCAAAAGATGGCTGAGCAATCATCCTTTGAAGCAGTATCAGCACCCACACGACCACCGATACCTGTCCGCCTTACTACTGTCGATGAGCCTGTTGTCATCCAGAAACAGCTTACGGAACATGATGAAGACAGATCCAGTGCAACATCCGGTGCAGATTTCGAAAGGTCTTTCGATAAAGACGGCGCGTACGAAAGGACAACGCCATTATTTGAACCTGTTGAGGAAGCAAATGCTGAATTCACCGAGAAAGCAAAAGACCCCGAATTGACACAAGAGGAGATTGACCATATTGCCTGGATCCAAAAGATGGCTGAGCAATCATCTTTTGAAGCAGTATTAGCACCCACACGACCACCGGTACCTGTCCGCCTTCCTACTGTCGATGAGCCTGTTGTCATCCAGAAACAGCTTACGGAACATGATGAAGACAGATCCAGTGCAACACCCGGTGCAGATTTCGAAAGGTCTTTCGATAAAGACGGCGCGTACGAAAGGGCAACGCCATTATTCGAACCTGTTGAGGAAGCAAATGCTGAATTCACCGAGAAAGCAAAAGAACCCGAATTGACACAAGAGGAGATTGACCATATTGCCTGGATCCAAAAGATGGCTGAGCAATCATCCTTTGAAGCAGTATCAGCACCCACACGACCACCGGTACCTGTCCGCCTTCCTACTGTCGATGAGCCTGTTGTCATCCAGAAACAGCTTACAGAACATGATGAAGACAGATTCAGTGCAACATCCGGTGCAGATTTCGAAAGGTCTTTCGATCAAGACGGCGCGTACGAAAAGACAACGCCATTATTCGAACCTGTTGAGGAAGCAAATGCTGAATTCACCGAGAAAGCAAAAGAACCCGAATTGACACAAGAGGAGATTGACCATATTGCCTGGATCCAAAAGATGGCTGAGCAATCATCCTTTGAAGCAGTATCAGCACCCACACGACCACCGGTACCTGTCCGCATCCCTACTGTTGACGAGCCTGTTGTCATCCAGAAACAGTTCACCGAAAATGATGAAGACAGATCCAGTGCAACATCCGGTGCAGATTTCGAAAGGTCTTTCGATCAAGACGGCGCGTACGAAAAGACAACGCCATTATTCGAACCTGTTGAGGAAGCAAATGCTGAATTCACCGAGAAAGCAAAAGAACCCGAATTGACACAAGAGGAGATTGACCATATTGCCTGGATCCAAAAGATGGCTGAGCAATCATCCTTTGAAGCAGTATCAGCACCCACACGACCACCGGTACCTGTCCGCATCCCTACTGTTGACGAGCCTGTTGTCATCCAGAAACAGTTCACCGAAAATGATGAAGACAGATCCAGTGCAACATCCGGTGCAGATTTCGAAAGGTCTTTCGATAAAGACGGCGCGTACGAAAGGGCAACGCCATTATTCGAACCTGTTGAGGAAGCAAATGCTGAATTCACCGAGAAAGCAAAAGAACCCGAATTGACACAAGAGGAGATTGACCATATTGCCTGGATCCAAAAGATGGCTGAGCAATCATCCTTTGAAGCAGTATCAGCACCCACACGACCACCGGTACCTGTCCGCCTTCCTACTGTCGATGAGCCTGTTGTCATCCAGAAACAGCTTACGGAACATGATGAAGACAGATCCAGTGCAACATCCGGTGCAGATTTCGAAAGGTCTTTCGATCAAGACGTCGGGTACGAAAGGACAACGTCATTATTCGAACCTGTTGAGGAAGCAAATGCTGAATTCACCGTGAAAGCAAAAGAACCCGAATTGACACAAGAGGAGATTGACCATATTGCCTGGATCCAAAAGATGGCTGAGCAATCATCCTTTGAAGCAGTATCAGCACCCACACGACCACCGATACCTGTCCGCCTTCCTACTGTTGATGAGCCTGTTGTCATCCAGAAACAGCTTACGGAACATGATGAAGACAGATCCAGTGCAACATCCGGTGCAGATTTCGAAAGGTCTTTCGATAAAGACGGCGCATACGAAAGGACAACGCCATTATTCGAACCTGTTGAGGAAGCAAATGCTGAATTCACCGAGAAAGCAAAAGAACCCGAATTGACACAAGAGGAGATTGACCATATTGCCTGGATCCAAAAGATGGCTGAGCAATCATCCTTTGAAGCAGTATCAGCACCCACACGACCACCGATACCTGTCCGCCTTCCTACTGTCGATGAGCCTGTTGTCATCCAGAAACAGCTTACGGAACATGATGAAGACAGATCCAGTGCAACATCCGGTGCAGATTTCGAAAGGTCTTTCGATCAAGACGGCGCGTACGAAAGGACAACGCCATTATTGGAACCTGTTGACGAAGCAAATGCTGAATTCACCGAGAAAGCAAAAGAACCCGAATTGACACAAGAGGAGATTGACCATATTGCCTGGATCCAAAAGATGGCTGAGCAATCATCCTTTGAAGCAGTATCAGCACCCACACGACCACCGGTACCTGTCCGCATCCCTACTGTTGACGAGCCTGTTGTCATCCAGAAACAGTTCACCGAAAATGATGAAGACAGATCCAGTGCAACATCCGGTGCAGATTTCGAAAGGTCTTTCGATCAAGACGGCGCGTACGAAAAGACAACGCCATTATTGGAACCTGTTGACGAAGAAAATGCTGAATTCACCGAGAAAGCAAAAGAGCCCGAATTGACACAAGAGGAGATTGACCATATTGCCTGGATTCAAAAGATGGCTGAGCAATCATCTTTTGAAGCAGTATCAGCACCCACACGACCACCGGTACCTGTCCGCCTCCCTACTGTTGATGAGCCTGTCGTCTTCCAGAAACAGCTTACGGAACATGATGAAGACAGATCCATTGCGACAATAATTTCCGGGTCTGTAATACCCAGTATCGACATTGGGACTTACGATAAATTTCCTGTGAAAGAATCAATTGCGGATGAGACTTCAGCATTTATAGCAACTTCAGTTGATCAGTTGACTAATGAGAACTGGGCCGTTTTTGATGAAATACCAGCGATAGCTTGTTGTGATTGGCCCTTACCCGTTGCCGTGTCTAAAATCTCAGTCGGAAATGCAGAAGCTTTTGGAAAATCCCAATCTCTGATACTTTCGGAAAGGGAGTTAGTACACATAGGAGGAATTGAGTTTGAAGCCGAGCAATCTGCATATCAAGAACTCGATGAAATTTGCAGTAACTCCAGGCGCTATTCTCGGGAATTACCATTGACTGATGATGTTATAGCAGAGGAAGACGAAAGTGAACTTCTCGCAGAAGATTCGGTTTTGCAATACAACGTATCTCTTTGGAAAGAACCAGAACAAACGGCAAGAGAATGGAATTCAATTCCAACTGTTAGTGTAGAACGTACCTATGAAAATACGTTGCGATTTGACGATGAAGAGAAATATATTGGAAAAACGAACAAATCGTGTAAAAAAGAACTGCGGCAAGAAGATGATATGGAAGGAGTTACAGTTTTTTCAAGTGAGAATCCACAATGTTCTGATCAAGAACATTTTGGCAGCATAACTCCTCAATGCTCCTTTGATTCTTCTCTTCCACCGTTTCACCAATATGCTGCATGTCCTTCTATCACACCATCAGAAGGAGAAGATGGAGGATCATCGGAAACCGGACCGTTGAATCAAGACGATATTAGTCAGAATGCTGAACATGGTTCATATGTGAAAGAGTTTCCTGAAAAAGAAGTCGTTCCAATAGTCGAAATTTGCATTGATGAAGCCACTAGCGAATCCCAACAATTTGATGAAATGTCACAGGAAACATCAATTGCGGACCAAGACGTAAGCTTGGCAGACGCGGAATTCACGCAAGACGAACAGTCAACATTACAATCAAAAAGTGTCGCGGACCCTGAACTCACTCAAGACGAACTTGAACATATCGCGAAAATCCAAGAAGAGATGAGCCAATTTGACAACGCTCCGGTGGTGTTTAGAAAATCTTTTCCGGATGAAATATCAGAGGATAAATCGGAAAATGAGACAAACGGAAATTTTGTGAAGAACTCTGAAATAAGAGAAAAACTAACGCAAGCGGAAAATGATTATATTCCCGTGGTACATAAAATGGCGGATCAATCAATAAGCGATGAAACATTGACTCAAGAAGAGTTGGATCATATTGCGAGAATTGCGCAGATGGCTTTAAATGATCTTACTATGACATCAAAATCATTCGAGCCTGAGCTATCACAAAAAGATAATGCTCATATTTGTCCTATTGCTGGTAAACCTGCTGAAGAATTTACTTCTTCAGTTAAAATTCTAAACATTAAAAAAGAAGAGCCTGAATTGACTCAGGAGGAACTTGATCATATTGCACAAGTTCAAAAAATGGCTGAACAGTTATCATCATCCGAAGAGCCGAAGGTGACTTCCAAGCAAATACTACACAAAAACATACAATTGGAAACATCGTCTGTTATGACACAAGAAGAACTGGATCACATTCAAGCAATCCAGAAGATGGCTGAACAACATTCATTTGAAATGGAGCCAATCATACGGGTTGTGGAAGATCTTGTAGAAACGCCAATCCTCACAACTACGCAATTATCAGAAGATCGTTCAGACGCTACTTCTGGAGCCGATGAACACGTTTCATTGGATATTCCTTCTCCGATTTCAGAATTTGCGCATCGTTCTGAAATCGCATCTCGTATAGGACCTCTCATTGACACAAAGGAGCCGGAATTAACCAAAGAAGAATTAGACCACATTGCGATGATACAAAAAATGGCCGAACAGTCCTATTTCGAAAATGGTACCCCATCACCACTAACACTTACCCGCACTTCACATATTTTTTCAGAAAAGGAAAACGTTTTCAATGAGAAATCAAATGTGACATCCGACGCTCTTACTGAACAATCACTGGACCAGACAGCTTCAATTGATTTTCCGCGCAAGAAAGAGGCTGAGTTGGTCAGAGAAGAAGTGGAATATGATCACGACACAATTATTCAAAAGATAAATGGGCAATCTTTCTTTATAAGAAGCACCCCGTTAACATTTGTTCATGCTCCGAGTCCGCAAATATCCCTAGAAGATGAGTTCGTTGAAAACACAGAAGATGATCTATCAACTGTCACATCTGGAGCTGATCCTGAAAGATCATTTGACCTAACCGCTTCGATTGAATTACCGGAGAAGAAAGAACAAGAATTGACACAAAAAGAACTGGATCACATTGCATTAGTTCAAAGGATGGCCGCACAATCTTCATTTGAAGCTCACCTAGAACCTAATAGAGTGGTTGTACAATTATCGGAAGAGAATTCGAGTTCAACTTCAGGGGCCGAAATTCCTTCGTCCTTCGATGCCTCATCGCCAATTTTAGATCACATTACAAGTGTTCAAGGAGCCCATGCTATTCGAGATCCAAATCCACAGCATATTGTTGAGCACGTTTCTGAGGAGAATTCTATTTCTAGTGCTACATCTGGAGCCGATTTGGAGAGGTCATTCGATGGAGTATCTCCACTTCCTCAATATGATAATCAAGAGATGACGATGGACCATGTCGACTATGTTCTTATGGTAACTCATATGGCCATGCCAGAAAATGTTGCATTGCCTCTCATGGAGACGTCTACAATGAGGGAAGTAATCACTGATCAACTGTCGATACACTCAGGCGCAACATCTGGAGCAGTTCTTGAAGTTTCAGGGGAATCAGAAAAAATTTCGAAAAAGATGAGTGAAGGATTAACTAAAGAAGAACTGAATCACATTGCGGAAGTTCTCCGGAAAGCAGAAGCATCATCGGCTGCAAGTGGAGTATTTGAAAGAGATTCAAACTTACCGCCTCTTCGAAGAACATCTATTACATACACATCTCATTTCTCTCCTTCTGTTATAAAAGATATCAGATCGTCCAATTCATTCACTTCGTCGTCTGAAGTTGAAGTTCCGAAGGCGAGATTAGTCCGTGAGACGAGTGTTCAAGTGGTCTACACTGATCATATTCTGCGAGATCTGCAATCAATCAATGCTGAGCAAAGTGAAAAAGATCGAACTCAAAGTTCAGAAAGTCACGAGGAAGAAGATTGCAAAGATATTGAAAAGACGAGCAACGATGTTTACAGCGTTAGTTCTGTTCTTGCAGAGGACGATCAATTGATTACCGATGTGTATGACTTCAATTTGAAGGCGTCACTTCTTGTACAACACTACGTGATGCAGCAGTCAACATTTCAAGAAGCCTCTGGACTGCATATCTCTCCGATTCGTCGTACAATGAGCGCCGCGTGCACAGCCGAAAAACACAGTGATGATGCGGAAAAACAGAGAGAAAGAGAGGTAAAGGCCTCACAGAGCCATGATCAAATTAAGAAGAGAGGAGATGGAGAACCGAATGATTATGAACTACTCGAGCAGCACAGCTTCCGACACGCTCAACCCCTTCTTTGCAATGTTGACTTCCTCTGGCGTCTCAATTTCGCGGCAAACCGAATGACCGAGGAAATTGCCGAAGAGGTAGGTTCATTTAGAAAAGCGGGAGAAAACGAAGAAGCGCAACGAAAACACGGGCGTTTTGTGATGATTGTGTGACTATGAGAGATGAAACAAATTGAATTACAGGCTGGCAGAGAGCTGAGGGCTCACTATAGGAATGTGGCTAACCCACGCGCCAGATATTTCTCCGACGCTTATGATATTGGAAGTGAGGAAGAAGAAGAGACAGAGGAGACTGCACAAAGGTAATTTTTCATAGTATTTTTGATTTTCTCAAGCCAAACCAAATTATACTTTTTTGAAACCCCAGCACGTTCCAATCAAAAAGTCCATTCCTCCCTTTGTGATGTCTTATTTTTCTATTTTGTTATGGACCTATTGAAAGTACTGTAGAAAAACGGAAAAAATGACAAACAACTGGGAGAAGACTCGGAAAATGCTCCGATTGGTCTGAAATTTTTTAGAGAAACTCTCAAAAATGCTTCCGGGTTTGCTCAGAAAATTTTGGACCGAAATATCGATTTAAAAAAATATTTATTTTTTTTTGAAAATTTTTTAAATCGATATTTCGGTCCAAAATTTTTTTTCCGAGTTTTCTCCCAGTTGTTTGTCATTTTTTTGGTTTTTCTACAGTACTTTGAATAGGCCCATTAGAGTGTCACAAAAAATTGCACCTACTTTTCATAAGTTGAGTGAGTATGGCTACACATGGCTTTTTCATTTCTAAAAATAACTGTGGTGTTTGCATAATTTTCACGTGAAACCGGCAAGAAAATTGAATCGATAATAAATTGTTTCATAAGTCTTTCACACTTTTACTTTGCTTCTTAATTTCCTTCTACAATCGAAAAGTGTGGTAATCATTCAGAAATATTTCACTTTCACATGCTTCTCTAGGGCTCAGCTCGTATTTATAGATTTATCGATATAGACATAATAGATCCCGATAGGGCGGCACATAACTTGATCAGATTAACTTGGCCAGATACGATGGCAGAGTGCGAAATGAAGTAGGACGAAGAAAGATTCAAAAATACGTGTCTGTCTTCCCACGCATTTAAATGTCATTCTCTAACCAAATGTTTCTATTATCGATTCAATATTCTTGCCGGTTACAATAGGATTTCACGTGAAAATTCTGCAAACACCACTGTTGTTTTGAGAAATGAGAACGCCACTTGTCGCCACACTCACTCAAATTGCATTCAGTTGAAAATTAAAAGAAAAGCTGAGGGGGTGTGGCTTTAGATTTTCCGCGTTAACTCTTGTGGTAGCCGGCAAGAAGATTGAATTGATAATACGTGAAACTTAATTTTAGGGGGGGGGGCGATTCTGATATGAGGGTTTCCCGTGGGGTCCTGTGATGTAATATTGGGGATGCATGTCTGTAATTTTACCGAACAATGTCCAAGACTTATAAAATAACCAATTAGTTAACTTAATTCATGCCTTCCTTAGTTCTCTCGTTTTTATTTTTCATTTTCATATAAGAAAGATTTTTTAGATCACCACTCGGGTTCTCTGTGGAGCCAATGCGCCATGATGAGCCTTCTTACGGACTTTTCTCATTTTTCACGTCATCGAAAAAAAGTGTCAGCGATCGTCCAAAGTCAGCGCTTGCCACTTTCACAAATCTGTCTCAATCTGTTTCTCCAAGTCTTTTAAGGAAGGAATCAGAAGATAGGGGAGATATTTTGAACTTGCTCAGAAGGTAAAACTTTTTATTTTCATAAATCTCCTTTCACTGTTTTTCTTCAGATCTTCGGGTGCGGATTCACGTGCATCCAACGACAGTGCAGCATCTCGACTTCCGGATAATGCGTTGGTGGGATTGTCGGATACTGAAAGACAACACATTATTTCGGTGATTTCACGTTCAAACAGAAATTCATCTCCAATGACTTCTAGAAGGTTTGTGTTTTTTTTTTTCATTTTTTCATTTTTGTTTTTTGAATGCTTTTTTAATTTGCTATTTTTAGATGCTCATCTGCTCTTCAAATGCTTCCGGAAGTTGACAACATTTCCGAAGCAGAGAAAGAACACATCCAAAACATTTTGGAAAAGGCAGAGTCGAGAACACCGTTCATGATCAAGCTTCCAATGAAGAAACAAATTTCCTCTAGAACTGAATCAACAAACTCAAGAGTTTCCAGTGAAGGAATTGATGAGGAAATAGAGATAGAGGAAATTAAAAAGAAAGGAGAGCCATTTGTTGAAGCTCCATCTAGAGCCGTTACACCTAGAAGCAATTTGAGAGTTATTCCACCACCAATAGCAATTTCTCATCCAACACCTCCTCATTCTGCTAAAACAGATACAGGATCAAAGCATAGCAGTGGGTCTTCAGCTCATTCTCATTTTGGATTTAACACTCCGTCCATTTCCGGATTTAAAATGTTCTTTGACAAGGCGAAAACAGCTACGGAAACCTTGGTTAAAGAAATTAAGGACGAAGTTCAACAAATTGACGTTTTAGAGAAACCATCGGAACATGTTGTTCAAAATCCTGATATTACAGAGGAACTAACTGCACAAGAGTTAGAACACATCAGAAAAGTTAACGAAATTGCTGAATTTGACGAGCCTGTTCAGGATTCTCCTCCAGTTCAGGAGAGACGAAAATCGAGTGTTGTCAGTGGATTGAAGAGTATATTTGGTGTCTCAAAACACGAGGAGTTGTCTAAAGATGAGCAAGAGCACATTCGAAGAATGTCATTAATAGCTGACAAATTGAACGAAGAGATTGAAGTGATGGATGAAAAGCCTCAACCAAACAGTGGTTTTGGATTAAAAAGTTTCTTTGGAAAGGCAACGCAGTCAGTGATGCAAGCTACTGATAATGTGATAAAGAACGTGATATCAACAGAGGTTTCTCAGCCAGAACAATCATTAGAAGGACTTACGCAACAAGAGCTAGACCAGATTGCGAATGCAGCTGAAAGTGCACAGGAGAAAACAAGACACGTGGAAGTTAGCCAAGAAGAAATGGATCACATCGCAAGAGTTGCTGCTATGGCTGCTGTTGATTTCGATACTGTGAACGTACCTACACGTGGAGTTCCGGTAGCTGAATCTGAACTAACCGAAGAAGAAAAAGCGCACATTGCAAGAATTGCTGCAATGGCGGCGGAAGACTTTGGATCACCGAACTCATTTGCTGAGCCAGCAAAGAGCATACTATCAGTATTTTCTGTTGACCCTGAACTAACAGAGGAGGAGAAAGCTCATATTGCGAGGATTGCCGCTATGGCAGCAGAAGACTTTGAAGCTCCGATGTCATTTGTTAAACCTGCGGAGCCAGTAAAGATCAGATCAGCAGTAGAACCCAAGCTTACAGAAGAGGAAAATAACCACATTGCAAGAATTGCTGCAATGGCAGCCGAAGATTTTGGAACATCGATGCCAATCGCCAAGCCGATCGAGACAGTAAAGAGCACACCAACAGTTGCTTCAGTGGAGCCTGAACTGACAGAAGATGAAAAAGCTCATATTGCGAGAATAGCCGCAATGGCTGCAGAAGATTTTAATAATTCAATGCCGATGCCATCAAAGATAACTCAAGTCACACCATCTGTAGCACCAAGATTTACTGAACCTGAACTCACCCAAGAGGAGATAGATCACATTGCGCGAATTGCAGAAATGGCAGCGAATGATAATGTTCTTCCTGTTCCACAGCCAATTTCGGCAGTACCCCGACCATCAGTTGTTTTAGCAGAGCCTGAACTCACAGAGGAAGAAATGGCTCACATTGCTCGAATTGCTGCAATGGCTGATGAAGATTTCATAACAACCACTCCATTTGCCCAGTCTATCCGACCACAAGAAGATCCAGATAATATTGCAAAAACTTCTGAAATGGCTAAAATGAACTTTATTCCGTCTGCAGATACTGAGCTAACGAAAGAGGAACTGGAGCATATTGCAAAGATTGCCGCAATGGCTGCTGAAGAAAACGAAAACCAACTTCCTGCCACAAGACTGATTACCCCCGCCTATCCGGAGCCAGAGCTTACGCAAGAGGAGCTCGATCATATTGCAAAGATTACCCAGATGGCTGCTGCTCAAGAATTAGAATTGACTAGAATCGAAACATCGCTGACCGAATCCGATGCGACTTCCGGAGCAGACTCAGCCGATGATAATGATTTGTTTGATGATCAAGAGGATGAAGAAGAATACAAGGAGCGAGAAGAGGATGATGTTAGTTCTCAAGTAGGACTAACAAGCGGCGCTGCCTCTCCAGATCGAGTTACATCTTCTGCACTTGACACAACGGACGAAATGCCTATTATAGCTCCTTACAAGGTGAGAAGAAAAGAGGAAAGCGTAGTTTTTTTGTTGTGGTTGTGTTGTAGAGAGCCTTTTTCCCACCAAGTTGTTGCTAGGTGCGTATGTATGTCCTTTATGCAACGATGGCGTGATCAGCTTTTTCTTCTTCTTTTACTTCTCATCGAGATTTTTATTTAAAAATTTGCGTTTTTCAGGTTGTATCTTCTTCTTCTCCGACAGCAATAAGTTTTGCCGGAGAAGAAGACGAAGACCAAATTTCGATGGCGTCAACTAAGACATCACGAAAGAGCAGCGAGTATGACATCAGGAGTATCTCGGAGATTAGAAAAGAGTCAGATTCGGACGTCGGAAAGTGGTACATTCATAAATTTTTAATGACTTTATTGAAACCTTCAATATTTTTTCCTTTTTTTCAGGTATGAAGAACAGCTCAGCTTCATGCGACAATCTATTCACGACGAGGAAGATGATGCCGGACGTTAGTATATGTACAACTTTTTGAATATTCTATTGTTTATGAGTTACAGATGAAATCCAAATAGACGTTGAAGAGTTCCCATCGGAATACGTGGAGGACCAATTACAATTCGTGGAAGGTATTTGATTTGAAATAAAATAAAACGCGTTAAACTGCATAGATTCCATACTCGAATAACAAAAAAAATGTTTGCAGGTAATTACGCCATCACTGCTCCTGCTCCTCCATCTCTCTCCACCACCGGAAGATCAATTGAGTATTTTGGAGAGGAAGGGGAAGAGGAGAAAAACGAAAACGTCGTTTTGAGCGGCAGCGGCGGCGTGGAAGAGACGAAAAAGAGTAGTAGTCGTGGACGTGAAGCTGAAGAGAAAGAGGAGAAGAGAATGGAAACGCAGAGATCTGACGACGTGAGGACGCGACAGGCTCCCATCGATTCGCTGCCGGGTAGTCGTATGTTGAAGCGACCCAATTTCGGCTTCCTTTCTAATTTCGCTAATGACGCTGTCAATAAGGTAAGTAAGGCTTGTTTTTTTGGGGTTTTTGTTGGCTTTGTTTTTTGGTTTAGTGATACGTTGGGGTGGGCTGAGAAAATGAAAACTTGTAACATTATGCAAAAAAGTTTCACAACTGAAACTTTTCAAAATGCATTTATTCTTAACTTTTAAATAAATATTTATAATCACGCACTTTTTTAAAAGCGAATTGAATTTTGGATCCCCACTTTTCGCGTCTCTGCGTCTCTTTTTTTGCACACGTTGAAATAACTAAAATTGGCAGAACGCCAGTGTAGAGACGCAGAGAATGCGATAGGGCGCGTTTGCCTTTTCGTAGGGCGTAGCGTGTTTTCCACATTTAAAGTATAAATAATAAAATATACAAACCACTTTTTGTTCAAAATTTCAGAAAAAAAAGAGTGAAAGAAAACAATCAGAAATTCACTACTCACACACACACATTTCCGGACAAATTCTATAGTTTCTCGGCCCAAAATTGACTGGTGTTACTGCTTTAGCAACAAAGGAACAAAACAACAAAAAACAACAAACAATCCATTCTTTTTCTTCATGTCCACAACCCATCCGGAGGGCGCATCGTTCCGCAAAAAAAACTTTAGTTGCATGCCTTATGCATAAAAGCTGTGTTGGGTTGAGCCACACGAAAAAATAGAGAGTGAGAGAGTAGAAACACTTTCGGCGTATATAGAAAACGAAGAGCTGTCATGGCTCATTAATTTCTTTTTCTTTTTTTCACTACGACAACTTCAGGGGGCAAGTGATCTTTCTATCACTTTTCATAACTGAAATCTTTTATATTTTTTCTATTGCAGGCAAAGGAAGCGGGTTCGCAAATCCAAGCCGCCGTACCCATCAAGGTGAGCTACATTTTTTTGTCGTTTTTCTTCAGAGCTTATGGCGAGCAAATTCAATTACTTTTACTCGTTTTCTGCAATAAGTAAATACAATTTTATCTAGATGCATTACATGCAATACGATTATATTCATTTAGTTTTAGTTTGTTTGAAAAAAAAAATCAAGTAACGAATCAAACTTTGCAGAGGGCATACAAAAAACTATGAGATGTTGATTTTCCAAATCTTTGAAACCTTTTCAAGACACTTTTGAACGTTTTTAAAATTTTTCCATATTAAAATTGGAACTTTCCTAAACAATTTTTAAACGATTCTATGAAATTTTGACATTTTTTTGAAGCTGTGCTATTCACCTGGAAAATTTTTAAGCGTCTCAGCACAAATTGATACTCTACATGAATATAAAATAAAAATAATAAAAATACACAAAAAATTTCAGCCATCAACATCTGCTACAAACATTTTCAACAACAATGTCTTCTCCTCTAGGTAATTTTCAAATTATCCTTTTCATTCTCTATTCAAACTTTTCAGTAAATCCACATCGTCGCTAGACACCCGACCACTCGGCGTCTCCACATCAAAAAGCCCCACCATTCCGTGAGTGAATTTGAAAATTTCCCAGTATATCCTATTTCCTTGCACATTTCCTCTATTCTTTACCGTTGTTTTTTCGTTTACATACATACATCTTCTCTTTTCAGAACGTCTTCTGATATTCCCATGGATGGTCTTTCTGAAGAGGAACGCCGCCAAATCATGTCTGTTATGGCGGCTGCTGATTTCGACGACGCTGTCAACAATATTCAGCCAAGTACGTCATCAAATATTCCAGCCGGAATGGAGGACCTTTCGGAAGAAGAAAGACAAAAAATTATGGCTGTAATGGCAAGCGCTGAAATGGACATGGAGCAGTCGCTTCCACCAGCAAGATCTCCGAGCATAATGAGCACAAGTTCCACTCGTCCTGGCGTCTCGTTGATGTCAGAAGTTCCACCCGGATTGGAAGATTTATCAGAAGAGGAGAGGCAAAAGATCTTGTCGGTTATGGCAGATGCAGAGATGCAGGATGTACGACCACCAATCATGGCAGCAAGTGAGCCACCACCAATGCATTTGAGGTATTCTTATTACTACTTGCTTGATGATGTTTTATACACACATACATATACCGTATTTTTAATATGTTATTTTTACAGTTCAATGATTCCTCCTGGACTGGAGGGACTCACAGAAGAAGAACGACAGAAGATTATGATGGTTATGGCCGATGCAGAGATGGATACTACCCAGAGTCTGACCGCTTCCCGACTCCCGAGCAGATCTCCAAGTGTTGCTAGAGTGATGTCTTCGACGTCATCTTTGTCACCAATGCAACAAATGTCAATGACGCCACTAGGGATGGAAGGTCTATCAGAGGAAGAAAGACAGAAGATTATGTCGGTTATGGCGAATGCAGAATTCGAAGAGGCTCAAAGTCGAGTTCCATCCACTCAGCCAAGCAGGTCACCAAGTTTTGCACGAGGCCCCTCTCCATCAGTACAAAGGTATAAAAATTATTGAAATGTTTCTTATTTTATAATTTGATGATTTCATTTATAGCATGCCGATCATACCTCCTGGTTTGGAAGACTTGTCGGAAGAAGAACGACAGAAGATCATGATGGTTATGGCGAACGCGGAAGTGGAAGAATCGAGAAGCCAACTTCCATCCAGACAGCCGAGCAGATCACCAAGCATCGTCACAACTCCATCACAGTAAGTTATTTTTTAACCACATTTTCCATTTATAAAAAATGCACACATTCACACGGCGTGCTAGACCCTACGTAAAGGCAGTCGCGATCTATCGCAGTCTCTGCGTCAACACAGTAGTTTAGCTGAACATGTGCAATAACTCTGACGCAGTGAAGTTCTCAGAAAATCCGCTTGTGTTCAAATACGTAGTCCCGAACACGCCGTGATTCATTCTATAACTAACTATAATTTTTTTTAGTGCTCCAACTGCAATGCCAGTTATTTCACCTTGGAAAGAGGATGCACAAGGAGTAGAAAAACGCAAGATGTCTTCAGAAGCCGAAATTCAAAGTTTGATGCCACGTCGATCCCCAAGCAGTTATTCAATGCCTCCATCACAAATTGTTCCACCTGGATTGGAACTGCTATCAGCAGAAGAACGAGAAAAGATTATGTCGGTTATGGCAGAGGCAGAATTTGATTCGGCTCAAGTTCCAAGCAGATCACCGAGTACATATGGAATGCCACTAGCTCATCAATTAGATCAACAACCATCCATAATCCCACCTGGACTAGAAGAGCTGTCAGATGCTGAACGCCAAAAGATTATGGCTGTTATGGAAGAGGCTGAATTCGATTCTGCACAATTACCAAATCGATCTTCATCTGTCCATCAGATGGTTCCAACACCAGCAATGCCAGCAGTACCTCCCGGACTTGAAGAGTTATCAGAACAGGAGCGTAAAAAGATTATGGCAGTCATGGCAAATGCAGAACTGGAATATAGCCAACCATCTAGTCAGTTCGCAGAGCAAGAAGAATCGTTGCCACGTGGACACACAGGATTTACTCCAGCTGGAATTGTTAATGAAGATGAGCTCTTTGAGACGGAACGAAAAATTCGTGAAGATCAAGAACGTCGTCATCAGACGCCGTTGGAGTCTCCAACTCGCGAATCGGGATATGCCACGTCGACATCATACGAACGAGAGCTGGCAATGGTGAGTAAAAAGAAATTGGATATCTCATCGCCTTTAGCACCCGTAAAAAGAAAAAAAACCGAGAATATGTACATACATGTTTCTTTTTTTTGCGAGGGGGGGGGGTGTAGTGAAATATAGTATCTGTGGCTGAGGCGCACTTGTGTGGGTGGTGCAGTGAATCTTTCTTGCTAGCATAATTGACTAATTGAAACAAAAATGGAAGGGGACACAAAAGAGAAAAGAAGAAAAAGAGGTCCCCCCCTCGCGTCTTCACACATCCATCCCACCCAATTTCTTATTCAGGGCGACAGCGAGGAGCAAATGGACGGACTGCTCGAGGATATCATTCGGATTCGAGAAGGCGCTACGTCAAGAAGAGACAGTCGAGATGAAATTGAGCATAGGAGAGAACAGCAAGATGAAGAAATGCACTCTCCGGAAGAGATTCAGACAGAGGAGATAGAACAAGGTTTGTCAAAAAAAAAAGTAAAATTTATATTTGTTTTATTTTAGCCAAACCAACGAATGACTTTGATTTCACCTATTCCGACTCCAGATTTGCTGATATTGTGAAAATGCAAGAAGAAGAAGAGTGGGTTTTTTTTGTCAAGAAACGTCTTTATAATGATTTTTGTTTACAGAGCGGCTGCCATCCTCCAGAAAAAAGAAGAGGAGAAACCACGTATGTGGGAGACTGTTTTTGATGGAGATGAATCCGAGCTGCCCCAAAAAGGATTCTTATTCAATGAGCCGGCGAAGAAAACGTCAGATTTTGATTTCCCTAAGGAAACGGACGAAGTGTTTGAGACACCGACAGAGATACAGAGGATTAAAGTTACTCAAAACCGTGAGTATAATCAAAAATGTAAAACAGGTTGATATGAACAAGAATACTTACAGATGACATTGAAATAGATGAGGCATATGACAATGTGACGGCAACAAAACAGGAAGTTAAAGAGCCAACTTATATGCCCCGACCAATTCAAAGAGCTCCTTCCAAACCTCCTCCGATGATTAAAGTAACTGGTGATGAGGAGACAAAAAGTGATAGTGACGAAGAAAGTTGTTCGGAGGATGACGATGAATATCCTGATAAGGTTGTGGCTGCTCCAACAGCTCCAACGCCCACATATGAAGAAGTGGAGAACGAGAGAATAAAACATGAAGAAATGGGAAAAGAAGTTCTTCAGCAAATCCAACAAATGGCTTTTGGAGAAGTCGCTAACGATGAGTTTGATGTTCAGTGGGCCAAATCAACGTCCACTAAAAAGCAACCTGACGTAGTGACAGCTCCAACGAGAAGTGATCCGATTCCAATAGCTCCATCTGAAAGATCGCGACAAATTGAAGAGGAAAGAGCGAGAGAAGAGGCACAAGAGGAAGCAGACTTTTACCATCATGGTCACAATCCGTTCTTAGAAGATTTGGATGAGGATGAAGTTTCGATCAATATGGAAGACGTCGAGTATGGCGATGTTTTGAGATTCTACGAGTCTTCAAATCAAAATCAAATGGCTTCTCGACCAGTCTATACAATAGCAGAAGACGAATCAGAAGACGATGGAACTCTGAACAACTCTGAGAGTCGAATGATTGCTCGAGAGAAACGATCGAGAAACAGGAGAACGGCAGAATCGTTGATGGAGAGAATTCAAACAATGAAGAAAGTGACGGTCAAGCCCACGCCTACGCCTACAACCACACCAAAATTGACTGCAACTCCAGCCTACGCAATTATCAATTTTACTGAGCCACAGGAAAAAACCACAACAAAAACAACAAGACTATCAAACACAGAATTATACTTTGAATCAACTCGTCCAATTCCACCACGAGAAATAAAAGAACCACAAAAGGACATTCCACCAGAGATATCCGCGTCAATCGATAAAACGATGGCAGAAGTGGACGCGCTTCTCGGCCAGGTGTACACCAATGAAAAGGCAAAACCAAATCTGTTGTGCTTTGATCAAACCAAATTCACGCAACAGCCTCCAACTTCTTCTGCCAGCACATCAACCGCAGATGACATGATACTGCTGATGAACAGGAACGATCCGTCTACGTCTCCATCTTTCCTTCTCCCTCTGCAATCTTCGGTTCTCGGAAGCCAATTGGATTCTGTTAAGAATGAGAACGAGGCCACTTCTCCAAGGTAAGAAATACATACTTTTCGAAACGTAAATAAATATACTAGTGAAATTCAATTACATTCCGTTTTGCCTTTTCCGTTTTTTTTTGGATACATAAATATAATAAAGTAATTTGCAGAGGTCTCAAACGCTCTCCAGGCATGCTTCTCCCCTCTCCAACGTCTTCAGCATTCCCTCTTCCTCTCACTGCCGCCGAATCGGTTGGCGCGGCGATCGGAGCCACGACGGCGACAATGTTCAATGGTGTCAACATTTCCGATCCTCCACCGACTATGGACCGACTAACCAACGCCTACAAGTGGCTCCAGAATATTGAGGTACGCTAATTTTTTATTGCTCTACATAGTCCACAAGGTCATGAGACGGGAGTCAGCAAACGCGCCAGGATGCACAACTTCAAGTGCTTACAAACGACGTACATGTTTTGATAAAATATTTTCGTTTTTATTGATTTTGAGCCTGATCTTTGAACGTTCAAAGTTTTGCGCTCGGGCGCGTTTGCTGACTCCCGGTTTATGCCACTGTGTTTTAATTTTTTGCTGTGGTGTTTGTTAGCTATTTTATTTTTCAGATGTTTCAGAGAATACTTTGTATATTCAAATGTTTTTTTTTTAATTTTACTTAAACATTAATGTCATTGGGAGGGAGTAAATTTCAGAGAAAAGGTCAATTTTTGCATCAGAAGATTGCGCCGGGTCCAATTTATGTAATTTTCGGCTTATCTACTGAAGAGGTGCTAGTGCGAGAGAAAGGGATTTTTGTCTGCAATGTTTTATGTTTCCCTTCTTCTTCCTCTTCTCATCCCCGCAGCGTTGAGAGTTGTCTGAGTCTCCACGGAGCACACGCCGTCGCCCACCCGGTGGCTGGCTCGAGCAGCTTTTGCTCCGCCCCTCCCCGCCCGCTCTTCTCGCGTTTCTCTCGCCTCCTGACGTCTTCTTTTTCGTGCAAAGAAGAGGAAAAAAAGAGGAGAGAGTAGTAGTAGTACTTTGCGACGCGACGGGCGGCACCACGCTTACCTACATCTTCTAGTATATACTTGTTTAATTCGTCGCCTGGAATATTTCTAGAATCGCCTGTCGCACCCCCACCCCTCCATAACACTAGTATTTTTCTAGTACGAATGTTTAATATTCAGATTTATTCACTTTGAACACGGTGAGATTTTATTTTCCTTTTCAAAAAAGTAGAAGCTAGGGGGAGAGAGTGAGAGACATGGGGTCATCCAAGAAGTAGCAAAAAAAAACACCAAAAAATGCGTTTTTTATTTTTCTTATTTGCTACTCCATGACTAACCCAACAGAGAGTTGAACAAGAAAAAACGGGAAAAATGAAAACGTCTGAAAAATACGATATTTTGTGAAACAACACGTCTCTATTGTGTTTTCAATCGACTTGCGACATGAAAACGCAAGTCTGCATTCACCGTTCTGTCAGCGTCTCTTCAAATATCACTGTGTTCGCGTGGTCACGCCCAAATAAGTGGACGGAGTTTCGCGTTCTCATGTCGCAAGTCGATTGAAAACATAATAAAGAATGAATTTTCAATCAATAAAAACGAAAACTTGAAGTTTTTTTTCTTCATTTCGTTTCGTTTCGTTTCGTTTCGTTTCGATTTCTTCGATTCGTTTCGTTTCGTTTCGTTTCGTTTCGTTTCCAAAACGTTTTCAAGTTGACGTCTTCTTTTTCCCCTTTCTCATCTCACGACGACGTTTTGTTCTTCTTCTTCTTTTCCTTCTTCTTCTTTTTGGCGCCGCCACACGCACAAATGCCTCCCTCTCTTTTCTCTTGTGAAAAGCCGTGTGTGAGCCAGCCCTACTGTGTTGCTCCGTAGGGGTGGTGCTCGGCGAACCGCATAAGAGAAAAGAGACCCCCGAGCAGTGGCGGGCTGGCTGGCTCGGCACATGCATACGCACACTTTTATGGGCTAATCGAAGAAGGGAAAGAAAAGCGCCATCCATCGTCGTGGTGGGCGAAAAAGACAGAGGGAGCAGCCAGAGAGAGAGAGAGAAAGGATAAAGATTGAGAAAAGCACGCACCCGGAGACTAATTATCCCGTGGCTTCTGATGCAAAAAAGGTCCTGCGTGCTCTGAAATATTACTAAAAAACTGCAAATTCTCAACATTCCCCACATTCTTTTCCAGGATGATGGAAACGTTGCCAACAACGAAATGGGTCGCCGCAAACTTCCATCGATCCCACCGAACTCATCGGCATTCCCACCGCCAGCTGCCGCGACCACCAACATCGTCACAACACACACCTCGATTCCATCAACGTCTTCTGCGTTCGTCGACGACTACAACGTCACACTTCCATCGGATCCAATCGTGCCGGAATCCCTGCTCAAGGGAGGATCACTAACCAGAAAGTATCAGCAGCAACATCAACAGCCACAGGCTCCGGTTTACATTACATCTTCAGCTAGCCGTCCACCGTCTGCCACCGGGGGAAACATCTTCACAGATAGTCGACCGACGTCTTCTTTATCCATGTATCAGAATGACGTCATCTTGTCACGGCCTGCTTCGGCGGCGAGTAATTACACGACTGCGTCGACAATCAATCCAACAATTCTTGTCGGTGCTGCATACTCATCCAAACCAACCAGTCATCTCCGCCAAACTGTTTCTGTGCAACAACCTGGAGTTTCAACGTCATCTGCTGTGCCGTCTGCTTCTATTCGTTCGTCGGTTGGAACTTCATCAGCCACTTCTCGAGTCCCTAACACCTTGGCGCGAGTACTTCTCAAAAAAGAGCTCAAGGATGTGTTGAACCAGAGAAAACAACGACTGGAAGCCACGGAGATTGAAGCAAATCAGAGGCACTACAAAGTTCAGAAAATGTTGGTCACTGGACTTTTACCCGAGAAACAAGACGACGAAATTCCTGATGTTGTCAAGTGTGACCTTCCTGCTGATTTGGTACGTGGAGTTCACATTTCAATGCAGCCTCCGTCGCCGGCCAATTCGACATTGACTCCCCGAAAATATCATCCAACTCCAGTGAAGAGAAGTACAGTTCTGTGCCAATCATCACCGAGAAGTGCATCGAAGAGCATTGCTTGTCAAGCAGACGAAACTCCGACTGCCCATCACCATCACAGAACGACCGTATCCCTTCGAACACAGCTGGATATGGAAAGACGACCTCACTTGATGACATACGTTGGAAAGCGAAGTGCCGAGACACAGACTGAAATGACGAACTTCGAGTCGACAATTCCAACTGTTCGATATGGTTCAATGCCAAAAAGCAGTCGTGAAAGATCCGCTTCTCGTAGATATCGTGAGCAACAGCAGCAGATTTACAATCAGATGCCGCAGAATCACAATGATTTGCTCGAGATCACAAAGAGATACTTTGAGGATTATGACCGGCAGCTTCGAGAATTCGGAGAACGCGCCCGAAAACATACGCGGAATCGATTCGAGTTCCATGATGATGACGATCAGGACAACATGCGAAAAGCTCAAGTTATGAGTGAATTGGCTAGAAAGAAAGAGAGATTATGTGCAAGTTGTGAAGTTCTATCAACAGCTGACCCAATTGGAAGTGCATTGAATCCAAATGTGCCAATGTCTTCTGACTACAGTAGTCATGTTCCTCATTACGGATCTCTTCCAAGGATTGACTACCCACGTGGAACCAGAAGCGATGTTCGTGACTTTACATTCCGACAACAACATCTTCCACAGCAACCGATCAATTATGCTTACAACTATGGATCGTTGCCAAGAAACTTTGAACGATATGCCAGTGGTCTTCCTCCAATCGAAATTGAGAACGAACAGTCGTTTGGAGCTCCACCACGTAATCGTTCGAATATCGGGTATGAGTCGACATCTATGTTCAATCTGTCTGATCCAGCGTACCTCGGAGGATATGAACCGCCAATTATATCTTCTCAACAGCCTAGAGTATACGATCAAATCTCTGGATATGCGAACGACACTACCAACTTGAATTTGGGTCAAAGTACTGCAACTAACAGAGTCCGTGGATCCGATATGGTCAGTCAGTACGCCAGTTATCTCAACTCTCAATTCCAAACCGGTCTACAACAATCTGCGCAACTTCCACAGCCAATGCAACCGATCACAAGGTACGACGCACCAATGTCGGATCCTTACATGACTGGAAGGATGAGAGATGATAATATATATGACAATCGGAATTTGAACATGAATCCATATCAGAGCACGAGTGTGAACCCGAACCAAAACCAATATTATTATCACTCGACTCTTCTTGCTCCAAAGCCTGCAATCATGACTCACATTGCACCAACTTACAATCAACTGTCTCAACAGGTGCCTCAACAACAACCAGGACTGTCGCAAATGCCTTCAATTAATCTGGACCCTCTGATGATGTCAAGGGCTCCGGCTCAAGTTTATTCAAGAAATGAAATGAACTATGGAAGCCGTCCAGCTCAAAGTAGCCTATTCGAGTATGGAAACCGACGACAGTACGCTCCCGGATCGGCACCACCTGCAGTGGTGCCTACCTATGATGTTCCCAGTGAAGTTTCCGATTGGAGGAATCCTCAGATGTCTTCAATGATGCCTCAACAGCCGCAACAACATCACACGTACGATGCTCGTTGGCCGAAGGAAGACGCTCTCTCGAGGATGTATGCGACGGCGTCCAGACGTCGTCCGGCCGGACAAGGTGATGGTTCGCCTTCTTTTCTCATCGATGGTCGTTGATTCGCTGTTTCTTTTGTCTTTTATTGTTTTTTTCTTTTATTTATTCACCCTCATCTTTTTTTCTGAATACGTGTGCCATTTGCTCCGTTTGCCACTCACTGTTTTTCAAACTTTCTTTCATCTTTAATTTGCTGCCACACCCTTAATTCTCACATCTTATCTCAGTATCACTGTTTTTATTTTCTTTCATCAATCACCACTTCTTTCTTTGAAATTTTGTCTTTTCAATGCCCATATTTTTTTCCATTTTATAGGTGAAAATAAATTAAATCGCACTAAAACTCGAAAGAAATAAAACGAAAAAAAAAAAAAGATTGGGGAAAAGGGCCACCATCTCATCGCTTCCGGCCAAAATCGAAATCTATACGAGTGCTTGAGCGAAGAGAAAAAGCTTCTAGCGTATGAGGTAAATCGAGACGAGTCGCGCAGCGAAAGTGTGCTCCAAAAAAGAGTGCTCAAAGCTCATAGCAGAGAGTAGAAAGAGTGTGAGTGAATAATTCGCGCGAGCAAAAGCAGCAGGGACCTCTCGGAAAGGTGTCGTGTGTTGCAATTGGAATGAGTGGAGAGGAGAGCCTAGCGAAAATCTCTTTTGATTTGTGAGCCCAAAAAGAAGAAGCGAGCAGAGAGAGAGAGAGAGAGGGAGAGAGAGAGAGAGAGGAGAAAGTGACGAGTCGGCGGTGGAGCAATTTTTTTTTGCTAGCACGGAAATGAGGGAGAGATCTGTTTTTGGCGACAAGCTGCAAATGGCTAGAAGTCAGATTTCCGTTGTGGATACGAAAATAACACGCTTCATCATTCCATTTCGAGGGAGCAGCTGCAAGTGGAAAAGCTTTTCGAAAAAAAAAAATTGGAAAAAATAAAAAAATAAATAGATACAGATAATCCAATATTTCTAGACAGCCTAGAGTCTATTAAACATCATTTCCTTTTCTTTCTTTCTTTATTTCTTTCCAACTATTCATATTTCATGTCATACCTCCCCCAAGATCCCCAGCGAATCAACGATCATCGGTGTCTTTCCCTTCTCGGTTTCTAATTTTTGCTCTTTCAGAAACCACTCTCAACTCTTCGAACAAAATCAGTACAGGCTCACGACACTATGCTCGTCGTCCAATTCGTCCATCTTCCTATCGCACGACATACACATCCAACTCGATGCCAGACCGCCACGTAGCAAAGAGAAGCATGGAGAGTGAATGTGGAAAGTATGATGTGAAGCGAATTTTGTTGACGAGAGGGTACAAACAGCACAACGTTTATAATGGTGAGGGAGAGAGAGAGAGAGAGAGAGAGAAAGAGAGAGATACGAAAAAAATGAGAAAATTTTCAGATCTCGGAGTCCGAGTTGTGGGTGGAAAAAGGCAGAAGAATGGAGAACTGAGTGCGTACGTCTCACAGCTTCACAGTTCTGTCAACAATCAGACATTGGGCCAGATCAAAATTGGTAAGGATGGGCGGCCATGAGCCTAAAAAATATGACTGGTCTATTAAAAACCGCGATTTTGAGTGAAAACACAAATAAAAAAGTTCCGACGCTGAAATATCGATATTCTTAGTTTAATTCTGATGACACTCGGTGTTTGCGGGTGGGGAATTGTCGTAAAATTCACTTTTTTTTGTTAAAAGACAGAAGAAAACAGATCTAATAGTTTCTCAAAACCCATTAAAATTTGGGAACACCATAAAATCCGTAAACGTGATATCGCAACCATGTTGAATATTGGATCGGACTATCGTTGGCAAACGTATTTTCGTAAACCCCGCCCACTTTTTTTTTTCAAAGAATTTTGAGGTAAATACGAGTTCGCAAGCACCTACACATGTAGTTCCTTTCAAATGATTTTAAAAACTCTAATACAACGGCACGCCCTTCGATTGTTTCATTTCATTACAACTTCCGGGTATTTAGAGATTTGCACACCAAACTTCGGTCGTCTCATGCCTGCTTTGTTAGCAAGTGTTTTGCCGAGTTCGGTGTGCAAACCTCTAAATACCCGGCAGTTGTGATGAAATGAAACAATAGAAGGGCATGCCATTGTATTAGAGTTTTTACGGAAAAATGAAAATATGTATGTATGTGGAACTTCAAAAAAAAAAGCGAAATCCTTCCTCTTCACATTTTCATTGCACTTCAGGTGATGAGGTCGTCGAATGGAACGGCATACTTTTGCGTGGAAAAACGTTCGAAGAAGTGGAACGAGTAGTGAATGCAAGCCATGGAGAGGTTGAGATGGTTATTAGAACGTGAGTAGTTACAACATTTTGTCTCATCTCGCCTGCAAAATTTCAGGGAAAGAGCTCAACCACCTGCAAACACGTACGACAGTCACTCGTTGAACCGGAACATCACCACCGGACGGCATCTTCTCAGTGACGAGTTGTCTCCAGATCGTGTCCCACCAGTTCCAATGCATCGTATAAACGGAATTAACAATAATAGTGTTCTCCATCATCACACCCTTTCCGATTCTTCGTGTAACGGTCACATCCAAGTGTCTCTCGGCTACGATGGAAACGCCCGTCTGGTAGCAAAAGTGATCAGAGCACGTGGTTTGAGATCCCGTGATCAATATCGAAGTTCCCCAAATCCTTTTGTAAAAGTGTATCTCCTCCCGGGAAGAAAGTGCGTAAACTCTAATTAGAATGGGAAGGAGGTTAATTTAATTTATTTTGTTATAGAGTCTCACACAAACGAAGAACCCGATTTGTGGACTCTTCGTGTGCTCCGGAATGGAATCAAGTTCTTGAATACCAAGTGGCTCCACATACTCTGAACACCATGTTCCTTGAGTTCACTGTATGCGATTATCAACGAGATGTGGATGATTTGCCTTTGGGAAGTGTTCAAATACCTCTTGCTGGTATGTTTTTGAGTATTTTATTCAGAGACCTCAATGAAATATTAGAGTGACTTGAAAGGGGTTGATTTAAATTCCTGAAAAACTCGGGGTAAACCACAAACCCGGGGAAGACAAAACCGGTGAATAACCATTCAAAAATCGAGGAAGAAGCCCCGCCCACTGCAAATGTGCGGCACGAGTTTTCTACAGTAACCGTTAAGAATGAAAGAAAAACTGTTCCGCAAACTTGCATAATTTTTCGAGTTTAGTCTTTTTCGGTTTTGACTTTTCGCATCGCGGTGTTCACTATTGACTTTAAAACACACGCCTATTTTTTATTCTTTGCTACAATTTTAAGACAAGTCTATGCTATTAAAAACTAAAATGCCCTTGAAAGCGAACCAATACTCAATGGGTCACGGATCTTTGACTCGTTGTGTAAGATTTCTCTTTGATTAGAGCAACTCTTTGAGTATCTATTTTGCAAAATTAGCACCAAAAGAGTAACAGTACCCAGCGAGTAATCGTACTCAAAGATCCGTGACCCATTCAGCATTGTCCCTGAAACCACAATTTCCTTGCAGACAAATCGGCAATCAACACCGGTCCGCGCTGGTACCCCCTTCAATCCACCACCGATCAGTCATTCAACACAAGTCAACGACAACAAATGAACGGAACATCTCGTATCCCCTCGGTTGCCAGTGCTTCACAATCACAGAGCGCTGCCAACTATTCAGAAGTTCCTCAGTCAATTCTTTACTCGAAAGGCGCGTCACGTCATCCTGACAAACCTGTTCGACACGCCACTTTCAACTATAATCCAGGTGAGTTTTTTTTTGTCAAGGCTGAACATCTTTTTTCTTGCCTATTCAAACAATTTTTGAAATGGAACACACTAATCTCTTCTTTTCAGTGTCCCTCGACATTGGATATCCTGCAATAAATTGAAAAATGCTCATCTGTTTGTTTTGTTCAAAAATCCAAAAAATCCATTGTTTTCTTTCAACTCACCAAAAGCTCACTCACATTCCATATTACGTGTTTTCCGGTGTTATTTGCAATAGATTTCTAGGGTTAGGTCCAAATAATTTTGTTTTTATAGGATCTTTTCGTTATATTATTTATTTATTGAATCCAATTTTTAGTTAAAAGAAAGAAATTACACATAATTATTTTTTATATATGTACAAACACAATACAGTACTCGTTTTTACAAAAGTAGATTCTGAAGAAGGGCAAGCAAGGAGAAATCACTGGAAGTTGTTGTACCACGCACCGCTGAAAGAAGTTGGTTATTTTAAATGCTCTAAACACACGGTGTACTGGCATCTACCCGTGCTGCGGTTGCGTCGCGTGACAACGCTGCGTATCGTCTGCGCCTCGTCAAAATGTGAATTCGCATAAATTGGCACGCTAAAAACTTTCGTGAAGGCGTCGCCAGAACCCCGTGTAAACGGAGAAGTGAGATAGATACATAAGTTGTAAAAAGTGCACTTACAAACCGTATGGACTGCTCGACATGCTCGTGAATCGGTTGTATGGAGAGTATGGGAATGGTCCTGCTCCGCCCATCATTGGTCCACCGTATGGCCCTCCGTCAAAACCAGCGCCAGGTGGAGAATATCTGGAACTAAATTTCTAAAAGATTTAAAAGTTCAAGGTCCCACCTAGGCCTTCCCCAGAATCCCATTGGCTGTGGAATTGGCGCTGGCGCATTGCCAACTCCATCGTACGGAGCATCGCCAGTGATTGACTTGAGCTCGGCCATACCACCACCTTTTTGACTTTGGACCAGGGCAATACCTGATTAGATAAACAGATAAACATATAAAAAAATAAAGTTCCCAAACCTGAAGCAAATACGAAAAGAACCAAAGTGCTGAATTGCATTTTGCGGAAGGATGAAAAGAAGAGGGACGGAAGTGTGTATAGAGTATGTCCAGTTTGTACTTTTATAACATTTCGGGTCTCAAGTGGTTACAGTTCTCTTCGTACCGCCCATCTCCCATCGCTCATCGCACCGCCGTGCTGCGTCTCCGCCGCCTAAGAATTTCAGGTGGCATGGCAGTTTGCAAGTGACTCATGCTAAGGGGTCAGGAAGGTCACAAAGAAGAAGAAAAAAACAGAATAAAAAAGACTGGACATGACCCTGACGTCACGGGTCATATCATTATAGTTTTGGGGGTGGCAGACTGGTAGAAAAATGTATGAACTTTATATATTTAGAATGAAAGCATGGATCATTGGAGTGAAAAATTAAGAAAAAACAAGACACCAATAGCGCTAAAGCTTCTGACTATTTTATTTCATTCATTGGCATATTAATTTTGGGAATGGACTGGCGGCCGTCCGCGCAGAATTCTGGACCGCCCAATCGCACCCCACTTCCCAAACTTTTTGGCCCTTGGCCCATTTCTCGTGCATTTTTTAGTGTACTCCCCGTGGACATTCCGACGATTTCACACCATTTTTTCTACATTTTTTTTAAATTTAGCTGGTAGGAGTTTTCAGGCATACATTTTCTAGAAGTAAAAAAAAATTAATGGACCTATTCATAGGAGAAAAAAAACAAAAAAAAACCTTTTTTTTCCTATTCATAGATGTAAAAAAACGACAAACAATGTCGAAAAACGAATGGTAAACAAGTGTTTATTGACCATGATAGACCATTGATAGTGAGGAGGCGCAGAAAAGGGGCGGAGTTTGCATGAACTAGTAAACAAGTCCGTTCCCACGGGGTTGTAAACATCTCTGTGCCTCCTCACTATCAATGGTGTATCATGGTCAATAAACACTTGTTTACCATTCGTTTTTCGACATTGTTTGTCGTTTTTTTACATCTATGAATAGGAAAAAAAACGTTTTTTTTTGTCTTTTTTCTCCTATGAATAGGTCCATAATAAAAATAAATATTTAATTGTTTCCGTTTCCTCCAAATCCCAACGTTTTCATTTTCCCGTAATATTTCCAAAAGTGTCTTTTTTTTTTTTTGGATTAAATTGAAGCTTTCAACGTGAGTAATCTGAAAATGGGGCGTAATTCTCGAAAAAAAAGCCATTAATTAAGTGAAATGTTGAAAAAATGGCATTCGCCGCTGGCAATAATGCAAACGCGCTCTACTAAGAATTTGCTGGCACATTGGTCGACAGTAGAGGCGTGCACCCCTTTCGCGAGCTATTTCTCGTTTCTCTATGTCTCCATTTTTGCACGCGTTCAGCTGAACTTGGTAGGTCGACACTATGGAGACGCAGACATGCGATAGAGCGCGTTTTCCTTTACGTAGGGTCTAGCACGCAGTGGGTAATGGTTTCGTACCAAAGGCCGCCAGTTACAACTAGAGAAATTGCCTCTGTTATCTAAAATAAATGGCCAAAAACTTTTTAGTTTGCTTCCAGTTAAATATTTTGTGCATTACTTGTTTCCAAAAATATTAGATCAAGGGGGTTATTCATATTCATAAATAGGAAATTCATTTTCCAGTACTCGCTACCCGTATTATCATTTTATCAGTTGCCAATAGGCTATTTAACTATCTTCAACTAACTAACCCACATAAATAAATTCACTCTTCCGCCGGTCATTACTGGTCACTTTACACTGTTTTTTTTCTGACTATGGGTAAATAATTGAAGGTCAAAATTCCAATTGGCAGTTGTAAAACTGTCTCTCGTATTGTGGTCAAACTAAAAGTTCAGTTTAGTTCAGATGCCGTCCAACATTGTATGCAAATCGCGAGAAAAGAAAAGCGAAAGTGAAAATGTTTGGCGATTGAAAACTAAAGGGAAAAAGAAAAAGAAAATAAGAATTAAAAAGAAAGAGGAGAAGAGAAGGAACCTGAATTTGACGAATTCTGTTGACAAACACAATACAATTCAATTCGATTCAATTTTTGGATCATCGTCAAATAACGAGACTAACAATTTATTTAAAAAAAAAAGAACTAGAAATGAAAAAAACAAGAGAAATCAAAAATAACCATTTATTTATTTATTTAATTTTGAATTCGAGTTGTCTTATCCATTACTTTTCTGTTGTTTCATTGCCGCTCATCTTTGCAGAAGTCACATTTTTGTTCTCACTTTTCCTTTTCAGCACGCTATCAATTCTTTTATGTGGTCTACGCTCAGCCGCACGACGCCAGCCAACTCTGAAATAGTTTCAGTTTTAGTGTCTTCTGTAAGTCCGAAGTTTATCGGCGTCAGTTTGACGGTTATAATCGCTCATCCATCAAAACGGCTATTAGCCATCGAATCCGGCGCGTAGACCAAATACATTTGACACAGACCCGAATTCGACGGCAAGTAGCCAAAAACTTCCCAAGTAGTCTACATTTCACGATACCCACGGTGTCCAGGATTTGAAATGTGGGCGGAGCCTAATTTGCTCGCGCGTCAGCAAACTTCCATGGCGCACTTTCGGTGCTTGCGCATTTTTCGACTCTCGCATTTTTTTTATTGATTTTATTGTTTTTCTTTCAGTAAAACCTGTTTTTCTTTGTAAAATGTATGTATTTTATCTTTTAATACCATATAATTGCCCAAACTTCGCTTTTCGTAAAGATTTATCTTGCAAAAACACCAAAAAACTCAAAACGAATATTTCGAAATGGTGGCTGAACCAAATTCGACGTTCTTAGGCTTAAAAAATGTCTAAAGACCTCAGCTATAATTCCGTTGGAGCACATGTGGGAAAAAAAAAGAATTTATGCTTTTTTTCCCGAAAAACATAAAAAATGCCTCAAAATTTGAATTTCGCGCGAAAAAATCCAGTGGGGCGCGTTTCTCGGCTCCGCTCACATTTCAAATCCTGGACACCATGATACCTCTTTTACATGATCGTTTAAGTATTTATTATTTTGAGATTTTCTTTATTTTCAAGACAAGTTACCAATACTGAAAAACAGTAATTTCTCAAAATTTATCAAAAAAAAAGCGGAAAAAACTACAGTGCCATCTTTTCCGTTTTTCCTGGAAATTTTCGAGAAACTTTGACAAGCAAAAGATTCATAATTTTGGTTTTTTTTTTTAATTGGATGCGCCATTACACTAAAACGAGAAAGGCATCAACCGTCAGATTTTAATTTTAGAAATGCACAGAAAGCGCGAGAAAGTTGGAACTCTAATCTAGTGAAAAATATTTGGAAAAAAAGACCAGAAAACATCTAAAATTTCAGAAGCATAGTTTGTGCAGATCTAACTTTTACAAGCAAGTTATAGTCGGCGAATACATCATCAACCTCGCTCTACTGCTAAAATCCCTGTAAAACAGTGTTGCACTTGCAAGATTAACTCGAATTATAGTTTTACACTTCTTTTCAACGGAAAATGACGTATCCACGACGAGTTGTAGTTAAAATTTGATTTTTCGCTTCAAAATAGGTGCACTACACTGTTGAATATTGAAAAGTGCGGTAGAGCGAGGCTGATGATGCATTCGCCGACTATAGTATAAATAAAACACGCACGGGGTGCTGGCGACTGCCCTTCCAAAAATTCGTCTCGGGGCATTTAAGACAACGTCACCACGCGACAAAACCACAGCGCATTGACTTTGGCGTAAAAAATTGTTTTTTTAAGGCAGTTGCCAGCACCTAATGAACCTGTAATATTAAGCCCTTACTGTGGTGTCGAAACCTCTTCGTTATTCTTCGTCGTCGCTCTATTTTTTCTCTTCATAACCACCTCTTCATCTGAATCGTATCGACAAATTCTAATCTTTCGCATAAACGGATACAATGCTCCGAGTGAAATGTTCGAACGATCCGAATAACAGGCGAAACCACTGATTCCCATGATTTTCTCTCTGTAAAACAAATGTTGTTTGTACTTTGAAATGCAGTTAGACAATTAGAATTCTTACTGTTTTCTGTTGCTGAGGACAGTTGAAATGAACACGTGAAATACGATATAAGCAATGATGACAATCAGAATGAGCAAGTACGGCGTCACAACCAGAAGCCAACTCCAATCTTTTGCTTCTGAAAACCAAAGAGTTCCAATTCAAGCTTAGTGTGATCTTCTCACTTTCACAGTAAAGTCCCGTGTATTGTCGGAAACAAATACACTGGAGACGGTGGGATTTCATCTGACACTTTCCATATGCACATGGATTGTGAAGATTGAAGGCTTTCGATTCGGGTGGATCACGGTACATGCAGTTTTGAACTTGAACTCGATGCCTGCTGACAAGAGTCGTGTTCCCTGACCGAAATATAAAACATTCGATGATTGCTCTGTCCAAATTCTCCGTTACTTTTTTGATTTGCAAGTAGTGATTTAGGAGACTGAACGTCGAACTGAAAATGTTATGAATAGATGAGGAACATCATCATGGGGAAAATTCCAGTATAGGCACCCACATAACTGAAAAATGGGATTTTCCGATTGGAATCTATTATTACAGTTAAGGCACCCACTCAGTGGTAATTGGTGCCTATACTGGTTTCCTAGGGAATCTCTCAGAATAGCAACCCTTGCACTCCAATTTGTGCACCCACACCAACGGGGTACAGAATAGGCACCCAAGCTGATATTTGCACTTCAATATAAGTAGCCATCATTCCAGAATAGACACCCATTTGCGGACTGTGGGTGGCCATACTACAGCGAGTCTAATGGGTACCTTTTTTTTTGAAAGATGTCGGTGCCTATTCTGTAATAATCCCCCGGGGATTTGAAATGTGGGAGTAGTTGAAGAGAATAGCAACCGGAAACGGCTAATAACCATCAAAGCAGCTACGCAGCTTAACTCAAAATTATGATTATACAGGGTGGGGAATAAATATGGAGCCGCATTCAAAATAGTGTAAAATCGTTCAAACATGAGATTGTCTTCTACAAATCTAACAAAATGTTCATTAAACAACAACAAATAAGTGACATTAACAGTTTTCAAATCGTCCACCTTTCGCCGCGATGACAGCTCAGAGTCTCTTCGGGTACGAGTCAATGACGGCACGCAGGTAGTCGACATCAAGATCGTCCCACGCCTTCTTCAAAAAGATTTTCAAGGCTTCTGAATTTGCGTTATTCTTTGTGGCCACTTGCTGTGTTAAATGTCCCCACACTGCGAAATCCATCGGTTTCAAATCCGGACTCGAAGTAGGCGCATTGATGAAACCAGGGAAATCGGCTTCCCAACACTGCTGAGTGACTTTTGCACAGGAGCAGGTGATCCGTCTTGCTGGAAGATTTAATCACAATTTCCGAAGTGAGAATGGGACCAAGAAAGCACTTCAGACTCCAAAACTTTCTCAATGTAGTATTCTGGGTTGATTTTGGCTCCCTCATTCACGAAAACCAGTTGAGTCTTTTCATCTGCGCAGATTCCTCCGAAGACCATCATTGATGAAGAATGAGACGTTTTATTAAGGCATTTGTCTTTCTGATAGACAGACTGGAAGTCTACAGCAATGATCCTGTTAGTCTGACCGTTTGTATTGGCTTCCACGGTAAATATTTTCTCTTATGTGAAGAGTGCCCTCAGGTGCGTGCCACGTCGCGCTCTCAATGATAGCAGACCGGGGTGGTAAAGCGGCCATCATTACCCTCAAGTTTCATATTATTCGCTAAAACGTTGGAAAATAGTTAAAAACAATATAATTCGTTAAAAAATAATATGGTAGACGCGATTTGTGTTTCTGCAAGCTCAAAAACTTACGCAAAGCCACGGCTCCATATTTATTCCCCACCCTGTAATCTCTATGTTCCGCGCAACACCCCATGTTCACTAACGAATTTCCTCCATTGATAAGCTTTTCGACATTTGATTCTGGATATCTTATTCGCCATTCAAACTTTTTCGAGCCAATGATGTTCACTTGGCGCAATTTCACAGCTCCTTGGCATGTTAATTGAGCAGGCCATCCTTGTGGTAAATACTCAAAGGTGTCACTGACAACCACTGTATCCGGTTCCAAAGCTGTACAAATTTTTATTTTGATCAAACATTTTTAAAGTGTCAACAAACCAAATTTTTCCTGCGTTGTAATTGAAAAACTGTACGTGCAACTTATGCAAATAGATAACACACTGAGAATTGAGATAACCTTTTTGATATTCATCTTGAAAGCATTAAGGAATGATTGGCATTTTTTATAATTTGGGAATCTTCTTTTTTGTGACGTGACAAGTTACTTTTTATTTGAACTTTAAGCTCTTTTACGCCTTGCTAATTCAAACCATTTCACGTTTAAATGCAGCACGATCGGACACAGTTGAAATGAACGTGACCGTAATCCATTAAAAATATTTTAGCGAGAGTGTGAGTGGAAATGAGCGTTTTTTTTTGTGGTTTTTTTGCTCTTTCTTTCTCTTACTCTTTCTGGAAAGTGAAATTTGGAAGTCGGAATTGCGCAAACCTCGGGTACAGGTGCATGCTTGCGCGCAACTAGCGAGAAATTTAGTCAGGCTCCGTCCACCCCTTTGCGATTTCGCCATCGCGGAGCAGAGTTTTATTCACTATGTTGGAAATTCCCTATCAGGGAAAGTCTACTGGGAGCCTGAGGGTGAAAAAATCACCGAGGGGACTTACGCCAGAAACTGCGGAATCTGAAGAAGGCAGTCAATCGTTGAGCTCGGAAGGACAAGAAAATGTATTATCAACAAGAAAATGCATTACCATACGTCTCCAAATGAGTCAAACAGGAAGTAAGAAAGTAGGAATGGATGTTTTTCTTTGATCACCGTATTCCCCACTATCAATGACTATTGGCTTGGTATTTAATTTACCACAATCGCACCCCATGTCCTGTCCTGCAAAAGAGATCATTCACAACAAGGGAAAAGCCCTTCTGGGAATTTAAACGAGCATGGGCTACAGTATCCTGAAATGCGAAGCCATAAAAATTGTTTTTTAAAGTATATTAACTGTTGTTTTTTTTGTTTTTTTTTGCACTAAATAGAAATTTATTCAATAAAAAAAAGCTACGCGTACACCTTAAAATTTGTTTCAGAGCCTGATGCCCCTGAAAAATCGAAAGTTGGTTAACTTGCCAATTAAACGAGTTCTTGAAACAACTTTTACGAGTTTTATATCTCAAAAATTAATATGAATCGTCTTTTGTCTGTTTTATGAGAGTTTTCTCTAAAAAACCCGGATTTATTCCTTTTTTTTCCACATGTCTCCATGGCCATGGTGCACATTTCCCAGGCGAGTTCCGATGCAATCGCGCTCTGCTTGCACGTCATAGAGATGAGAGACGCAGAGATGTCTCTTTTCTCTTCCCGTGTGAATTTTTTGGAATCGGCGTCAGAGTTGTTTATTTTTTTGTTGCTCATTTTGTAATATTTAGATAATTAAATAAATTATTTAAATATCATAGAAAAACCGCGCCACTTAAATACGGGGGAAAAATAACAGAAATCCAAAAATTTCCATATTTTCTGCGCAATTTAAACTTTGATTGGCCTAAATATTTTCTTCCCTTTTTATTTACTCTCTCTCGCAATCTTTAAACTAAATTTTGCTCGCAAAATGCATTTACAAAATTAAGAAGGTTCGAACGCAGTACTAAAAACCGCGCACGCTTATTGCAGACGTGACTCCGCCCATTTTTTCAATCCCGCATTTTTTCGCAAAAAATATTTATAATTCCAATTTAAATTCGCGATTCCGCTTCCATTCCGAATTCAGCGCTTCCAATCGTTATTTTTCCGTTCTGTTTCGCTGACAATGAGCCATTTTTGGTTTCCGAATCTCATAAGTGTTGATGGTTATCGCGTGGAAACTCGCTCACTCGCTCTCTCGTCGCCACTCCCCCTTCAAAAATATCGATTTTGCGGGACGATTTTTGCGAACGTGCCGCTCTCCGTTTTGTTTTGTTCGCATTTTTTATCGCGTGTGTATGTATGTGTGTGGTCTCAGAAAACTGTTCGCATTTTCGTTTCTACCCAAATTTTCATCATCTGACGAATGCAGAAAAAACCGCGATGGTTGCTGTTTTCTCTCATTTGTCGCATTCCCGCTCTTTCTGATCTGCTGAATCCCGTGGCAATTTGTCATTTTGCTCAGCAATTAGCGGCCTCGCTGCTCATTAGCTGCTGAAAATTGTCAAAGAATAAGGCTAAATTGCTGAGAATGTTCCAATTGGTCGGAAACTTTAAATAAATCAATTCAGTTAACAATTTTTAATTATTTTTTTGCATTAATTGCTAAAGTTTCCGACTAGCCGGAGAATTTTTCGTATTTTAGTCATTTTACGACTTTTCATGCCGGAGTAAACAAAACAAATTATGTACTTTGCTCGAATATCACTTCGTCTTCAAAAGTTAAATTCCGTCATTTTTCCGTAGAATTCCTTTTGTGCGTATTATGGAAGGTGTTTCGCGTGCAAAGTTATTTAGTCCTTCCGAAACTCGTTTCACAGCCATAACTTTTAAACTATTGTCGGTCCGCCAAAATCGCGCTCCACTAAACACAACTATATATTTATGCGATTTTCATTTTGATCTCCAAATTATTTGATTTCACGTTGAATTTATACGTGAAATGAAATAATTTGGAAACCGAAATGAAAATCGCATAGCGTTGAGTTCAGCGGAGCGCGTTTGACAATTTTGGCGGGCCGGCCATAATTATCCTATTAGGGTTACTCTAATCTTTTCTTGTGTATAAGACCGGATTTGCGCGGCGATTAGCCGTTTCCGTCGGCTATTATTTTCAAATTTTTTCCATCATAAATTTCGGAATTTCGGATATCTTGTGTCTGGAAAAAGTCGGAAAATCGCTGAGTAAGCGCGAATATTGTCTCCCTTAATTGTTGCATGTAAACAGTCTATATTATTGTTTAAAAAAATTGTCACCTGGCGAGAGGCGCGAATTCAAAAAATAGGCTCCGCCTTCTCGCCAAAACATTTTTGCAATTCTGCGCGCGCCAATTCGCAATCGCGGTGCGCGCGGTTTTCTGCGTCGAATTTTTGTCCAGTGCCTTTCGATTTCTTCTGGAAACCTGTATTCTCAGTACGGAGCGCTGCAAACGCGCTCCCTTCGCACAGTGGTGGACGCGGCCACGTTGGCGACGCGAGAGTGCAGAAAATTGAGAGACCGTGACCGATGTTTTGCTCTTGATTTCTCTAAACCTCACTCCAAATGCATGCGAAATTCTTTGTTCGATTGGAGCGAGTTATCAGCGTTTTATACCGAGTGTATAACAATTGTTATTTTGAAGCGAATTTTGTCAACTGTTGATTCAAAGTCAGTTTTTAAGTTTCTTAAGTGGGTATTTGTTAATAAAGTAACGAAAATTCAACGCAGAAAATCGCGCGCACCGTGATTGCAAATTGGCGCGCGCAGAATTGCAAAAATATTTTGGCGAGAAGGCGGAGCCTATTTTTTGAATTCGCGCCTCTCGCCAGGTGACAACTTTTTTAAAACAATAATAGCTGCGTTGCCAACAGACGAATTTTTATAGGCGGCTGACATTACCCCATAAGGGCTATTAGCCATTTTCGGCGGCTAATAGCCATATTCGACCAAATTTGTCGGCTAGTTGCCATTATCGCCCGCTATTAGCCATTTTCAGTGCCTATTAGCCCCCTAGTATATGCCGACTCTCGCCATATACGCGCCAAAAATTTCCTGAAAAGAGGTCCCGCCTTTTGTAAGTATGCGGCACGAGTTTTGTACAGGAACTGTTATAAAATGCAGAAAAAAAACTGTGTCGGATACTTGCAAAAATTTCCCCTGTTTTGTGATAGTCTCTTAATATCTTTTATCTTTTAATTTAATTTTTTTAACACTGCTTTTAATCGTTTACCGATTGAGCACAGATTACAGAGGTAGCAATGTATTATATTATTTATGTACTTCTTTGCAGATCAGCTAAGTTCAAGGGGCGTGTTTTGCACACACCACAGTTGTTTCGGTTTGAAAGTGAATAGTGTGGGTAAAAGGATGTCGGACGGAAGTGTTGAGAGAGGAACGAAACGCTCTGACGATGCGTTGGCTACCTATCAAATGACGGTTCAATTCAAGCGGTATTACATCGATGTCAACGAGAACCTGCGCGGGCGTTTCATCAAGGTTGCAGAGGTGATTAATTAAAAAAAAACATTCTTTTTCAAATATTGTATAGTCGGCGAATACAACACCAACATCGCTCTACTGCAAAGTGTATCTAAAACCTTGACGCACTTGCAAGATTAGCTCGAATTCTGGTTGTATTGTCGGCCCGCCAAAATGGTCAAACGCGCTCCGCGGAACTCAACGCTATGCGATTTTCATTTTGGTCTCCAAATTATTTCATTTCACATTGAATTTATACGTGAAATGAAATCATTTGGAAACCAAAATGAAAATCGCATAAATAGCGTTGAGTTCAGCGGCGCTCGTTTGACCATTTTGGCGGGCCGGCAATATGCTTTCATTCAACGGAAAATAAAGCAGCCACGACGAGTTGCGGTTCAAATTTGATTTTTCGCTTAAATAAGGCAATTTAATACGTACCGTAGAGTGAGTATGATGATGTATTCGCCGAGTATAGGTATTTTCAAATTTAAAATTTAGTTGGGAGCCAATTACAAGAGTCGCATCGTTCTGAGCATCCCAGCTACCAAGGCTCTCGTCGCCGAGATTGGAAAGATGATTACCATCATGGATTCCACCCCTGTCGGAGAACACGCTGTAAGTAAATATAAATATGGATCCTTGTTTAAATATGTTAAAATAAGAGTTTGTTTCCAGCCAAAAGAGACCGCTCTCATAAAGTCTGAAACCTTGAACGTCGATGGACGCAAGTTCTACATCGATCTGAAAGAGAACGATCGCGGCCGTTTTCTACGCATCGCCCAGATGCCGCTCAATCCACGCCAACAACGTCAACAAATCGCGATTCCATCGGACGGAATCGCCGAGATACACAAAGTTCTTGGCGATTACCTCGTCAAGTTTGGAGAAGGCCACGAACAGGAGAACCAGAACACTCCAAAGATCACCGTCGAGAACAAGTCGTTCTTGTTCCACGTTGGAAAGAACGATCGTGGAGAGTTTGTGCGAATCTCCGAGGTAACTTTGACTATTGAATGGTGCTGAAGAATCAAAAAAAAATTGTTTTTTAGATTAAGCTGAACAGCGGCTTCCGCAGCGCCATAACCGTCCCATTGGGCGCTCTCGTCGAGTTCCGCAAAGAGTTAGACGCCATTATCTCCAACCAAGAAAAACAGTAAGTAGCCGAATGCTCGAAGAAGAAGAAAATGAAAAAAAAAAGAAAGTGGTCATCACTGCATAAAATCGTAATCATGAATCTCTTATAGAATCTTTACCCGCATTTGCTCGTAAAGCCTATCTAAACAAATTCCTGTACCCTCCCCCTACCCCTGTTTGTTTCTTATTTATTCTTTTACGCATGTTAAACTCTGATAAACTCGTGACAAAAAAACGACTCTGTGTGGCGTATTATGAAACCACCACAGAGGGGCGGCGTCTGTCGGCCAAAAACAAATATTTCGAAATCAGTACACCTCGTGTAGAAATTGGAACACGCTAAAATGGCCAACTCATTGAAACGTACGTGGAGCCGTAACTATGAATAAAAGATGGCAAGTTCATTGCTTTTTTTCACTCTTCTTCCGTCTTAACGCCTTCTGAAAATGGGTGTATTCGTTTCCAAAATGATGGGCTACATGTTTCCGAACATTGAGTGTCGCACTCTTATGCTTGGATTGGACGGCGCTGGAAAAACGACAATTCTGTACAAGTTGAAGCTTAATGAGACTGTTAACACTATTCCGACTATTGGTAAGTGACGTCATCTGTTATGAATCTCTAACTTGATGTCTTCAGGATTCAATGTGGAGACTGTAACCTTCCAGAAGGTCACTTTGACTGTTTGGGATGTCGGTGGTCAAAAAAGAATCCGTGCACTCTGGAAATATTACTTCCCAAACACTACTGTTCGTTTTTTTTTGTTGAAAATAATGATGCCACGTGGCAAAAAGGCCTATTGTCGGCCCGCCACGATGGTCAAACGCGCTCCACCGAATTTTGTACTTCGTGATTTTCATTTTGGTTCCCAAATTATTTTATTTCACGTATAAATTAAACGTGAAATGAAATAATTTGGAAACCAAAATGAAAATCGCATAGCGTTGAGTCCAGCAGAGCGTGTTTGACCATCGTGGCGGGCCGACAATAAATATTTATATTTCGTAATGTTTTATTTATTTTATTTTTACAGACGCTGGTTTTCGTGGTGGACAGTTCTGACCGGGAACGCATTCCAGAGGTGAAGGAAGAACTGTACTCGTTGCTCGAGGAGCCGGAACTCGCTCAAGCTCATCTTCTCGTTTTCGCCAACAAACAGGATATGCCAAACGCGATTACGCCGAATGAGCTCAGCAATAAGCTCGATTTACCGGCGATTAAGAATCGACAGGTATATATGCTTATGGGTCATTCACGAAATGGCGAAAAACAGCAAAAAACTCGGAAAATGCTCCGATTGACCTGCAATTTTGAAAAATAACGTTAAATACTTTGGATATTCTCAGAAAATTTTGGACCGAAATGAAAAAAGAACTATTGGACAACCTTTTTTTTTTTTTAATTTCTACTTTTCGGCTTTTTTTGGTGATCAAATCGAAATTTAGATCGTTTGGCTTGAAATTTTAGCAAAAATATACATTTCTTTTTTCTCAACCGAATTGATACACTGCGGTCAATAAGTTTAGGACCCCCCTAAATTTTGGGGGTGTGGCCAAAACTAGAACAGATATGAAAAATCTGTGAATGTAGTTCGATTCCAAATGTGAAATAATCCCCATGGCCAAATTTTGGTGTCCCTACCACTATCTGTCCCCGCGCACCACCAAAAAGTCCCTTTTTTGGGCGGTCAATAAGTTTAGGACCCCCTCGGAAATTGGGTGGATTTTTAAATATTTTTATCGGATTTTTGCTTCAAAACTTGAAATTTGTTTTGTGTTTGTTGTTTTTCTTATTGTTTTGTTTAGAATTCGCGTTTTTTTCACGTTATTCACAACATTTTTTGAAATATTTTGCGATTTTGCAGGTCCTGTGGTAAAAAACAGTGGTTTCAGTCAAAAATGGATGTATTTCATGCTAAAAAAAATAAGAAATCAAGAAAAACAAAAAGTAAGAAAGCAAATCTAGTAACTGGTCTCTCCTCCATTGTTCTGGATGATTTTGAACATTCGGTTGGGCATACTCGCGACGAGTTTCTGCAACTCTACACTGATCGAGTCCCATTCCTGAAGAAGAGCGGCTTTTAAGTCCTGTACGGTGTTGTACTGTGTCCCGTTTTTGTAGACACGACGTGCCAAGATACCCTAGAGATTCTCTATTGGGTTCAAATCTGGACTGTATGCCGGTCCGTCCAAGACATTCATTCCCTTTGATGTCAACCATCCCATGTCCTTTTTGCTCGTGTGGATACTGGCATTGTCTTGTTGAAAGACATGGGAACGCACTGGGGTATGAGGAGGGAGTGAGTAAGCGCGCCCGGACGCACACACATAACGCATTCAAATGAGGCCCAACAAATAAAAAATCGCGCGAAAAATTTCGCATTATCGGAGAGAAAAATCAACGCGCGCGAAATAATTTTGGATAGGATTTCGTAATTTTGTCGATTTTGCGTTGGTTTTTCTCTCCGATAATGCGAAATTTTTCGCGCGCCTTTTTTATTTTTTGGGCCTCATTTGTATGCGTTGCGTGTGTGCGTCCGGGCGCGTTTACTCACTCCCTCCTCAGACCCCAGTGGGAACGACGTAGGTTTTGGAAAAACGGGATGATTGCCTTCTGGAGTGTCTGGATATACGAAGAAGAGGTCTCTGTCGTGGTGATGAATTGAAGCTCCATCTTCTTCCCAGCAAAGAATTCCGTTCACGTCATTAGCGATCCGATTCCGAAGTTCCTCTTCGTAAATATTTGGGGTTCCCTTTACAGATCTCTCCAATACTGTCTGTATCCATTCAAATAGTGTTGGATGGCGTTCCTGCTTCTCTCGATTCTAGATTCCATCTTGTGAAGCGACAATCCCAGCTGGGTCATCACATCAATTTGAGATTTCTCCGCACTGGAGTGTTTATCCTCGTTCCATGATGAGATAACGAATTCTTTACCGTATATTTGGTTCTTTTAGGCCCAGCTTGTTATTAATTTTAATTTGGTCCCTGCACATCATACTCTTACCACAAAAACCTACTACTGTACTGCAATTGACTGCTCTCAACAGTCATAAAGTTATATTGTTTCAAAAGTAATAAAAGAAAAAAAACGCGAATTCTAAACAGAACTATAAGAAAAACAAATTTCAAGTTTTGAAGCAAAAATCCGATAAAAATATTTAAAAATCCACCCAATTTCCGAGGGGGTCCTAAACTTATTGACCACCCAAAAAAGGGACTTTTTGGTGGTGCGCGGGGACAGATAGTGGTAGGGACACCAAAATTTGGCCATGGGGATTATTTCACATTTGGAATCGAACTACATTCACAGATTTTTCATATCTGTTCTAGTTTTGGCCACACCCCCAAAATTTAGTGGGTCCTAAACTTATTGACCGCAGTGTATAATGGATTCACGGCGGAGTGAAAATTCACGTGAAACTGGGAGACGAAAAATCTCTTAATTTCTTCAGTTATTTCTTCATTTTTTCGAATAAAAACGTGAAAAAAATTGTCCCTGCGCCACGAATCCATTATAGCGCAATTATTAACAATTTCTGCTAAAATCCCATTTATCCAACTGAATCGTTATCCTCACAATCAGTTGGAAACTTTCCCCGTGAACGCACTGACGCATTTCTCGTTACCTTATAAAACGTCAGTCATGAAATGTGCCAATTTTCAGTGGTTTATCTGTGGTACAAACGCTCACACTGGTCAGGGACTCTACGAAGGACTGATGTGGGTGAAGGATGAGATGAAGTCGTAATCGGATCAAGTTAAACTTTCTTTTTTTGTGTCGTCGTTTTAGAAAGTACAATAAAAATAATGTTAACTGAAAGTATTCGGGAAATTAAAAATCACAGGGGGAGAATTTCATATAATATGGAATCAAAGACATGTCCTTCTATTGAAAAGACGAGTTGAATTGTTGCAATTAAAATGAATAGAGAACATTCGGGAGTTTGCAGCAACTGTATTCATCATTGCCTCGTAATCGCTTCCTGGTTCAGAACCTTCTCCATTGCAGAACAACTTAAAATTTATCAATTTGAACAGAAACGGTTCATAGAGCGACAAAATATTACCGTTGAGAAGGTCACCATGAGCGATTTGACACTATCAGTTGAATCAAATGCTGGGAGCGTTTTTTCTTGATGAATGTGATGATCATTTTGCCATTTTGCATACGAATACAACGTTGTTTTGAATGCATCTGCCAATTCAATAGTGGAAAGAAGTTGGGGCTCAATGCTCGGTGATCTTTGTCTAGTTGAATCTAAGAATCCACGATACAAATTATCCAGACATTCAAGCTGTGATGTTTTGTCCAATCCTTGCCAGAATACTTTGGAAATCATTTGAAGTACAGTAATACCCAAACTTGAATACACTCCATACATGGGAACTTCACTTCCAGGAACATAAATTGGCGGTTCAATGAATGCGAGTGGAATCACAATTGCACCGACATGTGCATTGTACATCATTTGTGGATTTGTTATTGGAAAGTCTGTGGTGTCATCATTGTCCAAATAAGTTCCAATCTGTGACATTTGAAAATCTCTTTCCGCTTTTCCCACTCTGACCATGGAATTGAAATAGTCTGTTTCATTAAGGGCCAATTGAGATACAGGCTTCCAAACAATTTCTTCATTTTGAAGACGTCGCGGGAATCCAACGTAGAATCCTAGTCGATTTATCTGCGAAAGGTACTGTATAGGAGTACTGCGATGGACAGAAAGAAAGTCTATTTTAATATTTTGGAGAAATTCAACAGTTTTTGGCAAGTTTACTGATTGAGATGCCTTATCCACATACATCTTTGCACCGATTTCCAGAGACGATATTTGCTCGACACATTCTCGCCAACTGAAATTTTAAAATTAAAGAAAATTATAGAAACAAATAAACAATCTTATAAGATCTTACCCAAACTGATCTCTTGTGGAATACGAGTATTGTTTCAAATTCCAAACTGTTACAGTAACCAGATAGTTTGCCACTGCTCGACGGCTTGTTCTACAAAATGTTCAGCATTTTTTGATCATAATTCAGAGGCCTTACTTTGCAATAATATCCGATAGTCTCGCAAAATAATCATAATCTTGAACTGATATCATATCACCATCACTCCATTTGTACTCGTTAGACAATTGAGCGTTCAGGAATTCACCAAAGTTTAACTGAAATAGATGGAAATGTTTTTTTGGTTTGGTCGATTTTAGCCGAATATTTTCAGTCCCGCTGTTGCTCAACGTCGATTTGGTAAATATTTTGCTCAAATTGTTTAAATTTTGTCTGTTCTTTTTTCTCTGTTTTTTTTTGTGACGAAAACTTGCCCGGTACATGTTACGAATTGACAAAAAATTGCTGATTTTCAACGAGAACTGAGAAGATTTCTTTTAAACTAGAAGAAGCACGCTTTTTTGGGTTTTTCATGATTTTTTTCTGGAACGAACGTAGTTTTTTACTATTATTCAGAAACACATTTTTTGTCGCAATTCTGGTCGCCACAACAAAACTGAAATCAGGCCCGCACAAAAAATACGCTATTTTTCAGTCAGCTCGTAGAGGCGCACGCAAGAAATAGTGCTCGAAAATACAGTGCGCGTAAATAATTACGACTACAGTATCATAATTACGACTACAGTATCAAAAAGTCAAAAAATCAGCCGCGTCATAATTATAAGACACCTCCAAAAAATTAAGAATTTTTCAACTTTTTCAGCTTTTTCAAACTTTTATAGGTTTTTTTTGCCGGTTTTACGGTTTTTTATTCCTTTTGAAGTTATTTTCTCAATTTTTACCAATAATTGTGGCATATTTGACCACTTTCTTTCAAGTTTCCAACTTTTTCACCGTCACATCTCCTTCAAGGATTTTGGTTGACTACAGTGATTCTAAGATGTGCAGAACAAAGGACAAAACGTTTAGGCCAGCCGAAATTACGATGATTATGATTTAGGCCATGAGTTACATCCATTCACCTCATTTCAATCATCATGGGTCTCGCCCCTACTCTCTATTCCGAAGAGCAAGCTCAACTGGACATTATTATTCAACTTGGATCCAGTACTTTGCAGATGAGCAGAAGAATCACCCGTTTGCGATGCTGTGAAAGAAATTACGTTCGAGATACAATGGCTCACGGCTCAGAGAAACCCACTGGACGTCCCAGAATCCTCAATGATCGAGATGAGCGATTTGTCGTGAGGTGAGTTTCCAACACTCTCGTTTTCTTGGAATTTGTGACTTGTAAGATGAACTACCAGGACACCCCAGAATGGAATTGCCTTCTTTTTCAACCGCGGAAACCGCAAGAAGACTTCAAAAAGATAATGCGGCAATTCACAAAAGCTCATCGATAATGAACGGGATTTCCACGAAGAAGATCAAAGGTCTTGCTTGACCAGCCGACTCGCCAGACCTCAACCTCATAGAGAATGTCTGGGGACTTTTTGCACGAGCAGTTTATGGTCACGGAAAAAAGTTTCAAACTGTAGCAGAGCTCAAAAATGCCGCCTGGGACGAGATCCAGCCATCATACCTCGAGAGTCTTACTACTAGCAGGAACAAAAGACTATTTCAAGTGATGCGGAAGTTTGGAGGACCTAGTTCTTATTAAATTTCTGTTGTTTTCACTGGTTTTCTTTGACGTTTTGATTAATTTTCCTTTCATAAACAGTTTTCTGATCATTCTACATGAAATATTCTGAAGTCAAACTCAAAAACGTGTGAAACTTGAAAAGAATGGTCAAATAGGACACAAGTATTAATAAAAAGTAAGAAAATGACTGTAAAAAATAATAAAAAACGGTAAAACCGGCAAAAAAATAGATAAAAGTTTAAAAAGGTCGAAAAAAGTTGAAAAATGCATCATTTTTTTGGGGGTGTCTTATAATTATGACGCGGCTGAATTTTTGACTTTTTGGTACTGTAGTCGTAATTTCTGTGGTAGGTACATGAAAATTTGGGTTTCCGGGTTATTTTAGCCGCTGAAAAAGATCCACCACATGCCGTTTCATAAAAACTTCTAGTTTTCCCAAAACCCTCAAAAAAGGGGGGTGTCTTATAATTATGACGCGCACTGTACACTTTAATTTTTTTCCAAAAACGTAGTCACAAAAAAAAGATACGTTGTGGTGAACGGGATTTGAAAAATAAACGATAGGCGAAATCAGAATGAATGAAAGTAAATACCTGTGGTAAAGAAGCGAAGAATTCGCCAAACGTCAGATAAGTTGTATTTGGTGTCAAATTGGCGGACTGTCTGGCCGCCATGTACAAATCCACCATTAAACGAGCGACCTCATCCAGTTCAGTTTGAACGTCACGCGGATCACGCAGCAAGTTGTCTCGAGCAAAATCGCCCAACAGATTCTGCAAAATCAATTTATTTTGTCATGCCATACAAAAATGGCTTACTTGTCTCAAGGATAGCTGCAAAAGGGGCTCTAATTCAGCTGCACTAGGACTGGCCAGCTCAATCAAATGACGCTCCACTGGACTGACGATGGGCGCTAAATTTGGAGGTTTGATCTGGAATTTAGAAGTATTAATTGCTATTTCTGAGGTTTTTGAGTTACTTGTAGGATAATTTTACTTCTATCTTGTGGATGAACATCTCTGGAGTAGACGATCAAATTGTAATCTCCAGCGTACCAATCCAACATTCCGGAATGTCGTTCCCAACTGAAATAAGCAGATATATCTTCGGGGAACTTTACGTTTACGGATTTTACGGGTTGGACGGACTTTTGAGGCACAGTAAAATTCGTAGAAATTAATGAGCTTTTTTATTCTGTTTGGTTAGAAAATTAGCACAATTTTTCTTTTTTTTTCTGAAAAAGTTTAAACTATCGAGGTACTGCAGAAATAGATAACACTTTCAGAGTGCAGTCGAATTTACTTAAAATTTTATTAAAAAGCGCCTAATAAACGGAAATTAAACAAAAAAAAATAAGTTTTCATGTTTTATTTTTTATTGCTTCTAAATAAATACTTTCAGAATTTGATTCGTTTTTTTTTATTGTGAATTATTTACGAAGTTTTACGGATTTCAAAGCTGTAAATTTTACGTTTAACTTCACATTAATATTTTCTTCCTCCCATTTCAATCAATTGGTCACTACTCCCTCCACCGCCAAACACTTGGACACCATTATTTTCCCTCCTGTTTGTTCAATAATTAGCCCCCCCCCCCACCTACTGATGGTGAGATTAGCGGCTCTTCGCCACTGACACGTGTGTCAATGTTTGTCCTCCGACGACGATGACCCGCCCACTGTTTTCGGAACTGATACGGTACCTGTACGAGTCTGAGTGGAAACTTTGACAGTCCCTGAGAAGAGGACCACATGGAAAGTTGCGGATGAACGACAGCAAATCGGTGGGAGCGTTGGAGGATCTGGAAGAAAGGTACAGTACATCATTGAGTCCTGCGGGTAAGTGTACCTAGAGACAGCGTTCATGCAAGCTGAATACAAACTTTTCGCCATCTTCGCTGACTTTGGTAGCGTTTTGGGGTCCTCTTCAGCTGACAGTAGGCCTGTAAAAATGTTTACTTTTTTTCTAATGTAAATGAAAAACTATTTTTACCATGCATAGTTCTCAGTGATCCATCTTTCAGTTGACTCAAAAAACTCATTTGCTTATCAGTGGTCTGAGTATGATATCTCTGGCAACTGTATCGATAAAAGTTCTCGCAAGGCTCTATCCCCTCATCAATGCTGGATGATAATCGGAAGGCTGGAAATACTTATTTTATATTTTTTTATTTTTGAAAATCTCTGACACTCACCAATATCAATACAATTCCTACTATTGCAAGTATTTGCGGCCTTTGATACAATATTCCGTAATCCATCAGTGGTTACCAGCCAAGCAATTAGAATTGCGACTGATAAAAGGAAGAAGAGTGCGCAAAGAACGGCTAGCCATATGGAACATTTTGAGCACGGTCTGTCGGGAAAAATGTTAAAAATTTGGGATGTTTGCCAAGGCACTTGTGTTGAAATTGAATTTATTTTGTGTGGCTACCGTAATCAAACGGTCAGTCAGTCAACCAATTAACCAACCAGAGCTTTTCTTGTTTTTTGTTTCATGACAAAAAATTTCACCACCACCAAAGTGGTGGAAATTTGGAGCCAAATAATTTAATTTTCCATTTTCTTTATTGATAGATTTGTAAACACAAATGAAACGAATATTTTATGGGTCGGATCGCCCGAAAAACTTCAAAAATGACTGAGAAATAGAATGTCAAAAATTAAAACCTAATTCCCCTGTTTTGAGGACATGTGCATGTTTTTTTCCAAAATTTCTAGGTAAAGACTTTAAATTCTCATTTGATTTATAAATAGATTTGTAAACACGATAAAAAATAATATTTTAAACGTCAGATCGTCCGGAAAACTTCAAAAATGACTGAGAAATTGAAATTCTAAAATTGAAACCTAGTTCCCTTGTTCTGAAGCCGTATGCATGTCTTTCAGAAAATTTCTGGCGAAGGTTCTAAATTTTCATTTTCTGTTGTAGATAATCTTTGTAAACACGTTTGAAATAAATAACCCTAGCGCCGAACCATCCGGGAAAGTTGAAAAATGACTGAGAAAAAGGAAATCGAAAATTTAGGCCTGAATTCCCCGTTCTGGTAGATGAATGTTTAAAAAAAATGGCTCCCGAACGTTTCAAACCCGTGGACCGCAAAAAAGATGTCAGACCCCGGGAAAAAATTGCGGATCCCGGGAAAACAACGTCCGGGAGCCAAAAAAATAGCCAACAAAAAAAATTACGGTTTTCGCCTGTAAAATGGAGTAATTGGAAAGACAATCGGCCTTTCGGAAGGTGTTACTATTCGATTTTCCAAACTTTGATCTGTTCTTTTCTGATGACTTTCTTCGGTCACTGGAGCTTCCACGTCATTAATAACTGTTTCTTGAGAAAACACTGGCGCTTCAATTTCATTCTCCCGCACCACGTCATCTTCTTCATCGTCTGAATAAATTAAAAGCGTTTTGGGTTTTGGTTTTTGATTTTTTGGTTTTTTGTGTTTTCGTTAAGTCTTCTTTCTTGTTCCAAACTTCAGCCGACTGACTCACTGTTATCTTCTTTTAAAAGTTGGCTCAAAAGCAGACAAAACAAGCGGAATAAAGCGGAAGCTCGACGCAAAAGACATGGTCGCATGAGAAGTGGGAGGCGAAAGAGAGATTTGTCAGAGCTCGCCGAGCCAAGACCCGATTGGTGACATGTTTACAGTGCTCTAAAAGACTCGCTCACCTCGATTCTCCTCTTCGTTGGTTCGAAAACTCGACGTGGACTCGGGTGCGGCGATCGGAGCCGGATGGATTTGGATGGTGGGCGGTGGGGAAAACACGGCGCCACGTGTGGTTTGAAGGTGATACTGTAAAAAAGAGATTATGGCTACAATAGAGTTCATATTCTGCAAAGAAAACAAAATAGAAAACCTCGCGAACTTCTCGAACTATTGACTCGTGAACCATTCTTCTCGGAGAAAGCGAATGTGGTGGAGGTGGTGGGGCTGGAGAATTCGGAGGTTCGGGTGACATTGGAGGAATGTCATGATGAGGTGATAATGGTGGAGATGTTAGAATAGCAATCTGCAAACAAGTAAACAAATGTTTTGAAAAGTTATAGCTCTCCTCCCAAACCCACCTCAAACGAAGGCGTACGGTTCACAGGAGAAGCGATGCGTCGGGGCGATCGATCCATTCCATGGACGGAAGAATAGCAAAGTCAAATTGATTTTTGAGTCCAAACAGTTAGAAAAGACTAGGAATGAACGAATCAACGAATCAGCAAACAGATCGCTGACCGGTGCTCATGGGCGGCGCATTGTCGACACAACATGTCGTGCTCTTGTGCACTTGCAATCAGTCTACTGTACTTTACGTTCCTGTCCGTTCGATCTGGATCAGACTGGATAGGCATGTGTTTATTTACAAATGTTGAGTGCCATGAAAATCAACATTTCCATTCTAATTTATTGGTAAGATGCGAATTCGTTTTATTGTTGTATTGCCGGCACGCCAAAATGGTCAAACGCGCTCCGCTGAACTCAACGCTATGCGATTTTCATTTTGGTTTCCAAATTATTTCATTTCACGTAGAAATTCAACGTGAAATAAAATAATTTAGATACTTACTTGTGATACTTGTGAGTGCTGACAGCTCTTCTGAAAATGAAAATCGCATAGCGTTGAGTGCAGCGAAGCGCGTTTGAACATTTTGGCGGGTCGACAATACTTATCGAGGGACAGGCGGCATTAATTTGTAAATAGCTAGCGGTCTGTCTTATCTTGATTTGCGATGATTGATTATACTGCATTTAATTACCCGTCACCTTCGTGTACATTTGTCGTACCATAATTTTTTTCGTAATACTTTTGTTTTAAAAATGTCAAATAAAACATTCGAATCTTATCAGACTATTGACAATAGTCTATTGTTGAATTTCATAAGATTTTATACGACTAATCAGCATTATTTGCAGAAGATACCAGGCAATTGTTAAGGCAGCGCATATTTTCACGATTCTATATAAGGTCTGAAAAAGAGTTCTCTATTACGTATTCCCGAGTACGTGAGATGTCGTAAAATGGGTCTCGCCACGATCGGTGTATGCATACTTGTAAACAATCTACAGTACTTGGGATACTGTAGATTGTTTACATTTTTAGACATGCGTGAATTGAGACCCTGACAAAACCGGGGAAAACCACGAAACCGGGGAAGACAAAACCAAGGAAGACAAAACCGGGGAAAAAATCGGACAAAACCTGGGAAGAAGCTTCGCCCCCTTTTGCAGCTGCTGCACGATGTTTTGTACTGGAAGTATTGAAAAAGTGCGCCGCAGACTTGCAACTTTTCCCCGGTTTTGTCCAGTTGCAAGTCTGCGGCGCACTTTTTCAATACTTCCAGTACAAAACATCATGCAGCAGCTGCAAAAGGGGCGGAGCCTCTTCCCAGGTTTTGTCCGATTTTTTCCCCGGTTTTGTCTTTCCTGGTTTTGTCTTTCCCGGTTTCGTGGTTTTCCCCGGTTTTGTCAGGGTCTCCGTGAATTGGAAAAATCATGTTATTTTTCACATGAATGACTCCTTAAGTATAAAATAGAAGTTTTGAAAAACAAAAAAATAACATGAAAAAATTAAGAAAAATTTTAATTGAAAAAATTCGAAAACAAATATTCAAATCCACAAGTAAGCAAACACCGATCGTGCTAAGACCCATTCTACGACATCTCACGTATTCGGGAATACGTAATAAAAAAAAATTTGCTGGCAGCCTCTAATTTTCCAGCATCCAATCATGCGGCTCGAAAAAAAAAATTCAAAATGACCAAGGAAGCGTATTACTGCTTTTACATTTTTGTGCTCAACCTTCAAACCTAGGACTACATTTCCATTGTTCATAACTTTTCCGTACGACTCCTTTCAAATATACTGTAGCTCGTCGAAGCCTGCAGACCTTGACCTAAAAAACTTTTTTTTTAAGTAGGCGGAGCTTGCGTTTGGTAATGTTAAATAATTAAATGTTAAAGATATCAAAAACACATGGAATCTTTATTTCAACCAGGAAATGAAAAATAAAACATTTCTCGTGGGGAAAACGAAAAAAAGGAAAAAAAAAAAGCAAGATGACAATGAGAAAAGATTGAGAAAAAAAAAACGATTAGAAACTATAGCCGCCCATTTTGAAAATATTTGACTCGTTGATGACGGTCCGTCTACGCGAAGCTGGCACGGGCGAATCGAGCAAACTCTGTGATGACCAAAATTAAAACTTTTCATTTCAGCAATGCACTTACCCTTCGGTGAATGCCTTTTGGCGAACGCGAATCGCATTCCAGCCTCTTGAGCCGACGGTTGAGCTCGAGCTTCAATCAGAACGTCGTCTCCTCCTCTTTTAGCGAATGCAAATGCAAACTTTTTACGCAGCTCCAAATCACGAGCGAATCGATCATTATTGTTCAGTAGCTCTGGAATTTAGATAATTTAAAGGTTGATGGCTTATTAAATAAACAAAAAAAACCTGTGTTGTCCTCGTCAGCAGCAAATGGCGAAGCGGCAAACACGGCGAAAGGGATGGCGAGTAGGAGAAGGGCCAAGACGGAAAATTGCATCTTGCTACAAGGGGTACCTGAATGTTTCTTGATTTAGGAGAAAATTTAGAGTACAGACTTTGAAGACGCGCGAAAAAATAAAACAGAGAAATGACAAAAAATAAAGTAAAGTTTCCAGTTTATATAGCATTTTGGGGAATGACGATGCTGCAGGAAATGTGTCGTGCGGCATGACAAAGAATAGATTTGGCGAGTGTTTCTTTTTTCTCGATTTAGCTCTACAGGAAATCTTCGCTGTTGACGTAGTCTTGGGAGGAGGAGGAGCGGGGTGAATACACCAGAATCCGAGCAAATTCTGGACTTTTTTTCTGTTGGGCGGAGTTTGACGGGCTTTTCCAGAAGTCTGGAGAAAATAATGACGTCAAAAATGACAGTTTTGTATTTTGGGCTCGAACTGCATGGTCTGTAATTTATTGTGTGTAGTGTATAGGCAATTTGACCACTACCTGCCCATTAGCTGCTCATTGGATGCGTATGAGTAGTTATCGTTTTCCATCTCTTTTAAATATTTTGAATTTTTCTTGCTTTAAATGAGCAAGAATTTTTAACCAAAAAAAGCTCAAATCCTCGCACCCTCTAATCATTTTCACATTGAAACACACGTCTTACTAGAGCTTATAAAAATTCATGTGATAAAAACAGCATCGCCTGCAGGTTAAATAAAACATTTTGTTGATATTTTTCGGATTCCGATTTCAAAAAAATGTCGTGGTACATTCAAGCTGTTTACGTGATGTTTCTAATTCTCTCATCATCGTTTTTCATCGACCATCACAGTGAGTAATATTTTCTTTAAATATTCATCCTTGCTGAGCTGGCAGTCGCTTAATTTCGTTGCGAGACCAGCCGACTCCGGACCAGGAATCACACTTTTCTGTAACAGCTGCGCGCTTCTTTTTTCTCTATTGTCGGACCGCCAAAATGGTCAAACGCGCTTAATTGATTTTAGTACTTTGTGATTGTCATTTTGGTCCCCAAATTATTTCATTTCACGTTGAATTTATACGTGAAATGAAATAATTTGGAGACCAAAATGAAAATCGCATAGCGTTGAGTTCAGCGGAGCGCGTTTAACCATTTTGGCGGGCCGACAATATAGACTTGTATAGTCGGGGAATACATCATCAACCTCACTCTACTGAAAAATTCCGCTTGATTACTATTAAAAAAAACCAAAAAAAAGTTAAAAAGAACAAGCCAAAACCGCAACGGATGACAATTCAAATGTCGATCTTCCCGCCGAAAAAAGCGCGCTGCAGCGTTGCAAATCAAGAAGTGCCGTAGAGCGAGGTTGATGATGCATTGGACTCCACCTTTTCACATCAATTGTATCTTAAAAATACGAACTTCAATAATAAGGTATAAAGGGCCACGTGAAACCACGCCCACTCGGATTTTTGCATTCGGGTCAGTTGAAAAACTGTGTGGGCGTGATTTAGCATTTTCTCGCCACCATTCAATGTTTTTGTCTTTCCTTTTTTTAACCAAAAACACGGAGGCTACCCCGAATCAGAACGGTCCCAAATCAGAACTGTCCAGAATCAGAACCGTGTCCTGAATCAGAACTGTTCGTATCAGAACTGTCATAAATCAGAACTGCCCTGAATCAGAACTGTTCGAATCAGAACTGTCCTGTATAAGAACTGTCCTTTATCAGAACTGCCCCAAAGCAGAACTGTCCCGATTCAGAACTGTTCGTATCAGAACTGTCCCGAATCAGAACTGTTCGTATCAGAACTGCCCCAAATCAGAACTATTCAATAAGCATGCTTAAGGCCTAATATGTTGTTTTTTCATAATAAAACAAATTTTATTTAAAACTTATACAGGATAGTTCTGATTTGGGGCAGTTCTGATACGAACAGTTCTGGTTCAGGACAGTTCTGATACGAACAGTTCTGGTTCAGGACACGGTTCTGATTTGGGACAGTTCTGATTCGTGAACGTTCTGATTCGGGGTAGCCTCAAAACACGGCGTCCAGGATTTGAAATGTGGGCGGAGCCTAATTTGCTGGCGCGTCAGCAAACTTTCATGGCGCACTTTCGGTGCTTGTTTTTTTTTTTTTTTTTTTTTAATTCAGAATTTATGCTTTTTTCCCGAAAAATATAAAAAATGCCTCAAAATTTGAATTTCGCGCGTAAAAATCCAGTGGGGCGCGTTTTCTCGGCTCCGCCCACATTTCAAATCCTGGACACCGTGAAAAATACCATTTCAATCCCAAGTTTTCAGCCCATCCTGACTGTCAAAATACAAAGAGCTTTGGATCGGCGGACTGCGAACTTTTGAAAGAAAAAGCAAAATGTATTCAAATAATTGAGACCCTGCTGGTTGACGACGTCATTCGATTAGAGCTGAATATCAGTGAAGACGTCTTCCGAGAAAACCAGACAGTAATAGATGGCTTCAATTCCACTTCCACGCGGGAAAAATTATCAATGTTTCTGATCACCGCGTCGCTGATTGGACACTTTTGAGAACGAATATACCGTATTTCCTCTAATTTAAGCGCATGCTCTTCTACTGTTTCATTTCATCACAACTGTCGGGTATTTAGAGGTTTGCACACCAAACTTCGGTCGTCTTTTGGTGTGCAAACCTCTAAATACCCGGCATTTGTGATGAAATGAAAAAATAGAAGGGCATGCGCTTAAATTAGAGGAAATACGGTATGTATTATTTAGGTCGTTTAAAAAGTCTTTGACGCTTTTTTAAATGCGTTTTTTTTTTAATTAAATTGTATTTAAAGAGACTAACCTCTTGCCGACGCGCTGGAAGTTGAACTATTTCGTTCTAATAAAAATCCGGAGACTTCGAGGCGAAGAGTTCGTCCAGCCACTTTTCGACATGCTTTCGATCATGGAATCTCTGTCCAGCCAAGTGATTTTGAAAAGATCGAAATATATGGTTGTGTAAAACCTGAGGCCGTATTCATGAACATTTACCGTACGGTAATTACCTTAATTATTTAAATGAAAAGGTAAATGGACGTATTGACCGAAAATATTAGTTTTGTTATTCCTGAAACGATTGAATGGTTGTTTATAGATCTATGAACCCCCTTAAGCATTCAAAATTTCTAACTTTCTGTCGAGAAAATCATTTACCGTTTTCATTTACCGTACGGTAAACGTTCATGAATACGGCCTCTGATGTTCCCGGGTTCAGTAAAAGCGGTAAATATTTATTCATCATTATATTTAAAACAAGATAAGAGAACCGATCAAGAACGGCCGGTGTCAGGTGTTAAATAGTAAGGTCTTATTAGTTAGTACCGGGAGCTGGTCTTATTCTAGCATCACAGTATTCAGTAACTGCCAGGTCGGGCTAGTAAGGTTTATGTGGCATAACTTCGATCCCGAAAGCCTGTACCTTCTGACGGGTCTTTAACGCTGTGTGTGGTCTTGAGATATCGTGCAGAAGTAACAATTTTGACCCTCTTGGGGGTGAAATTTGACCGTCTCGGGCGGTGAGAACGGCCATCTTTTTTGCAGTTGAGTGCAGTAGATATTCGTGTAGATGATGGCGTAATCTGGAAAAAGCTCTCGGAAAATGACGACTTGGCTATTGCCCCAAATATTACCTTTTTTCGTGAAGTTGTCCTTTCGGGTTCGTGTCTTCTGGCTCTCACGTCGTGAACCACAGGGACTTTGTGGAATGGTTTTGGAGATTCCTGTAGGCAGGTTTGCCACTTTCACGTCCGCGCAACCTCGTTCCCTTCTTGCTAAAACAAACGCGGGAACTGGGCCCAAGATGCTGGCATCTTACGAGATACGGAGATCAGATGGCTCGGTGGTATTGTGTTGGTTGCAAAATAATGATATGTCATGTGGATCATGGCATTATCATCATCATACTCTGGAGCTACATATTGAGATATTTATTTTGGAGCGAGCACAAGAGAATCGGGCCATCCGATCCACCGAATCTCTTACGATACCAACATCTTGGGGCAAATCAGTTAAATTCGTTGAATGCACCATCATCCGCGCTCTACGGCACTTCTCGATTTGCTAACGCGCGGCGTGAAGATTCAAATTTGAACTGTCATTCATGGTGATTTCGCTATGTTTCTTTAAAATTAAGGCATAAAAATTGTAAATTTCCCAAAAAATCGTTGTGATAGAACAAAAAACCAGGTTGAAAGAAATGCAATTTGAATTCGCGCTAATCTTGCAAGTGCACGGCGTGTTGGGGACTACGTTTCCGAAAACTTTTTTGAGATCAAATTTTCGAGCGCCAATTCTCGTGTCTTTGTGTCTCCATTTTTGCACACTTTTTGCTAGACTTGGCAGAATGCCACTGTCCAGACACAGACACATGCAAAAAGGCGCGAATTCCTTTACGTAGGGTCTAGCACGCCGTGAAGTGCGGCACAGAATTTTTCAGTATAGCGAAGGGGATTTCAGGGCGAAGACGAGGTTGCGTGTACGCCTCGGGACTCTGGAATGCTTCAGCTTTTACGTTTTTGAAAATTTTTCGAAAGCGAATTTTCGCGTCTTCATTTTGCACTCTTAGCTAAACTTGGCAGAACGCCATTGTGGAGACACGGTGAATGCGATAGGGCTCGTTTTCCTTCACGCAGGGTCTAGAACTCCGCGTGTGCAAGAAGCTGGAAAACCGTTTTCCGGCAAACGAGATGCGGAAAACGCTAATTTTTGTATGTTAGGAGTAGGAGACGCATAGAAACTGATAGACACAATTTCTGAAAAGCATCATTTTCCAGTTTCATTCATGAAATCGATACAGCTGCTTCGCTGGTTGATTACGTAGTTCGAATAAAGCTGAATTATCTGTGAAGACATCTTTCGAGAAAACCAAAGTGGTTCCACTTCCACAAAAAAAGTTAGTGTTTCTGCTAATTTGATAGTTTTGAGAAAAGACAAGTGTAATTTATCTAAAATTAATAGTTACAAAAGAAACATGAGAAAGATACGAATGAGGTAGTATTGGAAGTGAAAAAATGACAACATATTGGATTGCAATGGTTAAATGCTTAAATCAGTTTAGTGCGCCTTTTGCTCTTTCTTTTCGGCTCTTTCAGCCTCCCACTTGGCAATATCTTCGTGGTATTGCTTGTTGAGCTTCGTCGCTTCAGTGGTGTACTTCTGAAATTTTCAGAAAATCAAACATACTAATTTTCTAAAGTTAAAATAAAAACTAACCGATTTTTGGCTATCGGTCAAAGTTTTCCACTCGACAACCGCCTCCTTCAGTTTTTCTCTCGCGTGTTCTCCACTTCCGACGACTTTCTCCTTGATGAAAAGTGCGTAGGCGTTTGGCGGAATAGTCGGGCGTCCCTCGAGTTTTCTGATCTCACGGAGCTCTTTTCTGTGTTTTCTGCTTGCTCGGTCCGCCTTTTTCTCAGCCGCTATTTTCACCAAATTCTCTTGCTCAGAAGTCGACAACTTCTTGAACTCTTCCAGCTTTTTCTCATAGTGCTTCTCCGAGAGTTCCGTATATTTGTTCTTCTCGTCAATCTTCAGATTGTTCCATTTGGCAGAAAGCTCTTTCATCAATTCCGAATTTTTCTTATTCACATCATTCTTGAAATTCTGCTTGACAAACATGGCGTAAGGAGTGATTCTCATACCGATAATCGGCTGTTTCAGAGAATCAGAAGAGGTGGCGGACGTTGCGCGGGACACTGCTGGAGTGATCTTCGAGGCAATGAATCTTGTCGAGATTGTTGCGAACATTCTGAAATGGAAACGATGTATAATATGGTAAAACAATTATTTAACAAAAGGGAAATATTTTCCAGAGTGGATGGATATTATTTGACCTGCTTGACTATCAAAAATCAGACAAAAATTAAAAAAAAAAACAAAACAATTTCATCGGAAAAATCAAATAAAAGTATTTAACAGAGGCAAGAATTTGAGATATTTAAAACATAAATAACAGACACGAAATTTAAATATAAATTTCGTCTTTCATTGAATTCTCATCTTCACCATTCATTCTCTGGAATACAATAAATGCCTTCTCCAGCTTTATCATCTCTTCTAGATGTTTCTGCTCTTCGTTTTCGTCGATTAACATTCTAATTTCATCATTTCCTTCCCTTTTCTTCAAAATCGAACGAGAAGAATTGTCGCTCGGCGGCTGATCAGAGTTCTTCGACACCGATACAACATTCTGAGCATAATTCTCCGCTTCAACCGATCCTCCCCAAGAGTTCACAACTTCTCGCGCTTCTAACAACGTTTTCATATAATTCGAACGACATCTCGGTTTCGTCTGAAATTAAAACGATTCAATGAAGAAAAGTAATATGATTCCTGACCAGTGTCAACACGTATTGAGCAACGTTATCCTGGTAGCTTGTATTGCTGTACATTCTCATAATTTCATCAAATCTTTCTGACAATGTATTAACGTATGGCATCATCATAGTAATAATTGTGAGCCTGAGATGTTCAGTCACACGTAGAGCTCTATCCTGGATGCTTTGCAGACAACGAAAAACGTCCTCTTCAATCATCGGTTTAACAAACTGGAAATTATAATATTTCTATGGTGTATAATATCTTCTCGGAAGTTGCGTTTGTGGGTATGAAAATATTCCAATTCCGAGGGTACTTCTGTCAACACCCTCAGCAAACGTAACTTTTTCCACAGACCATCTTCTCCCAGGGGGTGAAGGGAAAGGACCATTTTTCTAAAGCAAAACTCTAGGAAAATGAAAATTATCAGTGCTGTGCTAGATGATGGTTCTTTCCATTTACAAACCCAAAAATTGAATTTAGAAAAAAAGTCGTGCCAATGGTTTGAATGGTCAAAATCAAAACTCGGTCAGTTTTCGAAACGTTTAAAAATGCATATGAACCATCTGACCGCTATCCAAGGGCGTTTTTATTACCAAAAGACCATCCGTAACAAACCCATGGGCTAACCGCTAGGAAACACGATTTTTATTGCGGTAAGGGGGCTGGAATGTGCAACGATTTCACAGTGCTGCAAATTACCTACAAAACAAAGTATTTCCCGTATCTTTCTCATATATTTATTATCAATTCAATTTTCTTGCCGGTATCACTAAAAATTCTGCAAACACCACAGTTATTTTTATGCCGCGTCCAAAGTTAAATAATCTCCGGAATCACGTTTTTTCTGCAGTCCAAAGTTGCACAAAAAATCCCAGAAACAACAGGTGTTGGAATTTTTCGGCGTGAAAGTGTTGTCGGCCCGCCAAAATCGTCAAACGCGCTCTGCTAAACTCAACGCTATGCGATTTTCATTTTGGTCTCCAAATTATTTCATTTAACGTGTAAATTCAACGTGAAATTGAATAATTTGGAAACCAAAATGAAAATCGCATATCGTTGAGTTCAGCGGAGCGCGTTTGACCATTTTCGCGGGCCGACAATAGTAAAGAAAAAACACGCGAACAGTTAAACACCTGTTATTTCTGGGATTTTTTGTGCAACTTTGGACTGCAGAGAAAACGTGATCCCAGGAAATGTTTTAACTTTGGACGCGGCATTAGAAATGAAGAAGCTTGCAGAAATTTCACGTGAAATCCTATTGTAACCGGCAAGAAAATTGAATAAATAATAAGCTGTGGGAGTGTGGCCTTAGTTTTTCCGCGTGAAACCGGCAAGAAGATTGAATCGATAATATATTGCGCTATTCAACTGTGTCCGTCTGTTCGCTTTGAAGGGTCAGGGTCAAGTTCAATCGGTATTTACATTTAACTATTCTTTTCTGTCACTGTTACGACGGGAGTCGTATAAATATTTAGCGTGACCCGACACGTTTACGTGTACTTTTATTGTCACGTGGCGCCATTTTTCTTATGGGGTTATTCATTTAATGAATTTTTCATTTTTTTTTTTTGTCAAATTTTCCTTATTCATTTCATGCAAAAAACGACATTTTCTGCAACAAAAAAATTAATTTCGTCGAACTGCAAAATTCACTTTTTGTCAAGAAAAACACGCGAAATTTTTGATATTCACGAAATGGCAAAAAAAAAGAAAGAAAAAGGCAAAAAACTGCGCAAAAACTCGGAAAATGCCCCGATTAACCTGAAATTTTGGGAAATAAGGGAAAAAATACACCCGAACATTCCCACAAAATGTCAGACAAAAATATAAATTTAAAAAATTTTTAGAAACAATCAATATTTTTTAAAAATCGATATTTCGGTCGAAAATTTTGTGAGAATGTCCGGGAGAACTTTTTCCTTAATTTCCCAAAAATTTCAGGTCAATCGGACTATTTTCCGTGTTTTCGCGCAGTTTTTTGTCATTTCGTGAATATAACCCCATAAGAAAAAATGGTGGTATTATATATTCATTTCATACATTTTTCAGTTTTTTTCATTTTTGTCTTATTTATTTCATGCAGAAAATGACAACAAGTGAATTTTGCAGTTCGGTGAAATACATTTTTCTGCTGCAGAAAATGTCTTCTGCATGAAATGAATAAGGTAAATTTGCCAAAAAAATGCAAAATGCATGAAATGAATAATCCCATTAATAGTGTCAAAAGAGTTAAACGGGAAAACAGATTGAACTTGACCCTGACCCTTCAAAGCGAACAGACGGACACAGTTCGATCAAACTTCATTCTACGTCAACATATCAACCAACATTTCCATGGACAGCGATTCAACGTAAGTTCTTAAATAAGTCTTCTAAACAATCCCTAACTGCTCATTTTTAGATATCCGCTTCCACCAAAAGAAGCTGAATCTTCCGAAATTGACGTTCACGAGCAGATCGCCCTGGAAGAGTTGGCTCTCCTTCTGCAAACTTCGAAAAAGGAGAGTGATGCAGCTGTTAGAATGAGACGGAAGCGACAAATCGAGACTCCAGAAGAAAGTGCTATCCGGAAAAAGAAAGATCGGGAGTCCAAACGTCTTCGGAGAGCTGCTGCTACCGAGAAGGAGAAAGAGATAGAAAGGATCTGCAATGCGCAATCAAAAATGGATAAAAGACTGTGTGAAACGCTGGAAAAAGCCGAGGAAAGAAGAGAAAGTCTCCGAAGATATGCCAAGGCTAAAAGAGAATCTGAAACAAAGGAGCAACGCGCTGAGAGACTCAAATATCATGCAGCCAGATATCGGAAGAAAAGGGATGAAAAGATTGCAAATGAGGCCAAAGAGGCTTTTGGAGGTGCTACAGTAACTCGACATCACTTAGGCCAGATGACGACTACATGTACTAACTGTAGCGCAAGGTTCTTCAAAGGTAAGCAATGTTTCTATTAGAGCGGAAATCAAGTTTTTACAGACGAAACTAGCAAAGATGTCGGCATTATCAACATCTGCTGTGCTCCTGGAGACATTGAAGTTAAAGACAACGTTTCCAAATTTTCAGTCCAGATCGAAGAACTTCTCACAGGATACAGCCCGGATGCTGACAACTTCCAGAGCAACATGCGACAGTTCAATTTAGCATTGACTCTCGCATCAATGGGTGTAAAAGTGGAAGATTTCAGTGGCCATGGTCCTCTCCATCCACCGACTGGAAAGGCCCCTTCCTATGGACAATTATACATCATGAACACAAAGCAGGCGGCTGAAGAGAGGCTCAATGTTGCTCCGAACAAGAACTGCGACATATCGATCATGAAGTCGTTGAGCAAACTTCTGGCAGAAATCAATGCCAAGTCCTACAAAACGATGTTTGAAGTCGAGAACGAAGGAGAGAGACTCGACGTCACTGATCAACCCGTCCGAAAGATCTTTGACATCAATGCTGCCGAGTTGAACAAGAACATCTTGAACTGAATAAATTGTTGTTTTTAAAATAAAAAAGGTGCTTTGAACTAGATCAATCTTAATGATACTCACCAGGCTTTCTCGAAATTTCCGAAAATTCCGATGTCGGAAATTTCCGATTCCAATTCCGAGGCAGTTTCACTTCCGAAAAAATTTCCAATTCCGTTCCGAGACAATGGTTTCCGAGAATACCGTAAATTCTCTAATAGAACGGCCCTCATAATAGAACGGCCCCCTAAAATAGAGTGGCCCCCCTAAAATAGACCGGCCCCTCCCATATAGGAATGAATTTAACACTTTTTTCATTAATTTGGTTAGATTTGTCCAATTATTATTTATTGACCGGTTTCTAAATTTGTTTTGTCATACATTTGTGTCGTTTTCATGGAAAATCCTCAAGATTTAATGCAAATTTAAGACATTGAAAAGTAAACCTAACCTTATAATATAACGGCCCCTAAAATAGACCGGCCCTCCTAGGAGGGTAGTGAAAAATAGAACGGCCGGCCGTTCTATTAGAGAATTTACGGTAATTCCGTTTCCGTCGGAAAAAAAAATGTTTTTCTGTCGAAATTTGGTACGAAAAATCGGTTTTTTTTAAAGAAAAATTCGACCATGTCCGTGACACAAATTTCCTATTTAAAACACGAGTCTACGTATCTTTTCTCAATTTTTAAAAGTATTTTGTGGATAATTTAAGATTTTATAGGCCTATTCAAGTTCATTCCCGATTTTCCCGATCGGAAATCGGAATTCCGACGGAACTCGGAAGAGAAGTTTTCATTTCCGAGAAAGCCTGCTCCCAACCTAACAGCGTTCCAGAAAGTTGGAATCAAAATTCGGGAATATGCTATTAAAACCCCCCGCTATATCAGAGTTTTCCCCAAAATTCCAACGGGAAACCGGAAGAGGATCGAAGAATATGGGAATTTCCGACGTTTATTCATTTTTCGGAACGTGATTCAAAAAAGTATCTTCTTGGTGATTTCCCGGGGTTTTGGATCGGTCGGGGCATTCTCCGAATTTTCGCTGGGTTTTTTGCTGGTTTTTTCTATTTTTTGCTTTTTTTGCTGGTTTCAAGAATAAGCCCATTTGTTTTTTTTTCTTTTTACACTTGCTGATGAATAAATAAAAATTAAAAAAAAAAAATTCCCGGTGGAAAATCGGAGCCGGATTGTAATTTTCGGAATAAATTTTGGAATCAAAAAAATTGATTCCGATTAATACGTAGCTAGCCATTCTATATGCATACCTTATCTCGTCCCCAATACATGTCCAAAATTAAAACGAATAAACCCAAATTTTCCGTTCTCGTCAAAGCGGTTTCGAGCGGTAGTGGTACATACGAAGGAAGACCGTCTGAATAAAACTAGAATATTATATCTCAATTCAAACTTCAATGTTCACTTGCAATGTTCGTAGACAGGATGATCATGATACGGCAAATTGAAATACAGTGAGTTGGAGAGAACCATTTTCAAAACTTCTTGAAGTAGTGCGCTAAAAACCTTTTTATAATTTAGTTGGACATCATTGATCTTACGGTGATTGCCCCTTCTTGTGCTTGACAATGATCTGCGAGACGAACACAAATATGTCCTCTCTTCCCACACTTTTAAACGCATTCAACTCCTTTTTCACATCCTCGTCGTTTTCAAATTCCAGCACCGACGACAGCGCGGTGAATTTGAATTGGTCCAGTGATCTTTTATGCTCTTTGGTCAGTTTTGAAAACTGAAAAGGCAACGTCAACAAAAAAAGCAAAACATTGAAAATTATATTTATAAATATCAAACCGTTTGGTAATGCCCGTATTGAGCAAGTAAATGAGCAGCCGGAGGTGTAATCGGAGTTTGTTCTTTCTTTAGATTCCTTCCCGGAAAAACGTTACTCTCCTCTTCATCCTGGGCAAGATAGTCTCCCAAATAGTCATCACTAACATGAGGATGGTATTTTCCGAGAATTATTAAATTTTCAACGTTTCCTCTCGTCAGCGACATATCGATGGCGTGAATTAGCTGTTGTTCCGTTACATATGTGATCACGATTCGTTTCTCTTCTTCATCCAGCTTATCCAAATGGAAATTCTCAATTAGCCTGCTCAGAAGACTGACCTGGAATTATGTATTTTCCTATTCCCTCCTTTGCGATGATAGTGGACTCACATGTTGTACTTTGCAATCAAATGCCTCCGTTTTCAAATACTTGTCATACGGGTTTTTCATATCTAAAGCCAAAAGGACTTCAGCCATCGGTTGACGCAGAAATACTTTCAAATTATCAATTCTTCCTTTAAAATTAAACTTTTAAGCGACATTTCTTAACAATTAAAATACCTTGTTCCACAGCGACATCCATCGCCGACATTCTGCCTCCTTTCTTTCTCTTCTTTAACCAATCTTCGACTTTTTGCTGAAATTTCACAGATTACGACAAAACAGTTACATTTGTGCATTAACCTGATAATGTTCGTATAATTTCCTTGTATCCGGATTATCGCCCAGTCGTAAAATAAATTGTTTTCTGATGATTTCCTCATTGATAATACTTTCCAGAAACTAAAAAAAATTGCATTTTTCGGAATTGCGAACTTCGAGAAATTTTTTCAGCATAAACTTTCAACTTTTTTTTTTCTGTGCCCATTTTCCAAAATTTTGAAAATTTAAATCGAAAAATTGGAAACGCTCTCGTCTCGTATTGTCAAAATTTACGAAGTTTTTGGACAATTAAAAACAATTCAGCATGTATGAAATTCGAATGTCAGTTATGCCGGGTCCAAAGTTCAAAAATTCCTGAAATCAGGAGGTTTTTTGCAGTCCAAAGTTTTACAAAAAATCCCATAATAACATGCGCTCACAGTTGAAACCGACGATACCGTAGTGGCTTCGCTGCGAGACCTTTTATGTTTAAACTTGAGTTTTCCCACATTTGCTCTTTTTTTTTAACGGGAAAATTCAATTTCAAACATAGAAGGCCTCGCAGCGAAACACCTACGGTAGCGTCGCTTTTCACTGTGATTGTCTGTTATTTTTGGGATTTTTTGTAGAACTTTGGACTGCAAAAAACTCCTGATTTCAGGAATTTTTTGAACTTTGAATGCGGCATTAAGTTTTGAACTTTGTGAAAATGAGATATCGGTCCATTCTTTGAGTTTGCTTGAGCTTTCATGCTTGCCCGGAAAGTTTTTCGTAAAATCGGACATGTCAACATTTTTCTGCGTTTCTTCCAAAATTTTTCTAGGATCTCGAAATGTTCGATCTCTTTTGAAAAATTTTCTCGAGTGGAATTCCACTTAAACACTTTTTTTTAAGTATTAAATTTATTTTTTAAAAACGGGAAAAAGCCTGATATTTGATTTTCCCAAGTTTTTTCCGACCAATCCTGCCTACGTGACACATATAAACAGTTTCTCACATGTGGATTTGCAAGAGCGGCTGCTAAATGAAGTGGTGTCAACGCGTAGGCATTGGTGTCCCATAAGCCGCGGCAAGCGCACGTACTTGGGCAAGGCGAATTTTTCTGAAAAATGACATTATCGTTGTGTTGACTGTTATTATTTCTACACGAACAACTGGTGCTGACGAAGCTCTGATGTTCTGCAGTATTCGCTGCGAGATAGCAGGTATAAACTGCGGAGCATCGGAGCGTCGTCAGCACCAGTTGTTCGTGAACACATAATATATAATTCCAATCGCGAAACGAACTTGTGAACCGCTGGGTTTCCGCAAAAATTGGGCAAGGAAATTATAGTACGCATCGATTTCGGAAGCCTTCACAAGTTTAAACCATGTATCTTGTACAGTTCTATTTGTAACCGGGAACAAAATATGATGATCGCCAGAAGAAGTGGGGAGTTGGCATCGAAACGAATCATGGATTACTCTCTCTTCTTCTTGTCGTTTATTCGTGTCTTTCAGATACTAAAGATAAAAATATATTCAAAGAGAAAACCATTTTGACTTACAGCATCCATTTCATCGTGAAATTTTAAATGCAGAAACTTATTTCGGAACGCTTCAATATCCAATTCCGCTCTTTCATTGGGCAAACTGATTAGATCGGGCAAGTCGCCATCTTCTTCGATTCCCCCACTTTCCCAGTTTACTTCTTCATCGTCGGGCTCGCTAGGTGTATACTCGTACGTTTCTTGTAAATCCCATTCTTGTCGCTCCACGGCATCATAATTATCATATTCTTCGTCGGTTTGCTTAATACATTCATCGTTGCGAGATCCAACTGCGTCCAAATCATATTCCAAATCAAATTCCTTTGAGTTTGCATTCATATTATCATTGTATTCTTTATCGAAGTCATTTGCACCTTCCTCATTTTTAGGTTCTTTCATAACTTCCTCGTAAGAAGATTGTGAAACTGTCCGACAATCGTGTCCTTTTCTCACACTTTTCATGAAATGTACTTCGGATTCATCAATCTGCTCATCTTTAATTTCTTGGTCACATATATCTCTCAGACTGTCAAGTTTTTCTTCAGAACTTATTTTTTCATTAATGTTGCCTTGAGTACCTTGATTACTTCCACGTTCATCCTCTCGAATGTCATTATATTTTTCAGCCGGGAAATCAGGAACAGAAGCTTGGAGGCTCTTAGATCTTCGCGAACTAGATTTTATTCGCGTGGGCCTCTGATCCTTGACGACTTCTTGATTTCTACCTCCATTTCTGGGTTCATCAGGAAAATTAACAGCTACAGAACTACTTCTTTCCTTGTTTTTCGAACTTCGACTTTCCTTATTTTCAAATACTAAATTCAACAAGGAATTGACTTGGTTTTTCGTAATCAGCTCATGACCCGAAACTTCCTTTTGCTTCTTTTTTACGACTTTGCCAATAAATTCTGTCTCTAGTCTCATCTCGTCGCGTTTCAGTTGCTCTTCTTTCTTTCTTCGACGCTCCTCTGCTTTTTGGGCTCTTGTTTTTTGGACCGGCAATCTTCAAAATAAACATGTGAGAATTAAGTTTGTAGGAAACGCTCACTTTACATTTGCAGCTTTTTCCAAGTTTCGGAATGATATTGCCATCATTTCGCCCATGTTGTCTGAAAGATCATCGACAACGCAACCAGTGGAATCATCCTGTAAATACATGCGTGTTATATTTTTTAACCTCTGATATTTTTAGGGACCTATTAAAATGTGTTTCTGCAATTTCAACGTATTTTACGCGAACCTACATTTTCTGTGATTAGTACTACTGTCGAACCACCAAAATGGTCAAACCCGCTCCGCTGAACTCAATGCTATCCGATTTTCATTTCGGTTTTCAAAATTATTATCGAATCGGCCAAAAAATTTCTGATTTTTACCAAATTTTACAACAACCAAAAATAGTAGTCCACGGGGAGTACACGAAGTCGAGGTTTCCTTGGCCAGCGCGCCCCGTTTTAATGGCCGGCGCCCGACCGCGTATTCTAGAAAATTGAATTCTATTCAGCAATAATCGGTTTTTTCTTCTATTTCCTTCATTTTTTCCCTATTTTTTTTTGATATATTATTTACAAATCGGCAAAAATTGCGCCAGAAAAGCGGAAATATAGGTTTTTTCAATTTCAAATCAGTAAATTTTCGGGAAAAAGTATGCTGGCCGCCGGTTTCCTAGGCCGCGACTTCATGTACTCTCCGTGGTATTCTATTCTTTTTTTGTTGTAAAAAAAGTCAAACAAATTTTTTTGTCCGATTGTGAAGTGATTTTTGGAACCCCTCCCCCCCCCACTCAATAGTATATTCTAAAGCAGCTTCCCCGAAAAGTTGACACCTCCTTGAAGGCAGAAGTAGATAGATACACTTACAGTACAGTCGGATTTCTTCAAAATAATTTTTACAAATTTTTAATCCGCAAAATTTCCGTTTTACGAAATCCGTTTAAAAAAATTTACGGACCTATTGTCGGCCCGCCAAAACGGTCAAACGCGCTCCGCTGAACTCAATACTACGTGGATTTTATTTTGGTTTCCAAATTTGTTCATTGCACGTGTAAATTCTATGTGAAATACAGGGTGGCCGATAAGTATAGGACGCTCGCTTTCAGCGTTCCCTGGCACGGTGCCAAGGGATATTTTCGAAAAATTTCGAAACTTTTCGAAAGTCCAGAGACTATATAAGTAAGCTTCTCAGTCATTTGTTCTCACTTCTCCATATCGCCGAGCTATGAAAAGTTCTCCTCATCGTCCTTCCATTGAACTCTTGTTCAAGAGAGGCCTCGGAAGTGCTGAGATCGCTCGACGCCTTCAAATTTCGTCTTCGACGGTTCGAATTCTTCGACGGCACTTTGCTGGTGGTCCATTTATCCTTCAACAAGACTGGGCACCGTCCCATGGCTCGAGATCGACATTGGCCGTCTTGGAGGCGCATTTCCCTGGATTCCTGGACAAGAACTTGTGGCCTGCTTCCAGCCCGGGTCTCAATCCGATGGATTTCAGCGTTTGGGGCATGTTGGAAGGGAAGATCGCGGGAAAAGTTTTTGCTACTGTCGATGACTTGAAGGCCGCTCTCGAGGTAGCATGGGCTTCGATCGACGACGGATACCTGCGGCGCACTGTCAATTCGGTGAAGAAACGTTTGAGAGCCTGTGTCAAAGCTCGTGGATCCAACTTCGAAATTCTCTTGTAAAATCAAATTTTCTGCTTATTTTTTGTTGTTTAATAAAGGTTGTTCTCGAAAAATCCTCAAATTGAAAAAATGGGAGCACTTTCAAAACGTCCTATACTTATCGGACACCCTGTAAAATAATTTGGAAACCAAAATGAAATCCACGTAGTATTGAGTTTAGCGGAGCGCGTTTGACCGACGTGGCGGGCCGATAATAGTCAAATGTTTTTTTCTCCTTTGATTTCAAGCTTCAAGTATTTACAGGTAAGAATCATTGACAGCAAAAAAGTATTTTCGTCAAAATCGCTTCACTCTAAACTCTATTTGAAACTTCCAGCAAGATGGAGCAACTGCACAACGCGCCGAAGGGACTCAGCAGTTGTAATAGTCAACCTCCTCTTCGGATTTGAATCTGATGAATTATGTAATGATGAGTTCTTTATATCGATTTCCACAAGACCGTACATAAAGAGCCGAGAATCTGAAGGTGAAAAAACCGGATCACGACATTATGCAACAGATGCGGAAAAAAAAACGAAGAAGACTTGAAACACCTACCGAAGTGTTTTTCTCATAAACCGCGGACTATCGAAACTATGGAGAGATCTAGATCCGACTGTTACTCAATTCGACCCTGGCGGAGCTTGCCTGATCACCACCAAACGGAAGAATGTAGTTTTTGCACAACAACTATTTCTAGCCTAGAAGCTGCCATCAAGAAAGGGGAGGGTGAACGATTTGGTTTTGCAATCTGTGGATTTCATTCAATGCAAATATGTAATACTGTTTCATTAAATTGCAACGACAATTTCGCGCCATTTCCGGTTGCGTTCATCATTTCTTCACCGGCCAATATCAATGTCAATTTTGCCTGGTGTGGATCAAAAAAACGGCAAAGGGCTATAAACTAAACGGCGGATAGTTTGACAGCGTCCGATGGTGTAACGTTATCAATCCTCCTCTCTCTCTCTCTCTTTTTCTCCGAAACCCTCTCTTCTAATCACGTCCACTTTTTTCTCCATCTTTCATACAACGATATTTCTCACGGAAAAAGATCGTCACGAAAAAAACAAACCGACAGCGTCAGCAACAGCAGAATAAAATGACTTCGTTGATTGCGGTGAGAGAATGAGAGACGCAGACAGAGATTCGGTCCGATGTCAAAGGTGGTGAGATGAGAATCAGAAGAGAGGCGTTAATCGGTCTGTGCAGTCGACAATCGTCAGTTTTTCTGCACCTTCCACTCTATTCGAATGCCTGCTACACCACCACCAAACAAGAAGTTGAGCAGGGCGACAAGCCTGGATTCACCTCCAGAGAAAACTATATTCCGGATAGGTATGGCTCATTTTTGATCAAACGTTTGTTTTTGTAAATTGTTAAAATCTTCCCGTTCGTCATCCAAGCAAGATGTAGCAAAGTTCTCCTGGAGATTTTAAGATTACAACAAGGTCGATCCGTTCTTCAAGTAACGAAGGCACTGCGGATCACGGTGTTCTGACATCGTGATTATTCACGGGGTAGCAAAAATAGCAAAAAGTGACTTTTTTTCCTTATTTTTCTATTGTTCATTCGCGAAAAAAGCAAGTGCGCTCCACGAAACGTAGTACTACGTGGATTTCATTTTCGTCGCCAAATTATTTCATTTCACGTGTAAATTCAACGTTAAATGAAATAATTTGGCGACGAAAATGAAATCCACGTAGTACTACGTTTCGTGGAGCGCACTTGCTTTTTTCGCGAATGGACAATATCCAGTGAACAAATCAAAAGTTCATTTTTTGCTTTTTTGCTACCATTGCCCAAGGAAAACTTCGCATCTATGTATTTTTAAATTAGTGATGAATATGCCCAAAGAAAGCGATCTCTGCTGAATATTACAAAGGGATATCACACTGTAAAAGCCCATGACTATTATATGACGTTCTTTTTCAACTATAAACATAAGCCATAGAATGTTTAATTAAAGTAAATTCTCATATATTTCTCAAAAATGTGGATTTCGTTTTACAAAAGAAGTACTGAAATTTAAAAGTTGTATTATTACTGTAACTTGGTCCATATTTGTTTTTAAACAATGGTTTATCATTCGGTACTTTTGTAATAAATTTATTAAGCGCGCAAGAAAAATAAACCGTATTTTGGGAGTTTTAAACCTAGGAAGAAATGTGGAAAAACGTCGAAAAAATACCGTTGCCAGAGGTTTTTTGAAGTAAAAATAACTCTTGGGGTAGAGTCCTAGCGCTGAAAAATTCTATAAGCCTTTGAAAATCGTCCAAATTCCCATGGAAAAATTAGAGACGCATTACGGTGCCCAGGATTTGAAATGTGGGAGGAGCCACAGCAAACGTGTTACACTGGATTTTGCGCGAATTTTTTTTTGAATTCTAACATCTTATGCATTGTCTTGACCTCAAAATTCAAGTCTTTCTGTCTTTTCAACAAAAAAAACTCAGGTCTAGAATTGGCTCTCGGACGTTCCGAAACTTTTTTTGCATTTTTTCGTCGCGGTGTTTGCAAAAATTGTTTTCAAAAAAAATTTAGGCTCTGCCTTAATTTCAAATCTTGGACACCAAGCGCATTACATTATTTTAACATAAAAAACGGGTTTTTCTTACCCTGAATAGGTCCATAACATATCACTTTGAATTATCCGAAATACAATTAGGTTTAGAAACGTTTAACAATGTATTTTTATTTTATGAACACCGTTCTAGGAATGCACTTTTATTACAAATTTTATGGTACATTTTAATAATTTTGGAAACCAGCCAAAAGAAATGGAATAAGTGCACCTATCCGCATTTTGCCCTTTACGAAAAATACAGTTAATTTGCCACATTTATAGACACTGTTGACCTTGATCTCCCTTCTACCACGAATGGAACGAATTCAGCCTTGGATGCACAGAGTCATGAAGAATCAGGTACTCAACAAAATGAAATATTGTGAAAACAAAAAAATTGCAACGCGGTGTTTGCGTACTTTTGGAATTCAAATGAAAATGGGAACAAACCTCTTCATTTCCCATGCTATTTCTTTCATTGCCGTTTGAATTTCAAAAGTACGCAAACACCGCGTTGCAATTTTTTTGTTTTCACAATATGTACATGTAAAACTAAACGCAAACCTAAATACCAGAATATGCCCTGCCATCTGTACTGTTTCCATCGATGCGGCTGATGCTCGCAGCTATGCTCTGTTGCTGTTTTATCACTTTATCAATTTCCTCTTCTAATCTAGCGGTGGCACTGATCTGTATGACGTCTTGCCCAGTTCACGGATATGGAGGAACGTTAGAATGGCATTCGCAACAAGAAGGCCTCGTGTTAGCAGCTCAAAATGCGGGTTCTTTAATTATGATAGTGACCGGAATGTGGGCGGATAGACTGAACGGAAAGTGGATGGTTTTCATGGGACTTTTTCTATGCTGCATCGGAAATCTGATGCTTCCTTTGTTGGCTTCCAAGTCTTTCTGGTTCGCAGTCCTCGCCAGAATATCCATCGGCGCCAGTGATGCATGTCTAATGCCGGCAGTCAATTCTCTTATCACACGGTAAGACGGAGAAGCTAATTCTAATTCACATCAAAGGACGCAGAATAAGTGACTAATTACTGTCCTATTCAGATGGTTTCCACAAGCCGAACGACCAGCAGCGATTGGTCTAATTTCGGGTGGACGTCAAATCGGAACTCTTTTTATACTTCCGACTGCTGGATATTTATGCACTCGCAAGGATATTCTCGACGGTTGGCCAGCTATTTTTTACCTATCAGCGACAATTTCTGTGCTGGTCACTGTCTTCTGGATACCGTTCGGCGCTGACAAACCAGCAAAACAGATTTGCATTTCGAGCAGAGAAAAGGATTTCATCGAAAGTAGAATCGCATGCGAATCAATCGGAAAAAGAACTGACAGAACACGGAGAGTTCCGTAAGTCATAAGCTTATTGGCTGTGTGAATCGAGAAAAACAATAGGAAGCTTTCAGATATGGCGCAATGTTAAGATCAAAACCCCTCTGGGCATGCATCTTCGCACTTATTTGCCATGAGTATCCTCTTGTTATCATGTTGCAGTTCTTGCCGAATTATATGCGAGACGTTCTGGAATTTGCACCAACTAAAAACGGGATAATCGCGGCGCTTCCTATTCTGTGTCTCTTCCTGTCTAAAACGTTATCTGCCTCTCTATCATCTTATTTGACAACAAAACTTCACTTCGACAAAACGTTCATTTGCAAGGTTCAGTTCACTGATTGATTAACGAAACAACAAAAAACTTAAAAAAAAAAAACAACAAAAATAAAATAACTTTAGATTTTCAACGCAGTCGCCTCTGCCGGCTTGGCCATTTGCATTTTCCTGGTGCCATTTTTTAACAAAGAGAGCGCATTTCTCGCTGTTTTCTGCCTTTGTGGCGCAATGATATTCGCCGGACTTCACACTCCAGGAGTTATCACCGCAATGGTGCAACTAGCTCCCGCTTTTTCGGGAATCATCACAGGATGGTCGTTTTTTGCTGTGGCTTGGTTCTCGATTGGAAACAAGATTCTCACAAAATATATTGTTCAGTCAGGTAAGGGTATTATGGGGTTATTCACGAGATAGCCAAAACCAGAAAAATTCAGAGAATGCTCCGATTAAACTGAAACTCTGGGAAGTAGTGGCAAAAATACTCCCGGACATTCCCAGAAAATTTCAGACCAAAATATCGATTTTGAAAATTTTCAGAAAAAATCGATATTTTTGTCTGAAATTTTCTGGGAATTTCCGAGAACATTTTTGACAGCGTTCACCAAAATTTTGCTGAATTTTTTGCTGTTTTTAGCTATGTTGTGAATAACTCCATTACAATTTATTTTATGTCCCTAATTCCTAATATTTTCCAATTTATAGGATCGGTATCCGAATGGGGAATGGTTTTCCGTGTTTCAGCACTAGTTGCTGCACTACCAGTGGTTGTATTCACTGTTTGGGGATCTGCGGACAGAGAAGTTTGACACTTTTCGCCGTTTTTAAAAAATTATTTTTAAATTAATGAAAATTGCAGTGGTGGGCAGCCCCCTCTTCTAAGTGCTCAGTTGCCTCTTTCCATCGCCCATCAATTAGAGACAGAAGCCGTGAGATGTCCCGCGCCACGTCATCTACATCTTTAGGCCAACAATCACAGAAATCCACCCGCACCAACAAATGAAAAAAAATACACTCACGTCTCCAGCATTTCGATTGGGCATCGACGCTGCCTTGCGGTCGTTTTGCCTCATTGATGACTTGCCAAAAGTTCAGAGAAATCTCGACACTCTATTATTTATACCTGCAATGATCTCTTTTTTAAATTTTAATTGTTGCCTTCAATTTTACAAATATATAAAGGAATTAAATATTAAAGATAATTCGTTTTCAATGCTCATTTATTCAAATTCCCCCTATTTTCATTTACTTTATTTATTATCTTTCGAAATTGAAGTAACTTTTGGTGCGGCTACTATTGAAAGATAAGTATACAAACACGGGTTGTGGGGAGCTCCAAGTGACACTTATACCGGCTCCGAGTTAGCGAATACATTTGTTTTGCCTACTATTAGCGTATTTGGATGAACTGAGCGGATATGTACGATTACGCGAAGAGATAATAAGAAGATGAAGCCAAAATTTAAAGTTATCATTGCCCATTTAACTAGATTCGAAAATTAAAAGCTCGATAAAAAATATTTAAAACAAATAAAAGCTGTTTGCGGGTTGAAAAAACGCGTTCTTGAAGAAAAACAATTCAAAAAATAAACAATCATGTGAATTTTTCAATGGGGCGCGTTTGCAGCGTCGCTGACGGGCGCTAAGCACGCTTTTTTAATAAATACTTTGCGCTGAAAATTCATAAATTGGCGCTATAATTAAATGATAATACTGATTATTGTCACCTATCGATTAATTTCACAATAAATGTATATTGTTTGAGGGGAATAATGAATGGACCGTGCCAGTGTGCTTCACCGATCAAAAATTCACCGATTAATGGTTTTTTCGATTAATAATCGGTGAATTAGTCGATTAATTTTCACCGGTATTAGTCGATTAATTAGTCGACTAAAAAAATTTTAGTCGATTAATCGTCGATTAATTTAATCGGAAATTAGTCGATTAATCGCGATTAAATTAATCGACGAAACATATCGCTAAACAACACGCGATTCGTAATTTCGGAGCGTCGCTATGTTTTTTTTTCAAATTAAAGAAATTCAAATGATAGCGAACGCGGACCCGTGATTTGTCGGTACAAGAAACTATGTATAGCCGGTCGCGTTCTCCAAGAGGGCAGCTATCAGACAGCTACCTGGCAGCTATTTGGCAGCTATTTGGCAGCTATTTGGCGGCTATTTGGCGGCTATTTGGCAGCTATTTGGCAGCTATTTGGCAGCTATTTGGCGGCTATTTGGCGGCTATTTGGCGGCTATTTGGCGGCTATTTGGCGGCTATTTGGCAGCTATCTAGCAGCTATGTGTCGGCTATAGAACTGCCCGGAATAGAACTGCCCGGGGTAGAACTGTCCGGAATAGAACTGCCCGGAGTAGAACTGCCCGGAGTAGAACTGCCCGGAATAGAACTGCCCGGAATAGAACTGCCCGGAGTAGAACTGCCCGGAATGGAATAGAACTGGCCGGAATAGAACTGGCCGGAATAGAACTGGCCGGAATAGAACTGCCCGGAATAGAACTACCCGGGATAGAACCGGCTCTGTATCGGTACAGCTCCTTTAATCGACGATTAATCGGCGACTAATTCACCGATTAATTAATCGACTAAATCAGTCGACGATTAATTTAGTCGATTAATTAATCGACTAAATTAATCGATTAATCGGCGACTAATTCACCGATTAATAATCGATTAAGCGACTAATTTTAGTCGATTAATCGTCGATTAATTAATCGATTAATTAGTCGGTTAATTAGTCGATTAATCGCCAAAAATTTAATCGGTGAAGCACACTGGACCGTGCTGAAAAAATAAAAAAGAAACGAAAGTTTTCGGAAAATCCAGTGGAAAAATTGTTTAAGACTTATTGTAAATTCGAAGATTTTGGTAATATTTAATACGTTTCGTTTCAAATTGGAACCGCGCTAGTTCTGCACACATTTTTTCTTCAAAAATGCTTGCTTGGATTGAGCAGTGGAATATATCATACATTTTCAAAACCAGTCACCAATAAGCAACGTAAATGTGTTATTCAACGGAAAATATGAAAAAAAAAACCGCATTGGGCGAAGCATGTTAAATTACGGATGACAGCGCGAGTTCAAACCGCAAACACAAACACAATTGCCAAAAATATATGGGTGGAAGAAAATAACAAAACAATTAAAAGTTTTGTTCTTTCGAACAATTTTTGAAGACTTTTTCATCAGAAATTAAAATGAAAATCTTGAAGCTTTGAAAACAAAACACCGTAACATTTTTAAAGGCGCAGAACAAAAATTGTTCGTGGGTCTCGCAACGAACTCGTTTTTGACGGTTTAAAAATTTTTTTTCTGTTGTTTTTCAGTTTAACACCGTTTGTTGCGGTTTTATTTAATACAGGTGGCTGGCCAATCGTTATGTGAAAGTGAGATTCATTGTTTGATTGGTTAAAACACGTACGAAGATTATATTCAATTTCATGAATAGATTTTAATTTTTTGGGGGGTTTTTTCCGTTTTTTTTAACAACATTTTCCGAAAAATACATATAATTCCGTCCTGCGTCTTTCATTCTCATCATGTAAACATCAGCGTTTTCCAAATTTCGTTTTCCGGAAAACGGTTTTCCTGTTTCTTGCATATGGCCTCTGGTAGAAACAGAATCAGAGGCCATATGCAAGAAAGTGGAAAACAACACGAAAACCGTTTTCCGAAAGAAATTTCTCTGTGTCTCTCAACTCCATCATGCCAAAATGTGTGTTTTCCGAACATTGTTTACCGGAAAACGGTTTTCCTCTCGTTTTCCAGTTTCTTGCATATGGCCTCTGAAGTTGTGTGTATAAGACCGATGCACGGCCTGACAGTGGCGTTTTGCCAAGTCTAGAAAAAGTGTGAAAAAGTGGAGACACAGAGACGCGAGAATTGGCGCTCGAGAATTTGATCTTAAAAAAGTTTTCTGAAACGTAGTCCCGAGCACGCCGTGCGATGGTGTATTCTCAGTACGGAGCGCTGCAAACGCGCTCCTTTCGCACAGCGATGGACGCGGCCGCGTTTGCGACGAGAGAGTTCAGAAAATTGAGAGAGCCGTGGCCGATGTTTTGCTCTGATTTCTCTAAACCTCACTCCAAATGCATGTGAAATTCTTTGTTCGATTGGAGCGAGTTATCAGCGTTTTATACCGAGTATATATGATCGGATTGCGCTGATATTTATGGGTCTATTCAGTACAGAAAAAAACCATTTTTCGTAGTTTTTCCCCTATGCAGGTTGTTTTCCAGGAAAAAAACCATCGCGTCGAGACCCGGCATCGAAGGGGGTGCCAATTTTCTGGGGAAAGTTTCTTAAAATATACTCTTGGGTGGGGGATTTACGAATACCATATAGAAATCGCACGAAAAATTTTTTCTGATTTTTGGCAAATTTTACAAAAAAATAGAAGACCGATGATAAAAACGAGGAAAATTGCAAGAAAAATAAATATTTCTCGTGAAAATGGAATTTTCTAGAAGACGCGGCCGCGGGTTTCCTAGGCCACGGCCACGATTTTTCGTGTACTCCTCGTGGTTTTCTATTTTTTTTGTTGTAAAAATCATCACAAATCAGAAATTTTTTTGTGCGATTTCAATGTGATATTCGTAAATCCCCCACCCAAGAGTATATTTTAAACAACTTTCCCCAAAAAGTTGGCACCCCATTTAAAAATGTAATGCGCCTTTAATTCTGAAGCTGAGGAATTCGGCTGAAACGTAAAGGCGTATCGTTATTTCATCGGCCGGTCTTGACACAACTAGTCTCACATAATTCATGGGCTAGTTGCCCAACCAAATGGGCGATAGCCCCATGCAAACGGCAACTCACGGAATTGCCGTTTGGGCGAGCCGCCCGCTATTTGGGCGAGCCGCCCGGCATTTGGGCGAATCGCCCGGCATTTGACGAGTCGCTCGCCATTTGGGCGAGTCGCCAGTCATTGGGGCAAGTTGCCACACCGAATGGGCGATAGCCCCATGCAAACGGCAGCTTCGCCCATGCCAGTGGGCGAATCGGCCGTTTGCATGGGGCTATCGCCCAAACGTCTGCTCGATAGCTGCCAAAAATTATGTGAGGTTGTTTACGTCAAAAAACCTCCGACTACTGTGGTTTTTTTTTGTATTTTTTCCTCAATTTTGCATAGGGAAAAACCACAAAAAAGGTTTTTTTTTCATGTGCTGAATAGTTCCATTAGATCCGTTTTAGCAACAGGGCTATTAGCCGTTGAAATTGGCTGTTTGCCATCGAATATGATAGATAACCGTTTCTGAAGAACAGCTCGTGCCAAGTCGGCAATCGCCGCAATTATGGTGCGGAGTTTTTTCGCGTATGTGGCGCGGGTTTGGCGGCGATCGGCGCACAAGTGGGAGTTATAGTCGTCGAATACATCATCAAACTCGCTCTACTGCAAAATTCTTGTAAAACAATGTGGCACTTGCAAGATTAACTCGAATCCTAGTTTTTATACTTATTTTCAACGAAAAATGACGTATCCACGACGAGTTGCAGTTAAAATTTGATTTTTCGCTTAAAAACAGGCGCACTACACTGTTGAAAATTGATAAGTGCCCTAGAGCTACCGAAAACGAGTGATAGCCGTCGAATTTTTCGCTTGTGCAAAGTACGTTTGGCATACGCACCTAAAAGGACGGCTAATAGCTAAAAGTTGCCTGGGCAGTGATGTTAACGTTTACATTTTGCAGTGGAAGAAGAGTCCGCAGACATGAAATCAGCCTCATACACAAAATATGAGGCCAGTGGCTGTGTCTTCCTATAAGAAATGAAGCCGGCCTTATACAAAAGAGATTAGGGTATTCGAACTATTTATAGTCGGCGAATACATCATCAACCTCGCTCTACTGCAAAATCCTTGTAAAACCGCGTGGCACTTGCAAGATTAACTCGAATTCTAGTGTTTATACTTATTTTCAACGGAAAATGACGTATCCACGACGAATTGCAGTTAAAATTTGATTTTTCGCTTCAAAAAAGGTGCACGACACTGTTGAAAATTGAAAAGTGCCGTAGAGCGAGGCTGATGATGCATTTGCTGAGTATAGTGGTATAGAATGTTGATGAAAGTTAAAAAAAAAAGTCGCCTTCAAATTCTGAAACGAGCAAAAATGGGAATATGTGAACAACTACCAAAACACGATTTATCAGCAAAAGGAGCAAATCCCTTTTTGGCTCTCGTTCTCTCACTATATTCCTAATCAGCCATTCTCTTTATTCTGACCGTGAATCGGCTACTCATCAGTAGCTCACAGGCCAATTACTTCAACACTTTTATTTACAAAACTGTCCGAAACAGCTTCGCACCTTACGCAAAAGTGGGCGGCGGCGAGCGTGTTGGGCAGGGACAGCATACGCACAGTAACCTGTCTCTCTTTTCGTTCCGCCTGTCATCATCCGACCGACTCGCTTGTGAGTTGACCACATCCCCTCCTTTTCTTTCTTTCTTCCCAACAAATCTTATCACTTCCGGATGTCAAATGCTCAATAATGTTGTTACTCTTTCTACTTCTCTTGAATCCCACCGAATGCGTGGATCTTCTACCCACAACTCTTCCAAACGTGTGTGCCGCCCGTCCTGCCAATTGCAATCTTTTGTGTCCGTATGGATATGTCCGAGATATTCTTCAACAATGTATATGCACTTGTGCAATCGATCCGTGTCAAACAAAAATATGTGGACCATCGGAAAGTTGCATTGCGATTGGAGTGAAAGCACGTTGCATTCCCAAGTTCGGTAAGCTTGTGTTGCGTCAATTATGTATAAGCGCGGTGAGGAACGAATGTGACCAGTCCATTCAGAGGTGACAATTATCCGGACAACCGTCTAGTACTTGTGAAGCATTTTTGTGTTGCATCCATCTATGACGCTTTTTTATTTTCTATTTTTTGCAAAAAAAAATGTATAGAAAAGGGAAAAAACGTAAAGTACAAATATCGAACTTTTCAAAACTACAGGATATAATAGTTCTTTAAATTCTTTTTTATTTAGGGCTGCTAAATAAACTCAATGAAGATGTACAGTACCTGACAAGATTATATCATTTTTGTTTTCGCAGTATACATACCGTAAAAACTCTATTAAATGGCCACCCTTATTTGAATACCACCTCTAACTTCGGTAAAAACACCAATATTGAAACTCACTTGAATTTTAGAAAAAATGTTTTTTAATGTAAAAAATATAGTACGCAATAGACAAGTGAACTGTTTCGAAATTTTTCGAACATTTTGTTTGAAGTCTTTCTAATTTCAAAATTTTTCGAGAAAAAAACTCTTAATCTCTTGTGTATAAGACCGGATTTTGCTTACATGTTTATTTTTCTCGGAGCGTTCTTAGCTCTGGTTTGAAGGTCATAGGCAGCGTGGCTATTAGCCGTGGGAAATAGCCATTAGCCGTTAAAAATGGTTCGCGCCTAATCCGCGCGAGTGAAAGCGGCATTATACACGAGAAATTAGGAGCTAGATTGTGTCTAGCTTGCAGTAATGAAAAAAAAAATCAATATCCACACCTACACCCACACCCACCAAGCCCCCACACGTACAGCAAATTTCAGGATCAAATAGAGAAGAATGTCCTCGACTAACAGGCGGAATTTGTGCTCTTCGATGCGAAAAAGACGCCGACTGTAACGGCCGTTTGATCTGCTGTTCGAACGGATGTGGTCGTGAATGTGTGGCTCCAATCTCAAAAACATTTGCATTTAGTGCTGAGAAGCCAATTCAACCGGTCACTTCTTCATCATCCATCATTCCTGCTCCGTTCAAACGGCTTATCAGCGCCGTGTCGAACATTGCCTCCGGGCATTTCAACAGCACTCCGATCCCTCCTACAATCCGAAACTTGGCCAACACACTCTTCCCAACTATTCCACCTATTCGGCCACAACTTCAGACGACAAAAGTGGGACAATGCCCTTCTCCAACTGGTAGTTTATCGGTGTGTAACAGTCAGAAGAAATGTGCGAATGACATGGATTGTGGAAGTGTTGATAAGTGTTGTCCAAACGAATGTGGATCCACTTGTATGGAACCGTTGAAAGCCACTGGGTGCATTCATATGGTTCTGGCCATTTCAAAGCTTAAAGATAAGAGATTGCCGAATGAATTTGTTCCATTTTGCGAAAGGAATGGCAGATTCTCCTCAATCCAATGTGACATTCAATTCTGTTGGTGTGTTGATGTTCACTACGGATCTGAAATTTCTGGGACAAGAGTTAGTAGAGAGCAGAGAAGAATGGATATGTGTCAAGGTAGGAAATAGAGCATCGAAACTATTTGATTTATATAATTTTTAGAACATCGTCCGTGCTCTCAAAAATGCCACAACCAGTGTACTCATGGTCACGTCATGGACCTATTCGGTTGTCCACTTCCTTCGTGTTCTTGTTTAGACATTTGCAAAAATGTGCAGTGCGAAAACAGTTGGGAAACTTGTCAATTAGTGGAACCAGACTGTGCAAATCCGCCGTGTCTTCCAGTTCCAAGATGTAAGTTTTCTAAAACGTTCTCCTAGATTACTACCTTTTCGATTACTGTCGATAACTGATAATTTGTTTTCTTTAATAAGCTTTTATAAATTTTCCCTATAAATTTCCACAAACTTCGAAAATTCGCAGTGGATTTTGCGGTTTGGTGCCATTTTATCAGGTGCTAAACGTAATTAAGCTATTTAGTGATTATTATGGTTCCAGTTTCACCTCACTCCCCATACTTCTAATTTAAGGTCTACTAAACCCTTGCCGAAATGGTCCACCATCTCGACTATCAAATGGAATCACCGCATTGTGTTCTAGCGATAAAGACTGCTCCGAAGCAAAGTGCTTTAAAGTTAGTTAACCAATAGAGAAAACAATTTGGTAACCGTCTATTCAGATTGGATACAATGGTCTCGGTTTCTGCTGCGCTGGCTCAGAATTTTCAACTCGTGACGGACGATGCCCTTCTCAAGCGGCTGACAAACTAAAATGTCATGTTTACCCGGAAAATTCTTGTCATTCGGACCACGAGTGTCCCGATGAAGAGAAATGTTGTTTCAACGGATGCACTCTTTCATGCACTCAACCAGAAGACTATGTTCTCAAGAAAATTACATCTGTTCCTGTGATGCACTATCAACCAGGAGACGTCGAGAAATACAACAAGGCTCATTTGAGTTCTTTAGTGGCCGATTGTGCGGATATTGTTGCGGCAAATGCCAGTTGCTCAACAGGATGCCATTCGGATTCTCAATGCGCCGGATTGAAACGATGCTGCCGGCAAGGATGTTCGACTTCTTGCGTCTACCCAGTTAGAAGCACACGTGAGTTTTAAACGTTATAAGTTGCATCCAAATTATCCGATGGATATTTTTTAAAGCATGCTTCCATTTGGCGTTGACTGCTGAATTGTATTCGCTGCGGAATGCAATGAAATGCGATAGAGCTGGAAACTTTGAGCAATTCCAATGCGATGATGAAGGTTGTTTCTGCGTGGATATTGGCACTGGTGAAGAACTTCCAGGTTCGAGGGCTATTGGCAGGAAGCCGAATTGTGAAAGTAGGTATTTATCATTTGGAGCATTCATTTATATTTCACTCACCACTATTCAACAGGTCGGAATCCATGCGAACCCCTTGTTTGCAAAGTGGCGTGTCCTTATGGTTTCGAGAAAGGTTCCAACTCTTGTCCAACCTGTAAATGCAAGAATCCATGCGAAGAAGTGAAATGTCCACAAGGAAGTGTTTGTGTCATGAGTTCCGTTCAATGCTATCAAACGGGAAACTGCGTTCCTCAGCCAAGATGTGTTCTCAACTTCTGTCCAACTGGAGATCCTTTCATCTCGGGAATTGGCAACGTAGAAAGTTGTTCTCAAGATGAAGAATGCCCTGTTGAAACTCACTGGTGTCATAAATTGGGACTGTCTTCCGGTGGAATCTGTTGTCCGGTCCCAGCCAGAGTTCGTCATGCAGGAACATGCCCAACAGTCCCAATAAGTTTGGACGCGAAGATGTGCAGGGTGTCTTGTAAAGTTGACGACGATTGCAACGGCCAACAGAAATGTTGCTTTGATGGATGTGGTTCTGCTTGCCGGGATATCACTACCCCTTTGATAGAAATTTCAAAGGAGATTTGGGAAAAAGCTGGAACTTGTATTTCAGAACAACGAGTCCTGTGTAATAGATTAGAGTGAGTTTGAAAAACAACGATATTCAACTTTCAATACAACAATTTTACAGAAAGAACACATGTGAGTATGACACTGACTGCGCCGGTGTTGCCAAGTGTTGTGATGACGGTTGTGTAAAAGCGTGTGCATATCCACTTCAAACTAGCAAATGTCTTGTCCGGAAAACAAATCTTCAGAAGATGGGTCAGATGGATTTGATCAAATGTCGCCCGGACGGATCATTCGAGCAAATTCAATGTGATGTAGAATATTGCTGGTGTGTAGATGAAGAAGGAAATTATATGGAAGGAACTAGAACAAAAGAAGACGTAACACCAAAGTGCCCAGAACCTTGTGAGAAGTTGGAATGTGACCAAATCGGTTGCGAGTATGGACGCAAAAAAGACAAGAGAGGATGTTCAACATGTAACTGCGTGGATCCATGTGAAGGTGTTTCATGTCCGAGGGATGCTATATGTGTTCCAACTTCTGTCCCATGTGTTAACAAGCCTTGCCCAACGGTGAGTTTCAGATATTCACAGCCATCATTATGCGATAAAAATTTTTTAGATTCCTCGCTGCATAGTGAATCCGTGCCCAGTGTCAGAAGCTGTGCGCAATGAAACAACTCTTCACCTGAAGAGATGTTCAAGAAGTAACGATTGTTTTGATGCAATGATGACAACTCATTGCTCATTTGTAACTCAAGACTTTGGGTTCTGTTGTACAGGAGAGCGTGAGTCCATTTCACCCAAAATTCAGTTTCACTCCTTTTTTTCTTTTGATTTCAGAACCTGCCACTCATTCTGGAATGTGCCCGAAAATCACAGATATCAACACTGCTAAAATTGAAAAGTGTGTTAAAGAGTGTGCAACTGATTCAGATTGCAATCAGTCTGCCAAATGTTGTTGGAACGGATGTGGGCTCACATGTGTGACTGCAAACTCTCGCCGTATCACTTCGATTCTCCAGAATACTCCTGGATCTCATTTTGGAGAATGTCTGAATGTGGCACCGCTAGGAGCATTCTGTCTACAGAGACCAACAATTGCTGATTGCAATAATGACGATGATTGCCCATCGCTTCACAAATGTTGCTCGGATGGGTGTGTGCTCAGATGTACCCAACCACACAAGGCTCCGCTTTGTGTTCACCAGAGAATCGCTGCATTGAGCATGCTGGAAAATGAAATGGATTCGAATGAAAGGGACTTTGGAGTATTTGTTCCGGATTGTGACTCGTCTGGAAATTTTGACGAAGTTCAATCACACTTCGGTCTCATGTGGTGTGTAGATCAATTGGGTCACGAGATTCCCGGAACCAAGTCAGAAAAAGTACCAAATTGTGACATTCCCCGCTCATGTCCAAGACGAAATTGCGACAAGAAATGTACACATGGATTTAAAAGTGACAATGAAGGTTGCCCAGTTTGCGATTGCATCTCTCCGTGCGAATTCGTCAACTGTCCGGCTGGAAATGTTTGTCGTCTTGTTCCAGTCAAATGCTCCATACCTTCAGAATGCACACCAGTCGCCAAATGTTTGTAAATATAAGAAGAATAGGCTTAAAAGTAAAAATGAAACAATTTTCAGGCATTCCAAACATGTGTGGATCCGGAGAACCGCTCGCTCTTGAGAACTCTCTTCTTGCCACGTGTTCGCTCACATCACCATGCCCAGCTGGATATAATTGCCAAAACAGTGGATACACAGACATTTCCATTTGCTGTTCTACCCCTGAACTCCCACAACAATCACTCCGATGTCCTGTGATACCAGTAATGATTGCATCTGTAGATGGATCTTCTTGTGTTGTTGCGTGTAGACATCATTACGATTGTACGCACTCTTCGTGCTGTTTCAATGGATGTGGAACCAGTTGTCAGTTTGAAACAAGACAGTCGGCTATCAAGCCTATCAAATCTTTTGTAAAGGCTCCAAAACCCACAACTACAAGACGTCCTATTTTGAGTTCACTGAAGATTGAAAAGAAGGCCTCACAGCTTCAAAACGTGATTGTAGAACATCACGAAACAACTTCAGTATCACCAGTTCTATCTGCCACAAAATTAGGAACTTGTCCTAAACTTCTCATAAATCCAGGATGTGCCGAACAATGTAGTCAAGATTCTGAATGTCATGGTTTCCTGAAGTGTTGCACAGCGTCGTGCGGAACTATGTGCTCCGCGCCGCGAATCGCAACAGCTTGTATTCACCGCCTGTTAGCTTTTGAGTCTAATATCTCCGAGAAAGTTATCAATTTAGTAATTGCACCGGTTCAGTGTACAACAGATGGGCGTTTCAGAAGATATCAATGTGATGCCAGGATCCAGTGAGTTTCTGTTAATTTTTGAAGAATAGTTATAATACGATTTAATTTCAGTCAATGTTGGTGTGTTGACATGATAACTGGAATAGAAGAGATTGGCACTAGAATGTTCAGTGTCGGAATATCACCGCCAGATTGTGAAAACCCAAATTTGTGTTCTGTTCAATGTTTGGAGAGCAAATGTCCGTACGGAATACGAGTGGATGGAAATGGATGCCCTGCTAATGGAATTTGCGAGTGCAACAACATATGTAATGTGAGTCATTAAAAACAGGGTAGATATTTGTAGTCATCCGTCGCTCCTCTTAACATTTGTGAAAGACGGCAATTCCTTAACCCACCGTGAAAAACACCTCTGAAATGTCTCGTACTTGTCTGGACCAAAAGCAACGTATGAGCTTCGTCTGAAGATTGGTTCGGATGCTGATCTGCATCGTGTACTCAGCTCAGTAGGTGTTTGATAGGCGGAACCTTTCTTGACCTAGGTTCCGTGGACTCCCGATGTTATGGGAGTCCACCTATCCTTCCACTTATTACCCAACGCTAAGAATCTGCCATGATTACAAAAAGGTTTATTACGATTAATAAGATAATGATTACGGAAAGATAAGTGAAATAATTAAGGATAAATAAAGGATATATATTTACATCTTGGCAGGCGGGTGGTTAGGCCGCGGTCCCAGGCACAACTCACTCCTTTCCTTAGCGGTGTTGTCGATGAGAGAGAGAGAGAGGGTGTGAGAGAAAAATAACAGATGTCCAATGGCGCAAACGGCATGATCAGCTACGACATCCCCCTCTCTCCACAAGAAGCATCCGGCGTCCTCGTCGGTATATCATATTCTCATCATCCGTTGGTGCATCTTGTTTTGTTGATTCTCCGTTGATGATACCATGAATATATATCCCTTGAAGTGGTCGAAATACCATTGTAGTGAGTGAAGTACCATTGCGATAGTCTTGGAAGTATTGAAGTGAATGACATACGGTTGAGATAGTCATGTAACCATTGAAGTGAGCACAAACTTGAAGATTTGATGCAGTAGACGTGGAACCAGTGAAAAATCGATGAAAATCATAAAATAAAAATAAACAAAAAAATAAAATAATTAAAATATAAAAATGAAATATAAAAGAACTGTAAATTTTACAATTAAATTTGGGAAAATGATAAAGGTGCAATCTAAATTTGGGATATTAAATCCTCTTTTCCTTTATTCTCTTTTTTTTTTTTTTTTTTTTTTTTATTTTTTTTTTCTTCTTTTCTTTAATTTTTTTTTTTTTTTTTTAATTTTTTTTAATTTTTTTTTTTTTTTTGAAGTTAACATTCGAAATGTTTCCAATCTTTGTCGATTTCCTTCGTTTTCCTCGATTTTTCGGTAGGTTTCTGTCCATTGATGTGTTATCTTTTTCCAGATATCTTGAGTTTTCGCTTCCTTCGGTTCGTTTCTTCAGTGGTAGGTCTTCCGTGGTATACTCTTCTCATAACCTCTGCTTGCAGTTTCCTTTGTAGTTGATTTTCTCGCTGTTCGCTGTGTAGAGAGGTTTCGGAATCTCGCGGGTTGCCAGCTGTTTCATGTTGTTTGTGCGTTTGAATCGGTCAAGACTGGCGAGTGTTTGTCTCGATTTTTTTTTTACTGCAATGCGCAGAACCGAACTTCGGCTCTTGTCTTGTTATTCGAATTGCACTTTAAGGACAATTTTACAGCTGGCGCACTATGCATATGTATGAGAGTTTACGGAGAGATTAGACGATGCTATCTAATGTAAACAACTCTACCGTAATCTTCGATGTCGGTTCTGTTTCTAGCGGACAGTTGATTATCGATCGGTAGTGACTGTTTGGCCTGTATCTCCACACTGTTCATGACTAAGTGAACTGATATGATTGACTAGTTCATATCGCGACTCTGATTTTTAGGGAAAAAAAAAATTTTGAAGGCATCGAAAAATAATTTAGTGTCTCTAGCTGGTCCTTTCCCAGTGACCTTGTTGCTAGCGAGTCGCAATCGTTCTTGACTAGTTTTTACGACGGCTCAAAATAGATATATAGAGCTCCTCCTGCTGGACATGTGCAGAACACAATACAGGTGTCACGAGCAACACTCGCTGAACTGTAGTCATTTTCGCGAGGGACGTGACGAGCATCAACCATGAAATTCCAAATGACAGGGACGGTACTCAACCCGTTTGTAGCCTTGCCTGGTATCTTAGGTCTGGGGACCTTGAGACTGAGTTAAGGAGATGGTGCCTGTCCAGGGCTCACCCACTCCCAACCAGGTGTCGTTCTCAATGATATATATGGATTTGTTTCTAGTGCAGCCAAAAACAATTGGGGTAGTGTGGAGATTTTCCTAACAGGTGACAAAACTTACGTCCAGAACACTTGGATTGACCTGCACCCGTGCTTCTTAAGGGCAGATGTTTTCTCAGGCGGCAAGTTATGGTTAATTACTCCTTAACTTACACGTTGTTGACCGTCGCTCTGAATTTCGGTGAACAAATTTCGAGGAAAACTTCCAAGGTGACAATATGCAATAGTGTGAATTGAGTGGGCCTAGGACCTATTCTTTTGTTTACAGAGAATTCTTGCGTCGGTAAGTGGGGTTTTAGCACTCGAGACTCCTGATAAATCAGTGATCTTATTGAGTTTAATGTGAGACCTCCATTTGATATGTGGAGACCTACATTTAATAGGTGGGACCTCCATTTGATATGTGGAGACCTACATTTAATAGGTGGGACCTCCATTTGATAGGCGGAACCTTTCTTGACCTAGGTTCCGTGGACTCCCGGGGCCGTATTCATGAAACCATTCGGAATTCCGAACGGGTTCGGAAAAGTATTCCAAACTACTTAAAATTTCGAATGGGAACGGTTTTCTTTTTTTTCTTCACTGTTAGTGCATTAGGATTAGTGGTCTATCAAAATTAAATAAAATAGTTTCCATTCGGAAATTTTAGTAGCTCGGAATAAAATTTTCCGAACCCGTTAGGAATTCCGAATGGTTTCATGAATACGGCCCCCGATGTTATGGGAGTCCACCTATCCTTCCACTTATTACCCAACGCTAAGAATCTGCCATGATTACAAAAAGGTTTATTACGATTAATAAGATAATGATTACGGAAAGATAAGTGAAATAATTAAGGATAAATAAAGGATAAATATTTACATCTTGGCAGGCGGGTGGTTAGGCCGCGGTCCCAGGCACAACTCACTCACGGCCCGGCCAACGCGACGTGGCCGAGGAAAAACTTGTAATGGTACAGCAGTTTTGGCAGCGAAACTAGTGTGCAAACACCGCGGCGCAACACTGCAGATTGCGCGTCATCACCAATTTGTTTTTGGTTTAATTTTGCTTTTTAAAGTTCTTAACAGCGAAATTAATTGCTTTATTCCATTAAAAATGTTCAAAAAACAACAAAAAAAATAATATACAATCATAAAATAAGAATCGGACAACAAGAAAACGAGGAAAAGTACCAGAATAGCTACAAAAACAAGAAATCTTTAAAAAAGTCGTAAAAACCTAGTAGTTTTGGCAAAAAAAAGCAAGATAATTATTTGATGTACGTTAGGGGAATGTTTCAGAACATTATACCTACTTATTTTCGACAAAAAATGTTTTTTTTTGTCTGAAATTATCACATTTTTCTATTCTTCGTGGTTTTTCTTGAGAATCGATCCATACATCCTAAAATTATTAGTATCAAAAAAAGCAGAATTGCCTGGAGTACGTTGTGGCAAAATATCAGAACGATATACCAACTTGTTTTCGAGAAAAATATTTTTTTGCCTGAATTTTTCACTTTTTTCAACAATTTGTGATTTTTTTTCGAAAATAAAGTAATACAGTTTTAAATATTCAGTATCAAAAGAAGGAAAATTCCCTGGAGTACGTTGTGGCAAAGTATCAGAACGAAATACCAACTTATTTTCGAGAAAACAGTTTTTTTGTCTCAGTTTTTCCCTTTTTTCAACAATTTGTGATTTTTTTCGAAAATAAAGTGGTACATTTTTATAAACTTGGTATCAAAAAAAAGAGAATCATCTGGAGTACGTTGTGGCAAAATAACAGAACAACATACCGATTTATTTTCGAGAAAAAAAGAAAGTTTTGTTTTCTGAAATTTCTCATTTTTCGTTTCTTTGTGATTTTTCTTGAAAATCGATCCGTACGTCTTCAATTTATCAATATCAAAAAAAGTAGAATTGCCTGGAGTACGTTGTGGCAAAATATCAGAACGATATACCAACTTGTTTTCGAGAAAAACATTTTTTTGACTGAATTTTTCACTTTTTTCAACAACTAAAATGCAGACAACTGTTACGAGCATTCCATTCAAAATCCCCCGAATTTTATTTTAAATTGTATAATGTTTATGTAAAGCCAATTCTAGAATACGGTTCTGAACTACTAAATCTCCACTCAGTATCCCAAGCCAAAAAACTCGAATATCCACTACGATTTTACACCAGACGGGTACTGCAACGATGTAACGTGTCTTTTTCATCGTATACTGACAGATTAACTCAATTTCACATGATCTCCACTTTTCACCGAAGAATCTTATCCGTGCTCCGTATGTACTTTAAAATTGTCAACCTTGAATGTCACTTTCCGTCCCTACCACTATGTGTAAAAGCGTCCCGGTCATCCAGAAGTCCGTACATGTTAACTCCTTGTGGTAATTCCGCACACGGTTTTCTAATCGACAATCTGTCCTTGTGGAACCACGTCGTCAAATTATTCCCGAAAAGACTGAATTCGGAGGCTTTTGCTGCGCGCATAGCCTCATTCCCGCTCGAAACCCTTTCCCCCCACACTTGACCGATAGACTATTGCTGGTCTGACTGGTCATTTTACTTTTATTATCCCAATATATTTATTTTCTTTGATTTAATTTGTAATGTATTCATTTGTGACGGATAATAAATAAATTCTAAATTTGTGATTTTTTTTCAAGAATAAAGTGATAAAGTTTTATAAGTTTGGTATCAAAAGAATGAGATTTGCCTGGAGTACGTTTTGGCAAAATAACAAAACGATATACCAACTTTTTTTGAAGAAAAAAATTTATAAAAACTCACTTCACGTGTAGACCCGCAGTGGATGACGAGAATCGGCTTTCAAGTCGGTTGTGAGATACACTGAAACGATGTTATGTTTTTTAACAATTATAAAAACAAAAGAAAGTACAAAACGGGAGAAATTAGCAAAAAACGAAGGATAAAAGTTGCATCTCGCGCGCAATGCATTAAAAATGTGGTGGCCGAGTTTTCGCAATTTCCTCGGCCACGTCGATTTGGCCGCGCCGTGTCACTCCTTTCCTTAGCGGTGTTGTCGATGAGAGAGAGAGAGAGGGTGTGAGAGAAAAATAACAGATGTCCAATGGCGCAAACGGCATGATCAGCTACGACAGGTGCTTCGACTGCGTCTGATAAGCTGCTGACTTTGAACTCGTCGGTTCCAAGCGAGAACGACGATGAAACGGGCGAGTCAGAGAGCGGTGCAAAATTATAATAAAAAATAATTGCTTCAAAAATCACAGAAATATTCGAGCAGTAAAAAAAAATGAGTGGGAAAAATGAACGAAAATGCCGGAAAAAATTTTAGGGTTAAAAAGAGGTTCCGGCTACGGTGGACCAGTGGGTCTAGCCGCGACTTCTCGGTGTTTGCACACCGCACAAAGCGCGCGCAATTTGAATAATCTTTTCTGTGGATTCGTTTACTCACAATTGATTTCGATGGAGAAAACTGGAACTTGGCGTCCAAAAGGGTGAAACTCAAAGTTAGTTGAAAAAGCAAATCAAATAATGATGCTTTTGGGCGCCTTTCTTTCATAGATCAAAATTTCAATATACACGTATACCTTTTTCAGTCCTTCATTTGTCCATTGAATATGGAATGTGCACTTCGTCGAGTGGAATGCACCTCAAATCCATGTCCGGATGTTCCATTCTGCGTTGAAGTTCAATGCCCAATACCACAGAGAGATCACTACCGAAATTTAATCGTCTGTGAAACAGATGGTGGATGCGGAAAGAATTCAAAGTGTGTGATCAATCCGATCACTGAATTGGGAGTGTGCTGTCATCAGAAACCAATTCAGTCTTCTGTTTTAAACCTGATTGCCCCTGCTATAGTGGCAGCGGTTCCTGCACCTGAAGTCGACACCCCACAGACCACGACAATTTCCACACGCGCTCCAAATTCTCCAGTTGTTGTGGAAGCTGTACCAATGTCCTTGGCAACCAGTAAGTTAGACCTTCATATTGTTATGTCATGTTTCTGAAATGTTAAGATTGCACAACAATGAGAATTGCTCTGGAATATCTTCATCAGAACGGCGCAAATCTGAACACCCCTCTCCCACGATGTGCTAAAAATGGGAACTACGAGACGACGCAATGCGACAACAAAAGATGTTGGTGTGTGGATGAATTGAGCGGAGAAGAGGTGCATGGCACGAGAAAAAAGAAGACGAAGAACGCGTGCAAGTGTGAGTGAACAACACGTGTGGGAAAAAACATAATAATAATAAGTATTTATGTATATCAATTCCCAGAATTTCAGCACAATCCATGTGTTTATCCAAGTGCTCTGCGACGCTGTGCCCCTACGGTCTTCTTCTTGACGACGTTGGTTGTCCTCGTTCGGAATGCATTTGTAAATCGGCGTGTGAACACGTGGAATGTGCGAACGGACAAGTTTGCATTCTTCGGAGAGCCGATTGTCCGAATAAGTGGTGCCTTCCTGTGCCAACTTGCGAAAAGTCGCCGTGTAACAGCGGGCTTTGGCCACTTGTGGAAACAAGAACCAGACAACAATACTCGTGTACACAGAATACTGTATGCCCGATAGGATATTACTGTACTGCGTTTGACAAGAACATGCACGGAGTTTGCTGTCCAGGAACAGACTCTATCAAGAGCATAGGGGAGAATGATTGGATGACTTGTCCACATGGAGATCCGTTTGCTTCATCGTCAGACGGAATTCCTCATTCCTGTACAGTACTTGCTAATGGGTTGGACCATGAAAAATTCCAAATAATGATTTTTTTTTCCATTTCAGCTGTCCTGCAACTCACTACTGCTCTACGATGCCTGGTCAAAATTCTGGAATCTGCTGTGTGTCAAAGCGATATGTCTGTAATCTCCAACGAGACACAGGTCCTTGTTCTGCTACCGTATCTCGATTCTTCTACTCGTCAATCACCCACACTTGCTCTTCATTCGACTACGGTGGCTGCTCTGGCAATCTGAACAACTTTGCCACACGCGACGACTGCGAAAACTTCTGCGCCGGTGAGCACACGTCATCGTCAAAGAGACGGGAGGGGGTAAAGGCAAAAGCAACAATAAATGTTTCTATTTTCAGGAATTGGACTTGATCTTTCATCTCCGTACGACCACGCGACCGCCCAGATGCCTGATGAATCATACCAACTCGCGTTTTCGCTGTCTGGAGGTGAAATACCGGCGGCTAAAAGGCAGGACGCTGAAATGTAAGAGGATAAAAAAATTGCTAGATTAGTTTCAAATACATATTTATCTTATTTAGCCAACTCATAAACATGCTAGTGGATCGTTTCGGTATTCCACGTGGGTCCATTGAAGACGTGGTGATAAGAGAAAAGAGATTGAAGTTTACGATACGAGATGTGGATGCAAGACGGTTCAGTAGAGAAATATCGGAAAAGGTGTCGTCTGGAGAGTTGTCGATGACGTTGGCAGGTCAGAAAGTGACTGCGGAGCCACATACACTAACTGCATTGCATGTTTCGAATGAACACGGGACCAGGAATACGGCACAAGTTGTTTTTTATGGTGGGTATTTCAAATCGATCAAAAGAAAATCAATGAGAGTTTCAGCCATCCTGCTAGCTTCCTCTATTTTTCTTCTATGCGTTATTTGTCTGTTCTGTTTCTCTTGCGTAAGTTTTGGTTTGGACGACTCTGCCAAGCCAATTAATTTCTTGTTGCAGTTCTGCTACTACCAGAGCCAAGCAAAAGATCGTGCTCAAACGCCATCCAACACCACATCAATCACACAAAGTCGTGCTGGTCGTCAGTCGGAATTGCGTCGAGTCTTCTCACGGGATGACGTCTCAGTGTGCTCCGATTTCAATCGTCCTCCTCCGATGCACGACGTCTCCGTTTTGAATCGAGACCGTCATCATAATCATGCCCGTTCGCAAAGTTGGCTTTCTCTTGGTTGATCTTTCTAGATTTTAAATATGTACGTGTCAATCCAATCCAATCCAATCCATTCTCTTCTTTTTCTTCCCATTCTTGCCATGTTTCTCCCGGATAATTTTCCATGTTTGTTTATCATTAAATATTTTAATAAAATGAATTTATCAGTATCTGTTCAGAGTGTGTAATTGGAACAGAAAAAATGGTATCACAGAAGGCAAGAAAAATAATGGACCTAGAAACAACGCGGTTCAAAAAAAACGTGGTCCCTGAAACGCACTGAAATGTTCAGTTGGGGGAGGGGCGAAAGAAGACGGAATTTAACACATTTTACAGTGATAATTCAAAAAGATAAGACAGACTGCAAAACCACCCACAGACAGCGGAATGATGACAAGAAGGACGATGAGTGAAGAGTTTTGCTGACGATACACTACTTCTGGCTGAAAAAATGGAGCATTTAATGGGGTAATGTGATTTTTGATAAGCTCGATTTGTGGTAAAACGTCAAATTGTGCGCATGCGGGTCTTGCCACGACGGTGTTTGCACACTTCTACATTTACATCCAAGTCACGGGGTACTGGCGACTGCCTTTTCTCAAATTATTTTTTTCACTTCAAAGTCCACGAGCTGAAGTCGTAGCAAAGCTAACTCTCCTCTGCGTTTTGTCGATTACACGCTTTTTGCTTCAAAATCCATTTCAAAAAAATGAGAATTCGCATTAATGGGCTCACTGCCAATAATTTTTCAACGGAGCGCACTTTCGCCAGGGCAATCGCTAGCACCCTATGCAAGTGAATTTTTCCGTTTTGAATTTTTTCGTCGTATTCTCAGTACGGAGCGCTGCAAACGCGCTCCCTTCGCACAGTGATGGACGCGGCCACGTTGGCGACGAGAGAGTGCAGAAAATTGAGAGAGCCGTGGCCGATGTTTTGCTCTGATTTCTCTTAACCTCACTCCAAATGCATGTGAAATTTTTTGTTCGTTTGGAGCGAGCTATCAGCCTTTTATACCGAGTATATAAATACCGTTTTTTTTTAATTTTTATCGTCAAAAAACATTCAAAACGGAAAAATTTAAATTCGCGCGTAAATCCACAAGTGGGCATACACCGTCATGGCGAGACCCTCGTTGGCAACCATTTGACGAGGTATCTCAAATGGAGGAATACGTAATGGACAAGAGGTGCTACGGTATAGAACTCGAACGGAGTAGAACTGCTACGGAATAGAACTGCGCGGAATAGAACCGCCTGAAATTGAGCTGTACCGACCCAGAACCGCTCGAACAACTCGAAGAATTATTTCGTTGTACATTGTGAGGCCCTGGATTCTATTTCGTGCAGTTGCTTTTTTAGTACAGTTTCATTTCAGCCGGTTCTATTCCGCGCAGTTCTATTCCGTAGCAGTTCTATTCCGTGCGAGTTCTATACCGTAGCACCCCCAATGGACATATTCAGTACATGAGGAAAAAAAAACCGTTTTTCGTATTTTTTACCCTATGCAGAATTGTGGAAAAACTACAAAAACTACAGTATGCAAGTTGTTTACCAGCAAAAAAACCCTTCGTGTCGAGACCTGTCGATGGAATAATACGATGCGTCTTTAAATTTGAGCCGAATTCCGAGTTAAATTTAAAGGCGCATTACATTTTTTTTTAACACCGGGTCTCGACGCGATAGTTCTTTTTTTTGGTAAACAACTTGCATAGGGTTAAAAACTATAAAAAATGGGGGGGGGGTTTCCTGCGCCGAATAGGTCCATAATACTCACCTGTTGTCTGTGCTCAATTGGATACTGTGTATCTTGCTTCACAAACAACACTGAATCCTTTGGATCTGGACGAACATCAATTGACGATCGTAGGAAAGCAAAAGTGTTGCAAAAGTCTTCAGAACACCTGCACACTTCTTGCCAGTTGTCTTGATGTTCATCACAATTCATGTGAGCATTTAGAAATGGCAGCTCATCGGCAGTTCCACAGTGTTGTCGGAGCCGTGGAACGTCTCCTGAAATTTACAATTTTTTCCCCGTCGTGCTTTATTTCTTCTGAACACCATTATCTCTTCTCCATGTACATACATAAGTGTATATACTTTTATAAATTTACATAGAAACACCACAATTTTCGCGCCCAATTGCACCCGAAACACGCGTGAAGGGCGACGACTCATCTCTTCCGAGTCTCTTCAAATCACACACTATGTACATACATCCACTTTTGGGTGTTGTGTATGCGTGAATAACACAATTTGTGAGTGAGCAGTGAGCGAGAAAGGGCTCCAAGTTTGTTTTGGATGAAAATGACGACGATGGTCCCGCGGGAATGGACGGACGGTGGTGTGGTGCCAACTGCACCCGCCACCCATCAAGGCGTCATGTTTTTGTCGGGGAGGCGCGCGAGCAGAAACAGATGCAAAAGTGGCGCGAAAAGCAAGATGAATGAAGAGAAACGCGACGCTGATTGAACTCGCTGATAGTATGTATGTAATTCGCTTTGCTGGTGTGTGTGTGTTTGTGTAGATCATAAATTTCGAGTAAGCTCCAGCTGTCTGTCAAACATCTTTTTTACTTGTCTTTTCGTTCTTTTTTTGCCGCGAAACTTCATGATGGAAAAAAAAAGAAAATAAGAAAAAGAAGAAACTTACGATCATCCGATCGGTGTAACCCGATGAAGCAAAAGTCGCCGTGACACAGAAGATTGTCATCGCAAGATTCTCGATCGCAGAAGCATTTCACCTGTCGGCCACCTGAATTGTTCATAATCATTTTGGAACATAAATATATACATATTCCTATATCACGTCTTCCCAGTAGTCCAATGCGCCACTGGGGCATGAAGATGGAGTGAGTAAACGCGCCCGAAAGCACACACGCAACGCATCCAATAAAAAAAGCGCGCGAAAAATTTTGGATAAGATTTCTTAATTTTCACGATTTCTGTTCATTTCTCTTTTCGATAATACGAAATTTTTCCCGCGCTTTTTTATTTTTTGGTCCTCATTTTGATGCGTTTCGTGGGTGCGTTCGGGCGCGTTTACTTACTCCCTCCGCAGTACAGCGCGTTTGCATTATTCGCTGCCGACGATAGCCATTTATCAAGTGAAAAAAAGGGGTTTTTAAATATTTCGCTCAATTATTTGATCATTACGCTTTATTTAAAAATTATTCACGTTAAAAACTTCAATTTAATCCAAAACGAGGAATTTTTGTCGGCAAATGGCCGAACCTTATTGTTTGAGATTTGAAAATAGCACTGGAAAATTAGAAAGTTAGGATTCGGAGGAATTAGAAACATTTTTCGTAATTTAGTTTTGTTTGTTCACAGAATATTTAGGTCTGAAAACTTGCCAAAACAAAGCCAAATTAAAAAAAAATGGAAAAAAGGGTGCGGAATCGTTGGATTGTCCACGGGGAGTACACGAAAAATGCACGAGAAATGCGCCTTATTTCTCGATTTGAGGTACCTCGTCAAACGGTGCGCATGAGGGTCTGTGGATTTACTCGTCGCAAGATTTAATTTTCATACCTCAAATCTTGGAATACGTAATAACATTTTGTTTTTTTTTTGCTTTTTAAACTCAACTTCCCAGTTCAATATTCTAGACGCCCATCCCTTTGAATCGACCTTGCTCATAAACTTTTGACAGAAAGGACGACGACACGAAGCTGTGCTTTCTCTTCCCACAAAAAGGGGGGTTTAAGATATAATGTACCCAGGGGATCCTCTTTTGCTCCCTCTTTCAAAAAAGCCTTTCTTCATCCCGTGCTTTCGTTTATCAAATTGACCACAAAAGGAAGAAGGAGGAAAAGACGGAAAAGATGAGTGAAGCAACATAAGGCGTTTTTTCTTGTTTTATTCAAAGTATCACGATGTATGTATACTACTTTCTAAAAAGGTTTCTATGTATGTACTTTATGAAGACAAGAAAAGTGGAAGCGGATGGGCGATGGGAAATAATTGTACTCTTTTGGAAACATTTAGATGGGCCGATCCCTTGGAACTTTCCCTGGGAAGACGCCGGAAGCAATTCGAAAAACTTTTTTTCGTTTTTTTCCTTCTTATTCTTATTCTTTCTTCCTACCCGCATGGGGTACGGCACGGCATGAGGCATGCCATTTGACTTGTATAAACAAACAATTGGTCCTTCTTTGCAAGCAGCTTAGTCATTATTGGGTCACTTAAAAACCGATGGCTCCTCCTACTCCTCTTGCTCTCCTGACTCCCGATGCAATGCATAGAAAAGCGAAAGATATAAAGTGAAAGAGACCATCATTCTAATAATTTATGAATTACGCATAGTTGAAAAGAAAGTGGTAGGCAATGAGGGGAACTTTGTCCGTCCTTTCGACGTTTCAACCAAATTGAATTTTGAATTTACAGCCCAACTTTTTGCACTTTTTAGTATCCCATTCCTCCGGACGAGGCGACCGGAAGTTGAGCTTTTACCTCTAATGGAATGAAATGGAAATAAAATAAATCCCCCGAAAAAGCTTTTAGGTTGTTTTTTTTTTCGACAGAGTTCCTTCGTCTTTTGCAGCTCGGTGTATGTATGTATGTAATCCAACAATTAATCCAAACGTGCAAAAAAAAAAATCTCGCGAGCGATGACGTCGTAGTCAATACGAATTGCAAGCAGAAGAAGAAAAAGTTCCCACGATGAATGAAAAGAAAAAAACGAATACAAATAATCTCCTTTCGACGCCAGAGATCAACCAATTTTTGTTTCTTTTATTTTTGCTCTAGCTCACGAAGCCAGCCAGTATGATTTTGAATAAATGGGAAAAAAGGTGATAAATATATAAAGAGGTACCCTTCTTCTTCTTATTTAAATACGAAAGATATTGAAAATCCTCATCAATTTGTTTTTGATGGGCTAGCGGTGACTTCAAAGAGGTGGCCAGTTGGAAAAGATCAAAAAATGGGCTACTGTATTGTGCAAACTATAAGTGTCATTTCTCGCCAGAGCAAACAACAAACGAGTTGTCAGTTCGAATGATGAATCACTCAATTTCCCAAGTGTCACTGATTAGTGATAACAGCTTTGCGGTTTGGTGTAGAGCTCCTCAAAGAGCTCATCTCTCACACGCCAGCTACGCGTATTTTTTTGTCTGGTCGGCTCCGCAAGCAAGAGATAAACAGCGAATAAATCAGATGGCGCCTGGTTTTCGATGAAAACAGTTGGCTGGTAAAATTTCTCGTTATCGTCGTCAGTGACAATTAAAACACAAGATGATTCCATAGAGCCATTAATTTTCTTGCCGACGACATGTGAATTCATCCCAAGAGCTTTTCATCTTTAGCCGTTTTGGGAAAGCAAAGAAAGTACAAAATAACAAAACAGGGTGCCTAATTAATACTTTTCTCTCACTCTCTCTCTCTATCCTTATCCTTTTTCCGCATCAAGCCCTGATTAGTTCAATTGTCAGCTTTTCAGTTTTTCACACCGGAAAAAAAACCTACTTTGCTTATTTTTTATTTTTCATTATTTTTACGTCTACGCTTATTTATCTTGAGCAATGCCAGCGAATAAATAAAAAAATAATCCTATTTAGAAGCAATATTTTCCAATGAGGATTAGGACGCATAAAATTTTTTTGATTTTTTTATCTTTTTTTTCAAGATCAACAAAAAAAAATTAACAAAAGTAACTGACCTGCTGAAACTGCGGTTAGTAGAAGAGCTGAAAGAGACAGCAGAAAATTCCATAATAATCGCATAATCACTCGATTCGTCTCGTCGATTCGAATTTTTGGGAAGAAGAGAAGAATTCAGGCGCATTGGATGGAGGTGTCTCGTTCAACACATTTCACTTTTTTAATGGGCGATGGATGGATCTCTTGCGTATGTCCTCTCGTTTCCGTGGAGACTTTGACAGGGACTACAATAATTATAGGATGGTCCAAATGAGTATCGAAAAGGATAGTGACAACATGCACACGCTCTTCACTCTCTCTCTTTTTCACTCACTTCTTTTTCTGAATAGATGGAGAAAAATAGAGAGAGAAAGATGAAGAAATGGGACGAAAAGAGGCGGAGTCGACACGGGGCGGGCGAAGAGAAAGAGAAAAATGGAGCAGGAAGAAGAGGAAGAGGAGCAGGTGCCGTTATCTTGATTTGGATTTCGATTCCATGTTTACGATTCTCGTAGATTTGCGGTGATAAATAAATTTGTGGTGGTCGTTAAATTGTTATCGCTGTTTCTCAGTTTCTACCTATTATGATTTCAAAAATTTGCATTTTTATGGGAGAGCCTTGTTTCCAAATTGTCCGTAAAGGTCAGAGGTTACTAACAAAAGTCATAAAATTCTACAAAAATTGATCAGATAGGAAGCAAATCGGAGGCCGTATTCAGGAACATTAACCTTGCAGTAAATGAACAAAATGTTTTTTTCGATCCGTGAACGGTTTCAGGGACAAGAAATTACTATTTTTGGTCATGCACCCCATTTACTATTTCATTTACCGTATGATAAGTGTTCATGAATACGGCTTCGGATATTACTCTTGTCTAAAAGGGAGCGGCATGGGAAATATCGACACAAACTTTGACACAGCATAAATGAGTGTGACCGTAGCCCATGGAACGCTATAGTGAGATAAAATGAGAGACGATTGTTTTTTTTGTTCTATCTTATTCACCCTACCCGCTTTCGCTCACTCTCTCTTCCAATGGGTTACGGTTGCACTTATTCAAACTGTGTCAAAACACGTGTGAATATTTATCGTGAAAAGACGGTCATTTTAAAAGATTATTTATTTTTGCTGAGACAATATTGTGAAAGGTAAATTTTCAACCAATAAACAAAAAAAAATCGCCAAAGAAAGTAAAAATTGTCACGACTTTGAGACTCCAAAAAATCTCGGTAAAAGATATTTCTGATCAGTTTTGTTTTCCCCTCCAAACTGCTTGGTTTTTGCACTTTTTCTGACTTTTTGCTCCGGAAATAACAAAACAAGGTTAGTTGCTACACTAGAACAAACTACCGTAGGAAAAAAAAGCAGAAACTGCTATTTCATTTTTAAGTTTAATTTTATTTATTGGTGCCATTCTTATGAAATTAGAAACAATGGTTGAACAAGAAGCCTTGCACAATATCCATCTCTGAAAGTTCTACCGTTCGCCCACGGAACGTGAACTGCGGACTGATCGGCTTCTCGTCTCGTCTCGCGTCTCTTAATTTTCCACGTGTTTTGGCGTGCACCTTTAAACTTCGTGGCGAGACGCCGTCTTGGCCTAGGTTGACATGGGTTTCTATGGCCTAAATTTCCAATGGGTTCCAGCCACTACAAAGAAAAGGAAAATTAATTTTGAGTTAACCTCAATCATTATATTAAAGACACCAAAGTTATGCCCTCAAAAGAATTCCATGCTCAGTTCGTTGGTTCTCTCCGTTAGCCAAAAAAAAAAAAACCACTTCATTATGATTTTGAAAGGACTCATGAAAAAATCAAGAGAAGCGATCTCAATTTTCCGTTGACCTCGCCTCGTCACAACCTTCTTTTCGCCACACAAAAAAATAACCAAGTGAAAAAACGGGTGAAAAGGACAAAGTGATGGAGCCGGTGAAAATGAGCAATGAATGTACTCTGACAAACCCGTGGACTTGTGCGAGAGAGCAGAAAAGTACATTTTTGGAGACAATGGTGTGTTTTTATGGGGTCGGATGTGAAATGGATAGAAATAATGAAGAGAAAAGAAAGAGTCAGCTACGAAGGTTTTTGATAGAGTTATTTAGTTGTGATAAAAAAACACGGAGAAAAACGACAAGGTGTGCAAATTCGAATCGGAAATCAAAATATGATTTTGTTTTGATGAAAATTAAAAGGATGATAAGGATGATGAAGGAATGAAGGAATGCATTTTTTTTACTTCCTAACAAAATAAATATGTATCAAAAACTCGACTATTTCGAGTGTAACTTCTTCTTCTTCTTCTTTTCCTTTTCAACATCACCGCTTGTCCCGTATCTATTCAAAATTGAATTGACTCTCTTTTTTATCCACTCTCGTCACTTTTCATACAGGGGGGACCACACAACTCTCAAAATGGAAAAGCAAACATATGCTTGTGTGTTCATTTCAATTATTGTATCAGGTATCATTCCAAACAAAACAGAAAAAGTTCAAGTGGAAATAGAAAGGGCTCGGTCGAGTCTACAAACTCGTTAGTCGAAAATTTGAAAAGCGGTGTTGGCTGGGTGGCACAGTGAGAACAAGAAGAAGAAGTAGGAGGAGGAGAATAGTGGAAATGAGTTTTTCTGTTTTTATGTTCGACAACTTTGATTAACTAACCACCGCCTTGCTAACAAACACAACTCTACACTCCAAACTTCCAAACGAGTCAAAATGGGCGCAATTCTGTTTTTTTTTTTTGGCGGAAATGAACGAAAAATTCGGGAACAAGATGAGAGAAGCAGAAGAAGAAGATGAAGAGGAACACAATTCGTCCGAAAAGGTCGTCGTGTCCGGAAATTAAACGAAATATGGGTTGAGCAGGCAAAAAACGAGATTGAGAGAGGGAAAGAGAGGGAAAATAAGGGATATTAAAAATGTGATTATCAAACATTTTAAAACCCAAAAACACAAGAAATTGATGTAGGCACCTTTGAGGCTAAAAATATTTCAAAAACTAGCCAAAATGTTCCTAAGAATTTCGACAGAGTGTGTAAAAATGTAGATAAACAAGTTGTTTTACAAGAATCTTCAATAGAGAAGAGACAAGAAATTTCGAAACTAGTGGCTCCTAGATAATGTCTTAAATTCAACAGTTTTTTCAAACAGTTTTTTGGTTTTATGATGCGTTCCCGAAATAAAGAGCTAAACGTAACTCCGACATTCCGCTCATTATAAAAAAAACAACCAAACAATACAGAAACTGAAACTTTGAAGCTTTCAACTATCTGCTCACTGTTTTTTCGCCGGTAACGCCCACTCCAACACGCTTCGGTCGCGTCGCGTGACGTGACAACGCTGTATCTAGTCTTCGCCTCGTCGCCTACACGTTTTCTACCTCAAAAAATCATTTCGATAAATGTGAATTCGCATAAATTCTCGCGTGTTCATCGGAATTCACTTTCGCGAGGGTAGTTTTCTGCACCGCGTGTAAGCTCTAATAATAGATGCTCTAACGGCCTTGTGTTTTTAAATATCCTAAAGATGCAAATTAAATTAAAGCGAATACCTCATTTTTCCAGCGCACTCCAACTCGACCAATTGAAATTATAGAAATTATGCACAATGTGAAAAAGTTACAGAGAAGTAGAGTAAAAAGATACGACAAATTCCTAGAGTTGACACTATTCTAGAAGTCATTTTAAAATCTAATGGAAAGGAATAATTTCAAGATTTTATTAAAAAGTCCAACATTTTGCCTATGAAACACGGACTGCAGTTCTCGCAAAAGTGCGCTCCGTTGAACTCGACAGGAAACAATTTTTAAAGTGGTCCAATTTTTCAAATTTTTCGAAACGCATTTTTCAGACAGGCGTGTAAACGACGAGATGCAGATGAGAAACAGCTTTGCCACGCATCGCAATCGCAGCGCTTTAGTCTCACTGGTTCACTCGGATAGTTTTAAAAACTGAAGATTATCAAGAGAGCATAATGCGTGCTGCTTAAAGCACTAGAAACTTCTCGAGAAGCGATAAATTCCTAGAATTTACGCTACACGTAATGAGCCTCTCCGTGGCGTAGAAGATCAACACCTGGATCTTTTCTTCAACTCCGGCGGATTTCGTCACCCCGGCAAAGATTCAAGTGGCTAATCATTACACACTGCCTCGCTCAGGTCGGATGTAGTGTCGAATACTTCCTCCCTGCGCACATTCCTCGGTTTAGCAGGCCGTTGAAGAGTAGGCATACCCGCTACGAACAGCACCAACAACTGCCTCAGTCCTCTGCATCCGGCCTCTACTCTTGTTACGGCAGATTCAAGAGTATGTCGGAAGAGGCGATCTAATCACGGAGTATCGAACGTCTGCCACACTGGACGGAACAAGAACACCCGGCCAAAAACAAGAAGAATCGACTACAGAGTGTGTACGTTCAACTGCAGATCGGTTGCCACCGATGACCGACTTGCAGAGCTGCTAGAGGAGACAAAAACGATCAAGTACGACATTATCGGACTGTCGGAAACGAAGAGAGCAGCTGAAACACACATGATGCATCGAGACGGGACCGGAGTTTTCTTAGGAAAACGGAACACCACTTCCGTGTCAGGAGGGGTCGGCTTTATCGTCAATAGCACCCTCCTGCCGAAGATCCAAGAAATCAAATTTCTCAACCACAGGATCGCCTACTTGACTTTCCAAGTAGACCGGCGACTGAGCTGCACCGTCTTCCAAGTGTATGCTCCAGTTGCCGACTCTGATCCGGAAGAGTTAGCTGATTTCTATGAGAGCTTAGAAGAAGCCTACACTGCTTGTCGCAGTAGATACAAGCTAGTTGTGGGTGACTTCAACGCTCGAATAGGTCCTAGGCAACACACGGAACGGTTCATTGGACCACACTCAATGGAACCGCGCAACGAAAGCGGCGAACTACTCGCCACCCTTTGTGAATCGAACCGCCTATGGCACATGAACTCACAATTCGGAAAGCCATCACATAGACGCTGGACCCACATCAGTCCCAACAAGTTACACAAACATGAAATTGATCACATCCTGGCCAATGGAAAGTTTGTCACTGATGTCTCGGTCGTCCCATTGATCACAACCGGAAGCGATCATCGTCTGCTCCGTGGAAACCTGCACTTCAACACCAAGATCGCAAGATTCGAGCAGGTCAAACGGAGAAAGCCCCCGAAACGAGTATTGGACCCGGCTGTTGCTCACGCAATCACCGCCACTGCAACAATCACCCCGAGCGCTGACATCGATCTGGACTACATCAACCTCATCGCAATGCTCAAGGAACTCCAAGATCAAGCAGTCACTCAGCCATCCAATCACTCCACCAACAGACTTTCGGGAACTACTCGGCAGCTTCTCACCAAACGACGTTTTATGGACAGATCGGACCCCAACTTCAAGTCACTGTCAAACGAATGTCGAGAAGCCGTCAAGAAAGACCATGAAGAATTCGCCAAAGACCGCCTACTGCAAGCCGCACAGAACAAGAAAAGTATGAAGAAAGTCGCAAGGGACATACAAGAATACAAGACCTTCATCCCTTGCCTCAAATCCTCAACAAGCGGCACAAGAATCACTTCTCGGACCGAGATGGAGAAGGAGATCCAACAGTTCTACTCGAAACTCTTCAGAAGTAACCGAGGACCTCCCGTGATTGCATCACCCATCGGAATGGAAATTCCACCACCGTTCCTTCCAGAAGAAGTTCGCGCTGCCTTTCGCTCATTCCCGAACGGAAAAGCAGCTGGAGATGACAAAATCACTGCCGACTTCCTCAAAAGCTGTCACGACAACGTCATACTCCACCTAACGGACAGATTCACTAAGTACCTGCAGAGCGGGAAAGTTCCGGAAAAATGGAAAACTTCTAACACCACCCTGATCTTCAAGAAAGGGGACAAAGAAGATTTGGAGAACTATAGGCCTATCTGCCTCCTCCCCGTACTCTACAAGGCATTCACAAAATGCGTGCTGAATAGAATACGGACCACACTCGAGGAGGCCCAACCAGTCGAGCAAGCAGGATTCCGCCGATCATTCTCTACGATCGACCACATCCACTCAATACAGCGCATACTCGAAGTTGGACGCGAGTACCAGCAACCACTCACACTTGTCTTCATAGACTTTCACAAAGCCTTCGACAGTGTTGAACCACAGGCAATCTGGGAAAGCCTGAAAAGTCAAGGCGTCCAGCCTGCCTATATTGCCCTACTACAACAGTGCTACACCAACTGCACAACCACCATCACACCATTCCACAAGAAAATCGAAATTCCGATCACAAGAGGAGTTCGCCAGGGAGATCCCATCTCGCCGAACCTCTTCTCAGCATGTCTGGAGAGCGTCTTCAACAAGATGTCATGGCAGCACCTGAGAGGAGACGAAGACGACGAGAACGACAAAGCCAATCTCTTGCCCGGAATACGAATCAATGGCCAAAATCTCACGCACTTGAGATTCGCCGACGACATCGTTCTGGTCGCCAGCAACCCCAAGGCGGCAAGCCTAATGATTCAAGAATTGGTTGAGATGTGTGGAAAAGTAGGACTCCGAATGAATACTAACAAGACCAAAGTTATGAGAAACAAATTTGCCAGCCAAAGCCCGGTCAACGTAACGCTTAACAACGTTACTACCTGCATCGAAGAGGTCAATGAGTACGTCTACCTCGGTAGGCTACTCAACCATAACAACGAACTGGAGCCGGAACTTCACCGAAGACGCCGAGCAGCATGGGCTGCGTTCAACAACATCAAGAACACCACAGATGCCCTGTCTTGCCCGCGAATCCGAGCTCAACTCTTCGATTCCATCGTTTTACCGGCTCTCACGTATGGCTCTGAAGTCTGGACCTTTACTCAGGCACTTTCCGAAAGAGTCAGAGTGACCCACGCAGCATTAGAAAGACGACTAGTCGGAATTTCACTATCGGAACAACGTCAGAGGAATCTGCACAGGGAAGATATCCGAGCACAATCGGAGGTCCGAGATCCCCTACTAGTCATCAAGAAAAAGAAGCTTGGATGGGCCGGACACATAATGCGAAGAAACGATGGCAGATGGACGAGGCTTGTGCAAGAATGGTATCCCATAGGAGAGAAGCGACCCGTTGGAAGACCACGGATGAGATGGAGCGACTCCCTAAAGGAACAAATATCATTATTTGATGGCAATCATCTCAAAACACACTGGTCAACAATCGCCAAGGACCGAATGGCTTGGAAAGCTGTGATCCGCGACCACATCAGGTGATCGAAGAACGGATCGACTAAGTAAAGTAACTAAGTAACTAAGTAAGGTATCATTCCAAACAAAACAGAAAAAGTTCAAGTGGAAATAGAAAGGGCTCGGTCGAGTCTACAAACTCGTTAGTCGAAAATTTGAAAAGCGGTGTTGGCTGGGTGGCACAGTGAGAACAAGAAGAAGAAGTAGGAGGAGGAGAATAGTGGAAATGAGTTTTTCTGTTTTTATGTTCGACAACTTTGATTAACTAACCACCGCCTTGCTAACAAACACAACTCTACACTCCAAACTTCCAAACGAGTCAAAATGGGCGCAATTCTGTTTTTTTTTTTGGCGGAAATGAACGAAAAATTCGGGAACAAGATGAGAGAAGCAGAAGAAGAAGATGAAGAGGAACACAATTCGTCCGAAAAGGTCGTCGTGTCCGGAAATTAAACGAAATATGGGTTGAGCAGGCAAAAAACGAGATTGAGAGAGGGAAAGAGAGGGAAAATAAGGGATATTAAAAATGTGATTATCAAACATTTTAAAACCCAAAAACACAAGAAATTGATGTAGGCACCTTTGAGGCTAAAAATATTTCAAAAACTAGCCAAAATGTTCCTAAGAATTTCGACAGAGTGTGTAAAAATGTAGATAAACAAGTTGTTTTACAAGAATCTTCAATAGAGAAGAGACAAGAAATTTCGAAACTAGTGGCTCCTAGATAATGTCTTAAATTCAACAGTTTTTTCAAACAGTTTTTTGGTTTTATGATGCGTTCCCGAAATAAAGAGCTAAACGTAACTCCGACATTCCGCTCATTATAAAAAAAACAACCAAACAATACAGAAACTGAAACTTTGAAGCTTTCAACTATCTGCTCACTGTTTTTTCGCCGGTAACGCCCACTCCAACACGCTTCGGTCGCGTCGCGTGACGTGACAACGCTGTATCTAGTCTTCGCCTCGTCGCCTACACGTTTTCTACCTCAAAAAATCATTTCGATAAATGTGAATTCGCATAAATTCTCGCGTGTTCATCGGAATTCACTTTCGCGAGGGTAGTTTTCTGCACCGCGTGTAAGCTCTAATAATAGATGCTCTAACGGCCTTGTGTTTTTAAATATCCTAAAGATGCAAATTAAATTAAAGCGAATACCTCATTTTTCCAGCGCACTCCAACTCGACCAATTGAAATTATAGAAATTATGCACAATGTGAAAAAGTTACAGAGAAGTAGAGTAAAAAGATACGACAAATTCCTAGAGTTGACACTATTCTAGAAGTCATTTTAAAATCTAATGGAAAGGAATAATTTCAAGATTTTATTAAATAGTCCAACATTTTGCCTATGAAACACGGACTGCAGTTCTCGCAAAAGTGCGCTCCGTTGAACTCGACAGGAAACAATTTTTAAAGTGGTCCAATTTTTCAAATTTTTCGAAACGCATTTTTCAGACAGGCGTGTAAACGACGAGATGCAGATGAGAAACAGCTTTGCCACGCATCGCAATCGCAGCGCTTTAGTCTCACTGGTTCACTCGGATAGTTTTAAAAACTGAAGATTATCAAGAGAGCATAATGCGTGCTGCTTAAAGCACTAGAAACTTCTCGAGAAGCGATAAATTCCTAGAATTTACGCAACTTGTCATTTAAAGTTTGATGGAAATAAATATGTGATTCCAAGATTCCATTAACAATAAGTAGCCAAAAACTTTGGATATGAAACACAAGCTACTGCCCTCGCAAAAGTGCGACCCGTTACACTTGGCGGAAAATAATTGTTTCGATACGAATTTTTGAGACAGAACGCGTGTAAGCAACAATACGCAGACGACAGACAGCGTTGCCACGCGACGCAACAGCAGCGCATTGGGTTTTGGTGGCTCAGTGGTTCACTCGGGTAATTTTAAACGTTGATGCATGTAAAAAGATCATAATGCGTGCTGCTTAAAATCTCCTGCCACCTATAATTTTCTACTATCGTTTAGTTATGGTTAAAATACTTACAGTACCGTTCAAATGGTTGGAAACTTTTGGTTTTTCAGGCATAACTTTTAAATGGAGAGGGTTATGGTTCTGAAAATTTGCATGAATTTGCCCCGTAATATTTTTGACAAGCTCCAAAAATGGATTTGGTCATTTTTGAAAACTGCAGATTTTTCAAAAAATTTCAGATGCCAAAATTTTTGACCCAAAAATAATTTTTTTTTCAGATTTTTCAAGACTCGAAATTTAATTTTAAAATAAAGTTTCAAAACTAAAAATATGATTTTAGTTGACTATGGGTCGATCGGACAATTTTCAGCTGACTTACAGCACTTTATTTAGGTCAAGGTATCAAGGTCCAATGGGTAAGTCAACTATAACTTTTATTGAGAATCACCAAAACCAAAGAAAATTAGGGCAAATTAGATAAAAAACTCTTAAAAAGCAACGTTTAATTGATTTTATTCGGTTTTGGTGATTCTCAATAAAAGTTAAAGTTGACTTACCCATGTGGACTCTGATACTCAAAGTGCTGTAAGTCAGCTGAAAATTGTCCGATCAACCCATAGTCAACTAAAATCATACTTTTAGTTTTCAAACTTTATTTTGAACATAAATATCGATTCCTGAAAAATCTGAAAAAAAAATTTATTTTTGGGACGAAAATTTTGGCATCTGAAATTTTTTGAAAAATCTGCAGTTTTCAAAAATGACCAAATTCATTTTTGGAGCTTGTTAAAAACATTACGGGGCAAATTCATGCAAATTTTCAGAACCGTAACCCTCTTCATTCAAAAGTTATACTCCAAAAACCAAACGTTTCCAACCTTTTGAACGGTACTGTAGCTAGAAAATTCTCCAGAAGCGCACATCTTTTAAAATAGAATTCAATCAAAAAAGTATAGCTCCCAGAAAACAAACGAGCCAATTTCAGGACCCACGATGTTTGACCATTGCCGTTCATTAAATCAATCAGCCATACATAAAACGAAACAGCACCAATTGCCATGGGATATCAATTTCCGTATCAATTTGTGTTCAACAGAATGAAAAAAAAACCCGTCAAAGAAAATGGAATAGAATGGAATGGGATGAGTCGAGTCGAGTTGACGATTAGCCATTGTTTTGTAACGAATAAATTTCCATTCATCCTTTCATTTATTTTTCTTCTTCCAAGTTACGGGCTCTTCTCCTCTTTCCTTCCTCTTTCTTTTATTCTTCACTTTTCACCGACCGACCCGACCGACCCCAGATGAATAACAAACGTGGTACACTAAAATGCAAAACGGAACAAACAAAAAAAAACACAAAATTTTGAAAAGAGTTTTCATTTTTATGTTTTTGTTAAGTAGGGGAAAATCGAGTACAGAAATTGATTGATTATCCATCGCGTCAATGGTGAGTGGGTTAAAACTCAAACTCATAAAAGCTATGAAAGAAATTTCAGATTAGTAAAATTAGAAGTGTGCGTCAAAAAAGTTCAGCAGAAGGTGTAACAGAGGGAAAATTCTATCGTCCGCCAGCAAAAAGGGAATCTAGTTTGTCGATATTGCAAAGAAGGAAGAAAGCAGTTCCTGATAATGAGTGTCTAACTGCATATGAGATTATGGAGCAATACAAGGATGCAGCGGATAAACTCCATTCTTCACTGATATACGTATTGGTTGAGAATCCGTTGTATGCGCAAAAGGTAATTAATGAAAAGGAGAAAGTAGTACCGTACTCAGGAATTTTTTGGCTCATAACCATCGAATTCGGGGCATGTTCCAAATGCATTTGGCGCATATCCCGCAATTGATCGCTGTCAGTGGTTTTCAATGGCAATTAACTAAATATTTCCTGAGTACTGTAATCCACATTACAATTTACAACATTTTCCTAATTAAAAACTCCAGCTTTCCTGCGTAAAGATTCCTGACCAGATTCAGTACGATCCATCCTATAAATACATGTCCGACTATCTGGCAGGCACATTTGTGCCACGTTTGCTTCAGGGACAAAAAGGAAAATATGAGTCCCTTGATCTGGCAATTAAAGCTTGCAAAGTATTGCACGAAGAACAAAACAGGTACATCAGAACACAATTGGAAGCCCTGAAGCCACTCACCACTTTCGTTGGTGAAGATTATTGGGAGTTTGAAAAATTGAAGAGAATCTATCAATTCCACCTGGAAAAATATGATACGGCATATCAGGCGAATTCAAAGCAAAACAATGCTGATACGATGAAAGTAGTGAAATCGGCTCAAGTGGATAAGGACTCTGCGAGAAATAATTTGATGGCGTTGATAACAAAGATTAATAAGAATAAAAAGACAGTGGCGGAATGTGTCATAAAGTTAGTATCTTTTGAAACTTGGTTCTACAGCCAATGTTTTAAAAGTTTCAGATTCGCAAAAGTGGCAGTCGAATGGCATCGTTACGTTGCAAAGATCTTGGTTACACTTGACAAAAAAGGTCAGCAGACTGAGATTCGATCCGTATTGTTACCTGCTCCCAACCGTGATAAATCGAGCTCTAAAAGTAGTCATTGCTTGTTTCGAAGTTGATTTGTGCTTTTTGAATAAACGGTGTTAATATAATTTGTTTTAATAAGAAACTATTGTATTTTCAATCGAGTTGCGACATCAAAACGTGAAACGGGAAAACTCCAGTTTAGCCATGGGTGCTCTTACTGGGATCTTATATTACAGTTTAGGCACCCACTCAGTGGTAATGGGTGCCTATACTGGTTTTCTAGGGAATTTTTCAGAACAGCCACCCTTTTGCGCACCCACACCCACGAGCTACAGAATAGGCACCAACAAGCTTATATTTTCAGTTCAATGTAAGTACCCATAATTTCAGATGAGGCACCCATCATTCCAGAATAGACCCACATATGCAGACTGTGGGTGGCCATACTATAGCGAGTCCACTAATTGTAAGTACCTTTCTTGAAAGATGTGGGTGCCTATTCTGTAATAATCCCCGTGAAACCTAGCCTATTTTTTTCACGCAAAAATTCAAAATGCACCAAAATTAAATGCTCGCGTGAAAAAAAGTGGGCGAAGTTTCACGTTTTGATGTCGCATCTTAATTGAAAACACAATAAATAAAAACAAATTCCAATAGGATAATATTTGTTTTCAAATTAAAACGAGATTCAAAGTCTGGGAAAATTATATTATGTAACATTAGCCTGCTGCGCAGCCTGTGCTTCTTACGGGTTTTCGTAACCTCTAAATTAAAATTGGTATCACGTACATCAATCCAGCCACGTTCCGGTAATATTGCAATAGTTTTGAATGCTTGTCGGTGGTGTCCATGGAAAGTTAAGCACATACTGTGTAACAGTATTGAAATAACAGCTTTGAAGGGCACCCTGCAATACTAGAGCGTCTGAAAAGGGTAAAGGTAATGCAAAAAACTGAGCGGGTGTGAGTTTACGTGACCTCTTCTCAAAAGGCATACGGTGCATTTCAGTTTTTAACCGGAAATCATATTGTGTTTTCAATCGAGTTGCGACATCAAAACGTGAAACTCCGCCCACTTTTTTCACGTGAACATTAAATTTTAGTGCATTTTGAATTTTGCGTGAATAAAAGTGGGCGGGGTTTCACGTTTTGATATCGCAACTAGGTTGAAAACACGATAGTACTTTTTTACGTAAACAAGAAATACGCCCAGAGATAAATACATACATTTAATTATCACTTCCTCATGTATTTAGTACTAATGAATATGTATATTCATTACACATGTAAATCTCGCCGTTCACATTACATTTTTCTGCCGTTATTTATTTTGACAAGTGTGACGTGATTCGTTTTCATACTTTCTCTTTGTTTTTCCTAAACTAAGATCAATCGGTGATATTTTTCTTAATTCGTATTTGCCCTATATTTGACATTGTGTCAACTTGAAAGTGTTTGCGAAATTCGTTTCCGTGGTGCAAAAAAGTAAATATTTCTTCATTTTTTCTCCTATTCCGTTGCCTCCTGAATCATACGATTCGTGGCACGAGGATGAACAAAAAAATCAAAACTTTTCGTTACTTTCCTTTTCTTTTCCCTGTTTTCCATCACAATACATGTTGTTTCGATCAATCTCGCTTCCTCAATGTTTTCTCCTTTTCTTCGTTTCGTTATTTTTTTCATGGTTGTTGCAAAGTTCTAATTCAGTTTTCAATTATAATTCCATAAAGTTTGATAATGTAAAAAGTTTTCAGACAACGAGATGCATCCAGGACGGGTGCGAAAAAAGGTGTCAATCATCTCGTTTCCAGAGTTTTCTTCACACGACTACGGTAAGCGTTTGATAAAAAAAACTAGGAGGTCGAGTTTAATGTTTCTGACTATTTGTAATAAGAGTTATCAAAGTTATGAACCTATTCAGTACAGAAAAAAACCTTTTTTTCCTGGTTTTTTCCCTATGTAGAATTGAGGAAAAACGACAAAAACTACAATAGCCGGGGGTTTTTTGACTTGAACTACTTAGTCGGTTGGAGACCAGCCGATTAAAAAATTCGACGCGCCTTTAAAATTTTTTTTGTCTTGACGCGATGCGTTTTTTTCCCTGTAAAACAACCTGCATAGGCAAAAAAACACGAAAAACGGTTTTTCTCCTGTGCTGAATAAGTCCATTAAATTACCAACAAATGAGTAAATATTTTAAAAAAAGGTGACTCAACGGAATGTTCTAAAGTTGGCTAACTTTTCCATTTATTAAATACACATATTGTCGGGGCGTAGAAGCAAGATATGTTGCGTTGTTTCGCAGGAAAAAAAATAACAAAACCTATTTCTACGCCCCAAATATTAAAAAAAATACCTGCATGAAGTTGATGACTACCAAAATTTGAAATCGCCAAAAGTCTTTAGTGACTAAAATATATACATAATCGATTTATCGTTTAATTATGAAAGTTGAAAAAGTGAATGAATAATACCGTACCAAACAAGAAGTAAAATTTGCCAAGTTAGGTTACGATCGGATCATGGAGCTCGAGCTGATAGTGAGTTACACCAGCCTGAATATCCAGAATCATAAACCGCTGTTGGTCCGCCAGCGTGTACGCTATACGGTATAACCTACACCAATCAAAAGTAAAATTGAAAAAGATAATCATTTTTATAAATATATTCAATTGGCGGCCAAAGGGGGTTGATAATTCTGAAAAATTAGGCTCTCGTAACTCAATCCCAAAATCGAGCAATAACTTGGGAAATTAAATACACTTTTAAAGAGTCTAATTTCTATGGCTCTTTAATTTCGAGTTTAAAAATGTTTTTCCTAGTTAAAATTAGTTAAAATGATGTTTTCACACTGAAAGAATCTTAAAGTTCAAGCTTAGCCATAAGGAAAAATTGAATGTTCTTTCTGTTCCGTACTGTTAATATGCATACAAAATAAATGTTTGGCAAACATTATAATAGTCGATGTGCCAACTCCAACTATTGGCTAATAGCCATATTCGGCGACTTGCTACCATTTTCGCCCACTATTATCCATATACCTGATTGTGAGTATTTATCGGAAACAGTTAAAAACCATCAAGTTCCGGACCTGTGCCTCATAGATTTTACAAAAAAAAAAAAAAAAAATTAAAAAAAAAAATTCCCTGAATAGGGACTTGCAATGACAATTCAACTTGCCTCCAAAATGTTGCGCAACTACATAAATACTTCGGTAACCTGTCTTGTTTACATCTAGTGGTTCTACTCACGTTCGACTTAATATTCATGGGATTTTACTTGTTCATATATAAATCACTAACTTTTTTATTCACATTTTCTTCTTTTTTTTGAAGCCTAACAGTTTCCCAGCGATGAGTCAGACAAACAAGCAAAACAAAAAAAACAACGATGGTCTTCTCTTCATCTTTTTTCCTTTCCACTTTTTTTCCGGGAGGCAGTCTGTATTATTGAACACATAAGCCGCTTACACACCATTTTTCGTCTCGTTATTTCCGCGCCGTAAACAAGAAGAAAAAGACTCTTGTTCATCGTCTTCTACTTCTTCGATTTCTCATAAAACTACATCTTTACGAGATATTTGTTTGTATTTATTTTTTTTCCTTGTGCAAACAAAAAAAACGTCAGTCTTTTATATGTGTGCGTGTGTGTGATATGATGGCGATAGTTTGCATAACTGCCTATTTCTCTTCAAAATGGGTGATCTATGTTTTTTTGGAATGCATTGATGAATTTAAATTTGTGCACGTAGGACTATCCTAGAGTTTCACAGTAACTAAAGGAAATCATCTTTTTTGTTTTTGTTTTATTGCGAAATGGTACAGTATCGTGCCTTTTTTAATTTATTGAACAAATGATCTTCTAATAGGGCCTGCAACACCCATTTACATCCCTACGTTTCCATTTTTGCACGCGTTTAGCTAAACTTGGCAGAACGCCAAGGGTGAGACGCATAGAAATGCGATAGGGCGCTTTTGTCTTTTCGTAGGTTCTACCACGCCGTGAAAGGTATTTTCTAACACTGCCTTGTGACAGTAGGAGAGCTTTAGAACGAACTAATTGTAAAGAAAATTTTCAAATTTGAAGTCTGGAATGAATATTTTACAATTAGGAGTTTAAAACGGTTAGCGGACGGCCTCAAACGGGACCAGGCTTTCTCGGAAATGAAAATTTCTCTTCCGAGTTCCGTCGGAAATTTCCGATTTTGCAATTTTCTCTTCCGATGTTCCGACGGAATTCCGAATTTTTCATTTTCATTTCCGAATTTCCGTCGGAATTCCGAAATTGAAAATTCTCGTTCCGATTTCCGTCGGAATTCCGACTTCCGACGGAATTCCGATTTCCGATCGGAAAAATCGGAAATGAACCTGAATAGGTCCATAAAATCTTAAATTACCGTAAAAACTGTAATATAGCGCCATGGCGGCCTATTTTTCGGAGTGGGGTTAGGGGTGGCGTTGTATTAGAAGTGACGTTCTATTAGAGGGTGGCGGTGTATTTTCCGGAACTGAATTTTTTGAAAAAAAAAATCAAATTTCATCTTTCAACAACCAAAAATCAACAGAAAAAAAATAGAAAAAAAACGAATGTAAATATTGTCGACCCGCACCGACGGTGAAACGCGCTTTACCGATTTTAGTATTTTGTGGTTTTCATTTTGCATTCCAAATTATTTCATTTCACGTTGAATTTACACGTGAATTAAAATGATTTGGCGTTGAAAATGAAAATCAAAAAATATTGCCGGCCCGCCGAAATGGTCAAACGCGCTCCGCTGAACTCAACGCTATGCGATTTTCCTTTTGGTTTCCAAATTATTTCATTTCACGTATAAATGCAACGTGTAATGAAATAATTTGGAAACCAAAATAAAAATCGCATAGCGTTGAGTTCAGCGGAGCGCGTTTGAACATTTTTGCGGGCCGATAATATGCATGTGTACTGTTATTGGAATTCAAGAGACATATCACTGTCATCCTACTACGGTATACAACTCGCACGGAATGCCTGAACTGAAGCGGTACTGACACAGAACCGCTCGAACAACTCGAAGAAGACATACATTGTGAGCCCCGGACAATGAGTTACATTTCATGCACTTTTTTTTTAGTACAGCTCCATTTCAGCCGGTTCTATTCCACGCAATTTTATTCCGTTGCAGTTCTATTATGTGCGAGTTCTATACCGTAGTACCCTCTGTAATCAGCTAGCTTCATCGTTCATTGCACACCTCGGTGTTTGTGTACTTTTGACTACAGTAATCCGCGTTGAAAAAAAAATTACTGGAACACCGGTTGATGTTTATAGGCCGCAGTTTTTCAGAGTGGCGTTCTATTAGAGGGCGGCGTTCTATTTTTCGAAATGACGTTGGGGGTGGCGTTGTATTACAGGTGGTGTTCTATTAAAGGTGGTGTTCTATTACAGTTTATACGGTATCCACAAAAAAGTTTTAAAAATTGTGGAAAAAAACGTCGACTCGTGTTTTAAATAGGAAATTTGTGTCACGGACATGGTCGAATTTTTCCAAAAAAGAAAAAACGATTTTTCATACCAAATTTCAACAGAAAAACATGTTTTTTCCGACATCGGAAAAAAATTATTTCCGACGGAAACGGAATTATTTTCGGAAATCATTTTGTCTCGGAACGGAATCGGAAATTTTTTCGGAAGTGAAACTGTCTCGGAACCGGAATCGGAAATTTCCGACGTCGGAATTCCGACGAAATTCCGACTTTTCGGAAATTTCCGAGAAAGCCTGGTGGGGACTTTTTTTGAATGTTCCTGAAAAAATGTTCGGACAACACAAAACTTTATCATATCAATTTAGAATTACTATTAACAACATATTTGTTTGTTGTTTTGACCGGGGAACTTGGAATACTGACAGTGGAACTTAAAAAGTCTTTCATTGATCTTTTTACTGATAGTACAAGATCGACCTGATGAATGGAAGTGATTGATGAGTTTTTACTCCTACTTTAATAGGAACTTTTGTCCGTGTCGAGATTTTTTGTACCGGTCGGTTATTTTAGATGTTGTCGTGTTGAAATTAACTATCACGTATTCGCAAAAAGTGACACTTCTCTATAAATGAAACCAATTTTTTTAAAACAAAAAATTACGAATTATCGCAAAAAATGAAGAGAGTTCTGGCGATTACGTGATAACCGTGTTGAAAATCTGAAAATTCCCGAAGCGAGAACTCATTTTCAGACACTTTCAAAAAACTTCGTAGATTGCAAATACATACGCTTATTTTATTACAATAAGATACCATTCTATCTTGAGTGGCTGGTCTAATAGAGAAAATACGGTGATCCATGGGTACAAATTAACAAAAATAATCTTTGTATTCTGATCTCTGTCCATGATACAATAATTTGATCGATTTATTCATAAAGCCGATCCTCTTGATCATTTTTTTTCCTCGTCCTCTTTTTATATGTATTTTAAATTCCAACTACTTTCTCGCATTTTGTCGCTTTGCCGTTCCGTTTCTACTCATAAAATCGCTCACACTTCACAGCTGTGGTTCTTCTTCTCTTTTTTCTGTTTTTGCTGTTCCATGTTTTGTTTTTGCATATGATCATCATTTTCATTTTTCGCAATAAAACACCAAACCGCCCGTACTTTTTGTCACTTGTTCTTCATCTTCTCTTTCAACTTTCTTGCCGCTTCTTCTTCTTATTCTGATTTCTCTTTTTTTGTATCCTTTCTGCGTTTCTTTTTATACAGAACAATAAATGTACACGGCGTGTTCGGAACTACGTTTTTGAAAGTTTTTTGAAATCGAGTTCGCGTATCTACTTCTCCATTTTTGCACGCATTCAGCTAAGTTTGTCAGAATGCTACGGCGGCGACGCAGAAATGTGGAAAACTAAATTTATGTGAATAGTCACGTGTGCTTTTTTAAAGTAGAAAAGTAGTAAATAGTTTTGGAGCATTTAGAGATTTTTAGAGTTGAGTTTAGAGTGGAGAATAGAGAAGAAGTGGAGCATTTTTTATGACCAAAAGTTACTAAATTAGACTACTCGCTCAGTTTTGCATCAATTTCTCGATCGTTCTCTCGAAATGCAATCAGTAACAGTCTTTAAAATTAGCCTGATAATTAGCAGATTTTCCAATAACAGAAAAGGACGGGTGAGAACAATAATCACAGTACAAACAAAATAACCGTATTTTTCTCTCGGTATGAGTAAGAAAAAACCCCACACCCTTTTATAATTTCCCGTGAAAAAATATTATTTTACAAGATTCCACGTTTGCCAACACGATATGCCTTTATTTCAATCTCACGAAAGAAAAAAAAAGAAAAAAAAGTCGTGCGTTGGAAGTTTGTTGCGAGCGAGAGGTGACATAGATCGTTAAAACTTTTATAGTCCTTTCGGTACCGTTTTGATCGAACTAGTCATTTTTTAATCGCTTACATTAGTTTTAAAGTTTTACCTACATTTCCCTGAAAAATTTCAGACGATTCATCAATAGCAGCTCTTGGTGGCGGAGGCGGAGGCGGCACCACACGAATCGAGTTGGACTTTGATGATTTCGAGCAGAAGATAATGAGAAAATCCAGGTTTGTGTGGTTCGATGATTTGTTTGCAGTGATCAGATACATACATATCAGTTGCGCAGTGTGTAAATGAGCAGACTGTGAAGAGGAAGCTCCTTGAGAATTGGTAGATCAAATCGAGAGAGAATAAAGTACAAGCGCGGACATGTGTGGGAGAGGAGAGGGGGGACAATAATAAATGAGAGGTGGATTAATGAGAATGTTTCTTCCATTTTGTGTTCAACTGACTATGAGTTAATTAATCTTATTTTGATGTCTTGTTTTCTTTCTTTCTTTTTTTACTTTCTTCTGAAATTATTTTGGTCTCCACTATTCTTTTTTCGTTGCAAAATCCTTATTGAAACAATCGTACAGTTCAGAATCATTTTTTCCAGTTTAAAATTTTGCCAAAATCGTTTAACAATCTGAGACAACATTTTTCAAAAATGTTGCTAATTTTCTCGCATTTCTGCTTCTCTATTTCTGACCACGTTTAGCTAAACTTGGCAGAGTGAAACACTGTGGAGACGCAGAGAATGCGATAGGGCGCTTCAGCCTTTACGTAGGGTCTAGTACGCCGTGGGTGGTCGTTGGGGCGCGTTTGTAAAATGTTCCAAGTAGGGGGTTCCATGGTGATTTGACTCTCCGACATATGGAAAATAGAAAAAATCAGAAAAAAAATTTTTGTTTCATATACAGCGAAGAAATTGTGCAAAAAATGAATGGTATCTTACGGTAGAACGCAGACAAAACTTTAGTGAAAAATCGCATGGTTTAACGCCTTGAGAGTCACAACCAAAAAACCAACTCTACAAAGTTTTTTATTTCCAAATGTTTAATTTTATCAGTAACTCATTATCTGTATAGCCATGATAATCAAAACACTGTATTTCACAAAATGTTTTCGTTGTAAACAATTGATGAACGTTCATGCCAGCCTCTCATTAATCTCTCATAAAAGGAAAGTTTTATAAAGAGAGAGGACTTCAAATGATTTATCTTTGATTTTTCTGATAAAAATATCACAGTTGAGTGTACGGGTACGGCGAACAAATTTTTACATCATGGTTTTAAGAAACAGCTGAAAATATTGGGGAGCGCAAGTGTCAGAGAAGGAGGACAATTTTTATAAACTTTGAATTGGCTGGCAAAATTGCAACAAAAAACCACTTCGCCGTGAAAATCCGATTATCTTTCTCTCTCTTCATTTCTTGTTATTATTATCATTATCTCTAATTTTGTCTCCCCGACAGTCGGCGTGGGCAAATCCGGCGAGTAGGAGTAGGCGGACAACTGGTGATATCACCTCACTGCGATCACTAATTATCTTTGCTTTTGTATTTTCTTTCCCTCCCACTTCATTTCATTTTCCATCCATTTCGACCATTTCGACCACCCCCGCTCTCCTCTTTTGTCGCTTGCAAAACAACCGTTTAGCACTCTGGCACATTAAATTTTTAATCGTTTTGTGCTGACCCTATCGTGTTTTCTCATTGATTGTTCGAGTGAGTAGAGAACTAGTCTGAAAATGAAAAAAAAATGCACATAATCAATATATTGTATCACAAACACAGACACAGACACAATCAATCTGGATTTGTAAGCACAAACTTTCAATTTTTTTTTTCATTTTTTTTCTTCCTATCTCTGTTTCCCAGTGTGTTGCCATTGTGAATTGTTTGCGTACAGATGTAGATTCAAAGAGAAAGAAAAAGAGAAAAAAGCGTTATCAAAACGGACTTGTTACGGTTTCAGACAGTGCTCAAATTAATAAGCCGCTCAAATTAGGTAGTGAGTCCTAATATACACTTTGGTCTTTGTTTATTTGAAGAAATTGATTTATTTTAGAAGCTCGATAATTTGTGATTGTTCTAAGCCAATTTAATGTTTTCCAACTTTTTTATTTTGAAAATTGCTCAAGTATTGACTCCCGATTATCAAATGATTTTTAAACATGAAAACTCATTGTTTTTTTTTTAAATTTTTTTTTAAGTGTTTTTTTTTCTAAATTTACTTGTTAAATAGCGAAGATTACTCTCACCTCAGCCATTGACCATTTTCGTTTAAATTTGCCGTTTTTTCGCGAGGAATATCGGTACGCTTTTTGACACAGTTGAATGAGTGTGACCGTAATCCATTCAACGAGAGAGTAATGGACCTATTCAAAGTACTGTAGAAAAACCGAAAAAATGACAAAAAACTGGGAGAAAACTCGGAAAATGCTCCGATTGGTCTGAAACTTTGGGAGAAACTGTCAAAAATGCTTCCGGACTTTCTCAGAAAATTTTTGGACCGAAATATCGATTAAAAAAATATTGATTTTTTTTCTGAAAATTTTCTAAAATCGATAATTCGGTCCAAGATTTTCTGAAAAAGTCCGTAAGCGTTTTTGACAGTTTCTCCCAAAATTTCAGACCAATCGGAGCATTTTTCGAGTTTTCTCCCAGTTTTTTGTCATTTTTTCCGATTTTCTACAGTACTTTGAATAGGTCCATAAGAGGAAATAAGAGAACATGGTTTTTATTTTGTTTTGTTTTTTTTTTGCTTACTCTAATTCATCTCTCTCTTTCTCTCTCTCTCGTTTCTCACTATCTCGGTGAATGGATTACGGTCACACTCATTCAACTGTGTCCAAATTCGTGCCGATATTCCTCGTGCGAAAAAGGCCATTTTGACGAATGATGGTCAAGTGCTGAAACAAGAGTAATATAAAAAACTTGCCTGATTGTGTGGCACAAAATTGAATTATTGAGCACGATTTTTTTTTAAGTTTCCAGGTGTCTTTTGTATGAAGAAACAAGAAGCCCAGCTACGGTATAGTTCAGCTGCCCCTCTTTTCTCTGTGCAATATTTTCACGTCTTTTCTTTTTCGTCTGCGTCTCGTAGCGGTTGAACTCTGATTATCTTTAACGGTTTTGATTAAAAAAACAGTATCCTTCTTCATCCCCCAAGTTTTAGTTTTTCTAGAAGCCGAGATAGAGATTTTCCAATCCAATAAAATAAGAACGTACATATTTATTGCTCTGATTCATTGTTAATATTTTTCTATCTCTCCTTCTTAAAATGATACGGCACAATTATTGTGCTTTTTTTGCTGAAAAAGTTATGAATCATCATATGAAAAGGCTGAAAATTGGCTGTAAGGAATGCGATTATTATCAGTTGCAAATAAACAATTCATAGTCCGTTTAGAGTCCATTTGACTCATGCTGGTTCCCAAAATATTGCGCCACTGGGAACTCCTAGATGTGCCCCTTTCCCCATTTTTTACTCTGACTGCAATTGAACCGTCCTTTCGTTCTATGCCATTTTATTATCACCTCTCCTCTCTCCTTCTCCCTCTCTTCGCTGATAACAATCAATCGCTTTTTCCTTTCTTTTTTTGCAATATGTGCCTCTCCTTCTCCTTCTCCTTCTTTTTTTAAAAACCATGTTGCAAGATTGTTTTATGCCGTTCCTTTTGATCTCACACTTTGTTTTTTAGTTTTCTTGCAACTAACCTCTTCTGAATTATTTCACTCTGAATTCATTATGATCATCATTAACGACATCATCAATTTGAAGTCGGACGTCATCATTCTTATTCATTCGGTGAATGAAATCGAACAACCCGTTTCTCAGATTTTTATCTTTCTCTCTCTTTTGTAATCGTCACCTCTTTTTGATATTTGTTTTACTTTAGTTCACTTCTATGCCTTCAACACCTTCTTTCACACCTTAACCAACAACTACATAATGGAATATGATTATAGGAGACGCGTATTAGAACGAAAACTCGGGTGAGAGAAATATGGGAAGACGAAAAAACGATCATTTTCAGCACTGTTCCGCATCAGCGGAATGAAAAAGAGAAAAGAACAAAAAAAAAATAAATGGGGCAAACAGTTTTATTTATGAAAAGAAAGTGCTGTTGCGCTTTCCGCTTGCGAGCCTATTCCTCTTTTCATTCGTCGCCATTTTTTTCAGTATGTCGATACCGAGTCAAAAGCTCACAGTGGTTGGAAGTATCGACAATGGTAACAATGGAAATTTGCACATCGGAGACATTATTTCACTTTACACCGAATCACCCACTAATCAGGATCAAAGAGGATTTTTGAGCACACTTGGGTGAGTTTTTCTGTAACTTGGGTCCCTGCAGAGCTCGTGCAGCAGACTTGATAGGCATTGGGTTATTTTCCGATTTGGTGGCTGTGCTTTACTTTATTGTGTTAATGTCGTCTTAGTTGGTGAGAGCTGTGGCCTAGACAATGAAAACTTTTCCACATGTAAATACATCCCTATTGGACACAGCTAAAATGAGTGTGACCGTAATTCATTAAAAAAATTATAACAAGAACCCCAGAAAATATACAAACAATGAGCTCAGTTCACACTCTCTTTTTCTATTTTGAACGGACTACGGTAACATTCACTTCAGCTGGGTCCAATCGTGCTGAATATTCTGTGAAAGAGTTTGCATTTTCTAGGCTACAGCTTTCACCAGATGGGAGAAAAATTATACGTCTACACACTGCACTATATGAAAAAAATTTTAGATTGGTAGACGACAGATGCATCGTCGAGTTGAAAGATGGACGACCTGAAAGTCCACCGAAAAAATTCAGAGATTGCCTTTTCAAAGTGTGCCCAGTGAATCGATATGCGGCACAAAAACATTTATGGACTGAACAAAAGAGGTTTCAAACCGGGGATTCAATGTTTGATGATGATCTCATGAACAAGCTGAGAGTTGCCGCAGATAAGGTTAGATATCTAAAGTTATACATTCACACTTCTGTAGAATGTGTATACCGAGAAGAATATTTTCGTGAAATTGGTTTTCAAAGGACTTGCATATGTGTACTTGTGCTTCTCAAAATAAAATGAGCCACACATATTTCAAATCTTCTCAATCCTTTTTTCTAGGAACGCGAAGAAAATGAAGCCGAGTTTCAAAAAACGCTCGGAAACGTTGTTCAATACGGTTCAATGGTTCAATTGCTCCACGTAAAGTCCAACAAATACATCACAGTGCAGCGTAATTCACCCGCAAAACGGGAACGCAATGCCATGAAGGTTAGTCTCGTTTTCTCTTCTTCTCTCTTTTTTTGTTGTTTTTGTCTGTTTGCTGAACTGTATTTTTTGTTTTTTGTTTACTTCCATACGTCAGATCCCTTCATCGCATTATCATCGCGTGAGTTTCACGTCACCTAGATCAGGAAGTGTGCTTCAAATTATTTTAAATAATGATCACCGTTTTTCAGTAGCATGAGAAAACACTTCACTGAAAACAACTTCTTTTCATCTTGATTTTCAAATATGCAGAAACTAACAAAAACTTCTATTGTTGGGTTACTGTCGTTTCCATAGTGTTGGTGTGTTCACGAAAACTCCGCCCTCTCAGAGCGTGTTCTGGACTACTCTTTTGAAAACATTTTTGAATGAGAATTTACGAGCGCCATTTCTCACGTCTCTGCTTCTCTATTTTGCACGCGTTTCGCCAAAATTGGAAGAACGCCACTGTGGAGACGCAGAGATTGCGATAGGGCGTTTTTGCCTTTACGTAGGGTAAATGATGCCGTGCCTCGTTCATTTTTTTTGGATTCAACTACATTAAATTTTAAAAAACCAAGAAAAAAAGAGGAGGGGCTAACGTGAACGCTCTTGCCGCCCGCAGAGTCCGTAAACACCGAGTACCAAAGCTATTAAAACGACAATATTTCATTTTTTAAATTTTTTCCTATAACTTATAGGCTATAAGAAAAAATAATAGTATTTTTCTCGGCACTACCCACCTAATAAATCTTGCGCACTAAACTCTAACTTTCAGGTTTATCTGGATCGTGCTGGAAATGAGGGAAGTTGGTTTATCATTGAACCCGCCTACAAGCATTATGCAATCGGGGACAATGTGTCGGCTGGGAACAAAATCTCTTTGATCCCAAATGCAGTGTCCACGACACAAGCGGGACACGTGAAATCGCAACTTCATTTGTCCGGATTGAATCTATTGGACCATACTACAGCTGCTGAAGTTAACTGTTTGAATGAGCCGACTGAATGGCAAGTGTTCATGTTTCTACTCTTTGATGAGAATCAACCGAATAGCGTCAAATCTGTGAGTTTTTTGTCTTTTTTGGGAATGCATTGTCGTCTCAATTTCCTGGCCGGATACAGTAAGATTTCACGCGGAAAATGCAAGGCGAAGCGTGGTTTCACGTGACCACGGGATTTCCTCAAAAGGCTTGTGGTGTTTATTTATTTATTTATTTTATTACGACTTAAAAGTACGTGAAATAGAAAGAAAATCATGGTATAGTAAAATGAATAAAAAGAAGGATCGAATTTCCATGTGATTGTGCCGGAGTAGTTATACATGTAATGCTAGAAATAATAAGATGATTAATTGGGCAATGAAATTAATAGATATGTATGGGGTTGATGTGGGTAATTGTGGAATAACATAAGGTAGGTTATTTCTGCATAAGTCTAGTCAGCGTGCGATTAGTGAAAAAGTTACGCCGTAGTTTGGTTTTGCATTTGCTCCACGTGAATTTAGTTTTTGCGCGCGTTCTATTTTTGTATCCGACAGTGAAAAAGTCTGAGGTGTTGATATCTACTTTGTCTGCTAGCATTTTCGAAACAAATTTTTTGTCTATCCATTTTCTCCTGCATTCTAACGATGTTAGGTTGTACAGTTCGTTTCTCTGAGCCGCGGATTTATAATCTTTATCATCTGGTCTGAGGTACCGTCCCTTCTGTCTACAGTAGAGGCGTCTTGTGAACGCGTTTTGGACCGATTCTATGGCTTTGGAGTCACCTTGTTTTAAAGGGCTAGTGACTGTTGTTCCGTATTCTACTAATGGTCTTATGAATATTTTATACAAGAGTGTCATGAGTCTGCTGTTATTACTACTATACTGGTAAAATATTTGCGACATGATATATTTAGCATTGTTTATAGATGATTCCCAGTGCTTAGTAAAGTCGAGTTTGGTGGACACTAGAAAGCCAAGATCTCTTGTTACGTTTTCTCTTCTGATGGGTTTATTATTTATTTTGTAGTCTAAAAAACGAGGATTATTACCAATTGTTAAACAAACTGTTTTGTCGTCATTTAATGATAGTTTGGCCTAGACATTTTTCACCCAAATCCTACTGTAACCGGCAAGAAAGAACTCAGAAAGTTTTTAGCTAATAGCCATTAAAATTGGCTAGCAGCTCATGAACTCGGTTCGTGTGCCATGTGCGTTAGGCGCACGTCCCAAATTCGATGGCTGTTAGCCGTTTTCGATAGCTATTCTCTTCAACTACTTTCTTATTTCAAGTTTTAGCCATGGGAAACGGTTAATAGCCATTGAAAAAGCTATTAGCCTTCAAATTCTGGGCGTGCAAAAAAAATGGCATGTGTTTAGAGTCTAAATACATGCCTAAACTTTAGACAATAAAAAACCGTTCACGTTATTAATTTGCAGGGAGATGTTGTTCGATTATTTCACGCAGATCAACAAACTTTTCTGACATTGGACACAATTCCAAACCAAAATCCTCCTAAAGATGTTGTCTTCCTCAGAATGACAAATCGACCGTCGGCAGCAGACGCAACAAGTTCCAGAGCACTCTGGGAAGTTCAAGTGAGATTCATGCCTCTCCCTCCCGTATTTCTTACTTTATAAAATGTTCAGGTAGTGCAAAACACTGCGTACCGAGGTGGAACAGCCAAGTGGAACAAAACGTACCGCTTCAAGCACTTGGCCACCGACATGTATCTAACAGCAGTGGCGACCACGTTTCAAGCGAAACCAGCCGCAAATGGAAGACGTGCGAGTTTGATTCATTCCAAGTCAGTTCGCTCCTTCCCCCGTTACCGTACTCCTTTTCAGCGCCTTTGCTCAGCGCGATTTCGCAGAAATCCAGACCGACTCTGGAGCGGTAAGCAAACAAAACATGTTTTGCATGCCATTTTACTTCTAACATGGGTTTTTAATGCTAAATTTAGAAATTAAATAGATGCTAACTTTATTTTTTAAGTTGCGAAACTTTTTAATATCCGTTGTTTTTCAGATCCGGAATGTATGCTGATGGTCCACCAGGCAGTGAACCGTCAGGTTTGATTTAAATTGTATTTTCTTCAAAAATTTGAGAAAAAAAACAAAAATAAAAATAAAAAACATTTTTCAGACCAATCAGAAGGAAACAATGGAAACAGGCTCTACTTTTTGACACCAATAAAATCCGATTTTCCAGAAGATGACCCTGAATTATTGTTTCAAATGGAGCCCTCCACTTTTATGAAGGTATTTTTGTGTTCACGAGCACTATTTTAGTCGCCAACGGCGTGCTGAAGACTACGTTTTCAAAATTAATTTTTGAAAATGAAATTTTGAAAGTCATCTCTCTCAAGTCTCTGCGTCTCTAGTTTTGCACGCTGTTAGCTCAACTTGGCAGAATGCCACTGTCGAGACGGAGATAAATGCGACAGAACGCGGTTGCCTTAAAAGCTCCGCACACTTTCACTTTGTTTTGATTACTTTTGAGTAGAATTGTGGAATATCAATTTTTAGAAAATTTAAAACACGTATTATTTAAAATATGATTGGGATTACGAAATATATCCGCACGAATGTGGACACATTTGAATGTGTGCGACCGTATCCTAGTCAACGAGAGATTGAGCGAAAGAGTGAGGCTGGTCTTTTATTCTCTCTCACTCTTTCGTTGACTGGATTACTTTCACATCCATGATTTTTCAATAGTAATTTAATCAAAATTTTCAGGCGAACAAAGAAGTACCGCGTCGTTCATACGTCCGATTATACCATGACCACTCAGGAACATGGGTTCACGCCACCAATGCCAACGAGAAGCAGAACTTGCACTTCAACAGTAAAAATGAGAAAGGATGGGTGAAAGTGATTTGTGAAAAGAATAGAGTTGATAAAGAGACGTTTGCACTTCTACCCGTCTCACCAGATGAAGTTCGGGACCTGGATTTTGCGAACGATGCGTGCAGAGCTCTCAGAAGTTTTATAAAATTGATCAAAACTGGAGAAGTTATCACAAAAGAAGCGTTGAATGTAACCACTCAACTGCTCATTGAGTGCATACTTTTTGTAACAAACACGTCAGATCATCTCACGGATCCTTTGAAGATCACAGACTTCTCGCCATCTAGGGATCGACAAAAGTTGCTTCGAGAGCAAGAAGTTCTCGATCAAGTCTTCCTTCTTCTCAAAGCACCATTTCATCCCAGACAAGGAACCACTGAACTTGGACCTCTTTTGAGCTCTCCATCTGAACTCAGTGATAGCAGAAATGAGATATTCAAGACAATGTTCCAATTGTGTTATTGTCTTTTGAAATACTCACAAGTCAGCTACAGAAAAAATCAAGAGTTTCTGGCGGAGAAATTTGGACAGATTCAGGTAAGGACAATGTTTGTGCATATTTACAAAAATAAATAATTATGTTTGAAGGAACAAATCGGTTTTGATCTGATGGCCGAAGATACAATGACAGCTGTTCTGCACAATAATCCAAAACTGCTCGAGAAATACGTAAAAACGCCTCACGTCGAAAGATTTGTGGAATTGGTTCGGAATAATCGACAGGGAAAGTGAGTCGCTTTGACCTTAAATTAAAATGAGAGACAGATGGTGGTCAATTCCATTTAACATGTACATCTGCTTCTTGCCTTTTCAGATTCATTCACTGTTTATTTCCCTTCGGCACGGTAGGTTGGGAAGTGTTGTCATTTGTATTAATAGTCGTTGTTTCTTATGGACTTTTTTAATGTGCTGTAGAAAAACGAAAAAAAAAACATGGGAAAAACTAATGGCGCGGCCAGAAATGAAAAAAAGGTGGCCATAAATGCAGAAATTTCCCCTTTTTTCTAAATTCAACTGTGCGATTTAGAAAAATAGGGGGAAATTTCTGCATTTATGGCCACCTTTTTTCATTTCTGGCCGCGCTCCCATTTGTTTGATATTCGAAAAGTAATGTAAGAAATACTCCTGGACAAAAATTTTGATTTTAAAAAATATTGATATTTTTTCTGAAAATTTTTAAAGTCGATACTTCGGTCCGAAATTTCTTGAACACTTCCGGGAGTATTTATGGCATTATTTCCCTACCAATCAGAGAATTCTCCAAGTTTTCTCCTATTGTTTTTTCAATCGACTTGCGACATGAGAACGCGTGACTCCGCCCACTTTTTTCGCGCGACCACGCAAACACAGTTCGATTCGAGGAGAAACAGAGAAAACATGCCTTGTTTTCTCTCGTTCTCATGCTGCAACTCGATTGAAAACGCAATAGTTGTTTGCCATTTTTTTTTCCGTTTTTCTACAGTACATTTAATAGGCCCATTATATTTTTGTTACGATAAAGCCGTACAAAAATAAGTGATTATATTTTTATGGTCTTGGAGATAAACTGTAATTACATATTTGTGTGCACGAAATCAAATAGAAAAATAAAGAAAAATATTCAAATTCAACAGAAACATTGTTTTTATAGGTTCCTCGACTACTTGGCAGATCTGTGTGTTTGTCGTGGAGAAGCCAACAAAAAGATTCAAGAACTGATTTGTACTTCTGTTCTCAGTTCAAAGCATCGAGACATTTTTATGGATACAAAAATAATCAATGGTGAAATAGAAATCGGATGGGCGCCCAATTTTAGAAAATTGGTTGATATTGCCGATGGAGCCAAGTCAAACCACGATGATGCCGAGCAACTGGACTATTATCGGTAACTCATTCTCTCTTTACTTTTTCTAAAAGTTTATTAAAGTCACCAACTCGATTTGCTCTCTCAAATGTGCCAAGAACAACAGTACCTCGCAATTGATCCGCCTCCTGAGCGTCGACTCATGAACATTTCCAATCAACTGCCGGCTGAACTTGTACTACAGTGCATGTCAGACTCCCGCCTTCCTTATGATCTACGCGGATCGTTTACACGACTCATGCTTCATCTTCATGTGGTCCGCGGTTCCCCGATGTCCGCAATTCGGCATGCGAGACTTTGGTGGAGTATTCCAGAAAACGTGAACGTCTCCACCTACGAGTCAGTGTCGGTTGAAGCGTATTCTGATGGAAGTCGCATGCGAATTGGTGAATCCATTGCACACAAAGTTTTGATGACAGTTGACAACTACCTGATGGGGCTGAGAAATCAATCAACCGATGAGAGACATACTGTGAATTCGAGCAAGTTGACATACGAGGTAAAGTTTGAAAAGAGCCAATTCTTCAAAATGATGGATTTTGTTTAGATTGTGAATCTTGCCAAGGCACTTGCTCAATTCAGTTTTTACTCTTTTAATGAACTTCTTCAACTCACACAAAACCTTCTCGCAATTATAAATGAAGGCCCATCTACTGAACACGTACCTTCTCATCGAGCAATGGTAAATGTGATTCGTAACATGTCAAAGTCAATGATGAATGGAAGAGGAAACAAAGAAAATTCGAAGAATCTTGCAAAGACTTCTTCCATGTCAACGGAAGATGCAGGACAAAGCAAAGAAGGAAGAGCTCTGATTGTAAAGACAAAGTTGATTGTAGCCGAGATTCTTCAATTTGTCATGGATGTCAGAAGAGATTATCGTATCACAATGGCACTTTCCTGGTTCAAAAATGTGTTCCCCTGTGATAAAGATGGGTCTCTGATGCATTCGGCTATTATAAATGAACAAATGGCAGCCGAACTTTACGACGCCATTTACCGCTCTTCCGGACACGAACTTCATTTGGATGGCAGAGACGGACAACTTTTGTTAGCAATTCTTCTTCAAATGACAATGTCAGACTACCCTCCACTCACAAGTATTGCATTAAAAGTCCTCTTCCGACATTTCACACAATATCAAGAACTTTTGGAAGATTTAAAACAAGTCCAACTTCTCGTGTCGAATGATGATGTCGAGAACTATCGACAAATAGATCGAGATCTCTTCATTCTGAAGAACTTAACTGAGAAGTCAGAACTGTGGGTGCATGGAGACAGACATCATTCCATTGAGACGAAAGAAGTGGACGAAAAAGAGCGGACAACAGAGAAAGATCTTCAGGAGCATCAACTCAATTCTTCTCGGGCGTTCGGATCAAAAGATTCGATGGAAGCAGTCGTTGCAGTTATAGACGAACACTACTCAATGTTAAAGAATGAGAGTTTGAAACTGCTCAATCGATTGCTCATTCGAGACGACAGAAATGATGCGGCGGTGGCTCTTCAAGAACTCAGCGACAAGGCTCCACTCATCGCTTATCCGCTGATTCGCCAGATGCTTGTTCGGCTCACCGGAATGTGTTATCGAGAGGGAAAACCAGATACAATGAATCAACAACTTCTTAAAAACATGAGAGTTTACGAAGTCGTTCTGGAATTCATCAGTGTTCCTCATGACAAGAAGCACGATACGGAAATGATGAAGTTGATCACAATGTCTCACGAATTTTTGAGAAGTTTTTGCAAGAAAAACAAGGAGAATCAAACCAGATTGTACAAGTTCATTTCATATGAGAAGGATGCGAAGGAAGGAATGCTTCGAGTGGAAACTGTTGAGGAAGTTGAAACGTTGGTGGCCATATTCAGAGACAATCGTGAACTCGCTTCAAATGTTCCAGAAGAGTTGATAGCTCACATTGTTGGACTCATCGAGCACAACTCTCGAAATCCGATTTTCCTGGAATTATTGCAAGTCCTCGTTTGTGTCTACGAGAAGGAAATTGAAACATGTCAAGAAAAGGTGGCGAATGAGATCTGTGCTGCATCGGATGAAGTAAGACAGTTGTACGTGGATAATGCTTCATTTGAAGAGTTAGAAAGCCTTATGAAAGAGGAAAAAATGTTGAGAGGAAAAGAAAATGATAGAAGAAAAACTCTAAAGTATCATATTGAACTAGTGAGGCTTTTGGCAATGTGCACACGTGGAAAAAACGGAAACACCGAATTGAAGTGTGCTTCGCAGATTCCAATGGATCACATCGTCAGAGTGGTCACTTCGAAACACTGTCTCGTGGAAGTGAAGGCAGTCTACCTCCAACTTCTACTTCATTGTTACATTGATACTGACGCGGAGATGAAAGACGCCTACAAGACTGAATATGTGGACAGCATCTTGAACTGTTTGTTAGAAGACATTCGAACTCTTCGCTCCAAAATCATGCCCACTGATGCCGAGAATGTGGCGTTGGAGCAATACATCTGCCACACTGTCACCGAAGTTCTTATCAAGTTTTTCGAAGCACCTTACTCAGCTCTACAGCAAGCAAAGGTTGATGTACATCATCACAAGAAGACGTTCTCAGAAGTGCTTCTAGAGTTGACAAGTCTGGAGAGAGGAAAATTGAAAAGTTCGAGGTTAACCAGGAACTGGTATAGAGTTGCCGAGTGCATCAAGAGGTTGACCAAATGGGGTAACACTTATAAATTAGATATTTAAACACATTAAAATTAATTTAATTTTCAGCCGAAGAGCACAGCATCAACCTGCCCGCAACTGTTGTCGGACCCAACATTGGCGGTCAGGTTTCTGTAAGACAAAAATGGTACAATGCGGCTACTTCTGCAAAGTTAATTGGTCTGAATAAGGTAAGTTTTGTCACATTCGAAATCTGTTTATTATAATGTCAAGCTGTTTTTGGGTTCCGGGCGCGCATTTCAGGAGTTATAGTAGAGATGAGATGAATGCAACAAAAAAACAAAGTTGCTTCTATTCTCAAGTTTTTTCTCCCTTTTTTATCATTTTGCCTAAAAGTTTTGCTCATTTTTGTCCGTTTACCCCCAAGTGTTTTCTAGATGATGAGCCAGGAATCTCAGTCCGAGTACGATTCCGATTGCAGTCAGGGTTATTATCAGTCTCCGGTTGGTTCCAGAGTGGCCTTTTATTAGTTGAATTTTGCTTTTGTTTTGATTGTTTTTCCTCACCAATAAGTTGTGGAGTTAAGAGTGCGAGATTTGTTTTGGTCTGTCTGTGAAAATCGTTTTATTTCAGCCAGTAATAACGCTTGTCGTTGAGGTGAGCTCAAAGTGTGTGCATTATTTTGAATTTCCAACAAAACTTTGCTTTTCCTTTAACATTTTCAACTTGAAAAACTACTATTTCTTCCTTCCTTTCTATCAATAACTTTTTCAATAGTTTTACCTTTACCCTCAGAAATATATTAAACGGGAAACTTATCGGAAGCATGATCAATCTTAAAATTAAGACAACTGAACAGTTTTCAGAGACTGAACAGGCAAAACACTCTAAATCCGGGACATCGACTGTATGGAACTTCCACGTCAACATCCGAACACACTTCTGCTAATGTTGTCACTTGTTATCATGTACATAGAATTTATTTTCTATGCAAATTTCAGCCAAGAGATTATATTTCAGATTATGATTGGAGAATTCAAAGTCTACCTTCACCCTCTGCACGCAGCTGAGGGAAGTGTCCTTGTTGAGGTCCTCCACACTCCAGAATTGCTCTTCCCGGAAGGATCTTCACTCAGAGATCAATGTGCTCGCGGTGGAGTCGTCGCCAAGCTCATTCAACACTGCAAAACTCTGATGCAGAATAAACAGGATAATCTTTGCGCAAGAGTGCTGCAAACTTTGTGCAAAATGTGCAATTGTATGAAACAACAGCTTACGCAGCAGGTAATGTCATTTTTTTGAATTACGCATGTATGACAACACTGAAAGTGTTTTTTAAAAAATGAATAAAAGCCAAAAACAAAAACTATTCAGAATCGTCGAGTGTATACTAGTAGCTATCAAAAGGTTTGGTTTCTATAACATTCTTTGCTTCAGTTATTCTTTTTTGAAGCCTTTTTTCATTACTCTATTTATCAATTAGTTTCTTTTTTATTTCGGGGCAATCTCAGACGGTTACTGCTTTTTTGCAGCACTCAACTTGTTTTGCTTCATAGCTTTGAAGATTCTATGCTCAAAACTAAAATATGCAAACTTTGTAGGGTCAACAACTTCGTCAACTTTTGCTCAGAAGATACTTTGGACACTACACAAATCATCCTCATCATCCACCGCTAGATAGACAGCAATCAAAGATTGGGGAGGTTATTGAGGCTGTCAAAGGTTTGTATTGGGGCTGGGTGCAAAATAATGTTTTCTGATAATTTAGGAGGAATTGAATTGGAAAACTATAAATTGAAAACTCGTTTTCCCAAAAAAATGTGCAAAAATTAAAAATACCCTTCTCTTGTGTGTAAATATAAGACCGGTTGTGTGTAAAGCCGGATTGCTCCGTAGACATGAAACCCGTCTCATATACAATAGATTACGGTAATTTTGTCTATTTTTAAGAGGTTGTTGCCTTATTTAGTAGGAATCCAAATGTCAAGTTTTTAACGCACTAATTTGAAATTAAAGTAGTGCTCTAAATCTATGCAGTCAGCTGACGCCAGGGGGCTACCGTAAAAACTCTAATACAACGGCATGCCCTTCTATTGTTTCATTTCGTCACAACTGCCGGGTATTTAGAGGTTTGCACACCAAACTTCGGTCGTTTCATGCCTGCTTGGTTTTAACGTGTTTTGCCGAGTTTGGTGTGCAAACCTCTAAATACCCGGCAGTAGTGATGAAATGAAATAATAGAAGGGCATGTCGTTTTATTAGAGTTTTTACTGCAGTTATATTTGAAAATTCCCAAATCATCAAAAGTTTCTCAAGAAAAACATTTTACTACCATTATTCAATAGTTATTATTTTCAGAAAAAAGAGAAGAAAGCTGGAGTCAAGAAAGAGATTTGTACGCGATTCAGTGCAAACTCAACGATGCAGGAGCATCTGATCTTGTCATTGATATCATTATCATGGAACCAAGCAGAGAAATCTTCTTGAAAGCAATTCATTTAGCAAGGGCTCTTTTACACGAGGGAAATGATAAAGTGAGAATGAATATATTGGAAAACAATTCTACGCGGAAATTTGCAGGTGCAACACTCTTTCTACATGAGAATGAAGCAAAAGGGTATTCATGAGCCGTTTTTCAAAGTTATCCTGACCAGAATTCAAACTGCACAAAACAGATTGAAAAGCGATATGATGAGCTGCAGTGACAGTAAACCAAAAGCTTGTGAGTTTTAATTGAATCGAAAGGAAAAGTGCAGTTTAGTCATTTAGTATTTTTTTTTGTTTTTGTTTCAATTGATATGTTATCTGAATGCACACTGACATGTTTTCCCAAACTCTCTTATCACCATCAAAACATTTTCAGTGTTGTCAGCGACTGTCAGTAGACGATGTAAGTTCCCCTCTTATCCCTTTTTACCCCTTGATACATATCATCCCGATAATATAATTATCATTTTGTGGTTCTTTTGCCCTAACCAGTCTGCGTCCATAGTTTCCATAATGTTCAATGCCTCGTACAGGTTCATCACTCCGTCCGAGAGTTCTTCTGGCTCGGCAGAAGTCGGCGGACGCCGCTTTCTTTTCTAAAAAAGAGACGCAGTGGAGTCGTCGATATTCGGTGGCGGTGGCCAATCGGAGCAGAAAGAGTAGCGATTAATGCATGGAAATGATAATTTCGGGACGGCTTTCTATCATTTTTTATCTCTCTCTCTATATTGTCGGGCCAAAAATATTGAAAATGCGCTCTATAGATGTCTTCGTTCCTTCGTTGTTCTCAATTTTTCAACTTTTCAAACTTTCTGAATGGGGTTATTCAGGGCAGCAAAAAATGAATTTGTTTTGTTGCTTCTTTTGTTGCTACCACTGAATAATAACCCCAAGACTACTATTTTTTAATTTTTAAAAATATGTTTTCCCACCAAAAACAACTAATACCATCTGTAGAGCGCAAAACCAATATGTATTTTCGGTTCGACAATATTTCTACTATCCAACATCCTTTTACCTAAAACCTACTTACCCTGGGTCTGTCTACCAACTTTTTTCATTTTCCAATCTCTTTAAACGGGTTTTCAAATCTCTCCCTATTCTACAAATATTTCAGCGTCAACTGTCATAACACCTCTAATTGATGCCGGAGACTCAACGTTCAATGGAACGCTCTTCGAAGTTCCACAAGTTCGCCATCCTTCGCTGTCGGAAATTTCGCAGATGAGCAATGATCTAGCGCATTCGATTCCTGATCTGACACCGTATCAAGATGAAGATAGGTATGTGCGCACACAATTTTCTCTACAATTTTAATTTTAGTTTCTTAATAATTACCTAAAATATTGTTTTTTCAATCGACTTGCGACATGAGAACGCGTGACTCCGCCCATTTTTTTTCGCGCGATAACGCAAACACAGTTCGATTCGAAGAGAAGCAGAGAAAACATGTCTTTTTATCTCTCGTTCTCATGCTGCAACTCGACTGAAAACACAATAGTTTGTTTTTTCTTCCAGAGCCACTGAAGCCCTCTCGCCTGAAGTCGCCTTGGTTGAACCGATTCTCCGAGTGCTTCAATTACTCTGTGAAAACCATAACAGTCTTCTCCAGAATTTCCTTCGTAAACAATCTGACCGTACAAATCATAATTTGGTATCCGAAACTCTAAGTTTCCTGGATACTGTTTGTGGATCCACAAAAGGAAGTCTTGGAGTTTTTGGTGAAATCGGAGAGCACAACTTCTCACTGATCACCCAGACACTTGCCACATTGACGGAATTCTGTCAGGGACCGTGTCACGAGAATCAGAATACAATGGCAATGCAAGAAAACGGACTGAACATCATCATATCACTTGTGTTGAATGAGATCAAGCCATTGGCTGATGACCACATGGAATTGGCATTAGAAATTAAGAGCCAGGCATCAAAGTTGTTGTTGGCTATTATGGAGTCGCGGCATGATGGAGAGAATGCGAATAGAGTGCTGAGAAATATGGCAAACATGTCTGGAGGGCCAAAACAACTGGTTTATGCGATCAAGCAGGCATACGAAATGGCAAAATCGAATCAGTACATGTTAAAATCAGTGAGCAGAGAGTTCATTAGACGAACCGAAGACAACGATCCGAAGGACTCGGTGAAAAGTCCTCTGATCACAGTGAACAATACGTCTCTTCCGGAAATCAATGTGGATTCGTCTGGAACTGTTTCTATTACCGAGAAACATCTTTCGAGCTCTCTGGATGATAAATATCATGAAGATGAGTATGCAAGTGTCGATCCTCGTGAAGTTGGTCACAACATTTATATTTTGGCACATCAATTGTCAAATCATGATGGAGAATTAGAGATTTGGTTGGATGGAAACGATGACAAGAAGGATGATTTGACAAGAGAAGCACTCAATTATTACAAGAGCAGAACGGCGCAAATTGAAGTGAGTAATGGTTTGAGCAAAATAATAATTAAAAAAAAACAGTCAAAGTCCGACAAAAATCTGGGAAATTGGGGGTGGAGTCGAATGTAGAAAGAAATTAAAATTTTTCTGGCAACACCAAATTTTAAAACTACAGGGTCCACCCAGGCTTGATCGGAAAAAGTTTTTCAAAAAAATTTCTTCGTTGCTTCGAAAATTTTGTTTGGGTCTCAAATTTTCCGAAAAAAAAAATTCGAAAAATTATTGCTTTTTTTTACGCGGTTCTTGAGTGGAATTTGATTTTTTCAAATGTTTTATATGGTACTAGATTTAGGAAATTTATGATTTTTTTGCTTGAAATACAATATCTTGTTTGAAAAAAAAAACGGAGGAAAAGCCCCATATCCGAGTTTCCGAAAAAAATTCCGATCAAGCCTGGTTCATCCCTAATTGCAGAAGATGTGCTTCCTCGACTTTACTGTTACCTAAAAAGCACAAAATCAGTTGGATTGCATTATTTTCTAGGCAAATAAACAAATTGTTTCAGATCGTGCGTCGTGATCGAACGTTGGAACGGGTCGTATTCCCCATTAACGACATTTGTTCGTATTTGACAAAAGACACGAAAGATTACGTGTACAACAACACGGAACGAGATAATCAAGGATCGAAAGTGACAGAATTCTTTGACCAGTGGGATTCAATGTATCACGAAATGATATGGCAAAGAAAACTTCAAGACAGGAAATGGCTCTCTTGGTGTGCATTTCGTCTTCCGTTGTGGACCAGGCTCTCATTCCATTTTGCTTTCATTGTCAACGCTCTTGTCGCCTGCTATTATCCATTTCCTGACTCAAATGGTAAGATTTTCCATTTTCCAGATGTTTAAAAAAAATCCCACGTTCCAGAACCGATCTCTTTTGGTAATTCGTACAGTTGGTTAGCCGTCTTTACCTCATTCCTCCTTGCTAACTATCTCCGCCATGACAAATCTTACCTGCCAAAGACTTTCCTCCTCATTCTAGCTAGTCTTTGTTTCTTATCAGTCAGCTCTATTGGAGTCAATCTAACGCTTTATTTATTCGGAATACTACAAGTGAGATAGAAAAAACAAAACAATGTGCATGTACAACCAGAGAAGTAAAATTTCAGCTAGTCAACAAAATAGTCCACGTGCTTGCCTACGTAAGTAACAAAGGATTGGAAGACCGTCCGATTGGAGAGATACTCACTTGTCGAAACCTTCTCTATCTACTCGCATATCTGGCAGTTTGCATAGCGGGTCTAGTCATTCATCCGATGATTTACTGTGCTTTACTATTCGATATAGTTGCCACTGAAGAGACACTTCAAAATGTCATCGCTTCTGTTACCAGAAACTATCAGTCAATCGTTTGGACAGGACTTCTCGCATTGATTTTACTCTACTTTTTCTCAATTCTTGGATTCCTATTTTTCAGACGAGGTACGTAAATACCGGGTGCGGAATAATTACGAACACATCTAAAAAACAATGTATCTATAAAAAAAATCAACCCGATCTGAAATTCAATTAAAATTTTATCAGAGCAACAATAATCATTAGCCATTTATATAATTTCGTCTCTGGGACGTTTCGATACCTGCCATTTCGAAACTGGGACGTTTCGAAACTTTTGGGCCTTTTGCGGCGTACTAGTGGATTTATATTTCCATAAAAATAAAAATAATTGATAAAAGCAAAAAATAAAAACCAAATGAGCGTGCGTTTTGGTGCCGATTGGCAAAAAACGCTACGCAAAACTGCAAAAAAGTTTCGAAACGTCCCAGTTTCCAAACGTCTTCTTTCGAAACGTCCCAGAGCCATAATTTCAGTTCAAGGTTCTTTATTTCTGTTGGCCTCGTTGAGAACTTTTTAATCTCAAAAAGATATTTTTTGACAGACTCCTAATTTTTGTAGGGACAAGCTTGAACCCTTGATTAAATACCCCTATTTGGAACGGCCGAGCAAAATTAAATCTCGTGATAATTCCGATTACTTAATGGCGCGGCCATAAATGAAAAAAAGGTAGCCATAAATGCAGAAATTTCCCCCTTTTTTCTAAATCGCATAGTTGAATTCAGAAAAAAAGGGGAAATTTCTGAATTTTGGCCACCTTTTTTCATTTCTGGCCGCGCCATGATAAAAAGAGGAAACCTCTTTTCACGCTAGACCTTTATACCCTTAGAATTTTGCGTTAGCTCAGTTCTTGTTGGATTCAACATTTTTGATATTCAAAATTATTTTTGGCGGCAAACAGGTTCATGTACCAAGCGAAAACGATGATTGTAAGCATTGTGCCCACAATTCCGCTAATTTCCAGCTAATTCCTAGCGATTAACGGAATTCGCCTCCATCCATGACTATAAAAAAAATAATATCGTCATGAAAATATGAGGAAATCTAATTTTAAAAGATATACTCGGTATAAAACGCTGCAAACTCGCTCCAATCGAACAAAGAATATCGCATGCATTTGGAGTGAGGTTTAGAGAAATCAGAGCAGAACATCGGCCACGGCTCTCTCAATTTTTTGCACTCTCTCGTCGCCAACGTGGCCGCGTCCACCATTGTGCGAAAGGAGCGCGTTTGCAGCGCTCCGTGCTGAGAATATAAAACATTTAAAATGAAAAAGTGAGCACCAGAAAAGACAGTTTCCATCGGAAGGCGTCAAAGTTATGTGTACGTATTTATGCCGCACCACACGTTTCAAATCATTATTTTGTTTACAGACTTTTACTTGGAAATTGACCCAGTGGATAGCGAACCGTCCATCTCGATTTCAACCGGCATCCCATCTGGAACATGTCCTTCGGAGGGATGTCCCGGATTAAAAGCTACCGAAAAAGATGATGACGATGATGAGAAAAAGGTGAAATCTTGCGAGACGCTCTGGATGTGCATCCTACAAACCATGTACCTCGGATTGAGAAACGGAGGAGGAATCGGTGACGTGCTAAGAAATCCAGCGCCGTGGGAAGACATGTTTGTGTGGAGAGTCGCCTACGATATGACATTTTTTGTTGTTCTCATCGTTATCGTTCTCAACTTGATTTTCGGAGTTATCATTGACACTTTTGGAGATTTGAGGGCAGAGAAGAACGAAAAAGAGCAAGTGTTGAAGAACAATTGCTTTATTTGTGGATTGGATCGAGCTCGATTCGATAATCGATCTGTCACATTCGAAACACATCGAGAATCAGAGCATAACATTTGGCATTATCTTTTTTACATTGTAATGCTTCAAATCAAGGATGAAACAGAGTTCACTGGTCCTGAAAGTTATGTGGCACAATGTGTTAAAGAAAGGAATTTGGATTGGTTCCCCAGAATGCAAGCTCTGTCCCTTCAAGATTCTGAATTGGACACTGATCAGTCTGAGATGAAGCAGATGAAAGATCAAATGATGCAGGTGCGTTTCAGGTCTTGTAAATCAAAAATTTAACTGAAACATTTCAGATGATGGCAATGATGCGAGAAAATCAAAGTCAATGGGAAGAGTTTCGCGCCTTCATGGAACAATTGCAATCACGATAATTTTATGTAATTTTTAAGCATTTTTTTATTATTTGTTTTTCATATCATTTTTTTTAATATTAGTTTTCTGTGATTTGTTTTTTTTACCCGATATAGTCCTTATCAGCACCGGTATTTTCCCCCATTCTCTCATCACTCGCCCCCGTTATTTTGTGATTATTTACAATAAATTATAAAAACTATGTAGAAGGTTCTTAGTTAGTCGATAAGTTCACACTTAAAACAAAAATTGGCATTTTCCAGACGAAACCGGAGTTGTGGGATTAACGAAGTATTGTGGAGTGAGAGTGCCCCAAGTCAGTATGCCAGACACCGACTATATTTGCGGGTATCCTCTCTAACGAGTGCCATCAAAGCATCGAGATCGAATCGTTCAATGTCCCCATTATTGAAACGTTGGTACCATCTCGCTGTTGTAGTATGATGGACTGTACTACGGTAAATTGATTTATTGATACGACCAGTTGCAGCTCGTGTGGATGAGCCCAGGCGACGCTCTTAAAGGATAAGCAGCCTCGAAAGATTGAGAAGGGTTCGCCGTCAGGTGGAGCCATTGCTATGAGAATCGAGTGATGAATAGCCCGTATCACCATTCTAGGAATTTTCTCGAGCAAAATTGTCAAAGTGTAGCAGAACTTATCGATCAACCTGATATTATCGGTTCAATAATCTCGCCGGCTACCATATGCTCCCGCGTAAGTTTCATAATAACCGCAGACATAACGGGACGACACACCCATTCACATTTTTGCACTGCGTTCAGTTGCCGGCAAGAATATTGAATTGATAATAGTAAAAATTACATAATACGTTTCGAATATTCAGTTTTAGCAACCAGAGAGAACAATTCATTTCGAGTTCAGTGCGACATTGAAAAAGTAGAAGAAGAGCATGATTTGAGAAAGAGGGGGACAGAAAAGGAACACGGCTTACACACAATCGTCGACTAGAGATAGGGACAGTGGAGATCCAAAACGGACTACAAACAGACACACACAAGAAGGTTGGACAGGGAGCAAAAAAGTGATACTTATTTCCTTCCGAAGCGGATGAGCGGAGCAGCTGCGGAACGGCCGAAACGGATGAGTGGAACGGCGGCAGGAGAGCGACCGAAACGGATCAGAGGGGCTGATGGGGAAGCACGTTTTCCGAAACGGATGAATGGAGAGGCTTCTGGAGCACGGCCGAATCTGAAAATGGGGAGTTATTGGTCTCGGAGTGATATAAAAATAGAAAGCTCAGAGAGATTTATTGATTTACTCGACTGCCATCGTATTCGCTTTGTGGCGCTAACACTTCTCAAAGAATTTCTGGCAGCTAATGTGCAAAAAAACCGAGCAAAATAGAATGGCAAATTGCCACGGGATTCTGTAGATCTGCCTGGGGCAGCTAATTGCAAGGTGTAAATTTCCCCAAGTCAGGGAAAACTGTCGAAAATTCACTGAATTGTTAATAACACGATGCTGTAGCCTATTAACAACAACGATCATCTTAAATGTAATTAGAACCCATCTTTTATTACCTGATAAGTGGAACTGCACTAGCTCTCTTCCCAAAGCGAATGAAGGGCGATGCCTCTGGAGCGCGTCCGAATCGAATGAGCGGTGCTCCGTCAGCAGCTCTTTTCCCGAACCTGATCAGCGGCGAGTCCAGCGAATCGAGGGCTCTTGTAGGCCGATCGCTTCGCTTCTGGTTTTCGAGGTATGCAAGGAACGGGTTCTTTGTGTCGTCTGGAATTAAAAATTGGAAAAAAATAATTGAAATTGAGTGAGTGAGCGTTCTCTTTCATTTTTTTTTAGGTTAATGAATAAATAAATAAAATGACTCACATTGTTCATCGAGCATTCGAATTTCCGACGAGTCGAACGCCTCGCTGGTGGCGACGAACACGACGAGCAGAACGGCCAGTGACGTCATCATGATCGAGATGGAATAGAGGGGGGCCGAGTTTGAGACTGAAAATGACTGAAGACGTTTGATACTAGAAGTAGTAATAGTTTTGGAGTGGAGTGGTCAGTAGAGGAAGAGAGCAAAGGAAGTGCGCGTTTAAGCTTTTAATCCAGTCAAAATTAGAAGGAGTGGGTGAAAAATTTTAGAATGTTGATCAATAGGGTATGGCAAAAGTTGCCCTAACTATAAAATTGCCCACTAGCTTCCCCTGGCAGATCTGCCGATTCCAGTGCAATTAGCGATCTCGTTGCCCACTAGCTTACCAAACTGAGTAGTTGTAAAAATAGCATACTTTTTTTTTTGAAAATTTTTAGAAAACTGCAAAAATGATGCAGAACAAAAATAACAAATTTATAAACAGATCAGAAGATAGATCCGCCCTCAGAACAAGATCAGATTCATTTAAAAAAACATACGAATTGCGTAGTTGAAGTTAATCAACTGGAAAGTTCACAATTTTTCGTTCCTTGTTTCATTCTTACACCAAAAAAAGAACAAGAATGACGAGTTTGACACTGATTTCTGTTTTCGTACTTATTAGCAACAGTATTGTATGTTCACGAGCAAAATTTAGCTACGACGCTCTGATGTTGCGAACGTCGCTGCGACTCGCAGGCAACTTGCCTGACCTGCGGACCCTCGGAGTGTCGTAACTGATTTTCACTCGTAAACACATAATAACTGATTTTGTATAATTTTTCCTACACACCTATTTAAATAAAAAGTCCTGAAAACGCAACCGGAGCATTTTCTTGGCGGCCAAGTGGTTAATGCATTTGCTGTGTCCGCGACTGCTCAGCAATTTGTTGGCTAATAGCCAATGGTCACTATAAATTCGAATTCGGGGCGTGTACCAAATGCATTTGGTTAGTAGCCGTTTCCGATGGCTATTCTCTTAAAATATCTCAAATTCTGGACATCGATAGTTTCAGGAAAACTTAAAAAAATGGAGCGTACATTCACAGAGAATTTCTGGCAGCTAATGGGCAACGAGGCCGCTAATTGCCACCGAATTCGGCAAGATCTACCCAGGGCAGCTAGTCGGCAGATATACGGCAAAATGCCAAAAGTTTTTTGATCTTCTAGCGACGGTACCAGCTATTATCTAATAGCCACATTCGACGGCTAAGAGCCTTCTTCACCCGGTATTAACCAAATAGCTGCGATACATGCGCCGCGCCAAAAATTGCAGAGCCTAAGTACAGCCGTCCAAGCACTCAAAAACAACACAGATCATTGAAAAAATTGCAGAAAAACACAGAAATTAGAAAAAAAGCAGCAAAGATCATGACTGACGTTCCGTCGAAAACTGGGAGGTTCCGATCTATTTGAATGCGTCACATCTTCAGACGACAGAATACATAAACGATGCGATGGTCCGCCCTCTTTTCTGGTGTCAAATCGAATCAACTATTCTCCACCCCTGCCCATCTATGTTTTCGCTAATTACGGTAAGCGGTTCTAAATTAAATTGAGAATCGCTTCTCTCTGATTTGAATCTGTTTTTTTGTTTTCATTGACGTTACGAAATTCATCAAGAGCATCATTATTTTTTTGGAGCGAAAATTTAAAAAGAACGCCCGAATTCTGACGGCGAATGCGGAGGAACAGAAGATAAAAAAAGTGGCGAGACGTTGGAAATTTTTGTGAAATAAATATGCTTTTTGAAATAAGGGAAGCACAATTTGCATTCATTTCGACGGGCATATCGGATTTCCCAGTTTCTTCCCGGAAATTGCTCATTTTTGGAATAGGGGGCGGGGGCGGAGCCCGCCGGGTACGGTAGACAAATCTTGCAAAGAAGAGGAAGGAATAAATGAGTGAGCAAGGAGTTTAGTATAGCCTGTATATAGGTTAGAAAGTTAGGCACGGGTGAGATGAGATGACATGACATGACATGAATTGAGACGAGATGAGATGAGCAAAATCGTGAAAAACAAAACAAAAAAATTGCAAAAGTAAAAATGGAAATATGATGTCGTTTCTTGAACTCGAAAATAGAAAATATCAATGAACGTTCTTTTGAGTGGGGAGTAGTTTCTTTCTTTTTAACGTGGCCCGTCGGAAATTATTCTGAATTTTATTAGGAAACTCCAGTGAATTCAGAGAATGTTTTGGGTTTCTGGCAACTGACGTTTTTCTTCCAGAGGCACTTGAAAAACTATACATACATCAAATAATTGAGACGGGCTCTCGAAACGTCAAGTGCTCTCACCTCCTTACGTTTTTAGGTGAGACGTCTCCTGGAGACAGCCACGTCATCTGACTAGGGAAGTATACGACCACGGCCTTCTAGGATGTTCTAGAAATTGGGGCGTAGACTAATTCTGAATCCATTTCAGAAGTCAAAATCTGCCCATTCGACCAGTGGGTTATGGCTCCGCCAAACTTCAGTACAGAGCGCTTGAATAAAAACAACGGAAATTTCTGGAAGCCATAATTTTAATAGGCAGGGTTTGATTTTAGAAATGAATGCAGAATAGTCTACATATGCTCCAATTTTTACAACATTCTAAAAAGTCGTGGTCGTATGCTTCCCTAGTGAAAGACGTCTGGATCAGTTTGAACCAAAATTAAATATCAAAGACGGAATACGGAAACGGAAAATGGGTTAAAAACTTGAAAACAAACACTTTAAAAACGTTTTAAATTAGAAAATATTTCGAATTTTACCAGAAATCTGGTGAATCTTATTGCCACTTACAAAGTAGAAAATAAGTTACAGAAATCAGAGGCCGGATCCATGAAACAAGAAAACCATTTTCCCGAAAACGAAATTTGGAAATTGATGAATTTTATATGATGGCGGTGAGAGACGCAGAGAAAAAGACAACCCCATTTCGTTTTCCGTTTTCCTGTTTCATGGATCCTAGCTCAGAACTTTTGACCGTCAAAAGTTCAAAAAATCCCAGAAAAAAAGGTAAAAATCCGTTCTGCAAAATCTGGAAAAAAAAACGTTAAAAATTACTGAATCTGGATCAGTGTGATGAATGCTCCTTCGAGTGTTTTTTTCTGTTTGCGAAAATAATAAATACACACTTTATTGTTAGCAAAAAAAATAGTGAGCGGCAATACGTATGTAAATCAAAATAAAAGGACTATAAAACATTAGAAATCGGGCAAGGTAGCAAATTATTTTTGGAACGAGTGTGGTTAGTACCAGCATCGAGGAAATGGAAACAAATGAGGTTGGGTGTGCCAAAAAAAATTTAATAATTAATAGGAGCGAGATGAGATAGGAAATAACAACAATTGGAAAGAAGCAGCGAGGAAAATAAGCAAGATGCAATAATCATTTTTATATCCCTAAATTTTTATCCAGTTTTTACATGATCGGAAATAAAAAGAATCAATCACACTTGACCACCGACTTTTGGCTGCCAAATCCAGTAACCACGTTCATCGCCTGAAACTTTGAGAATAAAAATAATTCAAAAAACACATCTCCGTTGTTTTCAATTTGTCCGCCGATATGTCATAGTACAATTTGCGGTAAAATTTTGGTGAGCGCATAGCTGTCCACTAATTAATTTTCACCCGCCTACGTCAATTTTGGAGCCATCTTTGTATACTGGCCGCCTATTTTTAGGCACTCAAATCAAATTGCAATTTTCATTATGGATTTACGTATACCAATTCTAATTTTCATTTTTCTACAGTAGTAAAATATTGCTATTTTTTACTCTACTGGCTGGACCAGTAAAAATTTTAATCTCAGCCTTTGGACCCGCAAACAAATTTTTTTTTAGTGTTCGTAAAGAGGGCATTTTTCGGATTAAAAAAATAAAAATAAAATCCAATATTCCCGACTTGAATCTTCAAAGTTACTTATACCCGGAGTAAATTGAAAATTTGTTGTAAACGCAAAACTGATGATTGTTCGATAACCACATTGAGCGGCAGTGAAACACCGGAATTTTTATGTAAAACATGACTAATTTGGATTTTCCTGAAAGAGGTTTCGTAAGAGGCCTTGCAAATCTTCTTCCCCGGTCATATTTTTAATTATTTTTTTTTTAATTTTCCTATCAATTCCTTTAATTTCAAAGCAATTTTACTCATTTTTACATAATTTAAATTTAAGAGAAATTGGCTAAAATACTTAAATGAAACTTGCAAAAAATATGGCCGTAGAAGAAATTCCGCAATTTTCAACGAAATACGCTAAAAAATTTTCAATTACTAATGCTTTAAACTAATGGACCAATTCAATTTACTGTAGAAAAACGAAAACAAATTACAAACAACAGTGAGAAAACTTGGAGAATGCTCTGTTTGCCCGAAATTTTGAGAAATAATGTCAAAAATACTCCCGATCTGAGCATTCTCCTACTTTTTCCCAGTTGTTTGTCACTTTTTTTCTGTTTTTCTACAGTAAATTAAGTCCATAAGAAATAGTAAAAAAAATGTTAAAAAATATTCCATAAACAAAACTACAGGACCGCCAAATCAAAAGTCAGCAAAACTCACATTGGCAATAGATTTGTACACGTGGCTCGTCTCGTATGGTCCAGTTCCGTAGAATGTGAACTGATCCGGTTTTGCATATTTTCTCTTTATTCTCTTTCTCAGTGTCATTTCCGGATTGATAATAAAGTCGAACATCATTGCCACCCAACTTTTGTGCGTCTTCCAATCTTTGTAGTACTCGGGAGCAATTTCACGGACCTGAAACATCATGACATCATCTTGCGACATTCGATAAGTGTGCTAGAAGTTTCATGAAATTAGCATCGAATTTCACATTTTTAAGAAAGAAGTCCTACGCAATCGTCATTTCCATAAATATTGGTCTCAAAACTTAAAATAAGAACAAACTTTTGGAAGATTCGATCCAGTGATGTAGGGGAAATCGTGATGTTCCACGTGGTAGCCGACGTTGAAAACGACCATGTTGATCGGACCGTAGTAACTGAAAAGATGTTTAAAATTACGAAGAGCTTTCTTTTTTCAAAAGTAACCAACCTGTACGTCTCCTGATCCTTCTTGAAAACGTAGTGCTCGGAAACAAAGTGACCTGCACATGGATGGAGTCCCATTCCCAATACAAGCCCTCCGAAGAGATAGAAAAATGATTTGACGCCGAATTGAGTGTAGATAAATGTGCTGAATGCAAGCTCAATTCCAATATTCATCAATTCCAAGTCAGTCATTGATTTTGGATAGAGCATAAACGGACGGATTCCGTAGAAAACCGGTTGCAGACTCATCCAAATAGTTTTTCCAAACCACGTACGGAACACGTTCGCCTCGAATTCCGTCGGCACGTCGGTATCGATGACGTCTTCTCCGAGATTTCGATGGTGTTCCAAATGGTACTTTTTGAATGAAATCGACATTGGAATGCACATTGGCAGATTGGCAATGAATCCGAACAGACGGTTCTGGAATAAATTACGTTTTCAAAAAACATAAATACTAAAAATAACTGATTACAGCAAGTGGTCTGTTCGTTCCGAACGCCTGATTGTGACTGATTTCATGAACGGCTAGCGTCAATGAATGATTGATGGTACCCGAGACGAAGTAGGCTTGGAGAAGGATAAGAAGCCAATCCGAGTCTGAAATAGTTTGTCAATTTATCAAAAACAAGTTTTTTAAAGAAATATTCGATTTGGCTAAACAAAGCGCTGTTGGTAATTCCATATAACGTATTTACTCTAATTGCCCGGCAGCCACTAATAGACCGGCATGCAAACAATGACTTTGAAAAATGAAGCCGGTAGCCTATAATTGCCCGGGGTTGTAATTTTTTCTATTTTTTAAAACTACTCAACAAGAATAGGACCAAAGAAAAAATTTTTTGTTTATTTTTTTTTTTTATGTTCCGGGTGGGACAACAAATTTTTAATTTTTTGTATTCTCAGTACGGAGCGCTGCAAACGCGCTCCCTTCGCACAGTGGTGGACGCGGCCTCGTTGGCAGCGAGAGAGTGCAGAAAATTGAGAGAGCCGTGGCCGATGTTCTGCTCTGATTTCTCTAAACCTCTCTCCAAATGCATGTGAAATTTTTTGTTCGTTTGGAGCGAGTTATCAGCGTTTTATACCGAGTATAGAGCCGCAGAGGCGAAAAAAATGCCTGGTTTTAAACAAAAACATAGTCGGTATATAGTCCAAATTGACAAAAAACTCTAATTTTTAACGAAAACTTAGAAAATTTCCATCTAACTGGCAGAAATACGGCTTTTTTGGATTGTTTTTGGTAAATTTTATAAGGAAAATTTTTTTTTTGTTTTTGGTAATTTTTTAAGGGACAAAAATTTCTTGTCCTACCCCTGCTAAGCAGAACCACATTTTTTTGCCAATTATTGGCGTGAATTCAGATATTTTCAGAAAAGTTTTCATGTTTTTTCCTTCAAATCTTATAGGATTGTCTGTTTTTTTTTTTTTGGAAATTCGCGGGTGGAACGATATAGAACTGGCACGGAATAGAACTGACTTAAATGGAGCTGCACTGACACAAAAGAGCTTGAAAAAGTGTTCCGTTGTATTTTGTGGGCCATTGAGTTCTATTTGTTTAGTTGTTTTTTCATTGCAGCTTCGTTTAAGGCACTTCTATACCGTTGTATCCCCCATTTTTTTTCGGTAAATTTCTCAAAACCGTATCGATAAATAAAAGTAATTTTGACAAACCTCTAAGCAAATAGGCAAATACGATCTGTGCAATAACCATACAGACAACCACGGGCCGGAAAGCCGCGTCCTGTCCGAAGAGCTCTTTGATCTGCGGATACTTTGCGAGCATTTCCTTGCGCCGTGAAGCGTGCGGCTCTTCGGTGTAAGCCCATGAGAAATCTTCTTGTTTTGTAGGCGATTGACCCATTCTGAATATGAACAACTTTGAAAATCGGTGCATACGTGGAGGGTGTAAAAGCGAGACATTGTTACAAGTTAAGTGATAGTGCCAATCAGACAACTGATATCAATTTTCATTTTCAAAGTGCGATGAGTGAGAACGCGGAAGGGAAAGAAAGCAGGGTAGGAAGAAGTGGAAGAATATACGGAAAGAATTTAATGATGATGCGATCAAAAAGGAAAAATGTTAAATAGGCACTGATTCTACTACTCACGTCTCCTGAATATGACGTTAAGGTGGAGCAAAACTCGCACATTTCGATGACAAAATGATAGATTTGATTTTTAACAGCTGTTAACCTTGAGAAACTATAAAACGTGATAAATATGATATCAAAATAAATTCTACACTATACAGAAAGCGAGAATCAAATATGCCAAAATTTTCCCTCAAAAGAAAAAAAAAAAGATAAGAAATGGAGCCAATTTCGCCCTTTTCTCACGTAAGTGCAAAAGTATTCGTACGGTACAGAAACCAATTCGGGTAGGTGAATGGACCAGGTGAAAATAATCAATATTTATCAGAAGAAACGAACAAAAAAAGAAAAAAAAACAAACAAGAAAATATGTATGTATCTAAATATCTAAAAATAATTATGAAAAAAAAAGAAATAATATAAAACTCCTAGCGAAAATTTTTGTTATGTTTTTTTAAAGAGCAGCAGCGATGGAAACGTCTTCAGTGTCTTCCGTTTTCTTTTCTTCCTTCTTCTTCTTTTTGTTCTTTTTCTTTTCAATCTGCAAACAATTGAATATGAAATTTATATATTTTTTTTGAACCAAGAGTGTGCAAAAGTTTTTTTTTCTGAAAAAAAAACATCAAAATGTTCATTTTCCAATTTTTTTAGTTTAGGTGCAGGACTGCAAGAACTAAAGTCGGTCGGTGTTTTATAGAATTTAATTTATTGCCTTCTCATATTCTTGTTTTAAGTGATAAATACCGACAACTGTACATCCGAAACAGGCTTTCTCGAAATCAATTATTTTGGTACCTAATTTCTGTCGAAAATTCCGAAATTCTCGGATATCTTCTGATTTTCCGTCGGAATTTTGATTCCAACTTTCTGGCTGCAAAAGTATTGAAAAAGGAACAAAATACAAAAAAGGTAACTTTGTTTTAAAAAAATTATGTTTATCTCGAAATATCGTAGCACATTCTCCCAATAAAAAAGAAGAATCAGAGGCCTTATGCAAGAAACTGGAAAACAAGAGGAAAACCGTTTTCCGAAACATGCTCTACTGCGTCTCTCACCCTCAGGCTTTCTCGGAAATAAAAATGGCTCTTCCGAGTTCCATCGGAAATTTCCGATTTTGTAATTTTGTGCGGGGTCGATAGCGCAGCCGGTAGTGGTGACCGCCGCTGTCTGAGAGGTCACAGGTTCGATTCCTGCCCTCAACCCCCAGGTTCACCCAGCCTCTAATTGAGTAGTAGAGAAATCTACGAAGATTGCTCGGTCATTTCCCTAGCCAGGAATTGTCTTAAAATAATGTCTGGCTCTGAACGGTACACCACCAGTCGTCCGCGTACGCAGAAAACCGTGATCCGCAGTAGCGTCGGTACTTGAAGAACGGATCCACTTTGTAATCTTTGTTGTAATCTTCCGATGTTCCGACGGAATTCCGAGTTTTTCATTTTCATTTCCGTCGGAATTCCGAAATTTCAAATTCTCGTTCCGATTTCCGTCGGAATTCCGACTTCCGATCGGAAAAATCGAAAATGAACCTGAATAGACCCATAAAATCTTAATTATCCACAAAAAGTTTGAAAAAAATTGAGGAAAGATACGTATACTTGTGTTTTAAATAGGAAATTTGTGTCACGGACATGGTCGAATTTTTTCGAAAAAAAAAAACGATTTTCGTACCAAATTTCGACAGAAAAACATGTTTTTTTCCGACGGAAACGGAAATATTTTTGGAAATCATTTTGTCTCGGAACCGGAATCGGAAATTTCCGACATCGGAATTCCGACTTTTCGGAAACTTCCGAGAAAGCCTGCTCACCCTCATCATGTTTACATCAGCGTTTTTCATATTTTGTTTTCGGGAAAACGGTTTTCCTATCGTTCTCCAGTTTCTTGCAACTGGCCTCAGAAGTTTTTAGGAATCAAATTAGACTAGAAACCCGAAAAGAAACTTTTTTTCAGAATTAAAACATTCTCGGAATTTATTTATGAACAGAATTACCCTCGGAATCAGGGGTGGGGGACGAAACATTTTATTTTTTTAATGCGCCGTATGCAAAAAAATTTGGTTTTTTTGTAGAGCAGAGGAGGCGAAAAACATCCGATTTTTGGAGAAAAACTTAGTCGCTATATGCTCTGATTTTTTTAAGGGCGAAAAAAAATTAATTTTTTAGGAACAAAAACATTTTTGTCACACCCTTGATCCGGAACAATTAACCATATATTTCGCAAAAAACAAATTCGAAAATAATAAAGAACCCCATTTGAATAAACCCCCCCCCCCTCCCATTTTTTTTTTCTCTTTTCACTATCCTTCCTAATTAATTCCCAAATAATTACCTTCTCAATCTCTTCTTCAGTCGGAACCGGCAGCCATGGTTTCACATCAATTGCATAGTTTGCTTCTCCAGGAATCGTCATCAACAGAGCCCTATTCACAAATGGTCCAAGAGCCGGATTGCGATGAGCACATGCAGCAGCTATTACAGTTGCGATGTTCTGTTCGATTTGCTCACTTGGCATCGATAACCGTCCCACCACACAATCACTGAGCCCCCAAATCGGATACACTGGATCTCCTTTGATATTCAGTTTCACACCGTTCTTAAACTTTTCAATCAGCTCTGGTAGATGCTCTCCGAGTCCTCCGTTCGCTCTCGTTGGGAACCTCGTTTTTAGAATACCACGAAGCGGAAGAATCGACGATCCCATATCGGAATGAGATACACAGAAATCATAGTCATCGGTTCTGAATTGTCCTTTGATGATTTTCTTGATCGTATCCTGGCCAAGTGCCATTTCGGCACCAGACTCTACGGCAAGCTCTTGAAGTTTCGGATCATTCGCAAACGCCAAGATGGTTCTCTTCTCGTTGTGATTGAAAGGAAACGGCACTGGAACAATCTCATCGCTTCCCGTCACCATTTTCGTCTGTCTTTCAGTAGTCATGTTCAGCTCTAAACGGAGTCGAATCGGCGCGTTCGGATTGTTGTACATGGCGGGGCTTTGGAGTTCTCTGTGCATTTCTAGAGCTTCTGAGACCGTGTAATATTGGGTTTTGAAGTGAGATCTGTAAAAATATGTAAAAGATAAAGGCGGAGTAGATTTAAAATAATAAAATTGAGAAAAAAAAAAATTCCCACCGCCATATTTTGTAAATGTTTAAAATCATTTTTCCTCCAATTGCTCTAATGGGGTTATTCACGAAATAGCAACAAAATAAAACAGCTAAAACCAGAAAATAAATTAAGCGAAATTTCGGATAATGGTCCGATTGGCCCGAAAGTTTGGCAAATAATGGCAAAAATACTCCCGGACATTCCCAGAAAATTTCAGACCAAAATATCGATTTTTCTGAAAATTTTTAAAATCGATATTTTGGTCTGAAAATTTCTGGGAATGTCCGGGAGTATTTTTGCCATTATTTGCCAAACTTTCGGGCCAATCGGACCATTATCCGAAATTTCGCTTAATTTATTTTCTGGTTTTAGCTGTTTTATTTTGTTGCAATTTCGTGAATAACCTCCTAATAACATTGCGAACAAGAATTTTTCCACGGCCATATTTTGTAATTTTTTCCAAATCAAGTTTTTAAAAAATTTCACGGAAAAATTCCTGAAATTCACTTATTTCGCTGAAAAATACTGTAATTTTTCAGGAAATTTTCAAGAAAAAATCCTTTTTTTTTCTTATCAAACTGAAAAAAAAGCTCTAAAAGTTTCACGGATAAACTTTTACGGGATCCGTAAACGTAAAAAAAATCCCAGCACTGTTATCGAACAATTTTAATAGAGAATTCACGCTTTAAGAAAATGCGAATAGAAACTTACTTTATGAAAACATCAAGGGTTGGGTTTTCCGGTAGATTTGCTTCCTCGTCAAGGTTCAGACGCCCGGGGAATTGTTGAGAAGGAGATAGAAGATTTTTCATTCTACGAATATTGATTTTTTCCATGAAAGAATATTGTTTTCTCGCCGCCTCTTTTTCCTCTCTCTTCATTCGTCGTTCCAGTTTTTGTTGACGTGTGATTGTCTGTTTGAGAGCTCTCTTTCTACCTATAAGCTGATATGGTTCATTTTTAATCAAACTTTAAATATTTTTTAAACATTTTTTGTCGCTCTTTGGGATCTAATTTTCTATTTCTCGGGCTGATAGCAAACTACTGCTATTTGAAAAAATTAAATTACCTCTGGTCTGAATAATAACGTCAGCCGAAGCTGGCCGGAGCATATTGCACCCAGTGGATGTCATCGTCTGGCGAACTAGTGACAGCATCCTGAATTAAAATGTACATATTGAACTCAGCAAACAATAAAAATAAGATAATTCTGGCTGCTCGGTCAAACACGATCGTAAAACAATTTAAAAATTAATAAAGCTGTCATTTTTTATCTCAGATAAGGAAGAAAGAGACGAAGAAAATCAATCTTCAAAAAGTGTAGATAGAAAAAGAATAAATAATACAGGAATGTCAAACGATCAAATAACTATTCTCTAATATACATGAACCATTCCGTAGAAGAATACCCAGAGAAGGACGAAAGTGAGCAATCCGTTTCCGTGGGACCACGTAAGAGAGTTGCGTTCCGGGAAATAGCTGAGCCAGTTGCCTTGTGCTTTTACATTCCATATCAGAGCCTGAATCGCCACCGACACAAAATAAAGGATGAATCCATGGAAGCCAGTGAGGCCAAGAATTCCTGCAAGTGATATTTAAGGTTATAAAATCAAATGAAAAAAAAATTACCAGCGGCCATTCCGGCGGCGCATGACTGACATGTTCTTCCGAATTCGAGAGCTTCAATGTTATTTGTTATGGCAGCAGTGCTATAAAAAGATATTTTATTCAAGGAAAAGGTAACCGAAGCGTATTTACTTGTAACACTCGTCGTTCTTCTTGTCGTCTTTTGATGATTTGTTTGTGGGATCGCCCATTTTGCTGAAAAAAGCGATATTTTAAAAATTATTTAAGATTATAATTTGAAACTGAAAATAAACCAATTTATTATTCGTGGAAAAAAAGAAAGAAAAAAAACCAAAATTTTAAAGGTTGCGATTTGGCGTGACGGTGTTTTGACACCACTACGCCAAATTGCACAGGCTCGATTTTCATTTTTTTTTTCTTCTTTTTTTTCAATTTTTTTCCTAGAAATTTACTTTTTTTCGCTCATTTAATTTATCAAAATACTAATTTAGATGCTACGAAGTATTCAACATGTGGAAAACCAGCTTAGTCAAAGCTGTCGCCACATTTCGACGACAAGCACGCTCTGCAAAAATAGAGCTGGTAAAACCAAGGTAAAATTTTCATTTTTTGCTTTTGAGGATTTGTTTAACGAATACAATTAATTTTTCAGTCGACAACAAACCGAACTCAATTGCTGACGTACGAAATGGCGCAGAAGCCACATCACCTTGGAGTGCGAAAATCGTGGCTCACTTGGCATTCGCAGAATCTTGAAGGTGAGTTTTTTTTGTTCGATAAAACAAAAAATTTTGAATTTTTATTTATTGTCTAGAATTCCGTCAGTCGCAGCCCCTGGTGGTCGCTCAGGATGAAGTTGTTCGCCGATTTATTCGAGGATTTTTCCCGCAAAATTTGATCGTCAGTGGAAACGAGGTACGATTTTTAAAGTCCTTAAGTTTAAAAAACGAAAGTTCTTACTTCAGATTGTGATTAAACGCCGTGGAAATGTGTTGATTGTCGCCGGATTCCTCCAATACTCGCGAAGACTCGACATTCGGCGAATCTACTGGATGTTCGGATTCGCTGAAGAATTCCTGTCGATTCTTTTGAAACAGCCGGTGAAGTTGGAGTTGGCGTTTGTCGAATCAGAGAAGGATGTCGCTTATAACTACATTTAATATTTTAATTCTATACAATTTAAAAATGTTTTCACTGTTCAAACTATCATTCGAATTAGATGCGAAAATCTCATTAGTTGCTCAAAACTGAATAAGGTAACGCTGAGAGCATTAGGCTTTTGGCAATTCCTGGATTGTTATGAAGTGATTTAAAATATATTGTTTAAGTGTTTGTTGAAATTCTTTGAAAAGGCACTTTTTGATCTTTTTCATACAATATTATGGATTCGTGACGTAGCGAGACAGCGTGTCGAGTTATGCGTCAGCAAATGCTGGGTCTCGCTAAGATCCAGCTCTTGGCGGCGAGAGAGGAAACAATTTTTTTTCATTTTGCTGGTGCACAACTTGCAGCATAATAGTGTAAACTTTCGTTCCAATCGAACAGCAGGAGCAGGAAAAATTATTTTTTTAAAGAGTCTATTCAGGACAGGAGAAAATAATTTTTTGTATTATCAATTCAATATTCTTGCCAGCTACAGTAAGCTGTGTCGAAACTCCGCCCGCTCAGGTTTTTCAACTAAACGCAGTGCAAAAATGTGAGCAGGTGTGTCGTCTCGTTATGTCTGCTTCTATTATAAAACTTGCGCAGGAGCATATGGTAACCTGCAAGAGTATCGAACCGATAATATTTGGTTAAACATCTGCAGAATCGCCGAAAAACTACCATATTCATAAGTTTTTTAAGCTTTATTGTGTTTTCAATCGAGTTCTCCGCCCACTTTTTTTACCCGAAAATGCATTAATATTCAACATTCGCTTAAAAAAGTGGGCGGCGCTTCATGTTTTGATGATGCAACTCGATTGAAAACACATTAAATTCCTTATAATGGATTCGTGGGGGAGTGACAATTTTTTCACGTTTTGTTCGAAAAAATGAAGAAATATCTGAAGAAATGAAGAGACTTTTCATCTCGCAGTTTCAAATGAATTGTCACTCCGCCACGAATCCATTATAAATTCCCATTGAAAATCCCCAAGTTGTTTGCCCGACAGTTCCAATGCTCAGCCTCCGAAATCAGAAATTTATCAGAAGATCTCGGGCTCAGGTATTATCAGTACGATATTCTTGCCATCTACCATATTCGCCCGCCAAAAAAATTGTCATAGACGCAGGCATAACGAGACGACATACCCACTCCCATTTTCGCACTGCGTTCAGTTGAAAAACCTGAGGGTCGGAGTTTCGCCACTGCTTACTGTAGTCGGAAATAATATTGAATGGATAATAGTATCTCAAAATCATTTATTTTTCGTCATCAATAGGATCAGTGAACTTTTGAACTACTCAAACGCCCAGGAAAGCACCGCTAAGCCACTCATCAGATGGATCACAACATCATCCGAGCGTGGAAAGAGGACCTTCGACGGACTTCAAAAGATATCCGAGCGATCGTAGCTTCTCAAAATAAACCAGTATCACCCAGGAAGAGCTTTCCGAAGACACCTTCACGAGTAAGAACTTCATGTTTCAACGTCGTCGGTTGGATCAGAGATTAGCGGAATTCCGTCTCCCGTAGTAATTTTTATTCCGTCTTCCGAAAAAAAAAATTTATTCCGTTTTCTGTCTTCCGCCTTCGGAAAAAATAATTTATTCCTTCTTTCGTATTCCGTAAAAAGTTTTACTTCCGTCTTCCGGAACTTAACATTCCACTTCCGCCCCTCTGGTGTGGATGTTCTGGAGTAGCCGAGACAGTCTCCTGATTTGAATCCAATCGATCAACTGTGGGAAGAGCTGGTACGTCGACTTTCTGGAGTCAGAGCCACGAATGCTGACCGAAAATTCGCTCAGTTCGATTCTGTCTGGAGGACGATCCCGAAGACTGTGAGCGACGAGCTTCTGGACGCGCTGTAAGGGCGTTATTGACTCGAAAGAATACGCAACGCAATTATTAAACCTTAATTCTTTGGTTTTTCCTCATTATCATTCCTTCCTGAGGCCGTATTCATTCATAACAAGGGGATGAATCAAAGCGGCAATAGAGCAGTACTTCAACACCGACAGTGATGGGTTCTACAAAGAGGGAGTCGACATGTTGACCATAGGGCATATTTCACTGATAATGTTTTTATTTTTACTCCGGGAAATAAATGATCAGAAAAGATGCCAAGACTTTCTCGACAACCTAATAAGAACTCTGGTGCAGGTTTGGAAAAGTATACCCACTTTTAAGTCACTTGTACTTGGATATATTCAAGAGTCGACTTTCTTTAAAAAAAGATATCAATTCAGTCTCCTTGCCACTGGCTTTCTGTTTGCTTTTTCTCAAGTTACTACAATAAACTTTTCCGAGTAAAAGGTAAAGGGACTTATCGACCAACCTAATATTACAGGTGCGAGACTATTACAGATTTTATGGTATCATTAAATTCACAAATTAGAGAAATTTTATCATTTTACTCCTATTGAATCTGATGATGTCAATCTATAGTCAACGATTCAAAAAAAATAACACTGAAATTGAGCAAAAAAATATTGTTTTGTGGTTTTCTTTTTCTTTTGTTTTATTTTGTTGTTGTTGTTGTTCTAAATAATGTAATTTTTCCTAAGGATATTTAAAAACTTCTTATTATTTGTTACTTATGGCAGTATTTTGATGAAACTTAAAGATTCTCAGCGGCAAACTTTGGGTGCCTCATGTCCCTTGGTTTTGAAAATAGTTTACCAAGTTTGGTGCAAATCGGTTCAGTAGGAGCTGAAAAAAAACGGCGCACACGAAATCTCACACGGATACAAACAGATATCGAAGCTTAATTATAGTAAAGCTAATATGCATTAAATTGCAGTCCCCATTACGAACGGTATGATGTTTTTACGCCCATCCATGATTCATTTGATGTCATGCGATAAATATCGCAAGAAATTTCTGTGCCGATCAAATTATCAACTTCTCGCAGTCCTCCTCCTCAATCGATAAATATTTGTGCTCTTCGACTGATAACCATTTCACCCAGCTCTCAACCCGTCTCCTGCCGAACCGTTTCCAAGTCGTCCTTTTTAACTATATGTGTTTAACTATGCGAGTCCAATTCACTGATAAGTGACTATTTTGCAGTCTTCGTGGCGTGATATCATATCTTATTCTTGGCCTGTTTAAAATTAGTTTGCATGTACACATGGACGATTCACGCCGTTCAACTGCTCCACCAAAAGAGCCGTCTGGCCGAGTTTGCACAGTGAGTTGGTTCAAAAGATCAACGGGATTAATTTACCACCTAGTCTTGAGCATTTAAACAAAATAGTAATTACCAACTTGGATAGTTGATTACGGTATATCAAAAATTTCCGGAAATAATCAATTTTACCTGTTTTTAATGATCGTTGAATTTTGTGAGCGTCCAGAAAAAAAATGGGAAAGAAAATTATCAATTGTCCCTTATTTATATTCAATGAGTTTAGGTTTGCTCTGATCGAGCCAACGGCTACAATTTTGGAGTGCTCACTTGTGAATCATGCAAAGCTTTTTTTCGACGGAACGCCGCTAAGTATAACGTGAATTTCCCCGCAAACATTTTATCAACTTCATTATTTTCTTTTTAGGATATCAAATGCCCTTTCTCAAATTCTTGCCAGATAACATCCGCTTCCAGAAAGTTCTGCCAGGCATGTCGACTCAATAAATGCTTTACGGTGGGAATGAAAAGTGATTGGCTGAATGATGCAAAATCAAAAAATACTGGAAAATTCAAAAGGAAAAAGCCAGATGTACAAATGAAAGTTGAAGTACAAGAAGAGGAGGATGAGGGCGAAAATGATAAAGAAGAAAACAACGATGAAGGTGATGAGAAAATCAGCGTTTCAAAGGCACTTTATGATAAGCTCGTACATAAGGCGTAAGTTATGACATTAAATTACTGAGTAGCGACACAATGTTCCCGTTCAGAACACAAAGAGACCATTGTATTTGTACATGTCAATGTGGATTCTACCCAGTCACTCAAAGACTAACAGCTTTTGAAACAATAGAAAACGTTCCAACTCATGATCATTCTCTCACATCATCTGCCACACACTCACCAGCTTCTAATATTTGTTCGACACCTTCCACTTTTGACTCTAGCAACTACAGTACTCTGCATCTGAATCCCAGTTCGAATTCGAATCCAAACTCGAACTCGAATTCAATTCACCAACCACAATCTTCGCTATCACCTTCTAATTACAAAATGCAATTTCCAATGGGAGCAGATTGCTCCCAAGCTCAAATGTTATCTCCTTTCGAACTAGGATCTCAAATGATGAATCAGATGGGAAAAATGGAATCAAGACCCGGAGGACCACCATCTATTCTCTCATTCTTCCCTCCGATGCCTGAAAGACCATGGACTCCTGTGGCGGAGAATATTCCAACAATTGAAGCATTTCCGGAAGTTGCAAACTCTCCTCCTGTAGATTTGATGGTAAAAATTCACCAAAGTAAGATATGTATATAAAAAAAGAAAATAAGTTAGGATTCTATGTAGAAGTGAGAACTGTAACTGGCCAATAACGTGTAATACCGTAGTTTTGTTTGAATGATTTGAATTCGGAAAAGTGTATTGTGTTTTCAATCGAATTGCATCATCAAAAATAAAAACGTCGCCCGCTTTTTTTCACGCAAAAATTCAAAATTCACTGAAATTTTACAATAAAGTGGGCGGGGCTCAAATTCGCTGACTCTCTTTTCGGCTCTCGGACGTTTCGAAAGTAGACATTTCGAAAGTGTGACGTTTCGAAAGTGCGACGTTTCGAAAGTGTGACGTTTCGAAAGTGGACTTTTCGAAGGTTTCTCTGTACTTTGTCGACGCGGTTTTTCACACAATCATTTTAAAATGTTTTTTAAGGAAAATTCCTCAAACATCGCATCGGCAAAATCCAGAAAAACCTTCGAAAAGTTCTTTTTCGAAACGTCACACTTTCGAAACGTCTACTTTCAAAACGTCCGAGAGCCCTCTTTTCGTGGCCTTGGCGCATGTTTCGTGGCCCCTCTTCGTAAAATCTGGTTTTCTTTAGTATAATTTTATATTTTAATCACTCAACCAGCTTTCACAGCTTCTGCACAGTTTTCTCGGTCACAAACAATAATATCAGAGCTATTATGTGTCGAAATTCAGTTACAACGCTCCAGTGTTCCGCATGTCTCGCTACGATTAAAAAAACCGTGCAGTTTTTTTGCTGCGGTACATCGGAGCGTTGCAACTGAATTCGCTCTGGAACAACTAGTACAATTGTTTTTTTTTTTTCTTGGAAAGGAGTTACAAGTTTTCATGCCGAATAATTAATGAGTCTCACAAAAATATTTATTATTTATTTACCAGCTTAAAAAAAGGTTTCGTTTCCATAAAATTAAAATTTCACTATTTTGCAACCTTAGAAAATATTCAGAAATTGGAAAATACACTGGAGTTCTCGATCCAGATGAACTAAAGTTGTTAGAAGAACTCCACGTGCTCAATGAGCCGTTGAACGCGCCACTAAGCAAATGGTACAACCCCAACAAAATAGATGGTGTCATTCGGATAATAGAAGAAGCATTGAGAAGGATTATTGGTATGGCATGCCAACTGACTCTTTTTCGTGAACTTCACGTTGACGATCGAAAAAATCTTCTAAAGTGCGGTTTTTGTGAACTTTTGATTGTTCGCGGAGTGATGGCTTTCAATAAAGGCGAACAGAGTTGGAATCATTCGTTTGGGGTCGCTGGAAAGATGGAAGTGAAGATCGATTTGCTGAAGAATCCAGAGACAAAGGATCACTATGAACAACATAAAAAGTTGCTGGAAACTTTTGGGGATGATATCAGAAATAATGAGAGTTTGATGCTGCTGTTCAATGCTATTGTGATTTTTCATCCTCGTGAGTTTTTTGTTGATTTTCGATGATAATTTTGTGTTTATTTTCTAAATCTAGATTACTGCAATCTTCGAGATAGTAATCGTGTCCACAACTCACAAGCCAGATATTTTCGAATTCTTCATAAGTGAGTTGCTATTTTTTTTGTTCTATTTTTTCCTTAACTTCAGAATCCTTCTATTCGAATACGAACCACAACGCGCCGAACTGGCGTACACGAACCTTTTGAATCAAGTAGTTGATCTTCATCGAATGAACAGCACAATGCTTCACATCTTCTATGGTTTGGATATTCATCAACTGGATCCGCTGGTTCGAGAACTTTGTTCTTTTGAATAATTGTTTAATTTCAGAAATACATATTTAAAACATCAAATAATTTATTTATTATTAACGGAAATTGCACATACATTTTTTAAATATATAGAAGGGAAGAAAAAAAAAACAAAGATAAGGAAACATTGATTGCCACATCAAAAATACACGTAGAACATTGGATTAGTTAGCTATCAAATTTAGAATGAATAGAAGGAAGGACGTTCTACTCCTCCTTCAGCCACTTCTGACACTTTGCCACGTAGGCGTGAGAGCGTGCACAGGTGAGTGCTGGATAGTAGTTTTCAATGAAGTAGCAGTGCTCCTTTACAAACTCCTCAACGGTATCGAAGAGGAATTGACGAGCAAAAGAACGAAGGTTGAGACACTGATGCTTGGTGACGACTGCTCTCTTGTTCGTCTTTTTTACTCTTTCGGCACGTGTCACTGGAGCTTCAGTTGTGGTTGTTGTAGTCGTCACTTCTTCTTCCTCTTCTTCATCCTCTTCCAACTCTTCCACCTCAATGACGTCATCTTCATCATCCTCTGATTTTTTCTCAGTGGTAGTAGTTGTTGGCTCTTCGGTCGTAGTGGTAGTAGTAGTGGTAGTGCTCTTTTCAACTTTCAACTTGGACAGTCTGATTCTTTGCAAAACTCTCTTGCGAACTTCCTTATTCAACATCTCTTCTTCCTGCTCTTTGGTCATCATATTCACTTTGCTCGATCTCTGCTCCATTGCATCATTCATCGGCGTGTCATTCTGTGGCTGCTCTTGAACCAAATTGTTCTTCTTTGGAGCTTCCTGCACTTCATCGACTCCATCGAACTGCTCAGCAAAGTCCTCGGATGGTGGAGAGACGCTTGGAGCAACTTGAGTCTTCCATTGTTCGTCATAAAGATCTGGTAGCTTGCGAATTTCCTTCTTGCCCACCTTCTTCTGGACTTTTCTCATCATCTTTCTCTTCTTCTTTGGAGGCTCAGTGGTTTCTTCTTGATCTTCTGTAGGCTGCTCCTCGACCTTTTCGGTCTGAAAAAAAAACAATCAAATCAACAAAAAGTTTTGTTTTTACTGGCTGAGCGCTACGAGTGTATGTATGTGTGTGGTAAAACGGTATAGAACTGGCACGGAATACAGTACCGCTAAAACAGTTATAAAATTTTTCCGTTGTACATTGTGAGCACAGCTTCATTTCATGCAGTTCTATACCGTCCGTGTATGTGCTCATGCAAAAAAAAACAGTGCTTTAAAACAGAAAAAGTGTTACTTTTTGAACTTTGACAACACGTGGCTTCCGACTCTTTCGTCTGTGGTTGATAGCGTGAACACGCAGGTTCCCCTGCAATAAAACATGGGGTTAAATAAAGCAATGGTTAGTAAATACACATTAAAGACGCTACAACTAAAGTCAAACTAACTAACCTCCTTCTGAAGAACGTTTATTGGCTCTTGCTCCTCCTGTGCCTGAATTTCGATTGGGTCGCTCATCTGAACAGTTTTAGCTCCAAATTGACGAGAATGCATGTCGTTTGCCTTCTTTTCCAAGTACTGGATTTTTCTTCTTGGCAGCGACTTTCTTCTTGGCTTAACCTGTTCAGTGGTGCTCTCTGGCTCCTCGCTAGTTGTCATTGTGGTGGTGGTGGTGGTAGATTCCGCAGTAGGGCTGGTAAGTTGATCGAACAAGTTGACCTACAATACAAAAGAATCTTATTAGAAGACTGATTGATGAACTAACGACTGGTGGGAATGTTGGGGCCAAAAACTCAACGGCCTCCTTGTTCTGAAATGATAACGCGTTGATTCAATTAGGTCACACACGTCCAAACACAAACACTTACCACCTGCTTAATCTCCAATGGTTTTGGTGCCTCAACTGGCAATTGTGGAAGCACAGAGTTTGGAACAAGCTTGACGGAACCGTTAGCATTTTTCAGCACAACAACTTGCTCGAAGACACTGTAAGAAAAGTGGAAATTGAGAATTATTATGTCTCAAATCCCTACGTCTTTCCATCTCGGGTAACCGGGCGGTACATGATCTCAGTGGCCGGCTGAGAAGAGACAGAAGCAGCAGAAGCAGCTGATGGTCTGAAATGAATGTCACTCTTGTTTTTTTTTCTAATCCGATCGCCTGTTCTTTCCTTTCTTTTTCTGTTCTCCCCCTTTCACTTCCTACCACTCACTCCAAAACCGGTTAGCTGGTCAGTATGGTGTCAAAAAGGAGACAAGAACACGAAATGCTTACACTTGAAGAGCGGGCATCTGAAGAGGTGTTGGTGGCAGAGGAACGAGAGGTGGAAGGGTGATCATTGGCTCCTGTTGAGGTTGTTGGGCGGCTTGAGCAGCTTGAGCCTCGCGGATAGCATTTCCAGTTGCTGAGATGAGTCTGGAAGGAAGCGGTGGAAATAGGAACGGTCTGTTCAACTAACTTGGAGATGGAGAAGATGTCATCATTGTCTTCCAGTTGCTTTGGTGCAACAGTTGTGCGTTCAATCGCCTGTCTTCTTTCCTCGGCCTTCAAGTCATCAACCTGAGAAACTCGGAGAATTCTTGGCTATTTCAGGGCGTATGTCAAATGCATGTGACACAGGGACCGAATTCGACGGCTATTGGCCGTTTTCGATGGCTGACTTACGCTTGTGCGCAGACTGCCGATTATTCGCGAGCTTAGTGTCAGGGATGGCTATCAGCCATATTCGATAGCTAAGAGCCATTTACATAAATAGCTGTCTACATATATCGATAATATGGGCGCCACAAAATCCTTGAGAAAATATCTCTTTAGTGATTTAAATCAAATTTTAAAACGATGCTTTCTTGTGGATAGAACTCGCACGGAATAGAACTACCTAAAAATTGAGCTGTATCGACACAAAACCGCTCGAAGAACTCGAAGAAGTATTTCGTTTTACATTGTGAGTCCCTGAGTTCTATTTCGTGCCGTCGTTTTTCAGTACAGCTCCACTTCAGCCGGTTCTATTCCGCGCAGTGTTTTAAATCAATTCTAAAAGTGAACTAACAATCAAATTATGCACTTCGCGCGTCACCAAGATGTGCACGTTAGGCGGAACACTGTAGAAAAAACAAAGCACAAAAAAGTTACTTTGAACGCCTCTTTTCGCCATTTTGCGCTTTTCCCTACTTCGAAAGCACCATTATTTGAATTCTCCTTTTTTAAATGTGTTTCAAATCGCTGAAGAGATAGGGATACCCATAAAGGATGTGAAACTTCACACCCAATTGGCTTCGCCTAATGAAACGCAGAATACACTTGTTCCCTTGTTTACTCACCGTCTTGAAGCTGTACGACTCCTCTTCTTCCTTCTTCTTCTCGACCCGTTCCACTTCTTTCTTCTCCTCCTCTACCGATGCTTTCTGCGATTTCTCGTCGACAAATCCGGCATCTCGGGCGAGCTGCGACATAATGTCTGCAGGAAGCTTCAACAGAGAATCGTACACGTCACTTCTCCCTTTGCCCGCCTTTTTTGGCTGGACAGTAGAGAGCTCAGGTTGACTGGAAGATGCAGATGCAGATGCAGATGATGTTGACGTCGTCTGGTTTTGATTTTGATTCATCATAGATGGTACCTCCTTAATGGCGTCAATGGTATCTTTGACAAGAGCACGAACATCGATGAAGTGGTCCTGGGCGACGGCGACGGTAAAGAGAGCCGGAAGAAGGGCAAGGAAATGCCTCATCTGAAATGAAACGCGTTAAATAGGTGAAGAAGGAACGAATGAACATCGGCACGAAACGAAGCCAGCCAGTCGGCCGGAAAGAAAAGATGAGAGAAGTGCACGGAAGACCGACGGCGTCAAGAATAATAATGCTTGATCCTGAGAAGGAGGGACGCCCATCTACCTGTACATAATAAATAAATTGACAAATTACAAAAGAGGGAGAGAGAGAGAAAGTAGTAATTAGGAAAGTGACCAACCACTCGCGTTTCGTTTCGTTTCGTTTCTTCAAGTCTAGGATTGAAAGCCATAAGTGAGAGTCAAAAAACGGAAACGGGATATACATACATTCTTAATGACTTTTGTGGGTGTAAGCATGATTGCTAGGCGAGATAAGCGTCAGATCAGATCTCAAAATAACGAACACCTTCCATTGCGGGTTTATTGAGAAATGGCAAAAGAGACATGCATCTTATTATCACCATTTGCAGATTGTCGTATAAGTGTGGATGGAAGGCATCTGGAGGCGGAGAATCGAGAACCCACACAAAACCTCTTCGTCACAAAAAGAAGACACGATCAAGTTCTCTTTTCTTGAAAAGTCGGGACGATTGATACGCGGACGGGATTGAAACAAACAAGCCAGTTTTTGACATCGCGCGAAGAGAAAAAGGGAAGGCAATGTTAGCTGCGAATGGACAGAATATGGTGAAGATTTCCTTCCGTTTATGACACAACCCATCCAAAAATTCATATTAAATCCAGATTTTCAAGAGAGATACATATGTAAATAGCAGAGAAATGAACAGAGGTAAAATAAAAATGATGGAAACTGTAGAGCTGTTCCAAACGGTTTACGACTACTTTATTTTTATCAGTTGTTCCGATCCGATCATCCAAACATTTCCATGCATCATAAAAACTCGATTTTTCCTGTCGAATCAAGGTAGAAAAACAAATTAAACGCGAGGTTAATTTCAAATCGATCTACTCGGAAAAATGGGAATTTTCGGTATAGTTTTTTGTTTTTTTTAACGTTTCTCATTGTAAGCGTTAGATTGTCCTGAATACCGTATCTCCTCTAATATAAACGCATGCCCTTCCATTGTTTCATTTAATCACAACTGCCGGGTATTTAGAGGTTTTCACACAAAACTTCGGTCGTCTCATGCCTGCTTGGTTAGAAAGTGTTTTGCCGAGTTTGGTGTGCAAACCTCTAAATACCCGGCAGTTGTGATGAAATGAAATAATAGAAGGGCATGCACTTAAATTGGAGGAAATACGGTATGCTAATAACTTAATAAACATTTTTATGCCGGTCGAGTAGACTTCTGGAGGTCTGGAAGCGATGAAGTCTGTGTTGGCGAGAAGCTTTCAAAACCAAGAAGATGTCAAAAATTGCTGCATATCTTTCAAACCTTTGAATTTTCACGCAACTGGCCTAAATGTTGGCAAAAATATGTTGATTCGATTGATTTTAATTTGGATAATTTAATAAAAACTATTGTAAAAAAATGAAAAAAAAAAACCAAGACAATCTTTCCATGTGATTCGATTGTGACTTGTTCTGGATCTTGTTCTGGATTGAAATTTCTCTTCATCAAAATTATTGCGGGTAATCAGAGGCCACACTGTATACGTCGCCATTGGATTGTGACTTGAAACAATAAGAAATAATGGAACCATTTATCGTTAGAACCTCACGAAAATGACTAATTTCCTGTCACTCAGCTCCAAGCCGCTTTCAAAGCCCGTAAAGTCTTTTGAATTGAGTTATCTCGTATACAGTAATGTACATGAAATGATATTAATCTCTGTAAGTTTCTATGTCACGATTTGCTGGCAACTTGCGGGGTCTGCAATCTGTCGTCGTTAAGAAAAAAAAATGGAGTAATTCGCGTTCTGCGCTCGAAATAACGACCCTCATGAAGACTGTGCTCAAGATCATTGTTGCTCAAAATGTCACAACTAAAAATTGAACAGCGGATCCAGCAACGTTTTGTCTTCTACTATGCTTTCAGTTTCAGCCGGAACACGAAAACCATACAGTTTCTTTTTTTCCAGTAAATAAAATTTGTCTGAATTCTTTGCAAATGTTTATTTGATAATTTTCAATTAAAAGCAATTTAATGAAGGTTGAATGTGAGAGCTGCTTTTCCGTGACTGATAACGTACTGATTGCCCCATCCCATGGTGGATATTGGAAGAGCTGCCTTGACTTCAGTTGAACTGAAAGTTATAATTTAAATTACTGTATTTTTTTATTTTGATAAAAAATTGGCTTACTTGTAAGTCGCAATGAAGCACATGTCATTTGGCGATCCTCCGTAAATCGACAAAGTGGCAGTCTGGAAAAATGGTTGTTTGGTTTGTAAAACCAACCAGTTTTCAAAAAAAAAAAAAACTCACATCTTCCAGCTCAATGTTGGTAATGATTTCTGTTCTCAATTCAACTGACACGACAGCAGACTTTTGAGATCCTCCGTTCAATGCAACTGAGCAAGTGACGTTTCCAGCGGCACAGTTCAATTCCACGTATTGATGAATGTCTTTTGTGTCTGGAAACAAACAAACAACCACATAGAAAACAAAATAACTAATTTCTTACAAGCATAATTCTGAACATAAAGGGTGTCCAAAGAGTTTAGGGTTGGCTCGACGTTAGCGACGAAAATCGAGGATCCTGGGGAAATGAACTGCTTGCGTGTCTTTGCAATGAGGTAGAGACTGTAAATAGTCAAAATATTGAAGTGACACCAGCTAAAAAAACTCACTTTGACATGTATGATCCTGTCAAATCATAACCATCAAACACCAACGCACTTCTCAACGCATAGAGATTTTTCGGATCAGCTGGGAATGGAAGAATCGAAATTTGAGTCGAGGCACTGTATGCAGACTTGTAGACATAATTGGTGGCATTGTAGATTCTAGGCATGTGTCCGATTCCCGAAATAGAATCACCGAAAGTTTTTGGAACTGAAGAAAGGAATCATGAATATTTTTACTAATGCATGGGCACTCAGAAACTTACAAGGTGCCCAAACAATTTTAAATCCCAAAGTTGTAAGATTTGCTCCACTTGTTACAGCAAAGGTGAACTTGGGAGATGGGAAATAGTACGGTTCCCTTTTCTCGTGTTTACTCCTGAAACAAATATCCTTCTTTCTTTTTTTTTCTTTTTTTTTAATTTTAAATAAAAAGTAATGCTTTGAAGTACTTACTGAATAAAATTTCCAGCCGCGTCAATTGTTTCGAACCTGGAATCAACATCTTGCGTCTTTCCATCAATAACCAGTTTTGCGTAATATCCCTTTGGGACAGTAACTGTCCAACTGCACGATTGATGCTTCTCAAGATGAGGAGCTGTTTGGTTTTCGCTCCAAGACGACGGGAAGTAGTAGGGTTTAGAGTTTAATTGCATGTTCACAATGTTTCCTTGTTTGCAAACTGAATATTCTATCATTTTTTGAGAATGAAACCAGACCACTTACTTGTACTCGTACCATTAGCTGCGAAAGCAGCTACCAGCAAAGTGGCGAGAAGAATGATTGTTTTGCTCATTTCTGAATAAAATGGTGTCTTTGGAGCAGCTTGGAAACGCTTTTATATTAGCAAAAAAGATGATTTTGGGAAAAGCATTAAGAGATGGTTTCGTATTGCAATCAGCACCATGTTTTCTTGATCTTTGTCCACGTCGATATGCATTGTTATCAAAAGCATGATGATTACAATTAAACTCTTGAAAATGGGTGTGGTTCACTAGGTTTTATCTGTAATTTCATGATATCATCACTAAAAAAAAACTCAGTCTGGCAATTCGACATGAAAACATTTTCATAAATCCATGAAAACGTGCAAAAAAAAAACTTTTTAATTTAATAAGAAGAAAATTGTATAATCTGGTAATACTGTAGACACTGACTCGGTGTATTTAAAAGTGCCGACTTGCGGAGAGGAGGAGGACAAGAAGCGGGCTTATTATATTTTTCAAAGTCCCTGTTTGCATGCCGGTCTGCCAGAGGGTGCCGGGAAAATTAGAGTAAATATATATACGGTATGTTATCCGTGGTTTCAAGCCATTTGCTACAGAGGAACCACAAGTGTGCTAGAATGCTTTTCGTTTAATAGAACAGCATGAACTTGAGCTGTACCTAAACAGAACCGCTCAAACAACTCAAAGAAGTATTTCGTAATACATTGTGAGTCCCTGAGTTCTATTTCGTGCAGAGTTTTTTTCAGTGAAGCTTCATTTCAGCCGATTCTATTCCCCGCAGATCTATTCCGTTTTTGTTCTCTAACGTAGTACCCCCAGCTTCTCGGTTGGTTCGCATCCAATGAATGGGTCAAGACTTTTTTTAAAAACCTAATATTCATTTTTCAAACTGAAAAAACAATCGAAACTGTAGGTCGAAGAGTTTCATAGAAGCCGAAGAGGAGTTGGGTTCATTCCGGATTCCTCCCGTTCTGATTTTATATTAATAAGAATTTTTGGATATTACACGGTGTCCAGGATTTGAAAAGTGGGCGGAGCCGAGCAAACGCGCCCCACTGGATTTTTTCGCGCGAAATTCAAATTTTGACGCATTTTTTTTTTATGTTTTTCGGGAAAAAAAGCATAAATTCTTATTTTTCCCACATTTGCTCCAACGGAATTATAGCTGAGGTCTTTAGACATTTTTTAAGTTTAAGAACGTCGAATTTGATGCAGCCACCATTTCGAAATATTCGTTTTGAGTTTTTTGGTGTTTTTGCAGAATAAATCTTTACGAAAATTGAAGTTTGAGCAATTTAATGGTATTAAAAGATACAATACATACATTTTACAAAGAAAAACAGGTTTTACTGAAAGAAAAATAATATAATCAATAAAATAAAATGCGAGAGTCGAAAAATGCGCAAGCACCGAAAGTGCGCCATGGAAGTTTTCTGACGCGCCAGCAAATTAGGCCCCGCCCACATTTCAAATCCTGGACACCTTGATTACACAATACCTTTTCGTACTTTTTTTTTTGTGATTTTTGAATCCGAATGATCAATAAGCAAAAATTCTTCCTTAGATTCTCAGCGGTTTTTTTTGTTCAGTCGCATATCTTTATTGTTCCCATCACCTCCCCTATTTCCCATGAAGAATGTGAATAAAAATGCCGAAGAATTGTTGTTTCTTACTATTTTATTTTCAATATTTAAATTTCGAATGCGTTTTTCGCACTTCTCTTCACTTTTTCTGATTCTTCCGGTTGTCGTGCTCTCTGAGCTCCACGATTACGAAGATTTTCGTGATGTGACGCCTTCTGAATACTTGGAACAATTCGATATGATTGTGGATGATTTGTCGATTACTGAGGAAGAAACGAATCGGAAATTAATTGTACTCGCCGGCCATTTTCAAGAGCAAGAAACTTTTCGTCGACTTTTGTTAAATAACGTTGAGATCCTCAATCAAGTCTACAAACAGTTCATGGCCACAACTCAACGAATTCAGGCTGCCAAATATGAGGCTCAAGCGATTCTTGCAAACAGAACTCAATCGGCTGAAGAGCAATACGACGCTGCCGTTCGGCTTGACAAAAGATATCCGCTTGTCAGTGGAAAATAGAAATTCAACATTATCTGTTTAATTTTTACTTTTCAGGAGATGTCCGTGCTTTTGGATATCTGCGCGTCCATGGGATATCCAAGCACAAAAGCTGTGATCGCCAGCTCTCTCCGCGACATTCCGAAGACTAGAAAACTGGCTGCAGACCTTGAAGAATATACAAGACAAGCTCAAGCGACCGGATATTCTATTTCACAACAACTTCATGACACACCGTTTTTAAGCAGAAGAGATCGACTTGATTCGAGAAAAAGACTCCTGGAAAAGTATCCAAAAGCGATGGTGGTTCATGATCACGTTGTGAAAGTGTTGAGTGGAGAGCAAAAGTTTAACACTGTTATTTAATTACTCTCCGGATATTTTAATAAAGTTATACAACGTTGGTGGTTTTACTATATATTAAAAAAATAAAATACTTACTTGTGATACTTGTGAGGTTCGACCTCAGTTTCCATCCTGGATACTGCGAACCAAGCTGCGCCAAGTTACACGATCCCTTCCGACAGTGGACCATGCTCGTTTTGCCTCGAGTATGCCAATTCTTCGGCGACCGCACCCGAGGTTGCCCCTTAGGGCCTCATTGTCGATGAAGATCGAATCCGTGATGTCGTCGGCCCATTTTTTCGGAGGACGACCGCGTGGTCGTGCTGATCCCCTAGGATCCCATTCTGATACTATCTTCGCCCATCTGTCGTATTTCATGCGTGATACGTGCCCTGCCCACTTCAGTTTTCTTCGTAAGACTTGCTTTTCCATGTCTGGTGGGTCGCATCCGGCAATTTCGAACATGTTGCTAACCGCTCTCTGTAGTCTCCTCGTGTCTGACTCCTTGGAAGTCCATGACTCGCATCCATAAGTCATCGCAGGGATGACAGTGGTTGTGAGCAGTCTTATTCTTATCTTCTGAGGAGACTGCAAGAGCTCCCACCGAATGGCGTTGAAAGCAGCCCATCCCGCGCGAATCCTTCTAGCGACTTCTTCAGTGAGAATTTTAATAAAGTTATACAAAGTTGGTGGTTTTACTATATATTTAAAAAATAAAACCAGGAGAACAAAAAATATACAGTCCGTTCCATAAGTATAGCGCCCCCCCCTCGAAGTAGTCTGTCTTGGCACTCCCGGGCAAAACTGCAACATGGGACATTAAAAAACGGATTCAGCATGCAAAACTACCCCGGAAATATTTGTTTTGTGATATTGTGCCTGAAGACACCCATGAAGCAGATAGATGTATGAAAAAATGGCTCCTGCAACCGTAACATAAGTATAGCGCCCCCCTCGGAAATTTCTTAAAAATCCCTATTAATGAGGAAATCTGTGCCTGGATTTTTCAATTTTATGCTTTATGCGCTTTTAAATAACATGTGGTTATAGTTCTCATATTTTTGTCTATATTGTGCATAATTCAACCATGTTTCGTGAAAAACACTTTTCTGGCGCCGAACAACTCCAATCTGACGCCTGCAAAACACCCGGGAGGTCAATTTGAGTAATTACACAACACTCAAAGTGTTCAAAGAAGTGAATCAACAATTTTATTGAGAATCCGAGCCGTTATAAGCAGGCTACGAAGTCTGTAGCACCACCAAAGAGACAAGGTGAAACATCATACGGCATGCTTCGAACTCAATAAAGACTTACATTGCTATGAAACAAGAGCTGAACCACGATGCTTTCAAACAGAGCATCTGGAGAGCCAACGAAATGGATCCAAACCCTGTCCAGTAAGTTATGAAGCCCGCTTCACGACTCACCGATCCTTTCAATGTCCGTGATTTTGAGTTCACGCATAAAAGTTTTTCTAAAAACTTAAATGAGGTAAATGTTGCTAGCTAGTTGCTACAAAACTTGAATCATGAACTTAGATAACCTTTTCTGGGGTTAAAAGCTTAAATGGAGACGGTTCCGATTGGTACAGTACCTACGTTCATTATGCCTGATAAAAGGAGTATTTTCACTTGCTGGATAGTTGGACCTAACGTTTGTCTCCACTCGGATGATCTTTTCCGAGTATAAGGAAGTCATCGAGAACCACCTATTACTATTCCGACGTCTTTTCAACCGGTATTGTTTTGTTTTTCAGCGAAAAATTCGGCAATCCATGTGAGTATCTAGACTTTGGACTGGTTTAAATCTAAAAATGTCGATTTGTTTCTATGTTCTGGGTGTGCACACGTCTTGAATCTTATGGAGAACACCTGAGGAAAACTTGTGCAAAGATTTCCTGCCCAGAGTAAGCAATACAACTTTGTCAATGTTATGAAAACTGGGCCTTTGTACGAGTGGAAGAAAAAAGAGCATGAATTCGTGAACAAGATCATCCAGTACATCCCAAAGCCTATTAATTGTATGCCACATTGCGTTTACAATCTGGTTACGTAAAATGAACGTCAATAAAATACTAATTTTATTATAAATCTTGATTTTTTGGAAATTTCCGAGGGGGGGCGCTATACTTATGTTACGGTTGCAGGAGCAATTTTTTCATACATCTATGTGCTTCATGGATGTTTTCAGGCACAAAAGTTATTATTATTATTATTTTTTTTTTGTTTGTTTTTTTTTTTTGGCTCTCGGACGTTTCGAAAGTAGACATTTCGAAAGTGTGACGTTTCGAAAGTGCGACGTTTCGAAAGTGTGACGTTTCGAAAGTGTGACGTTTCGAAAGTGTACTTTTCGAAGGTTTTTCTGGGTTTTGTCGTCGCGGTGTTTGAGGAAATTTCCTTAAAAAGCTTTTTAAAATGATTGTGTGAAACACCGCGTCGACAAAATCCAGAAAAACCTTCGAAACGTCCACTTTCGAAACGTCACACTTTCGAAACGTCACACTTTCGAAACGTCGTACTTTCGAAACGTCACACTTTCGAAATGTCTACTTTTGAAACGTCCAAGAGCCTTTTTTTTGCATGCTGAATCCGTTTTTTTTAGGTTTCATGTTGCAATTTTGCCCGGGCGTGCCAAGGCAGAATACACGGCGTGTTAGAACCTACGTAAAGGCAAACGCGCTCTGTCGAATTTTTCTGCGTCTCGCTAGTGGTCTGCTGCCAAGTTTAACAAAGTGCGTGCAAAACGAGAGACACAGAGACTTGAGAGAGATGACCTCCGAGAATTCATTTCCAAAAATAATTGTAAAAACGTAGTTTCCAGCACGCCGTGGAATACTACCACGGGGGGTGCTAAACTTATGGAACGGACTGTATAACTTGGCTTTTCGACACCGGCTTGAAAAGTTTTTCAAATTCAGTAAGTGGAATACCCAGGTTTTGATTATAAAATGTATCTATTTTTGTATGTACATATGTAGATGATTCTCAGAATTAAAAAAAAAAAATTACTGATAAGCATATCGGAATTCACTTGATGTGCTCTTGTTTTCAACTGTTCAACCTAGGGTTGGCAATGGGTAGCTTGGGGAGGCTCCATCCTCCCCACTGCTGGGGAGGTGGAGGCTCCCCCCTCCCCACTGATGGGGAGGTGGAGGCTCCCCACCTCCCCACTGATGGGGAGGTGGAGGCTCCCCCCTCCCCACCGATGGGGAGGTGGAGGCTCCCCACCTCCCCAATGCTGGGGAGGTGGAGGCTCCCCCCTCCCCACCGATGGGGAGGTGGAGGCTCCCCACCTCCCCACTGCTGGGGAGGTGTAGCCTCCCCCCTCCCCACTGATGGGGAGGTGTAGGCTTCCCCCTCCCCACTGCTGTGTGTCTTTTAAAAAATATTTAGTTTTCTTCAATTAGCTTGCAAATATTATTATGATTATTTATCACATTTAATTAATAATTTATGAATTTAATAATGTGTCGTTGTTTAAAACCGATATTAGATATGTCAAAAAAACGTATGGCCAACTCATGAGTTTTATGACCCCAGAGATAGATTTTTACGACCACCACCGAACACAATAGTGTCATAAACACAGCAACTTCGGTTCATTTGCCCAATTCGAATAAATCTCAAATACAACCACTAATACAGCTAGTATTCTAGAGGCATCACGGTATTTTCTCCCTAATTGAAATAAAAATTAAAGAACTAAAACGATATATCGTGATTAAATTTTTTCAGATGACCGTATCTACTCTATTTTTCCGGCATTCAACTTTCTGTCCAGATGGCGGATATTTAGAGGTTGCCGGTTTATTTCTCTAATTGTAAGCAAAACTTATCCGGACAAAAATAAAAAACAAAAAAACTTTTTAAATAAATGTTTTTAAAAATATGGAGCACGTATGGAGCACGCGGCTAATTTTTCATATACAGATTCAGCGTAAAATTTGCTACAAAATCCCGTAAAAATTAATATTGTGGCTAGTTTCCGATTTTTTTTTCGTGCCGATTTCTGTGCAAAAAATATCGTTTTCCCTTGAAAATCTTGATCGCGCAGGCAGCGGTGGAGGATACAGTCCCTCCCCCTCTCTCAATTTTGTGTTGTCTCTCGCTCACTCGCGCTGTCTCGGTGTCTCTTTTATCGCGTCACGACGGTCCGCCTCATTCAAATCGGTGAGGAGAAAACAGTGATACTTTGGGACGGTATAACTCGAGAATTACGGAATAATTTTTGATAAAAATTTGACAGCGTACTCATATTGAGCCAAGGAACACATTCCAACTAAAAATATTCGGAAATTTTGCGTTTTGGGAAACTCATTGCGGTCCCTAAGTATGAAGTAACTTTTGGCAGCCATACAATTTGATAATTGTATTATTATTTAGTTCTTTAATTTTTTATTTAAATTAGCGATAAAATACCGTAATACCTCTAGCATACTAGATGTATTAGTGGTTGTATTTAGATTTATTCGAATTGGGCAAATGAACCGAAGTTGCTGTGTTTATGACAGTGTTGTGTTCGGTGGTCGTAAAAATCTATCTCTGGGGTCATAAAACTCATGTGTTGGCCATTCGTTTTTTTTGACACATCTAATATCGGTTTTGAACAACGACACATAATATTTTAAGAAAACTAAATATATTTGAAAGACACATAAAACTTGGAAAACAGTACGAAAATAAACAATTATTGAATTCAAAATAAAAAAGTTCAATTATCGGAAAAAAACTGTGAGGAGGGGGGAGCCTCCACCTCCCCATCGGTGGGGAGGGAGGAGCCTCCACCTCCCCAGCATTGGGGAGGTGGGGAGCCTCCACCTCCCCATCGGTGGGAAGGGGGGAGCCTCCACCTCCCCAGCATTGGGGAGGGGGGAGCCTCCACCTCCCCATCGGTGGGGAGGTGGGGAGCCTCCACCTCCCCATCGGTGGGGAGGGGGGAGCCTCCACCTCCCCCAAAATGGGTAGCCCCCAAAAAGTGGGGAGCCCCGCTGCCAACCCTAGTTCAACCACACTAAATAGTAGATAAAGATAACAATTTTATTGAAAGTTTGAGTGAAGCGGAGGAATATAATTATTTACATTTCGCAAGATTGCAAGACAAATGGGATATATGAAAAAATTAATCAGTAAAAGTTCACGAATTGCCGTTCCTGTCGGTTTTTTATTATTTATTGTTTTTGTATTTCCTGTTGTCCTTGCTTTTGTTGTCCAGAGTTATTAGCTTCTTGTCCTCCTTTCTGTCCTCCTTGTTGTTCTCCTCCCGATCCTCCTTGCTGTCCTCCGTACTGTCCATTCTCTTGACCACCTTGTTGACCATTACTAGATTGAGAAAATTCTCCTGCTCCAACCTGGGGTCCTTCCTCTGATCCACCATGTTGAGGCTGAGCCATCACGATGGCGACAAAGACGACGAAGGAAAGAAGAAGAAGAGAAGACTTGATAACGGCCATTTCTGAAATTTCAGAAAATTGTTTAGAGGATATACAGAAAAAGAGGAAAGAAGAAAATTGAAACTTGTTTTTCCTTGGTTCGTAACTCTTCTTATATACCAGTTTCAGTAGGTGTGGATGTCTGATACGGGGTTCAAAAAGAGAGCAAGAGAGAAGGAGAGTTAGACAAAAATACACTAATCCTCTTAGGCTCTGAATCATTTTCATATTTTTCGCTCCTCCCAACCTGAGCAGTGGAGCAAGGAACAACGATAAGTAGATACAAGTTTCCATCTGCTCACATGAGTCAATGCTAAACTTGTTGATTATACCTTTTCAGTCGAGCTCAATAACAATAGTGCGCCACATGTCTACTGATTAAGAGGGCAACAAAAAAAAATGTAAATGAACTTGGTTCATTGAAAGCTTTGAATTCAGCAGCAGGCGTTCTAAAAAGTACACGGAAATTGCTAACGAAGTCTTTTAATGCGACTATGTCGAAGTTTATTTGTTCTTTTTTAATTGATATCTCGGTAAACGCCTGCAACTGTTACGCAGACTTTGGCAACTTTTACGCAGCTCTTACGCAACTGTTAATTTACGCGCTATGGGTTTCTGCTAAAGATCTGCTCAAAAGCTGCGCAACTGAGGGGCTACTACTGCTTTCACTTTGCTTTTCGTTCCTTTTCTATTAGAAAATAAAACATACTTTTATAATTATTACTTTTATTTTAAAAAAAGAAATAGCATTTAATACACATTATTTTCATCTCAACAACAAAAGAGCCGTGAAGGGCATGATTGTCGGCGGTGGCTGGAAGCCGTCCTGTGAGAATGTCACGGCGGAGTTGGAGGGAGGCGTAGTATCGTGCGTGATCGTCGACAATAGTGGTGGGTGTGGTCGGGTAGAATTTGACCTCAAAAGAGAACTCCCAGGGAAGGTCTGTAAAGTTTGTTTTGGGCTTTTAAGTCAACTGGGAATCATCAGAACACCAAAAAAAAAAACAACCAACTTTTCAATTGCTTTAATATCTTCTTATCATTATACAACCAGTGTCTGATGCCTTCCTCTTTGTCGTAGAAGCAGTGAGAAAATTACTAGCGTTCTTCGATCGACAAGTCGCTCGTCACCTGACGGAACAATGCTTCACCCTCGGAGCCGCGCTGAACGATATATTTTTTTATTTTTGTTATTTTAAGTTTTACGCCCGTCCAAACAACTTACGTTAACCTCAAACTCCATCCGGCAGGCGAACTCGTGGCGCCTGCATTTTGGGATCTCTCGGGTGTTGGCTGGGCGCCGGTGACGTGGTGGATGGTGGATGGTGTTGTTGGTCGACGGATTCTCTGTCTTTACCCATTTGCTCTGGAAATTAGGAATTTATTTGGCGCTCTCGGGAAAGAGAGAGAGAGAGAGAAAGAAGTTAGACGGTTATAGAAAACGAGGCGCGTCATCGGTGCCGCGCGGGTGCATTTGAATCGCAAAAATTCTGTGACACTTTTCAAAAGGGCGACCGAACTGGGCGGAAGCATGCTTTGCGGGGGGGGGGGGATTAAATTTACTTTTTGTGATTAAAAGTTTAAAGGTGAGCCTAAAAAGATAAGAAAAGGGTTACTGGGAGCCGATTAAACACTGTAAAAGCCTTTAGACTTTAAATCACAAAACATTCCGTCACAAAGCAAGCTTCCGCCCATCTCCCTCCGGTCGCATATTTGAAAAGCATCACACATGCTTCCGGCGCGTTGCCGCTGAACTTTCCGGACAAAAAATCAATGCAGAATTAGAATAATATATGAAACAAATCAAAAGCGATGCGAAACCGCACAAAAAAACGAGCAAAAAAAGTTTTTTTGGGTTGGGCAAAACACGAACCCGCGACATTTGGATTTGTAATCACGGGCACTACCAACTGAGCCACAGAGGACAGAAATCTCTGCAGAACTGAGTGCTTATAAATGAATGATTAAGAGTGTAACGTGAGAAATAGTGGCGACGAAGTAAATATTCGCGCAAAAATGATTTTCTTATTATTTATTAATCACATTTTCTTTTTTTTTTCCTCGAAAATATTTTTTGAAAATAAATTAACCTTCCACGTTTCCGAAAAACATAAAAATGTGAAAACAAAAAGACACAAAACGCGTTTTTATTTGAAAAAATGGAAGAAAAAAATAATTATTTTGCGCTATATAATGTGGAATTCGTGACGTGAATGTCTTTTTTCATCTTTTAATTTACCACGGAGTAAAATAATGATAAAAAAATTGCAAAAAAAGCAAAATACCGACGAAAAAACGGAAAAAAACAAGCAGAGAACAGACGGGCGGTGCCACGATTTTGTGTCGCCAGGTGCGGCGCGTGTCGCGTTTAAGATCTGCGTAACATCTGCAGCCTTTTTAAAATCTGCTTAACAGGTGTTGCAACCTTCAATGTCTGCATAACATCTGCTACTGGGTTTAAAGGCTGTTTAAAATCTGAAAGGAGCTCTAAGTCATGCGCAAAAGCTGATATTGCTTCTTAGATCTGCGTAACAGTTGTAGGCGTTTACCGAGTATGTCAGTAAAAAGAAACAACTCCCGGAAATTCTAAATTTTGTTAATGGAACGGCGTGCTTCGGACTACGTGCAGGCATTTTTTTAAAAGCAAATTCTCGCATGCTATTGCTCTGCGTATTTGCGTCCTTATTTTTGTACACGTTCCGCTAAACTTGGCAGAACATTATAAGGAAACGTAGAAAAAGGCGACAGGGTGCGTTTCCATTTTTGTAGGATGTAAAATTGAAAAAGAGGGAGTTATCTACGACAAAGATTGCGTTATTATTCTTCTTATTCTTCCAATTAAAAAAATTTTTCAGAAACGGGATTCTAATCATTGTTAAGAAACGAGTCAGGTGATTCCATGGGGGAATACTTTTTAGTCGCCGAAAACAAGAACCAACTTCAAGCTGTCTAGACAATCAGCGGTGTGACACAGGGCTCTTATTAAGACTCTTTGGTATCCTTGATAGGCTTTAGCAGACGGCATTCTCAAAAAAATTTTGGCGCGTTTATGGTGAGAGTTGGCATCTAGGATGCTAATACACTGCGGTCAATAAGTTTAGGACCCCCCTAAATTTTGGTGGTCTGGCCAAAACTAGAACAGATATGAAAAATCTGTGAATGTAGTTCGATTCCAAATGTGAAATAACCCTCGGGGCCAAATTTTGATGTCCCTACCACTATCTGTCCCCGCGCACCATCAAAAAGTCACTTTTTTGGGCGGTCAATAAGTTTAGGACCCCCTCGGAAATTTGGTGGATTTGTGAATTTTTTGATCGGATTTTTGCTTGAAAACTTGAAATTTGTTTTGTTTTTGTTGTTTTTCTTATTTTTTTGTTTAGAATTCGTGTTTTTTTCACGTTATTCACAACATTTTGTGAAATATTTTGCGATTTTTCAGGTCTAGTGGTAAAAAACAGTGGTTTCAGACAAAAATGGATGTTTTTAATGCTAAAAAATAAGAAATCAAGAAAAACAAAAAGTAAGAAAGCAAATCTAGTATCTGGTCTCTCCTCCATTGTTCTGGATAATCTTGAACATTCGGTTGGGCATACTCGCGACGAGTTTCTGCAACTCTGCCACACTGATCGAGTCCCATTCCTGAAGAAGATCGGCTTTTAAGTCCTGTACGGTGTTGTACTGTGCCCCGTTTTTGTAGATACGACGTGCCAAGATACCCTAGCGATTCTCAATTGGGTTCAAATCTGAGCTGTATGCCGGCCAGTCCAAGACATTGATTCCTTTGGATGTCAACCATCCCATGGCCTCTTTGCTCGTGTGGATACTGGCATTGCCTTGTTGAAAGGCGTGGGAATGACGTAGGTTTTGGAAAAACGGGACGATGGCCTTCTGGAGTGTCTGTATATACGAAGAAGAGGACTCTGTCGTGGTGATGAATTGAAGCTCCATCTTCTTCCCATCAAAGAATTCCGTTCACGTCATTAGAGATCCGCTTCCGAAGTTCCTCTACGTAAATATTTGGGGTTCCTTTTACAGATATCTCCAATACTGTCTGTATTCATTCAAATAGTGTTGGATGGCGTTCCTGCTTCTCTCGATTCTAGATTCCATCTTGTGAAGCGACAATCCCAGCTGGGTCATCACATCAATTTTAGATTGCTCCGCACTGGAGCGTTGATTCTCGTTCCATGATGAGATAACGAGTTCTTTACCAATATATTTGGTTCTTTCAGGCCCAGCTTGTTATTAATTTCATTTGTGTCCCTGCACATCATATTCTTACCACAAAAACCGACTACTGTACTGCAATTGACTGCTCTCAACAGTGTTCAAAATATATTGTTTCAAAAGTTTAAAAAAAATGAAGAAAACGGAAAAAAAAACGAATTCTAAACAAAACTATAAGAAAAACAACAAAAACAAAACAAATTTCAAGTTTTTAAGCAAAAATCCGATCAAAAAATTCACAAATCCACCAAATTTCCGAGGGGGTCCTAAACTTATTGACCGCCCAAAAAAGTGACTTTTTGTTGTTGCGCGGGGACAGATAGTGGTAGGGACATCGAAACTTGGCCCCGAGGGTTATTTCACATTTGGAATCGAACTACATTCACAGATTCTTCATATCTGTTCTAGTTTTGGCCAGACCTCCAAAATTTAGGGGGGTCCTAAACTTATTGACCGCAGTGTAGCTACTGAAAATGGCCAATAGTCGCCGAAAAAGCTAATAGCGGGCAATAATGGCAACTAGCCGACAAATTCGGCTATTAGCCATTATGGCTCTTAGCCGTCGAATATGGCTATTAGCCGCCGAAAAGGGCTATTAGCTATTATGGGGTAATGTCACCGCCTATAAAAAATGTTCGGTTGGCAACGCAGCTATACATAGAATGTTCACATGCAACAATTAAAGGAGACAATATTCGCGCTTACTCAGCAATTTTGCGACTTTTTCCAGACAGAAGATATCCGAAATTTGAAATGGAAAAATTTGAAAATTATAGCCGACGAAAACGGCTAATATCATCGAATATGGGAAATATGGCACACGCCCCGAATCGGTAGCTATTAGCCGTTTTCAATGGCTATTAGCCAAATATTTTCTGAGTTGTCATCATTTCATTTAGGTGTCACTTTTATATACTGCGGACATGGCTATCTTTTTCCCGGGAAAGAATCAGTGGGCATGAGCCGAGAAACAGTAAACGAGCCTGCTCGCACATCTGAAAATGCTCTCAAATAAAGCCCAAAAATAGATATAAAACAAACACGTTTTTATAAGAATAAAGAAGATTTTATATTAATTTTGGACCTTATTTGTAAGCATTTTCAGTTGTGCGAACGGGCGCGTTTACTGACTCCCGGATTATGCCTCTGTGATCATGGAAAATGCGACTATCACATAAAAAGCGGATAAAACATAATACAAAAACGAGAATTTGTTCAAAGAAAAAAATAATTCTATGCTGCAGGTGACCGCGAGTTCGAACTCGTGTAATGGAGGGAGGTTTCCTTGTTTCTAAAACCGATATACTTCAGGAAATTTTTGATTTCTGATGCACATTTACACAGTATAAAAATTGTTCAATTGGATCTAACTTTTTTTTAGAAACTCCTCTATTATTTTTTTTTTCGTTTTTTACTCTGACAAAATCTGCGAAAATCTCCAGAAGCATACATACTTATCGTAAAACCTGTAATAAAGGCGCATGCGTCTCTATTTTCAATCTTTCCTTTTCGGCGCCCCTTAATTGCAGAAACGCTTTGATTTGAGGTGTTCGCATCTAATTTTCAAACCGAGATAGAACCATTTTTAAAGCTTATTTCTAAAAGATATAAGCTATTCAAAAAACAATAAGAACTGTGAAAGTATTAGGCACATAGAAAAGCGCTTCTAGTAGAGGGGTGTTTTTATAACAGGGGCTTCTATTACAGTTTTACGGTATGTTTGATTTGTAATAACTTTTGTGAAAAAAAACCCACTTTAATTATGCGCGTTTCAGACAAAAAACTAAACCTCAAGGTAATAGTTTGTGTTTTCCCGCTACCAATGTGATCAACAATTTCCAAGACACCAGATTAGCGATTTTTGTTCCCTTATTAATTAAAGAGCTGAAATAAAAAAGAAGAAAAGCCAGCTGTTATTCTGTTCTCAAAACGAGCAATATTTATAACATTTGCTTTTTCATAAAGGAAATGAGTAGAAATTTAGCTAGAAGAAGAGGAATTGTTGTTCTTCTTGTTGCCCTTCTTGCCGTTGTTGTTGTTATTGGTGCTAGTTCCATTTCCACTGTTTCCACGGTTTCCTCCAAATCCTCCTGGTCCTCCTGGCCCTTCATGTGGTCCTCCATGTGGTCCTGGATGGTTCAATTGCATGATGATGTCAACTTCCACTGGATACGTCTGTCTGAGCGAATCGATGGCGGATTTTGTCTGATCACGAGTCTGGGTCTTTGTTTCCAAAATGGTGGAAAGCTGAGAATTGACGGTAGCGAGGTTTCCAATAATAGTGGACACATTTTTCTTAACCGCGGTTTCGAAAGCAGTTTTATTTTGTTGGAACTCGTTGTACAGGTCCTGAAAAAAACAAGTTTTTACATAAAAAATATGATTCAAGTCTCTCTTACAGTAAGTCCATAAGTGCTGGCCCAAGTGGCGGTCTGGCTGTCGACCTGTTCAAGAGTGAGGTTTCCGTTCGTGAGAATGTCAAAGAAGGCCTTTCTGCCGTCATCAGTGACATTTTGAAGGAATGGTGGTAGAGGTGGTCCTCTCTGTCCACCTTTTCCACCACGTCCTTGTCCACCTTGTCCTCCTGGTCCTCCTTGACCACCACCACGAGCTGTGACTACAGCGAAAATACAGAAAGCAATGCAGAATTTGGAGAACATTTTTGTTTCGTACAAAATCTGCTTCGATAGCGAATTCACACCTTTAATACGGCCGGAAAAATATGGTGTTGATGTCGAGTTTTTGGTTGGATTTGTTGCAGTCTCTAACGACACCAGGCGAGAGAGTGTACTATGGGAGAAGAGAGAGAATTATCATTGAACTATACGTTATTTTGGAGTCGTGCTTTCACAAGTATACATGTCTAGTGAACGAGATGTTTGAGTTGAGTAATTGCTTCTGAAGTGAAGCTATTAAACTGAGCATGGACTAACAATCAAACGAGTTATAATTGGATAGTTGGATAAGATAAAGTAAATATATTTACAAAACCATGCAACATTGTATTTTAAACTCAACCTTTTTATTTATGAGTTTCAACATGTTAAGTAGATGTTTGAAACTTGACCAATTGATGCTGATTAACCGAAACTTGAGTTTTTGTTTTTGTTTTCAACTTTTCACTTTTGGTTTGCAGTTTAGAGCATTTGCAAAGTGTGCACACAAGAAAAAGTTCAAAATTAGATACTATGACAAAATGCGATTGTAGGAAATTTTCAAAAAAGAGGCCGGATTACGCTGATATTTACCTTGTTTGTTTACAACGCAGAGTATTTTTGGCGACATGCGTGAAATGGAAAAATCATGTTATTTTTTACAGGAATGGTTTAATTAGAATAAAATTGCCTTTTCCCAGTTTCTGTATCGAAATATTGTGAAAACAAAAAAATTGCAACGGTGTTTGCGTACTTTTAAAATTCAAATGAAAAGGGGAACAAATCTCTTCATTTCCCATACTATTTCTCTCATTGCCATTTGAATTTTCAAAACTACGCAAACTCCGCGTTGCAACTTTTTTGTTTTCACAATACGTCGCTCTTAAAAAACGCTCTTAAAATAAAACGCAGCCTAAAACACGCCTGCCCCGTCGTCCAATGCGCCACCAAGTTCGTCGGATAATTAAATTATTTTTTCACTCGAAAATTTAATTTTTTAAAGAAATTCGAATCATTATCTGATTATTCAGGATGACACCATCCTTTTAATCCAAAAACGAGGCCTTTTTGTCAGAAAATGACCGAGCCTTAGGGTTTTAAAAATGCGCCAGGCTGGGGTGCCGTGCACAACGACTTTCCGCGCTCAGATTTACCTTACATTCGAGTTTGATCAGCTACAAGTTGGCTTTAATAATGCACCGTCAGGAGCTGATTTTACCCAGATTAAACTACGAACCAATTTGATGAAACATCAAACGTTTTACCAGAGTACTTTTGAAATTCAAACGGTAATGAAATAAAAATCATGGGAAATTGAAGGAAAATGAAAAGGAATGTTTTACTTTTCGTTTGAATTTTGAAAGTACACAAACACCGCGTTGAAATTGTTTTATTTTGGCAATATATTTTTCCGCGCGATATATAGTGGTAAATAAAAAACAGTGGTATTTAAAAATCTGTAATTTCTGGAATTTTTTGTGGAACTTTCGCTGCAAAAAATTATATTTCAGGAATTGTTTTTACTTTAAACGCGGTATGAAAAACAAACAATAATGGGTTTTGTTTCCGTTCCCCCGCCAATTTTTTTTTTTGAAATTCTGCTGCAGTGTTGTTGCCCCGAGCGAGAAAGTACACAATGCTGAGAAGCGCAGAGAGTAAGACGAATAAGAACGCCTTTTCGCATGTTTTGCTTCGATTTTTGTCAAGTTTTTTCTTTTTAATCGCTAAATTAAACTTATTTTTGCATAATATTTAGGTAAATAAAGTCAATTTTCTCAAATACCAACTTATTCAACTTTCGGAACAAAGAAAATTTCAGCTCGAACAATGGCTGACACCGAGGAAAAACATTTTGGATTTATTTGCGAGTTGAATGAAGATGTCGTAAAGGTAATTATTGTGAAAACAAAAAATTACAACGCGGTGTTTGCGTACTTTTAAAATTCAAACGAAAATGCGAACAAATCTCTTTATTTCCCGTATTTCTTTCATCACGGTGATTCTTTTACTACCGAGCACACAATTCTAGTCCACCGATTAGGTTTTTCTGTCGCGATTTTCTAAATGACTTCGGATCGAGAAGTTGTTTGTCACGTTACTTCCTCTCATTATGGCGCACATTTAAAACCTGAATTCACTCGTTTTTATACGTACAATTTCAAATGAAACTGGTTTTCCGTGTTTGCCGAACTCATTTCCGCAAACTTTATTGCCGCATTTTGCAAAAAAGGGAGGGAACTCCGCCCACTTCATGTGATGAGAGAGTGCGAGGGGGAGAGAGGAAATACTTGCGACCGGGGGACTAGAAATGCATGGCCGGTAGTAAAAGAATCACCGTGTTCATTGGGTGCTACCTCGGAATATAACTGTTTTGGAATAGAACTGTTTCGGAATAGAACTGTTTCGGTATAGAACTGCCGCGAATCAGAACTGTAGCGGAATAGAACTGTTTTGGAATAGAACTGTAGCGAAACAGAACCGCCTGAAGTGGAGCTCTAGTGACCCAGGAAAGCTAGAGCAGCTCAAATAAGTATTCAGTTGTACATGGTGGGTTATTGATTTCAATTTCGCGCAGCGGTTCTTCTTGTACAGTTCCATTTTAGGCAGTTCTGTTCGCTACAGTTCTATTCCAAAACAGTTCTGTTTCGGGACAGTTTTGTTCCAAAACAGTTTTGTTCCAAAACAGTTTTTTTTCGCAACAGTTTTAATCCTCTACAGTTCTACACCGAAACAGTTCTATTTCGCTACAGTTCTATTCCAAACAGTTCTACTTAGTTACAGTTCTTTTTTGCTACAGTTCTATACCGAACAGTTCTGTTCCGAAGCAAGTTCTATATCGCTACAGTTCTATTTCGAGCGAGTTTTATTCCGAGGTAGCACCGTTCATTGCCATTTCAATTTCAAAAGTACGCAAACACCGCGTTGCAATTTTTTTGTTTTCACAATACAATTAGAGTAGTCGGATTTTTCTACCGTAGGCTGCATTTAGCTGCATAGCCACTCAACTGCGCAAAACACAGAATCTATGCACGAATATTTTTGTTTTGTGGATACCTCCTGCCACTCTCGCAGAAGAGGCGCAGACAGCAGCTTTCCTCTCAGCGGAGCGTATTGTCAATAACGTTCCGACCAGCACCGTGCGGTGCAACTAATTTAAAGCTCCGCCATAATGCAGCGCAAATTGCGCCAGCTTTTTTTGTTTTTCTCGCACTTTGTTGTTGACCACTTTGGCTTTTCGTTTCTAATGGACCTATTCAGCGCAGGAAAAAAACCGATTTTCGCGGTTTTTTTCCCTATGCAGGTTGTTTTCCAGGAAAAAACCCCATCGCGTCGAGACCCGGCAGTGAAAAATGCAATGCGCCTTTAATTTTCAATGGGAATTCGGTTGAAATTTAAAGGCACATCCGATTATTTCATCGGCCGGTCTCGACACGACAAGTTGTTTACGTCAAAAAACCTCCCACTACTGTAGTTTGTTGTCTTTTTTCTCAATTCTGCATATTTCCTCTGCTGAATAGGTACATAAATGTTCATCGATGTTCGGAAAGTTTAGCCGCCAAAGGCGTGACATGTGATAACTTTGAAATGCGTGACTGGAGCGAGTTGGATGAAAGCAAGTTTTGAAATTCTGCATCGTTTGCACCGGATTTGGGGAAAGATCATTGCTATTCTCAGTACGGTGATCTGCAAATTCGGTCCAATTGCAGTGGACGAGTTGGCGACGAGAGATTGCAGAAAATTGAGAGAGCGTTACCGATGCTTCGATATTTTTTCTCTGAATCTCACTCCATGCGCAGTTCACTGTGTGATTAGAGCGAATTTGCAGCGCTTTATATGAGTATAACATTGCAGACCATTGGTGCAATTTTTGCACCGATGTTTGCAGGGAGTTTGCACAATATTTGCAATAACATCAGTGCCAGTGCTAAGATTGCACGCCGCTCATTATTTGTCCAAACTTTGCAGATTGTCAAGAATTTGCACAATGGCTTCATAGTAGATGTTAAGTTTGCCCGTGAATTCAAGCCTCTGGGTTTTTAAATATATGGTTAAAGCTTAACGGAAGCGGTTACATACCCAAAAGTTTGAAGCATGCTTCCACCCATCTCCATTCAAAGCTTCGTTGTCGCCGAACTTTCCGGGCATTACCGTAAAATTGTATTAGAAGGGCCCCCTTCATTTTTTTTTTCGTGGGACCGTGTGTGTGTGTGTGGAGGGATTCTTTCTATAATAGGGGGACCTTCAACTTTCGCTAAAGAGGCCCATTTATTGAAAGGGTCTTCAAATTAGAGGAACCCTTTAATTCAAGAGGGCACTTCTATTTTTCGGGAGGTTGTTTGGGGGCCCTTCTAATACAGTTTTTACGGTAATTAAATGTCTAATGAGATATTGTTGGCCCGCCAAAACGATCAAACTTGCTTCGCTGAACTCAACGCTATTCGATTTTCAAATACGTGAAACGAAATAATTTGGAGACCAAAATGAAAATCGCATAGCGTTTAGTTCAGCGGGGCGCGTTTGACAGCATTAGAGTTTTTATTGATTATTTTTCCTCATCTTTTCACCACTATGAAGGTATTCGATTGGAAAAATCAGCTCGTCGAGTTCCCGAACTTGGACTATGACTACGAAATTGGCGACTGGGTATTCAGCACAGCAAACGAGCTTGAATGGGACTCTTCTCCTACTGATGCAATAAAAGTTTTTGTCGAGAACGATGAGGTCTTTGTCAAAACTCCGGCTTGTACGCCAAACGAAATGGCGCTCTCAAAATTTCTCCGTCAAAAATACTTAAAAACTTCTTGGTCACCATGGCTACAAATTCTCAATGATCCATCGGATATCTTTGCTTCAAACGCTGGTACTGATCTCGTGGCGATGGTGAGCTTGGATGGGTGAAACTGAACATTATCTTTGTTCAGGTAACCGTGAAATATGCACCAAAAGATGGTAGACTGTTTGAGATCGTCGACGTAGAGGCTCTCCCTCCAAATGTATTCGAATTCGATCTCGGGGATGCAGTATATTTAAACAGTAGTGCAAAGCGTTATGAATTCAAAATTTTCAGCCATGGAATCAAGAACTTCTTCTTCTACAGTCTTCGTGGACCTCAAATCCCTACCCGTCCAATAGTTTGCCTTCACTGCTTCGGTCTAACTTTGTATGGTTAAATCTCATTATACTTCCAATGTTACTAAAATTGCAGCGAGCCGCTTTAACAACACCTATCAACAAAGGATTTGGATTCACTGGTGTCTGCTTTGCCAACAATCTCGACAATGTGTTTTTCAAATGCAAAAATCCAAACTATCTGGCAGGTTCAAAAATGAGTTTTGTGTTCTGTTGGGAGCTTGGCACTGTGAGATACCTTCAGAACGATTTCGAGATGGAAGTAAGTAAAAGAAAAAAAAGTCAACACTACGTTGTTACGTACTGTACATACATGGTTCTTTTATTTGAGATTGGCAAATGGTACCGATTCTTTACCAATGACAAACGACTCAAAGTGAAAGACAACAAATCTGTTCATTTCATAGCGGCAACTGTTACAAAACCTAAAGAAATAGCCGTTGAACTCATAAAGTCTTATGAGGTTGGCGGGATTTTCGAGGTAGTTTTAATTTTTTTTTGGCAATTTATTTAAATAGCTTCCACAAACATAATGCAATCACAGGCGGAAACTGAATTATTTTTCTGCCACAATGGTCTGGAATCTGAAGAAAACCGAAAAATCACCGATTGGGATGAAAGAAGAAAAGGATTATCTCTAACTGCCTCGTTCAACAATTTTTATTTAGGCAGAATAGAAATCTACCCGAAACATTGCGAGCAAATTATCAGAGTAACAAATATGTAATCTGAATATTTAGAATTTTTTATTTATTTCCAGAAGATAGAGGACCACAGAGAACAACTATCGCCTGAGGAACGAGAAAATATGAAAGACGAGAGCATCGTGGTTACTGTGAAGATTCAGCTGCTCAAGAAATGGGATATGTACGTCCAGAATCCGAACAAATCGATTTTCCTCGTATCCGATATTGTGGCCATTCACTATGCTATTGGAGGTGCAAAAATCTATCAAAAAGACGAGTGAAGAAATGTTGTATAAATTTGAATCGCATACAGTTGTTTTCTTGTTAACAATTTGCTTAACGTTGATAGTTTGATTTATAATTTATTTGCAAAAATAAAATGTTAAATTCTCATGTTAGTGCCTCACACAGTGTGGTGTTTGTGACGATAATGCAAGCGCGCCCCGACGCACTCTCTGGCGATATCCTTTCGCCTTCTGCGCAATTAGATTGCTATTGTGTTTTCAATCGAGTTGCAGCATGAGAACGAGAGATAAAAAGACATGTTTTCTCAGCTTCTCTTCGAATCGAACTGTGTTTGCGTGGTCGCGCGAAAAAAGTGGGCGGAGTCACGCGTTCTCATGAAGTCGATTGAAAAAACGGCTCTGGGAAGTTTCGAAACCTGCCACTTCGAAACTAGGACGTTTCGAAACTTTAGTGCATTTTTAGTGGTAAATTTTGAAAAATTCTCCGAATACCTGTAAAAGCTTCGACAGCTACTTTATCCTTGGCCGAAATTCGTCAATAGTGCGAACGCGGCGCCGAAAAATGGTACTAAAGTTTCGAAACGTCCTATTTTCGAAGTATCCCAGTTTCGAAACGTCCCAGAGCCGAAAAAACAAAACAGTATTTTTTTGGGACCGCACCGTCAAATTCAGACATCGTTAGGAAGTTGCATTTTTTGAAAATACTGGCGTACACTTGTTGGTATTCGCAGAAGATGTCGGCTTATCACAGAGACCAGAAATCGTCAAAGCTGTCAAAACAACGATAAATGCATCCGCAAAATTGTAACAAATTCATGCACGTGATTTTCGATGACAAGCAAAAAAAAATCAACAAAAAACAAATGACAACCATTTGAGAGCAGTCTATTTATACAGATGACAAAACCTTTACCATTGAAGCAAATCAGACAAAACAACCAAATAATTGCTAGGGACATTCTGGCAGCAGGGGCCAGGCATCAGTGATTACTTTATGTGGAATCTGTGCTGATGGGAGAAAACTGCTGATTTCCGTATATTTCGGAGCCAAGTACTACTAAAATCCACACATCGGAAATAGCGAAATAGCCCTGGATCTTCCAGTTTTGGAGCGCATCACTGTGGATGACTGTCCGTATATCTTGCTGGATCTGCTTCCAATTGACTATTCCTTTAGAAGATTAAGGATTCAGAGGGCTTCTATGGACAACTATTAAAATTTGGAGGCTCTAATGAAGGCGTGGGACGATCTTGTAGTCACTTACCCAAAAAGACTTTAGTCTATCCTTCAGGCTAAATGCTAAAAGTTGAAAAAATATCGTTAAATCTGACTTGCGTGAGACGGTGTACTAATTGGTCCCTTGGATCTTTGCCGGATGGAAATTGTCCACCAGAATTGCAAAAAAGATCCAAGTAAGCATTACAGAAGCTCAGTACAGTAGAATTTTGTTAAATTATTGTATAATTTCAGCAATTAGTAGACACTCTGTACGCCTCGTCTCCATCTGACGACATTTTAGATTCCATACATAAAATCTTCCCAACGGTTTGGTCAAAAATGGAACAGTGATGCTGATCTATGGAAACCCGTTAAATATTTTTATTTACAGCTCTAAAATGATAGCAAAACTGTTTTCATTTCCGTCAGAAACGTCTCCCCATCATCTTTTTTTTGTGTTCCCACGCATCAAAAACGAAACCTTTGTGACTTGCACACATGCAAACAGTCGCGTTATTCTTGTTTTGCATTATTGATAAGCTGTTCAAACGTATGCTATTGTGAGAGTGTCAACATACATAGTGAATTCAGGATGAGAGAGAAAAAAGACTCCGCCTGTTTAAAGTTCAGCGTCAAAATTTGAGTCATCCAGAATGTCTGCGTCTCTCGTTTCTCCCACTCTTTGTTTTTCTTTCGGTTTGCTCACCTGCGAACTTTATGACATTAAAAAAACATGAATTCTGTCATCACGTAGGCTATGAAATTCTTACTATAAAAGGTTTCTGTTACAGTGATCAGATGTATCATTTCGATTCAAATGGCTCACTTCTACAATCTCATCCTTGCCACATTCGCCCTTTCAGCCGCTGTCCTGGCTCACCCAGGAGGCCATGGCGGACATGGAGGTCACGGAGGACCTGGCAGATTCCCACCACCACCACCATTCCTTAAGAACGTCACAGCTGAAGGACGCCAAGCCTTCTTCGCCATCATCACCAACTCTAGCTTGACTATTGCGGAGACGGAGACTGATATTCAGTCGTGGGCTAAAACTTATGGAGTTTCGGTAGGTTTTAATAAAGATTATCTGATTCTCTGGATTATCATTTATTCTTGTTTTTTTTCAGGACCAATTGGACAGCTTCCAAGCCAACGTCACCGCCAAACTGAACGAGATCAAGCAGAATGTGACTGACACTGTCAAAAATCTTTCGTCCGTTCAAACTCAACTCCAGACAATTCTTGACAACAAGGATCAAACGAGAGCTGAGCAAGCCTCTGCTATTGATGCTCTCAGACAACAGTATCCAAAAGAAGTTGGAGTTCTTTTCTTTCTCGCCATTCCACACAAACCAAAGGGTCCAGGAGGATTCGGAGGACCAGGATCCTTCCCAGGAGCTCAAGGAGGATTCGGCGGATTCGGAGACAACCAGGATGACAACGAGTCTTCATTCGGTGGAGTCGGAGGAAACTTTGGTGGAAACCAAGGAGGAAACCAAGGAGGAAACCAAAGAGGAAACCAAGGAGGACGTGGAAGATTCTAAGCTAGTTTCCTAAATACTTTATACCGTATTCTCATATTTTTTTACATGTAATGAACATTTCAAAATCAAAAAAAAACTCTACAAGTAATGTGCACTTTTCAAAAATCATGAAGGTGATATCGATATTACATTCAGATACGTATTTCGTTCCACTTCTGGATCACAAAATTGTTTTTGATGTTCCAATTCGATTGGAGTTGAGCAAGTGACTATTCGAATTCCTGAGAGGGTTTCGTGTTGGAGATAACCAGTAACAAAAAATGCGAGAAAATAGATCAATTGAGCGATAGCGTAGGCAGGATATGCTGAAATGCAGATAATCATTTTTAACAGAAGATTTCACCACGAAAATAATAATTAACGTACTCATGGAATCACAGAAAGTATTCGTGATAAAACTGTCAAAGTCTTTTAAAACCGAGTTGTGAGATAAAATGACAGCGGCAGAAAGTAGCACACATCCCACTTGGATCATTTGATTCGATTGCAATATTGCGCAAAAAATCAGTTTGAGTACTGTAGTTACTGTCAGTAGTATAATAGCCATCCGGGAAAAGTGTATCACTAGAATCAATTTGTGAGCTATAATTATTGTAAAGTCCACTTACAGTGTGAATCCTGCTCGTACTGTAGACAACTTACAACAAATAAACTGACATTGTGTGCCAACTCCACGATTATCATTGGAAATCCAATTATTTTCTGAGACATTATGGAACAATTTCCTTTTGAGATAAAGTTTATGAGAATACATTGCAAAAGGGAGTGTGTCATGGTAAGTAAAACTGCGGTACGGAAGAAAACCTGCAAAAAGAATCTGCACGAAGTGGGATTCGAACCCACGCACCCATACGAGTACCAGAACACCCAGAGAACCTCAGACACGAGGCAAGCCTACTAAGCTTGAGTCTGGCGCCTTAGACCACTCGGCCATCCGTGCACGGGAAATAGGGTTGCCAGTGGCCGTCATGAGATAGGGCGAATAGTGAGAGAACAGAAAAAAGGGGAGAAGGAATAGGCGAGAAAGAGATGAAAACAGAACCAACCTGCACTAAAACCAAGTGATTCATTGAGCGTATTGGTGATGACATCCATTCGGCATTCGGAACTGTTCGAAGCTTGAAAAAAACGTTAATTTTGCAATTAAACATATTGTGACAGCGGTGTTTATGGGTTCACCGACGCACCGATCTATTACGGAATAGTGATATTACTCTAGTCTAACAATAAGCAGCTGATCAAAAACTTTGAAAATAGTCAATATTTTTTCTAAATGTCACGAAGCGCATTTTTCGACACAGTTGAAATGAGTGCGACCGTAACCCATTCAAAAATGTAAACAACTTTTTTTTCTCTTATTTTTCGGTATTTTTTTATAACTTGTTTACATTTTTAATGACTTACGGTCGCACTCATTTCAACTGTGTCACAAAATCCGCTCCGAGATATTTCGTCGAAAAATTGGCTAATTTCAATGTTCATGAGCAGCTTTCGCGTCAAAAAATGTACATTGCGTTCTCGCCACGGATAAAAGAAAAATTATTGTCGGCTCACCAAAATGATCAAACGCGCTCTGCTCACCAAAATGATCAAACGCGCTCTGCTGAACTCAACGCGATAAGATTTTCATTCTGGTCTCCAAATTATTTAATTTTACGTTGAATTTATACGTGAAATGAAATAATTTGGACACCAATATGAAAATCACATAGCGTTGAGTTCAGCGTTTGACCACTTTGGCGGGCTGACAATAGAGGGATAAAAAGTTTTACGGCAATGACAGAACGAAATTCGACATATCGAAATTTTCAATAAAGTCCGCAATACGCGCTCTATCGAATTTTTCTGCGTCTCCAAAGGGAATTAGAACCGCCCGAATCAGAATTGGTACAAACTTGAACCTCTTAAATTAATAAGTAGTCTAGAAATACCAGAGTTACCACTGGTAAACGCTATTTCTGAATTTTGAGGGAGACATCACTCATCGCTCAGCGTAAAATAGATCTAAAGGTGATACAGTAACCTCGTGCTGGTTTTTCTTTCTCTTTTCTGTACCAGTTCTGAGGCCGTATTCATGAAATCATTCGGAATTCCGAACGGGTTCGGAAAAGCTATTTTTCCGTTGTGAATAGACTTTTCCGAACCCGTTCGGAATTCCGAATGGGCTCATGAATACGGTCCCTGATTTTGTCCAGAACCGTCCGCAAAAGCCAATGTCAAAATTTGTATAACACATACCCTACAGTAGTTCCAAAATGCATTACCGTAGCTGAAACGGTATTCTCCATTCAAAAGACGTTTGAACCAGGGGCCCAAGCCACCGGTAGAAATCGTCCCGTCTTCCTCCGGAAATTCATAGTACATTGATCCATTTGGGTAGGTCTAAACAAGGATCATAAACTTTATGGTTTCTGTGTTGCATGCGCGATCCGGTCAATAAAAACTATTGTTCCCACCGCCAGACTGATCTTTCTCACCTTGTAATTTTTGATCACATACGCCGTTCTGTTTGAAGTGTGCGTTTCATCCAAATAGTGTGGATGAGCAGCGAAATACAATCCGGCCAAGGTGAGACACGTGGAAATGACGAAAAATCCGCGACCCATACGATAAACGTCTATGGCAAAGTACGAGTTGCGGTCCTCTTCATCTGGTGACATCTGAAAGAAGGCGATAATGTCGAAATGAGTGTGGAAGATGTGAAAGAGAAGAAAAAGGAGGTAAAAAAGATGAAGAAGATGAAATGAAGAAGCAATGAAAGATGTCGTAGTTTGTAATGATATACATAATGAGGAATGAATGGAGGTATGACGCAAGGGCGATAGGGCGGGAAGAAAGCACACCAGAAGGGAATGGCAAAAGCTTTCTAATTATCAAACGGATTCGGGCGAATATTACAAGTCTAGGCAAGCGAATTGTGGAGGAGAAAAGGATCGTTTTCATCTTATTTGTTCCGATGAATTCAGATGAAGAAACTTTGAAAAACGTATTTACTTTTTTGACAGTCTAGCCTAGACATCGGACACAATAGAGTCAAGAACTAGAAAAGCCACAAGATGATTAGTTTATGCATTTTCACTTTGAAACTAATAAGCATGTCTGTGTCGAAATTCATTTTCCGAGCATGTGTGTTAAATCTCGTTCATGATCTTTTTTTTTAAATATATTTTCCCTCCTCGCGTGGTGGCGACGGTCGTTTTTAAAAGGATTTTTTGTCGCTCTCGTCTACGTTTCATCGCTTACCCGCTTTCTGCTTCAAAATTCATTTCGAATAATGTAAATTCGCATAAATTGGCGCTCTGCCAAGATTTTTCCAGCGTGTTCAACGGAGGCAATCGGTCCAAAAAGAGCTGAGATCTCACAGACAGACTTCACGCTTCAATATACTCAGGTAATTTCCGGCAAGCTGCCCCTCGAAACGGCACGCTGCCGTGAAAAACGGCAAGCTGCTGCGCGAATTGGCAGGGGTGCCACCTGCCAGCGGCAGCTTGCCGTTTTGCGCGGCAGCCTGCCGTTTTTCACGGCAGCGTGCCGAAATAAAGCACGGCAAGCTGCCGTAACCCTGCTTATTTTTGATTCCATTTTGGTCGATTCTATTCGTTGAAATTAATCAAATTTATTAAATAAAAAAACAGTTAAAAAACATTAAAAGGCAGCAAAAAAAAAGCATGGCGAAAAATTTAATTATGTTTACGGATCATCACACGATCCGTCAATATCGAATCGTATCGTTTGTTAAGGTCCATTTCCGCATATCGACGAGTAGATGGTCAACTGCAAGAAAACTTTCAAAACTGAAGCTATTCATTAAAAAGAAAGTTGAAGATTTATTGCCGCTCAAAGTTTAAAAAGTTACTGGGTTTGTATTCATGAGCGTTTACCGCACGGTACATAAAAACATTAAATGGTTTTCTTGACGATTAATTTAATTTTTAAAATTTTATTGGCTAGTTTGTACTATAACCGGTCCGTAAATCCAAGATTATGACAAAACCGAAAAAAAAAACCAGACCGGGGAAGTGAAGACAAAACCGGCAAAAATGTAACATGCGTGAGACACAAGATTTGTACAGAAACTGTTATAAAATGCAGGAAAATCGTGCCACAGACTTGAAAAATTTTTACCGGTTTCTGAAGTTTTTCCCCGGTTTAGTCTTCCTTGGCTTTGACTTACCCGGTTTCGGGGTTTCACTTGCATTTTTCAGGGTCTCGAAAATCCCTTTTAGAAATAAAAAATTTTCCTTGGAAAACCATTTACTGTTTACACTTCCGTATAGTAATTGTTCATAAGTACAGTTTCTCCAACCATGTTTTTTTGTAGTTTAAAGTTCCACAAAAAAATCCAGAAATAACTGATGGGGTTATTCATTTTTTGAAAAATAATTGTTTGCAATTCTTTGCCTTATTTCGCGCACATAGAAAAAAAAACAATTCACATTGTTTTAAAAACAACTCTCTTTGTTTGCAACCCTATTTCGTCAAGGTGATATTGTGGAACAGAACTGTAACGTTAAAAAAACGGTCGGTACAGAACTGCGTGGAATGGAACTGTTCCATATCAGGCAATTCTAAGTCGAACAGTTCGAAACTTGTCTAGTAAGCCGTTACAGTTCTATTATGCTCGCAAACGAGTGATACAAACAACGATACGTTTTTTACTGTGGTCTCGCAGCGAATACTGCAAAATATCGGGGTATCGTTTGTAACACTCGTTCGAGAACCTTTCGTCACTTGGCGCTCAATTTCTCCGCCAAAATTCAGATTTTTTTTAATGCTCGGTCTGAAACTTTGGGAAATTTTTTTAAAAGATACTTCCGATTATATTTTTTAAATGATCTCTCAAAGTTTCAGACCGATCGGAGCATTCTCCGAATTTTCGCTGAACTTTTTGCTGGATTTTTCCATTTTTTGCTTTTTTTGCTGGTTTCACGGGGTGTTGAGAGGTACATGGAAATTAAAATTTAAATTTCGCGGGAAAGTTGCCACGTCATTCGAGAAAAAAGCGCGCGAAATAGCGTTTTCAAAACGTCGTTACTGAGGCGCCACAGAAATTTTTTTTTTACTTTTTTATTGTGGGTTCATATATTTTGCATGATTCTTAATATTTAAACAATATTTCCCTATTTATTTTATGCAGAAAACGTATTCCGCCAGCGCCTCGTTTTTGAAAATCTAAACTGTTTCAACTCTGTAACGACCGCGTTTCCTCCAATCTATGTGAGCAGTGGAGCGCATTTTCACTATGTACTCTTCAACACTCCGTGTGGTTTCGAGAATAACCCCATAAATGAAAAAATGAAGAGCAACTCTTATCATTTTCAGAAGTACGCAATCATCGCGTTGAAATGTTTATATTCGCATAATAAATTTTGTGTATTGTGAAAACAAAAAAAATGCAACGCAGTGTTTGCGTACTTTTGAAATTCAAACGGCAATGAAAGAAATAGCACGGGAAATGAAGAGATTTGTTCCCATTTTCATTTGAATTTTAAAAGTACGCAAACACCGCGTTCCAATTTTTTGTTTTCACAATATACTCGGCGAATGCATCATCAGCCTTGCTCTACGGCACTTTTCAATTTTCAACAGTGTAGTGCGCCTTTTTTGAAGCGAAAAATCAAATTTTAATGGCAATTCGTCGTGGATACGTTATTTTTCGTTGAAAAGAAGTATAAAACTACAATTCGAGTTAATCTTGCAAGTGCAACACTGTTTCACAGGAATTTTGGCAGTAGAGCGAGGGATGATGTATTCACCGACTATATACCATCATCGCGCGGTAAAATATCATGGTAAACACCTGTTATTTCTGGGATTGTTTCTGGAACTTCTAACTGAAAACAAGTGATTCTAAGAATGTTTTTGCAATTTTAGGCGCGGCATAATAAAAAATATACCTGGAACCAACTGGAAACTACTTTTCCAAAATCGATCACTGTAGAAACCATAGTGGCCAGCAGAATTGAGCAAATGCCTCGTGGAAAATTCTAAAAACATTTTTAGTCTACATGAAATAATTATAAACACTTACTTTTTCCACAAAATTGAAGAAAAATACGAAAATAATCGTAAAAATGAACTCGAAAGTAAAACTCATGTAGAAAAAATTGCGTCATCGCTCAGTCTGCGCAAGAGAAGAATGCTGGCGCCTTTTTCGACGGCACGGCACTCCTCCGGCACGCTGCCGTTTTGCACGGCAGCCTGCCGTTTCGCGGGGCAGCTTGCCGTTTTGCAGGGCACCTTGCTGCTCGTGTGCCGTTTCCTTGCGTAACGCTACCCCTACCCGGCAGCCTGCCGTTTTTCACGGCACCTTGCTGCTCGTGTGCCGTGCACATGCCGAAAATTACCTGAGTAGTTTAGATTAAGAAAGCAACTTAACTCAGGCATGTGCCATGAGCCATTTCCATGGCTATTAGCTACCTATACCCGCCATATACGCACCAAAAGTTCCCTGAGAATTCCCAGAAATTGAAATGCGAAAGAAATTGAAGACAATAGCCATCGAATTCGGAGCGTACGTCAAACGCATATGGCACACGATCCTAGTTAGACGGTTGTTAGCCGTTTTAAATGGCTATTAGCTAAACATTTCCTGAGAACACTGGATGGATTTTGAATGGGCCACATATTAAGGGCACAGACCATAAGTCCTAGTGGTCAAGTGGATAGTCTTACAATTAGAAAATTGGAAAAGGAATTTTAAGAAACAAATAGCTTTAATGCTCATCAAACAAAAAAGGAATTTTCGAAAATTTCACAACTACCGAATCAAGCTTTTTTTATTCTGATAATCACATCCATTCGTTTGTAGGCGTTACCAGCGTATATATGTCACAGCAAAAAAAAAACTAACGAGGCTTGAAGGTGTCATGGTATTCAATCAAAAGTGCTGACCTAGAAATCTCGGTTTTTTTATTCTCGGATTGGAAAGTAAAGTGAATTTCTATGCGTGTTAATGTAAAAAGTGATACGAAACGGTGAGAAATAAAAGGAAATGATCCGCTACTACTGATACATTCTCAGGAACGGTGTTGTGAAAAAAAAAACAGAAAAACGAAAAGCGGCGATAAAGAAGACGGACAAGATGATGAATACGGCGAAGAAAAAGAAGACGAAGACGAATGCGTCGATTGGCTAAGTCATAAAAATAGTGTGGCATAATCGGTTTGCGAAACCACTCGTCGTCGCCTCCTGAAGCGCGCTTCTCGCTATCCCCGATTCGTCTGCACTTTCTCCTTTACCAATTCTCGAGAAAAACGAAAGCAAACGTGGTGGCCAGAAGAACACCTTCTGCATTCGTTCATTCGTAACCCGAAACGTAATATAAAAGGAATCGAAATGCTGATTTATTTTATAGACGAGACAAAGACGAACGATAGATGTTTTTCGGACATTTACATAACCACGGGTATCCGAGTGTCGTTTACAAACATAGGTGAATAGGAAGAAAATTGGTAGGAGTTGTCAGCCTCTAAAGCCGCGCGAACTTTAAAATTAAGTTCGGCCTCGTCACGCGAATTTTATGAAATTTTTAGTTACTGTGTTTTCAATCGAGTTGTGACATCAAAACGTGAAACTCCCCCCAATTTTTTTACGCAAAAATTCAAAAAGAACTAAAATGTAATGTTCGCGTGAAAAAAGTGGGCAGAGTCTAACGTTTTGATGTCGCAACTCGATTGAAAACACAATACCTTTGCTTTTTGTTTGTGAAAATTTGAAAAGGTTAAAATTAGCGTTAAGGGTCAGAACCAGGCTTTCTCGGAAATAAAAATTTCTCTTCCGAGTTCCGTCGGAAATTTCCGATTTTGTAATTTTCTCTTCCGATGTTCCGACGGAATTCCGAATGTTTCATTTTAATTTCCGAATTTCCGTCGGAATTCCGAAATTGAAAATTCTCGTTCCGATTTCCGTCGGAATTCCGACTTCCGACGGAATTCCGATTTCCGATCGGAAAAATCGTAAATGAACCTGAATAGGCCCATAAAATCTTAAATTATCCACAAAAAAGTTTAAAACATTGAGGAAGGATACGTAGACTCGTGTTTAATGCCGCGTCCAAAGTTCAAAAAATTCCTGAAATTAGGGGTTTTTTGCAGTCCAAAATTCCGACGGAATTCCGACTTTTCGGAAATTTCCGAGAAAGCCTGGTCAGAACCCAAGCGGCAGAATCACGCGGCTTTTGAGGTGACAACTTTTTTGCAACAATAAGAAATCCATGAACACGAACCTGAGTCTAGCTGGACAAACTATCGTTTTATTAAACAAACCAGTTAAATCTTCAAGATTCATTGCTAAGATACATATACATAATTACATAGAATTACGCATGGCTAGCCACTACTGTTGGATTGGCAAATTTCCCTCAAAAAGTCCACAATATCAAAACCGATACGTGGTCAAAAGGAGTCAATCAAGGTAGATACAAAACGAGAGAAGAAAAAGAAGACAAAGTGAATTCACAAACGACGACATTTTCACTCACTCCACGGTAAGTTTTGACCGCACGGATTTGATGATCCGAAAATAGGAGAAAGTATAAAAGACGATTTGACGTGCGGGAAACGCGCGAAGGACTGAGAATAAAGAAACGAACTTTACTTTGAAAAGTGAATATACCAGAAAGAAGTGGAAGAAGATCGGATAATTGAAATGGTTTTGATTGTTTAGGTCAGAATCAGGGCTGCGAGTAGAATTTGTTTTTCACGGATTTCCTAAAACGATAAATGAACGGGTTGAATTTTAGTAAAATCCGTGAAATTGTTTAGTAAAGAAAATTAAATTCTGAAACCAGAAATCAAGCGTCAAGCGAAGTTCTCTCAAAGCCTTTCAAAGCATTGTCATGTCTTTCATGGTCGGTCCACCAGACTGAACCGTCACAGCAGCCGCTGGAGCCACCTCAACCCAAAAGTTCGTTAACGGAGGAGCCGGCAAATTGATATTCAAGATCAAGTCGTCTAACAACAACGAGTGACCGCTTTCTTCGGATTCGTCGATCCATCTGGATCAAAGGACATCAGTATCACTCGTACTGCAGCACGGCATGCTGGCATCTACGTTTCAGTCTCATTTTATGAAATTCGATTTTTTCGCGCGTTCAATTCGCTGCGTACGTTCCGCGAAAACAGAAATTAAAACATGTTTTTTTTCTCGCAGATAACCCTTATTTTTAAACATTTGATACAGAAGAAGCGTTCGCAACGCCGCGAGGGAATGTTCTCTTAACGCGCGGGTCACAGTGTTTCATCAAACGTTTAGTGTGATTGGGGCGCGTTTGCACTGAGGTAGGTGCCAGCATGCCGTGTGCAGGAGCGACAAAGGAGGACAAGCTTGTCATCTATTTCGCCAATGCTCTACCTGATGCTCAGGATGCTTTTTCTTCTCTCACTCTGCCCGGAAACATTATTATCAGCAACCGCTTAAGTTAATGAAATGTCTTATTGAAGTAATTAAAAAAAAACGCATAACAAAAATAAAGCATTCGATTGGAAATAAGCTCCAAACGTTCGAAAGAGACCCGGTCACAGCCCGAAAAATGTTTTACTTGTAAAAAAAACGGCATAGTCTAGGGTTAAAAGACACAAAAACTGTGTTTTTTCTACCCTGAATAGGCCCATAAGTTTTACAAGATTACAAAGTCGATTCGTTCTTCAAGTACCGAAGGTACTGCGGATCACGGTTTTCTGCGTACGCGGACGACTGATGGTGTACCGCTCAGAGCCAGACATTATTTAAGTCAATTCCTGGCTAGGGAAATGACCGACCAATCTTCGTAGATTTCTCTTACTACCCCGAGGCTGGATGAACCCGGGGGTGAGGGCAGGAATCGATCCTGTGGCCTCTCGCACGGCGGCGGTCACCACTACCGGCTGCGCTATCCACCACACGGAAAATTTTATAAACTTCGCCAGTACCTGGAGGATTTTTTTGAAAAACGTCATGAAAAAGACAAAAACAATTTTTTTACCAAACCCTATACATATTTATCAATACCAAACTGAAAAAAACGGCTCTGAATTTTGTTATCGATTTTATGGAATCCGTAAACATTTTTGTGGGTTCTCAAAAATCCACAAAATCAGCAGTAAACCAGCGCTTGTCAGTGGCAAAAAAAAAGCTGAAAAAAAGCTAAACACCTGAAAGCAGCTATTTATTCAAACCAAGATAATAAATATACATAACATTTTGGTCTGTGTATTGTGTTTTTAATTTCCCTTTCGGTTATATAATGGATTCGAAGCGAAGTGACAATTTTTTCACGTTTTTATTCGAAAAAATGAAGAAATATTCTCAGTACGGAGCGCTGCAAACGCGCTCCCTTCGCACAGTGGTGGACGCGGCTACGTTGGCGACGAGAGAGTGAAGAAAACTGAGAGAGCCGTGGCTGATGTTTTGCTCTGATTTCTCTAAACCTCACTCCAAATGCATGCGAAATTCTTTGTTCGATTGGAGCGAGTTTTCAGCGTTTTTTACCGAGTATAACTGAAGAAATTAAGAGATTTTTCGTCTCCCAGTTTTACGTGAAATGCCACTCCGTCACGAATCCATTATAGTATGCTCTGGCTTGAAAATTCTCGCACATTATTAGAGACGCTGACATCACAGGAAGCCACTCAAGATCGACAAGAATTGTAGAAATGTTTTGATCCGGGCGGTCCTGTAGTATTGTTTTTTGTTTCAATATTGTTTTTATTTTTTGTCAGACCGATTTTCTGACCTAAATAACTCTTATGCTTTTTTTCCGCAGGAAGATCTATAAAATACCGTAAAACCTGTATTAGAAGGGCCGGCCCTTCTATTTTTCGTGGGGTGTCTCGCAGGGCCCTTGTATTCGAGGGGCCCTTCAATTTCAATTTATGTCCCGTTTCCTCTATTATTGGGAGCGGTGTTTTTGTGATTTCTAAAAAATACAGGATCAGTCATTGATCTCGGAAATAAATTGTCAATACGCATGGAATTTCAGGAAATTAGCCCATTAGCTGCCCCGGTCAGATTTGCCGTGTTTGCAGACTTAATTTATTTACGCGAAAATTCTCACACAGTCTGCAAACACCGCGGTATCACCATTCTAGGAATACTTAATAGCGGTTTCGTTGCCCATTAACTGCCAGAAACTCCCTGAGTAATTTTTGAACATAACTTTTCTAAATATTTCTGAAATCTTAAACTTTTTTAAACATTGTCATAAAAATCCGGCAGATAGTAGCATGAATTGCTCAATCAACAATTTGTTGTTCCATTGCTTTCCGATTTCCCGTCTTCCACTGATCGTTGTTTGGACAGATCAACAAAACTCCTGTACTTTAGACTTTTATAAATACTAACTCGTGTTTGCTTTCACTTTTACAGCACATTACATACATAATAAGAAGAGTTTGGCGATTATCACACTTTTCTTTCTTCTTTTCCCATACAATTGCGGCAGCACGTGTTGCGAATCAAGACGAACAATGCAAGACCAAAATTTTTAGAAATCATCAAAACACGAAAATGTTATGGAGAGAAAGAGGGATGAAAAGATGGAAAGAAACAGGCGGGGAATCCCTGTTTCCGCATCAAAGAACGCTCCAAATTTTGCACGTATATAAATGTGCAGCTCATTCTCAGAATGCTACTCTACATCCCCTCGTAAACACCTAGAGGTCACTCGTCTTCCCAAGAGTTGTTTCACTGTTTCTGATCATTCACGTGGCATTTGGAATGGCTGCGTCTCTTGAATCTCTCACTTGCAGAGTTCAATTTGTGCTGCTCCATTCGGTCGATTCAAGATAAGAGAGAGGTTGAGAGATAGGGCCTTCTTTGTATGCTATATGCCTATATCCTAAATGTATTTTTTGTTTTCTTTCTTTCTTTTTCCTTTTTTTATTTTCGTCGTTCAAAGCGACCACAATCCAAAGTCCAAATGATATCATTATCATTGAAGGTATCACGCCGTGTTCAAAAAATCAATCATTTGTGATCTATGTCATTTTTGTTTACGTTTACCAGTCGATTGTTTACCTTTTTTCCTAATTCATTTCATTTTTCTTCGGTTGTGTGTTACTCAGAATCATAATTTTTCAGTTTCCAGACACATTTCATCTTTCGTCCCAATCCGTCAATCAGCATGCAACAAGACGACGATATCGGGTACGTTTCCATTCGCTCACTAATTATTTTAATCATTTCAAAATGTCATTGTATTCCAGTTCGGAGCACTCCACTGCCACCACCAACATTTCGCATTTATGTGGTCTCAAAATTTCGGAACGTCCTCAAAAGACCCGGAAAACCGGAGTGATCTGTACAATTGGACCGGCATGTAGCGATTTGGCCACGTTGAAAACAATGATCAACAGTGGAATGAACATTGCCAGATTGAACTTTTCACATGGAAGTCATGAGGTTAGTTGACTCTCTCCCTCCCTCCACCCAAGTTCACACGTAAATACGTAGCTGACAATTTTTGAGCAGAACATAGTTTTCTTGAAAATTGCGTTTAAAAAGTCAATGTTGATCAGGGAGACGGTGTTTTGAATTGCAAAATCCTTTCACAGAAATGTGGCCAAAATATACCGTAAATCCTGAACTATACGCCCACCTGTATTAGAAGTCTACCTGTAATATACCGTAAAACCTGTATTAGACTTGCCCCCTAACCAAACGCATTAACAGTGGCAAAAGTGGCGTAAACCAGATAATTTGCCCCTCTAATAGACTTGCACCCGGTCCAGGCTTTGAAACAATAGACTTGCACCCTCTAATAGACTTGTCTGTCTAATAAACTTGCACTCTGGCGAGGTTTTGCAACTGGAACTTGCATGCAAGTCTAATACAGGTTTTACGGTGTTTGCTTAAAATATACAAATACAATAAAGAAAAAATATTTGAGACAAAGGTAAAAATTTGAAAAAAAAAAGACGTGTGACAGAAGATCAAGAGCGGTACGTGCCCGGAAATTGTTTTAGGATTTGTGCGTCGACGGGAGCGTGTGTTGTGCGTTGGAGTGTATGCGGGCGAATCGGCGCTAAATTCAAATTGTGGAGAAGTCCTCGAATAGACGATGGCGCGGCGTGCGTGAGATAATGCTTGCTTTGTTTATCATAAAATAGGAAACAAGGGAAACAATTTCATCTTTTGTGAAGGTTCGTGACAGACGGAGGTTTGCAGTTGCATCCGATGTCTGTGTCTTCGCAATCAGAACACTCTTTTCCGTAACGTCTGCTATCGAATTTTAGTAAACAAGAAAAGGTTAAAAGAAGTGATAAACAGAAAGAGAAAGCATCCAACCTTGAAAAACACAATAACAATGTGCCGTTCGACAAAAACATTACATTTTTGTTAGTTGAGCCCAACTTTGATCTTTCCCCAATCTTTCCACAATATGATAAAAAGAGCATGGCATGATGTTTCACGTGAAAAGTCTACAACCTGACAAATTTAGACGGGCACTCTTTAAGACTGAAAGACAAGTTTATTTGCAACTAACTGATAACAAACCAGATTTTTCACTTTTAGGTTTTTTATAGAGTTGCACAAAAAAACAGAATTACACAAACTATTTAAATTACCGTATTTATTCTATTTGCCCGGCATGCCGACTTATTTTTTGAACCTCCTAATTCGATGCCGGCCAATCAGAGGCTGCCGGAAGTTTAGAGGTTGTCGGGCAATTAGAGTATATACGGTAGGTCTGTTTACAGACGCTCGTTGACAGCCGTTAGATTTGGCTATTTTTCATAAATTGTGCCTAATTTTGAACAACTTGAATAACAACAACTAGGGTTGGCAATGGGAAGTCCCACTCTTTTTTGTACTAGTAACAGAAATCCAATTTTAAGCACTAAGGTAGTTTCCTCACTTTAAAAAACAATACTAGCACGTCTGCTATTCAGGTTTGTGTAGGAAATTTCATATTTCCTGAATTGCGGAGGCATGTTTTGACGATGGGTAGGTTAGGGCGGTGAGGTGGGGAGGGGAGGTGGGGAACCTCCCCACCTCCCCATTGCCAACCCTAACAACAACAAACAAAACTTTTGAAAAAAAAATCACGCGGGTAATTTTTGGCGTGTATATCGCTGTTATCCGCCGAATATGCAGCCAATAGAAAAACTGTCACTTTTCCTAGTTTAAGTTTTAATTTCTATGGTCGAAAAAATTAAGAGGTAGCCTACAGTAACCCGAAAAACACGATTCACGGGGTGATTTAGGTCAGGACCCGAAAAAGTATTATTTTCTTGTGTATTCCTTGTTTTCTTGAACAAGTAAATAGTTTATAATTTTCTTATTCATAATTGAAGTAGTTTCAACGCAAAAAGCAATAATTTTTTGCCCTAAAGTGATATTTATGAAATGAGTGTCGTTGTTGTAATCATCGAAATTATCGAGTTTCGTTTCATAATTGTAAAATACGCAAATGCTCGATTGTGATTGTAAAAATAAGTAATAGGTGCTCAGAAAATTAAAAAACACATGATATTAACGACCCTAATGAAAAAAAATAGGCGTAACTGAAAAAATAGAGAATTCCGAACACTTCGGCAAAAATCCGCAGTTGTTACGGTAGGCAACAGTGATGAGCGGAAACCCGTTTTTCTGAAAAACGGAAAGCGGAAACGGAAACGGAAACATATTTCTAATTCTGCGGAAACGGAAACGGAAACGGAAAATAATTTTTTATTCCGCGGAAACGGAAACGGAAAAAACTCTCCCAAAAACGTCACGGAAAACGGAAACGGAAACGGAAACGGAAATTCCGCTCATCACTGGTAGGCAACTGACCGACTTGAAAATTTAGCATCAATATGCTTTTACAAACTAATAAACAAACAAAGACCTATGGAAAACTGAGCAATTGTGGGCTAAAAGGGGCCAATGTGGACAAAAATATGCCAAATATTATCCTAATTTGGGTTACGGTAGATTGTCGCTTTATTTTATTTAAAAAAAATCTGCTCAACGAGTGTTTTCCAATTTTGTTTGAAAAGCGAAAATAATTATTTCAAAAAAGAACTAACTTCAGGGACATGCTGCGACAATCAAAACAATCCGTGAGGCATCCATCGACGCCCCATTTCCAGTTGCCATTGCTCTCGATACAAAAGGACCAGAAATCCGAACTGGAATGTTTGCCAACAATGTGAAAGAAGTTGAATTAGAAAATGGACAGAGTATTCGAGTATCCACGGATCCATCCATGGAATACACAGCAACTGCTACAAACATTTACGCGGACTACAGAAACCTCGCGAAAGTCGTTCAACCTGGATCCAGAATCTACATTGATGACGGTCTGATCTCACTTATTGTGGAATCCATTGAAAACACGGAAGTAGTGTGCACAGTTGAGAATGGAGGAGCACTCGGAACAAGAAAAGGAGTGAATCTTCCTGGAACTACCGTAGATCTTCCAGCTGTCACTTCGAAAGACATTGAGGATTTACTTTTCGGTCTCGAACAAAACGTCGATATCATTTTTGCTTCCTTTATCAGAAATGCCGATGGTGTGAAGAAGATTAGAAATGTGCTTGGGGAGAAAGGAAAACACATTTACATCATTGCAAAGATTGAATCAGAAGATGGAGTGAAGAATGCCGATGAGATCATCGCAGCAGCCGATGGAGTGATGGTTGCTCGTGGAGATCTTGGAATTGAAATTCCGCCAGAAAAAGTGTTTTTGGCGCAGAAGATGCTCATCTCAAAGTGCAATCTAGCTGGAAAACCAGTCATTTGTGCCACACAAATGCTCGAAAGTATGATCAGCAAGCCAAGACCGACTAGAGCAGAATGCAGTGATGTGGCAAACGCAGTGCTGGATGGTGTGGATTGTGTGATGTTGAGTGGAGAGACAGCGAAAGGAGTTTATCCTGTGGAGGCACTTTCTATCATGCACAATGTGAGTTCTTCGGAAAAAAATGTTCGAATTTTTAAAGTTTTGAAAAAAAAAGATGCACCTATCAAGTTACAAAGAGACTAGAGTGAAACAGAGATTGAAACTTATGGAATGCTTCCAGATTTGCAAAGAAGCCGAATTGGCTTTCTTCCACATGAAACACTTTGAAGAGCTCATTCTTCACACTCAAAAGCCAACAGGAATGACTCACACCACTGCCATAGCAGCAGTTTCAGCTGCAATTAGTTGTCATGCTGTGGCAATTATCCTAATTACCACGACTGGAAGGTTAGTAATTAAATATAAATTAACGGGAAGTTGGATTTTGAAAAATTTGTTTTGAAATCAAGAAAATCAATTTACAGTAAAACCTGTATTAGAACGGCATACCGTTCTATTCTTGGGAAGATGATAGCAGAATGGCTAAAACTACAGTGCGCGTCATAATTATAAGACACCCCCCTATTTTGGGGGTTTGGGGGAAACTAGAAGTTTTTGTGAAACGGCATGTGGTGGATCTTTTTCAGCGTCCAAAATAACCCGGAAACCCAAATTTTCATGTACCTACCACAAAAATTACGACTACAGTATCAAAAAGTCGAAAAATCAGCCGCGTCATAATTATAAGACACCCCCAGAAAAATAATGAATTTTTCAACTTTTTTCAACCTTTTCGAACTTTCATCTATTTTTTCACCGGTTTTACTGTTTTTTATTCCTTTTAAAGTTATTTTCTTATTTTTTACCAATAATTGTGTCATATTTGACCACTTTTTTCAAGTTTCTCCCGTGACGATAAACTGCTCGGGCAAGAAGTCCCCAGACATTCTCTATGGGGTTGAGGTCTGGCGATTGGCTGGTCAAGCAAGGACTTTGATCTTTTTCGTGGAAAACCAGTTCATTGTCGATGAGCTTTTGTGAATTGCCGCATTATCTTGTTGAAAGGTATGAGTCTTCTTGCGGTTTCCACGGTTGAAAAAGAAGACGATTCCTTCCTGGAGAGTGTCCTGGTAGTCCATGGAGTGCATCTTACAAGTCACGAATTCTAAGAAAACGAGTGTTGGAAACTCATCTCACGACACATGGCTTATCTAGATCATTGAGGATCCTTGGACGTCCAGTGGGTTTTGCTGAGCCGTGAGCCATTGTATCTCAAGCATAGTTTCTTACACATCATCGCGAACGGATGATTCTTCTGCTCAACTGCAAAGTACTGAATCCAAGTTGAATCATAATGTCCATTTGAGCTAGCTCTTCTGAAGAGAGAGTAGAGGCGAGTCCCATGATGATTGAAATGAGGTGAACAAATGTAACTCATGGCTTAAATCATAATTATCATAATTTCAGCTGGCCTAAACGTTTTTTCATATGTTCTGCACATCTTAGAATCACTTTAGTCAACCAAAATCCTTGAAGGAGATGTGACGGTGAAAAAGTTGGAAACTTGAAAGAAAGTGGTCAAATATGACACAATTATTGGTAAAAAATAAGAAAATAACTTAAAAAGGAATAAAAAACAGTAAAACCGGTGAAAAAATAGATAAAAGTTCAAAAAGGTTGAAAAAAGTTGAAAAATTCATTATTTTTCTGGGGTGTCTTATAATTATGACGCGGCTGATTTTTCGACTTTTTGATACTGTAGTCGTAATTTTTGTGGTAGGTACATGAAAATTTGGGTTTCCGGGTTATTTTGGACGCTGAAACAGATCCACCACATGCCGTTTCACAAAAACTTCTAGTTTCGCCCAAACCCCCAAAAAAAGGGGGTGTCTTATAATTATGACGCGCACTGTATATTCCTACTGTAAACTTTATGATCGGAAAAGTATCAAAATAACATTTTTGAATCTTAATTAAACTGCCATTCAAATAAAGATTACCGTTCTATAGTTTTTCGAACGTTGGTAGGGGTACGGTTCCATTACAGGTACCGTTCTAATACAGGTTTTACGGTAATTGAAAACAAGATTACACGGCACCCCATGCAGGCTTTCTCGGAAATTTCCGAAAAGTCGGAATTCCGTCGGAATTCCGATGTCGGAAATTTCCGATTCCGGTTCCGAGGCAGTTTCACTTCCGAAAAAATTTCCGATTCCGTTCCGAGACAAAATTATTTCCGAAGATATTTCCGTTTCCGTCGGAAATAATATTTTTCCGACGTCGGAAAAAACATGTTTTTCTGTCGAAATTTGGTACCAAATCGTTTTTTTTTTTTTGGAAAAAATTCGACCATGTCTGTGACACAAATTTCCTATTTAAAACGGCTCCGAAACATCTCGAAACCAGACATCTCGAAACCGCGACATCTCGAAACCATATCCCGGCTAAGTTTTTGTTCAAATACAGGCATTGTTTTGCGCATCCGCGGCTTAAAAAAAACTTTTTTTCTAGTGCATGAACAAAACAAAATGTTTTTCGTTTCACCCAAAAAAAAAACAAACGACCGAAGAAACATTTTTTTTTGGTCCCACCCCTGCTCCCGATGCAAGGTGCAGTTTGCGTACTGTAAGCTTTTTTTGGCGGCCGCCAAAGAAATGACGCTCAAAACTTGCACTTTTTGATTTTTTGTTGAATAGTCATAAAATTACTTAATTATGGAAAAAATGTTTACTTCCTATAGTCGGCGAATACATCATCAACCTCGCTCTACTGCAAAACTCCTGTTTTGATGTTTCGATTCAAAACAGGCGCACTACACTGTTGAAAATTGAAAAGTGCGGTAGAGCGAGGCTGATGATGCATTCGCCGCTCATACCTCTCTTTCAACCCCCCTCCCCCTGTTAAAGCGGTTTCGAGATGTTGCGGTTTCGAGATGTCTGGTTTCGAGTTGTCTGGTTTCGAGTTGTCGCGGAGCTTTTAAAACACGAGTCTACGTATCATTCCTCAATTTTTTTTTATCTTTTTTGGATAATTCAAGATTTTATGGGTCTATTCAGGTTCATTTCCGATTTTTCCGATCGGAAATCGGAATTCCGTCGGAAGTCGGAATTCCGACGGAAATCGGAACGAGAATTTGAAATTTCGGAATTCCGACGGAAATTCGGAAATGAAAATGAAAAACTCGGAATTCCGTCGGAACATCGGAAGAGAAAATTACAAAATCGGAAATTTCCGACGGAACTCGGAAGAGGAATTTTCATTTCCGAGAAAGCCTGACCCCATGCTTCCAAAATTATTTGCCCTTGGCGCATTTCTCGTTCATCTTTTCATGTACTACTCCCGTGGAAAATATATTATTACTTCAAAAACAGATCTCCACGAATGTTTTCACATTATTCTATTATGATGCGTCAAAAAAAGCGATAAAAGGTGAAAATGGAAAAAAAAAATGGGTGCCCAAAAATGTTTTTTTTTGCACCGCTTTTGCTATTTTGTTCATGGGAAATCAGTATGTCCGTACCACCAAAATCTCGGCGGGACAAACTAGCAAAAGTACAACCATTTTTGGACACCCTTTTTTCTACCATTTTTAATTTTTTTTCTGCTTTTTGGGCGCATATTGAAGTTTCAAAAATTCACGATATTTTCAATAATATTTATTGACATGGATCTCATTCAGAACCGCCCGTCTGTGCTCTCGATACCGTCCTCCAGTGCCAATCATCACTGTTTCTCGCGACGAACGAATCTCTCGTCAACTTCACTTGCACAGAGGAATCTTTCCAGTTTATTATCCACGTAATTACTCTTTTTCATCCACTCTGATTAATTACATTTAATTTCAGACGGTCGCATTGAAGAGTGGGATGTAGATGTTGAGGAACGAGTGCAGTACGGAGTGAATCTTGGCAAGACACGTGGCTTCATTCATGTAGGTGATCCATTGATTGTGATCACTGGATGGAAGCAAGGCGCCGGATTCACAAACACCATGAGAATTGTGAATGCTTTGTAAAAGAAAGAAAAAGTAAAGGAAATAATCTATTTTTAAATTTTCTGTTTCTGTTTAAAAGAACTCATAAACATTTTTATAATACTTTACTGCCTCATTTTTCTGAACAACTGACCGACTTTGAACAAAAAAGAGTATCACGTTTCGTTTCGGAAAAAGTTTGAAACCGAACTGAGTCAGTTATTTCAAAAAATAGAAACGCTCTTGTCTTTTCAAGTGCATTTATGTATGTCTAATTTTTCTAATTTTTGTCACAACTGTTTTTGTTTTGTTGCTTTCTTCTTCCGCTACGCCAGTGAGGGGATAATTACAGAGCCACCCATATATTTCAAAATAGGTACCCATTTGACTCGCTATAGTATAGCCACCCACAGTTGACGCCGCGTGGGGGGCTATTCTGGAATAATGGGTGGGTATTCTGGAATAATGGGTGGCTATATTGGAATAATGGGTGGCTATTCTATAGCCCGTTGGAGTGGGTACTTATATTGGAGTGCAAGGGTGGCTATTCTGAAAGATTCCCTAGGAAACCAGTATAGCCACCCATTACAACTGAGTGGGTGGCTTAACTGTAATAATATATTCCAGTAAAAGCACCCATATATTTCAAAATAGCCACCCACAGAAAATCGGAAAAATCCCATTTTTCAGTTATGTGGATGGCTAGACTATAGCGTGGGTACCTATATTGTAGTGGGTGGCTATACTGGAATTTTCCCCCAGTGAGTTCTACAAGAAGCTCCACAATCGCTTTTGGGTGAGATGGTAGGATGCATAATAATTTCTATAACTATTGTACCATTCTAACTTTACCATTCCCGACCAAACTTCGCTTTTCTCGTGTCACTTGGATTTGAAAATGTATGTCCTGAACAGAAAGTCGAATTAGAAGGCTTTGTCTGATTTTGTCCCTTACAATTAGAAGGCATAGTGACCACACCACTGTAGAAAATCAACATATGCAGCAAGAAATTCTCTAATTAGATGTCAGTGATAACTTGTGCTCTTTATGGATCAGGTTTAGCATAACTATTTTTATCTCTTGAATCGCTATTTCCAGCCCGACGCTGGTGATTCAAATCTTTGAAATATTGCAAAAAATATGTAAATCAAGTTATCTTACTTACCTTCCTGGAGTCTCGTGCACCAAATGGATAATGAAAATAGTTGCTAAGAAAGTTAATGAATAACTGAACTCAATCTATTTTCAGTTCAATTAATTTTATCTCTTGTGTACAAGATCGTTTTCTACAAGACCGTTTTTTCTGCAAAAATGAGACAAAATTTTTCTAATAGCTTGTGTATAGGGATGTTTTCATGTCTGCACACTTCTCTTACACATGACTCAGTAACTACGTTTTCATAAACATGCTTCAGATTTCAGCTCAAGTTCGCCTTATACACAAGCGACCTTATGCTTTGCCAGCCACAGTAAGAATTCAAGCATAAATCCAATTCCACACCCAGTCGGATTTTTAAACTGACCGCAGGTCAAAAAGCTGAGTGGGTGGGGTCGTAGATTACCTCTGTATTTCTCGAATACACGTGTGGTGCATGAAGATTATATACGTGATATCCTACTGTAACCGGCAAGAGTATTGAGACAAGTATTAGTTTTTTTTCTAATCGTGCTAAAGCAGGAAAACGTAAAACACAGCCTACTTTTTTCCGCCAGTCTTCAAATAGCACTTAAACTGCGTGTTCGCGCCCAAAAACTAGACGTGGTTCCAAACTTTTATGTCGCAGCTCGACTGAAAAAAATTAATATAGAAAAAATTAATAAATAGTGTGGAAAATTAAAACAGTAATCTATCCTAGTCAAAATTAGGTTCAACACGTCGCACAGTACTTTGCAAGTGCCGTGCTTTCATTTTTAGTAATTCTGTTTGATTATTCGTTTTTATGAGTCCGAAATTTTTAAAGTTGTTCAGTCCCAAACCGTTCTCCGGTCACCAATACGACAATTTGTCAAAACTCTCCTTTTATCGATGACGTGGCATTCGTTTGAAATAATTTGACTAATTTTGTCGTGTTTTCTGACTCACTGTGAATACAACTTTTATTTACTTTTTACCCTAATAATCGAGTTACTCAATTTTAATATTAGTTTTTAACGTTAAATAAAATTGTTTCAAACGTTAAATATTTGCTCACGAGATGCATTCAGTTACGACGCTTCAAAGTTCCGCAGGCCTCACAGCGAGACTTTGCTGAGCGGCGAGACCTGCGGAACATCGAAGCGTCGTAACTGAATTTTGCTCGTGAACACATATTGTTCATTCGCGAAAAAAGCAAGTGTGCTCCACAAAACTTAGTACTTCGTGGATTTCATTTTCTTCGCCAAATTATTTCATTTCACGTGTAAATTCAACGTAAAAATAAAATTTAGAAAATATGGAAATCTGCTAGAAAGCGAGAAAGTAACAAGAACGGTCACTTTTTTCGGAGCGTGGGTTACGGTAGGTCGCAATTTTATTGTTCGAAAATAAATATTTTCCAACAATTGTTTTAGCCCAATATATGTCAGACCTGATCTGGAATAATGATATATCGGAACACCGATCATACTCTGAAAACTTCAGCTGTGCAAACAAAAAATTCTGATCGGATTTTATTCGATTTTATAACTTATTCTGAACTTCCCCACGGTTACAATTAGAGAGCCAAAGAACAAATAAATAATAAAAAAAGCATGTGGCTCACGTTTTGTTTCAATTTCACTATAGCATAACATCAGCTTATGTTTTTCTTATCATTGTTGTTGCTTTCCCTTTTCCGCTTTTCTATTTCTTATCACCTGATCGCCAATCAGTCAAAAGTGATTTCAGCAAGCAGTCTCAAAATGAACCAACTACTGATCACGTCTATTTTTTTGGTTAGTTTATCGCTTTTATTGAAACTTTTTCACGCACTTTTCATCGTTAGACGTGTGTAATTTACTTTTCCAAAAAAATCCTTAATTTTAAAAACTGAAAGAGAAACTAGACAGTTTAAAAAGCGGAGACATAAGGAAGAAAATTTAACATTTTGAGTCCGTCAATAATTCTAGATGACTGAAAGCTGTTTTGTATGATTCAAGTTTGAAACTTAAGACGATGACACAAATTAATCTTGTAGATCACCATCATCCCTTCTGTGCTCTCCCGGCCTACCGAAGAGCATCCTCGATACACAGCAGCCCGCCTTACAGATGAGTACAAGTTCATTCTGGATGGAAAGGTCAAATTGGCAGATAGTCACATTTTTACCGAAGATCTTGTCGTGGATGACTGTGGAAGTGGAGGGGATTACAGTATGTCTTACCCACACTCATTTTTATTAACTTTTTTACACTTTAGACTACTTCTCGGACAAATTGGACGTTTTGATTCCAAAGCTCAGCCAGGTCGAGATGAACGTCAAGTTTGCCTATCCAGTTCCTTTTGCCAACAACACTATTCAATTTACTGTTGATGAAACGTTGACACTTTTGAATGATGAAGTACAACAAGGCGAAAAGGCATTCTTTGCTCGATTGGTATAAATCCAAATTGTATTCCCGAAACCAAAATTTATTTTTTCAGGATGATAAAGACGACGATTATAAAATCTACGATATTCGCTCAGTTCCATGTTATTCTCAATAAATCATTAAATCCTTTAGCTTAAAAGATTAAGAATATAAATAGAGTGCTAATACGTTTTCAAGTCATTATAAAAGCAATGAAAATCGGAAAAGCATTCGCCGTCCATCGTTCATTTACTATCCATTCCTTTTCATGTTTCTTTCAAAGGACGAACGGAATTTATACGTTTTTCTGCCAAGTTTTATGCGTCGCAATTCATACAGCCTCAATTTCTGGTGTATTTCGGCTCGTGCACACAACCCACAGGGGAATGAACCGGGAGTCAGCAAAAGCGCCCAATCGTACTACTTCAAACGTTCACTTTTTATGTTAATTTTGGGTTTTATTTGTGAGCGTTGTAAGTTGTGCGTTTGCTGACTCGTGTTCATGCCCCTGAAAGACCTGACGACTGAAGCAAGCGTACAAGTCCCAAACTCTGGAAGAGTACAATATACCGTATTAACTGTAATAGGCTGACATGACCGTCTGTTTGGATGCCGGCTAATTAGACTATCTCTCTCTATTAATGAGTGTTGGCATATATTTCGACAACAAACCGAAAAGTAGTAACCGTAATTTCAACAAAAAATCAATTGTACTCTGCGGAAATATCCCTTTGTCGAGCTCATTTTAATGCTTTTGTTTATTTTCGAAATTTTCTAGAGCCAAACGTTTCACAGGTTGATTCCGTGAGAATATTTGGGACCATCAAAAAACTGGGGAAGGAATCGGACAAAACCGGGAAATAAGCCCCGCCCTTGACAGTTTTGCTGCACGGTTTTTGGGCGTTTTATAGAAAAAATTCCCCGTTTACGAGTATTTTCTTAATTTTGGCAGGGACTCGAATTTTCTTATAGGAAAACATGATGCATGTTGTTCCTGGCGTTCTACTCCAGATGCTTACATCCTCACAAAATTTACATAAAATGACACACCATTCTTCAATTCACTTTCTCCGATTTCTTGACAATTCAATGTACAACCATAATGGTGTAAAGATCGCCTAATATGATTTGAATGACGTTATGATGGTCTCCGAATAAAATGAGACGAAATCAGTGTATTCTAACGACATGTGTTGAAACCGTGTGTTGAACATTTTTTTGTTGCAAGCGCGCTTCAGCGCAATGTTTTTCCTGTGTCCGTTTCCACTTTCTACAATAGGCCTACAATTGACCTAACGAACTCGCCCTTTTGGACTATTGACCCGCGAATTTTTTTTTTGATTGGAGAAAGTTTACATTCCTGACAAAAACACACTTCATTTGAAATTAGAAGGGCTTGTAAATGTAAAACGTACATAAATATACAATTCTGATACGGACGACCGGAAACAGCAGTTGTGCCAGACAGAATTATAAAAAAAAAGAAGAAAAAGAAGAAGGGAAATATGATGATTCATTCCATTTGTTTTTCCCTTCATTGATTTTTGAACAGTGAATAACTGTTAGAAGACTTTTTCCAACTTTTTCATATTCATGGATGCTTCTCTGGCCCCAATGGGAAAATAATTGTTTGATCAGTCGTCTCTTCCAAAATAGATCTACATCAAAATTCAAAATAACTTTATCTTGGGCATTTTGATCGAGATCAGGCTTGTTCGGAAAATGCTTTTCGGAAAATCGGAAAAAGAAATTTTTTTTTCCTAAATAATTTTTTTGGAAAATCGGAAACCCGAAATTTTTTCCAATTTTATTTTTCGGAAATCGGTTATCCGATTTTTTCCGATTTTCGAAACTAAAACTGCATTTTTTTTTTAATTTTGTATTTTCTGAATAAAATTCTTCACAATTGGCTCATCTTATTTTTTTGAAAAAATACGAAAGTCACCAAATTAACCAAAATTCAGTTTTGAGAAGTTCTTGGTACTTAGAAGCGTCACCTAAAAGAACTGTACTTTCCCGATCATTTTTGGAAAATTTTCCGACGGGTAACTTTTCCGAAAAAAGTCGGAAAATTCGGAAAATCGGAATTTCCGTTTTACGACTCCGACCAAGCCTGATCGAGATCTACAAATTCCACAACCGCGACATTGCATAAATCGTTATAACTCGGCTGTGTACTTGCCAGTATTGTTTTGCTTTTGAAAAAACGGCCAGTGCACCGTGTTTCCTCACGCTGTACTATAAAACAGTTCAGAATAAAAACCATAACTAAACTGAAAGTGTTGATATTATCTATGTATTTTATAAACAAAGGGTTCGAGTTTCCAAACAATGGCCTCCTTTTTTCTATTTTCCCGATATCTGTGCTAGAAAACGGCGCCCACGACCCTACTTCCAATCAAAACTCTCGATCTTTTTTGACTTCTGAATTGTAGTGTAACCGAAAGATCCGAATGGTCGATAACCAGTATTCTATTGTCCTCTGACTTGTCCATCTTGACCTCCGACGGTTATTCGCTCGATCACCCGTTTCAATCGGATTCATTCTTTAATTCGTTCCTTCATTCATTCATTTACCCATAAGTTAGTCATAACATTCGCAAAGTCAACATATTTATTTATTTTCTTTCCATTTTTTCTGTCGCTTGTTTTGCCCCGTAGCATCCATATATTATTGTTTGTTCATCAGTCGGGTTTCCCCATTTAGTACCGCTTATTTCAGTTCGTCAGTTTACGTCTAGAATGGTCGCCGTCATGCTTCCAACCGCCAGAAAACCAATGGAGCAGACGGAACCTACTATCATGGACCGTAACTGGTTGTGCTTCTTGATTGCGTTCATCATGGCTTCTGTAAAACTCATTTTGTCTTACACTGGAACGGAAGATTATAAGTTTCCAGGGATCAGTGAGTGGAAAAAGCTAATTTATTGTAAGTTTCTAAGCACTGGTAAAAATTTGCTTTTCAGACGACGTCAACGTCTTCTTCCTATTGGAACTTGGCTCCACGCCTCTTGCCATTATAAATCCACGTGTATGGTTCTCAATGTTCATGTGCTCACTGGCCTACATGTCCGTTGAGACTGGATATCCAACTATCGCTGTTGTGACCATCCTCTCTATGCTGACCGTCGCCTACGTAATGGAATACGTCGACCACAAAAGAAGTGAGGAGGAGAAGAAGACGTCAGTGTATACAATTCTGCCGCTGATCGACGAGCAGAAACTCAAAGAGCAACAAATGGTCTGAATGGATCGTTTTTTATTTTTACTCTATTCCGAATCGATGCGTGTGAGATTTCCTTGAAACAAAATACCAATGACTTTTCTCCCCATTTTCCACCGATATCACCCGCTCAGTATTTATCATATCTTGGTCCTTATCAGTTTTAATGTCTACTGTATGTATGTATGTATAAAGTTCTGAAATTCACTTTTTTTTCTCTGAAGAGATTCTGTGAACTAATAACGGTTAAAATTGAAAAGTTAGAAAAAAAGTATAATTGGATGTCCTGTCGGAGTAAACTAAATTTTTATTACTCTCATCTCAGCAAGGGCCTGTGCATCATCCTGTAAAACCCCCGATTTCACACAAGAAATATCGACACGAAGTTTGACACAGTTGAATGAGTGTGACCGTAATCCAATCAACGAGGGAGTAAGAGAAAATAAGAGACCGTCGTTTTTATTTTGTTTTTGCTTACTCTTATTTATCACTTTCTCGTTGCTCACTCTCTCGTTTAATGAATTACGGTCACACTCATTCAACTGTGTTTAAATTCATGCCAAAATTTCTCGTGGAAAATCGGGAATTTTCCCTTGCTGAGACAAGAGTAAGACAGCAGAGAAGTGCGGCAAAATTTTGTTATAAACGGAAGACGTAAAAAGGAATCTAAAAGTTCATTTTACACATCTCTGGTATACAGTTAGGATGGGAAGAGTGTGGTCACTGGACTCCTTGTGAACTAGGAAATTGCCAATTAGAAAAAAAACCAAAAGATAAATAGCAACTAAAATACTGAAAACAGATATTTTTTTTTACACCTAGGGCAAATTATAAAAAAAAAAATCATCAAAGCTTCTAATGACAGATTGATTCCGAATGATTTTCCGCAACTCCGAGAAGGCCAGGCAAATCCATGATTATGGGGAAACATTTTTGAAGACTTCAATTGTTTCACTACAGTAACATTTTTCATAGTATTGCCGACCCACCAAAATGGTGAAACCCGCTCCGCTGAACTCAACTCTATACGGTTTTCATTTTGGTCTCCAAATTATTTCATTTTACGTATAAATTCAACATGAACTGAAATAATTAGGAAACCAAAATGAAATCCACGTAGTACTGAGTTCAGCAAAGCGCGTTTGGCCATTTTGGCGGTTTGACAATAGCTCTTCAAAAAAAGTAATAAAAACCAACATACAAATAAATAACCTCTCCAGAGAGTCGAACCAGTGACCACACTCTTTCCATTCAAGATGCACCGGTGAACCGCGTAGAGTTTCAAATGATTCTGAAAAGTGCGGGAAAATAATTTGCAACAATCAGTTGAAATAAACTTTTTCTAGACTCCTTATGAAAGGACTGGAATTACAGCATCTCAGGGGACTCGTATGCAGTTTTTGCCAACGACAGCATAGGTTTTCAAAATATCTTCCTTCCTGTGAAGTTTCCATGTAAACCAAACTTGTCTATAAGCACACACGAAATTATTAGGCAGCGGTAGCCGCTATCCATTTGCAATAAGACCAAATTTCAAGATTATTAGATTTAGTTTTGTTACAATGACAAGTTTTATAATCTATAAAATTTCAAAACACCATGGCAACCAGAGTAGCCGACATTTTATCATTCTTCGCGCATTTGCCACGTATAAATATGATTTCACTGCCCATTTTTCACTTTCTGCCTTCCGCGCGTTCCTTCCGTGTTCGCTCGTAAACTGCTGGTTTTCGCGTGTAGCGGCAGTGTCGAAAACAAGTATTTCATTCGCCCTCTTGCTTTTCTAATCAACTGTATATTCTATTCAGTGTCATCTGATTAGCCTTTTCCCTCATTTTCCCCTCTTTCTTATTCTAGGGCATATTCTGTGCATGGAAAAAAAACGTTTTTGTGTCACAGGTGATTCGCGACTTATGCATAATATGTGCAGACAAACAATTTATAAATTGCACGCAAATCGCGAAGAAGAAAATCGCGATTTGAGCACAATTCGTAAATATTGCATGGTCGAAATATGGCCGGAATTTCCCAATTATGGGTAAATTATTGACAAATCGCGAAAATACAATTGGCAAATCCCGAACGAACTCTCGCAGCGAAATTTTTCTCATCCTTGATTGAGGTCCCAAATTAATTTATTTTTGCCACAAAAACGTTATTTTCATGCTATTTTTCTTGGTTTTTTCGTAAAAATGCTTCAATATTTTTGTAGCTTTCATTCCTTCTCGCTTTTTTATAGATTCTTCTTCCGTTAATTCTATATTTACAGGCGTCCGGACAGTCATTGCCAAAAAACGCGCGCGACAACCAAGAAAAATGTGAGTTTTCAAATTTCAGAAATGAATAACTTAACTTTGAAAAATTAAAAATAAAAATTATCATTAAAATTTAGAAAAAATGCTCAGTTTTCCACGGCGTGCTCGAGACTACGTTTTCGAAAAAACATTTTTTTTTTGAAGGTGAACTTTGAAGGTCTAGCACTCTGTGTTTTTGTTGCTAAATTCAATTGTTTGAATTAAATTCAGAAAGTCACTGTTCTGATGTTAAAAATCTTTACAAAAAAATTGCGAGGCAGAAATTTTAGCCCAACTAATATGATATTATTGACTTTAAAAGTTGGCGACATATTGTCGCGCTTAAAATTTGTAATAATAGACGAGTGCATGGGTGAACAATTTTTTAAAGAACCGATTAACGATTCGCAAATGCTTAATTTTTTATTTTTTTTTCAGGGCAAGCACGACCAACAAGCAGCTGCAAACGACGGTCGTCAGCGCAAGGAGACCAAGGACCTAAGGACTAATATTAAAATAATTTGACACCCGATTAGAAGAATATTTAAAGGGCTCTCCGATCAATTCGAAACCTTGCATATCCGGGAGAATTTTTGCCTGCCCAAAGTTTCGAACTGGTCGGAGGATTCTTGTATTATTTCCCCAACCGTTTATCCCTCTTTTCCTGACATTTCTTTGAAACACCCCCCCCCCCCCCCCATCCCAAACCTAGAGACAATCACATATTTCTTTTTTTTTTATTAAATGATTTTTTTAACATGTATCTGGTGTTACCATGTTATTTTTTATAGTTTCATATATAATAAAGCAACATATTTAGTCTTGTTACAAAACACATATAGAATTAGTAAGCTTGCAAGCCAACTAGTTACACTGGTGAACCGCGCGCGGGCCCGCGGCGGCTCCGCAGACGCTACGGGCCCGCCACGGGCCCGCAGCGGGCCCGCCAGCGCTTGGGTGCCCTCGCTGGCCGCTGGCGGGCCCGCGGCGGCTATGATATTTGGTAGGTGACTGAAAGGTTGAAAATTTTTTGTTTCCAATTGGTTTATAAATGAATTGTGGTTATTTTAAACCATGTAAAATTGCGCATAGGACACTAGTTAGTTGAGTTTTTGATAAAAAATTCTGACATTCATTGGTGATGCGCTGGCGGGCCCGCTGCGGGCCCGCCGCGGGTCCGCCAGCGGCCAGCTGGCGATGGTAAACTTTTTGTCTCAAGAATGTTTCTAAATGTTTTTTCCTGGTTTTATGTGAATTATATCGCGCATGATGAGATATTTAGTTAACTTTGTTTAAAGAATTAGACTTGACCGACCGCGGATAAGTTGCGTAGAAGTTGCATAAACGTTTCGTTTGTTTTGATATTTGTTTACGAAATTATATTCTATTTCAAGAAATCTTTAATTTATCCGAAAATTCAAATAAAACAGATGTAGGCAAAAGTAGGCGGTATTCGAAAACCTACGAGTTTCGTTCTTTGAGAAATTGAGCGACGCAACGAAATGCGGGAAAGTCTGCAATTCACGTTGCGTGATCGAGAGATTTTCTGCGTTTTCTAATTATTTTAGTTCTTCTTAAAAAAAATTTTGCTACGGCGTGTAGTAGTGCTAAAGAGACCTTTATCGCCTTTTAGCCTTGTTTTTTCCAAGCCCCCTAAATGCACTATCAATAGCCAGTGGACGTCGGCGCAGCAGGCTTGGCAGCCTATAATACTGGAATTACCGATTTAATAACGATAATGGTACGTCCAAAGTAAAAAAAAAAGCGCGCACTTGTAAACATGTTTACAATTAATTTTTTGCTTGTTTGGCGGTAAACAACAAAGAAAAAGACGCAAAAACAAAGTTACTTTGGACGCCTCTTTTCGTCTTTTTTTGCGCTTTTTTTCTACTTTGGACGTACCATAACAATCGATGACTGCCGATTGACGTCGAAAATGAGTTGAGCGCGGGCTAACATCGCTCAATATGCCAATTTTAAGGAGATTACATGTGATTTGTCTTTATTTGTTCTGTTGTTTTCAGTGATTTTATACTCATTTTTAATCTTCAATCAAACATGTTCCAAAAATAACAACGGAAGCGAAAAATACTGCCCACTTATTCGTGATACAAGAGGCGCGCAGCATGGTTGCCAAATGGTATGCCCATATTGCAAAGTGGGCGGAGCTTATTATTTTTGAATGATTTTTGTCAAAAAACTCCAATTTTGTATGTTTTGCTGGCGTTTTTTAAATCATTTTTCTTTCTTTTAAGTCTTTATTTTTTTTTTGAATATGCCCGATAACTTTTTGAAATTTTTTTTGTTTTAGGTACCACTGGACAACCGGAACTCGACACCGCCGACGTCGGTAAGATTTCCTTTTTTTTTTTAAACTTTTTTAATGTCAAAAATTAAAAAAAAAAGTCCTAAAGAAGAAAAAGAAATGAAATTTATAAGCGGATTTAAATAGATTATGCCCTAAATATGATTTTGAATAGATGCGGCACGCCGCTTCGAAAAATATCGATTTTTTCCTATTGAATAGGCTAAAGATTTATAAATTTTACCTATCTTTTTAACAAGAAAAATAAATAACTCGCCCAAAAAATTGCTAAAATTCAGAGAACATAAAGTTATTTTGAAATAATGTTTTAAAAACCATCGCTGAATGAATTCTAGCTCCGTTTGTACTCTTTTTTATTGATAAAACTCAATATTTCGAGCAATTACAATTATTAGCAGAATAATGTATAAGTCATCTTTTCGCTCAACTAATTACGTAACAAATGCAAAAGTGCAGCATTTTTGGAAAAAAAGCATCGTCAAATAAATTTAGGCGTGTTTTGTAACGAACAAAAACACCTATGTGACTTGTGGACCGTGATTTCGGTTGTGCTCGTTCAAAATTTTATTTTTTACAATAAAAATAAAGCAAAAATATGTGTTTATTCATGTCTGTTTTACCTGTGTCTATGTGAGGTTTCGTGTGCGTTTTTTCAGCTACTACTGGACCGATTTGCATCAAACTTGGCGAAACATTTTTAAAACAAAGTGGAACAAGGCTGCCGAAGTTTGATACAAATCGGTTAAGTTTGAAGTGTAGCATACTGAATGCACTTGGGGTCTTGGGGTCTTTTCACCGTTGCACCGGGGAAAGCCGCCGAAAATTGTCTAGTTAAAATGAAACAAAAAGATGAGTTTTGAGTAATATTTTTGCCTTTAATTTTGTCGAGCATTAAACAATTATATTCTTTTCTTGAATAAACTGGTCCATTTATAATTTTGAGAACCGATACTAGCGTTCTCGCGTTAGAAAAGATTGTTCCAAGCTCTGAACAATTCAGGTGTTTTTAAGGACGTTTTCTGCTGATTTAAGTTAACTAGACGATTCTCAGTGGCTATAGCTTGTGCAACAGTTAAAATACTTGAAAAAAAGGAATTGATTGTAACGGCCATGGAGCACAGACTCATGCGCCGGCAGAGAGCAAACGCACCCGACGCATAACTTAAAATTTCATACAAATAGGCCAAAAGTTAAATGATATAAAAACTGACACTATTTTGGTTTTTTTTTGTAAAATTTTTCACGTTTGCTGGCTCATGCCCATGTGATAGTGGTTTTCGCTCGCGTTTCCTCAAGTCAAAACGTATATTTTTAAATGTCCGTTGCAAACAATAATACATTTTTTAAGTTTGAACTTCAAATGATTAAGGAAAGAAATTGAATTGAACGGAATTTGTGTCATAAAAATTAGAATGCTTTGCCTAATAAAAATTTTAAAATAAATTATAATCCTCCGGGATGCCGCACTCACCGCCGCATCTCTTACACAACAAAATTTACTGAATTTTCAGACACGTGCCACATCTTGATGAGGACGATCGATTCTGAGATGAGCGGGACAACGACAGCGACGAATTTTGGGATAATATAAATAATTACTGTATTGAATTTTTGTTTTATTTTTTTCAATAAATGTTGATAAAAACACGAACTGTGTTAGTTTTCATGAAAAAATATCAAATAAAAAAAAAAGGAAGAAGGTAGTCACCCCGCGATGTAGCAGTTAGCGAACCGCTGGCGGGCCCGCCACGGGCCCGCTGCGTGCACCACGCGTGTACTCTTTTAGCTGTCAGCGGTCCGCTGGCGGGCCCGCAGCGGGCCCGCCGCGGGCCCGTGGCGCTTCACCAGTGTATATGACCCGAGAATTTTTCAACGGATAATTATACGAAATTTTTCGGGATTTGCCATTTGTGTGCGAACAAAATTATTATCGGCGAAAATTTCATTTCGTGAATTGCCAATTGTTTGTCATTTTTTCGGGATTCGCATACAATTTGAAAATTGCATGTAAATTTTCGCGAATTGTGAATTGTTCGCGCACAAAAGTAATGTTCACGCGTACCCATTTCGCAAACGCGCGAACAATTTTTGACAAATAATTTGCGTCACGCGAATCACCTGTGGTATTTAAAATTTCGCAAAAGCGGAGTTTTGTGCAATATTATTTGACAGCGCCGGATTTCGACACCTTAAACGGCTCGTCTAGTGGAGCGCGCCTGCACACCCCCTCCTTCTCCTCGATCAAAGCAAGCTTCCGCCCAGCTCCCTCCGGTCGCCCAATTTTAAGGTATCACACATGCTTCCGGCGTTTTGCCGCTGAACTTTCCGGATAAAAGTATAAAAATATCAAAAACATTTAAATTGGTGCAAAAAAAATCAGAAATTGACAATTTTCATTGCACCAAAAAAGTGTTTCAGATGAATTTATTTTCCCAGCACCTTTCTAATGTTATTCGTAACCAAATTCCATAAGCTTTAGTCCTTTTTGTGCAAAAAAAAAAGAAAACAAAAATAAAAACCATCAAAAGGAACCGAACCGTGACCTCCAGATCACTGGTCACATCTGCACACCACTTGCACAGGTAGTGCGCGTTCAACTTATAATAGGTTGCGCGCAAGGCCTATCGAGTACACGCGAAGGGCAGCGAAGTAAGCCTGTAACAGACTTATCGCGGCCCGACGCCTGTAATAGGCCTAGAATGAGCTTATCGCGGGTAATTTTCGCCTGCAATTAACATATCGCGGTCGACACAAGTTCATTTTTAAGCCTGTAATAGGCCTTTCGCGAAGATTCCAAAGTCGGCTGTGGGCTTATAATAGGGCTGCCACATGTCATCACAGCGCATTTTGGCTCAAATGTGCTTGCATTTGAGCCAGTCACTCAAAAATGCCTTGAAAATAAAGATTTATTGCAACGTATAAAATAATCATAAATTTGACAAAGTTATTAACATACAACAAACGTTGAATAAAACATTAAATACACAAATACATAAGAAAACTTAGAAAATAAAAGGTTAGGCTTTCAGAACATTTTCAAAAATGGCCAACGTGTAGTTCGTTTATTTTCCTTTCCTAGTACAAAAAATGCTCCCGAGCATACTCTGTAGTTTCAAATTTTAAAGTAATTTCCAATATTGTCGGCCCGCGAAAATGGTCAAACGCGCTCAGCTGAACTCAACGCTATGCGATTTTCATTTTCGTTTCCAAATCATTTCATTTCACGTTGAATTTACACGTGAAATAAAATAATTTGGAGAACAAAATGAAAATCGGATAGCGTTCAGTTCAACGAAGCGCGTTTGACCATTTTGGCGGGCCGACAATACTATTTTTAACACTATTTTCTACTTTCTGTCCAATCGGAGAATTTTCAAAATCTTTTGCAACTTTTTCAATATTTTCAACAATTCCACGAAGAATCCCACAACTGCGACATACGAAAAAATAAATTATGATAATATTGAGCTGAAAAACTAGTTACCCCGCCAGAAGTGCGGGGAAGAAAATTAGGTACCTCTCTTTGTCAAAGAAAGCCATTTGAAATGTTGACAAAAACCCCTAACTTTCTTTTTTGCGAGTCTATTATGTGCTCAGGAACGAATGTTGCTAACGACGCTCCGATGTTCCGCAGTTTTCACTTTTACGCAGTATTCGTTGCGAGACCGCAGTGAAAAACTGTGGAACATCGGAGCATTATCAGCACAATTCCTTCGTGAACACCTAATGGGGTTATTCACGAAATGGAAAAAAATGGCAAAAAACGGCAAAAAATTGCGCGAAAACTCGGAAAATGCTCCAATTGATCTGAAATTTTGGGAAATAAGGGAAAAAACTCTCCCGGACATTCCCACAAAATTTCTGACAAAAATATCGATTTTAAGCATTTTCAGAGAAAAAAGCAATATTTCTTAAATTCGATATTTTGGTCTGAAATTTTGTGGGAATGTCCTGGAGAGTTTTTTCCCTTATTTCTCAAAATTTCAGATCAATCGGAGCATTTTCCGAGTTTTCGCGCAGTTTTTTGCCGTTTTTTGCCATATTTTGCCATTTCGTGAATAACCCCATAATAGCGAGATGAAAACTTTTTGAAAGGAAAAATACACGTTGGCCAATTTTTGAACATTCCAAAAACCTTACCGAGTCTACGCCAAGCCATTCAAAATTTGAAACAAGTCGTCGCTCCCGCCGTCGTCGATACTTCCGCGTCCAAGCTGGAGTCCCGTCGTAATCTGAAACGTATGATTTGTAAATTAGTTTAAGGAAAACATTTCAAGGCCGTAATTTCTCACAAAATAGAATTGTGCAAACATTAGAGCGATTTTCAAACTTTTTCAAACATTCTAAAATGAATTTTTTTTGAAACTAACTCAAGACACTTTAAAACTTTTATCAAGATTTTTTCTCGCCTATTTTCAAAATATCGTAACCAATTTTCAGAGAATTTCGAAGGCAAATTTCTACCGCGAGCAGGCAATTTGCCGGAAAAATCGGCAAAATACCGTAAAAATCGGTCAATTTCTGCCTCTTTTTTACTTTATAAACTAAAAACTTACATTCTGCAGAGTCGGGTCGTCGAGCAGCATGGGTTGAGCAGGCGACGTCGGGCAGTCTGAAAGTAAAAATTAATTTTGGAAGGAAAAAAAACGGTGCTATGCGGGTTCGTGAGGGCCACCCAAAAAATTGTTTCTTTTTTTGTCGTTCACGCTTTGAATATACATTTGAAACAATTTTTGAGTGCCCTTAATTCCTCAAAATATGGCGCGGATGTGAGTTATTGAAAAAATCGATAAATGCCGATTTGAAAGTTTTGTGATTAAAATTGAGTTGCGTCAACAAAAAATTAAACACCGTCCACTTTGTCACACGCAAATTTTTTATTTTTCATGTATTTTTAATTTTTGCATGAAAAAAGTGGACACAGTTGAAGTTTTTGATGATGGAAATCGATTGAAATCACATCAGAAAATTTTAAAACAATAATTTGCAAAAAAATTAATTAAAAATAGTAAAGTACTTCAAAAAAGGGACGGAGTAAGGCAAAAAGGCCCAAAAAAATTATGAAGCTCAAAAATGTCTCTGCGTACGCTGCGTCTCGTCTCGTAGCCGTCGAGCGCGCTTGCATCGTACAGCCGGCGTGGCGCCGCCTCTTGTAATAGGCCTAACGCGGTCGCCGCACACACCGCGTGCGCGATAAGTCTGTTGCAGGAGGGTAGCCGTTGCTACCCGCGGTAGACTTATTTTAAGCCCAAAATAGGCCTTTATTTGGCTTACACTTATTATAAGCTGGACGCGCTTTACCTGTGTGACCACCACTGCTCACCCTCACAATCCTTCGAAGGGCGTTTATATAAGAGGTGCGCGACGCGAGCTGCTATGCAAACGCGCTCCACTATACGAGCCATTTAAGGTGTCGATTTCCGGCGCAGTTATTATTTGTTCACGAGCGGAATTCAGTTACGACGCTCCGATGTTCGGCAGGTCTCGCCGCGAAAAAATGCACGATGTTTATCGTAGCTGCGAGACCTGCGGAATATCGAAGCTTCGTAACTGAATTTCGCTTGTGAACATAAAATAGGGTTTAAAAACTCACTGAATATATCAATACAAAAAGGAAAAACTAAAAAAAATATTGAAAAATTAAACAAAAATTTAGCAAGGTACTGTACTTTTAAAGGCGCAGCACCACATTTTTTGATTGGTTCGCAACGAAAACCGTTTTAGAAGTTGTTTTTTCTGTTTTATTTTCCTTTTTTGCTGCTTTTCATAAATTTAAACACGTTTTTTGTTACCATAAAGAAGGATGCCCTGAAGCTAACGGTATATTATGCTCTTTAAAGCCAAAAACTGCCAAGAATATGACTCAGGTATCGCGAGTCAAACTTTTCTGATCCCTTTTCAAACTTTTTCAAACCTTTTCATGTAACAAATAAGCAATGCTTCAAAAGGATTAAGTATGACTTGAAAAAGTTTGAGGACGGCATGAAAAGGGTTGAAAAAGTTTAAAAGTTTGAAATTCTAAAATTGTTCCGATTTTGTTTCTCAAAAAGCCTGCTGCGCAGGCTAATGATGGCGGCTGAATCAGCATTATTGATTGACGCCTTTCACTGTATTTCAAACTTTATTTCTGTAACAAAAAAATATACGTATAAAGGCAGTAAGATATAAGACAAAAAAATTCGCAAAGTAATTTCGGCGGATGTTGCCTGATGCTTCCTTGTGCTCGGTTGTTCTTTTTTCCGTTGAAGAAGACGCCACCAGCCGATGTTGAGGAGCCCTGTAAATAATACATTTTTTTTTCTCCAATTTTTATGCTACGTACAAAGTTTTTAAACAATTTCTAAAATCAGAATTTTTATACAGACCAGTGATGGAAACACTTTAAGTTCTAACAGTGTGCTACATTTCAAACTTATCCGATCTCAGAAAACGATTTAATCCGCAAATCTCACACGAATGTACTATTACGCGCAATTGTGGTAAAAAATGTATTTAGTGGCAAACCACTTCTTTGCTGTGATATTATTAAAAAATTCCATGTTTTTTTTTATTTGGAAACGGAATTACAGTTTGAAAATTACCTTATCAGTTTTTTCTACAAATAAATTACTTTTTAGAACAATAAAGGGAGTAAAAAATCAAAATATTATTTTTTCAATACAAATTTCAATTTTAAAATGATTATGGGCCTATGCAGATGAACTTTCGGCGCTACCTCGAAATAGAACCTTTTCGAAATAGAAATGTGCCGAAATAGAACGTGACGCGAAATAGAACCGCGTGAAATAGAACTGTTCTGAATTAGAACTGTCCCGAATTAGAATTGCGTGAAATAGAACTGTACCGAAATATAACCGCGTGAAATAGAACCCAGTCAATAAATAGAAAACGCTCCTCAACTGAAATCCAACGCAGTGCCATGGTTGTTACAGGTCACGTCACTGAGTGGAACTTTTTCTGTTTGGCCATTTATTCAATAGTCTTCACCCAATTGCGCTAAAACGCTCTAAAACGGAGTACAGTTCTAATTCAGAACAGTTCTATTTCACGCGGTTCTATTTCGCGTCACGTTCTATTTCGGCACATTTCTATTTCGAAAAGGTTCTATTTCGAGGTAGCGCCGAACTTTCCTGTCATTTCTTCCTGGATACTTTTCAACGCAGGTCAGGAAAAGTTCATCTGCGCAGGCCCATAATCAATTTAAAATTGAATTTTACCTAATTTTTTATATTGAAAAGGAAATATTTTGAATTTTTGTTCGCTTTTAATGTTCTAAAAAGTAATTTAATTCTTGGGAAACAATGTTTTTGTGACGAACTGGCGTTTGTGCATTTTTTGCTTATTTTTTTTAAGAATTCTGGAAAAAATACTCACCTTTTCACTTTTCACCTCCACTGTTAACGCGATTTCGATATGCCCGGTTTCAAGATGTCTGGTTACGAGATGCCTGGTGTCAAGATGTCGCGGAACCTTAAAAACGCTAAGTTCATTTAGTATTGTGTTTTCAATAGAGTTGCATCATGAAAACAAGAAACAACCACCTTTTTCACGCGAATATCAAATTTTAGTACATTTTGAATTTTTGCATGAAAAAAATGGGCGGGGTTTTACGGTTTGATGTCGCAACTCGATTAAAACCACAATATTGTGTTCCCAATAGAGTTGCGACGTCAGGAGGTCAAACTCTGCCCACTTTTTTCAAGCGAACATTAAATTTTAGTGCATTTTTAATGTTTGCGTGAAAAAAGTGGGCAAGGTTTCACGTTTTGGTGTCGCAACTCGATTGAAAATACAATACTTACAAATATTTATCAACGCTTAATAATAGTAAAGATAAAGATGAGAAAAATCAAAGACTCAAAATTTTCAACAAAAAGAAACAATAATTGCCTAAAATCGCCCGAAGATCGGGTATTTTAAGCAACGTTTTGAGTAATTTTGAGTAAGTTTAATTTCTCCGGGAAAATGAAAATTATGAGATGAGGAAATAGAAAAAAAACACACAAAATTAGAAAAAATTGCGCAAAATAGTTTTCGAAAATATGAAAACGCGCGCACGCGTTCAAAGAGTCTGCCCTCTCTTATTTTTACACACTCTTATTTAGTACGCAGTTCCCAAACTGCGGAACTGACGACAAATTGTAAACCGTATACGGCCGCAAGCGAGGTTTGAAAAGGTTTGAAAATGTTTGAAAAAGTTTAAAAAAGATTTCCATTTTGAGCCGGCAACAAAAGTTTGAAAAAGTTTGAATAGCGCTCAGAAAAGTTTGACGAGCGACGTTTGTCTTGAAAAGGTTTGAAAAGGTTTGAAATGCGATCAGAAAAGTTTGACTCGATACCTGAGTGAGTAAGCAGAAGGTTTTAAATTTTCATTGTTTCAAAAAAAAAGTGAAAAATTGATTTTTTCGTTGCTTTTTGTCATTTATTGTTAGGCTTGAAACACAATTTCCAATTTTTCCGAACAAATATTTATTTCCGCATTTCCTGCTTGCAAAATTTTCTAATTCTCACCGCAATTAAAATGTCATTTAGCAAGTGGCTGTGAGCCGCCAGTCGTTCTGTTGTCTCTCCATCGTTTCGCACACTCTTCGGCCATGATGCTCTCGCTCTTTTCTCGTTCTCTTTGTGTGGACATCACCCTCAGCTGGCCTCAAAAAGTTAGTGCAAAAATTCACGTATTACTGGCCAGCGCGACAAGACATCGACATGCGCGGACACGGCGAGACATTGTGCGTTGCGTGAGAGACACAGGGAGAGGGGGCACGGAAACATTATGTGAACGAGGAGACATCAGAGAGCGCGAGCGAAGATACTAGAGAGTATTTCATTGGAGCGAAATTGCACACAACGCTGCTTTTTTCTGGTAGGCCGATATGGGTGGCGCGGCGGCTATTTCCTCCGTTGTGTCTTCGATTTTTATCTATTTTTTTGTTCGGTTTCTCCGCTTATCTTTACCGCACGCGAACTTTTGATAAAAAGACAATTGGGGTGCACAGCGACCGGAATGTAGGCCCTTTTGTCGAACGCTTCGCCGGGGATAGCGCGGCGCGGCGCCGCGTACCGTAATCCGCACACACCTGCATATCACGACTGAAAATATTTTGCAGACACGTGGTTCTCCTAATTTTTTTCCAGACAATATCCGAACGTCATAAATAACGTCTAAAATGCTCATTATTTATTCCTTCCTTTTTCCACATGCACGTCATCGACTGAATCTGTATCTGTCAATTTTCAGATCTCATGAAACTATAAAATAAAAAGAATGCGTGGTCGCCGTCAAGAAGACATCGTATCGGTGACACCGTCGGCTTCCGGATCTTCTGCAAGCGTGTCTTCGCGCAAGAGATCGTCAGGCGGCTCCAATGCTTCGAAACGCGGTGTTAAAATGGAGATGTACGATCAGTATTACACGGTTCGAAATTTAATATTCATAAATAGAAATTACATAAATATCCTTCATAATTTAGAAGTTCCAACGTCCTCCAATGGCTCCCATTTATTATCCGACGGAAGAAGAGTTTGCAGATCCGATCGAATACGTGTCAAAGATTCGGGCAGAGGCGGAAAAGTATGGTGTTGTCAAAATTGTCCCACCCGAGGTAAACTATTTTTCATTTTATTTGCATATTTACCTGACAATTGTAGAGCTTCAAACCTCCATTTGCCATCGATAAAAGCACGTTCACTTTTCAACCACGAACACAAAAATTGAACGAAGTGGAGGCGATTGTGAAAGAGAAGCTGACGTTCGTCGATCGGCTCATCAATTTCAATCGATTTAGCGGATTGGCTTTCGAATTTCCGGTGGATAAAGATGGAAACGTTATCGATTTGCATCGACTGCATAGGGTGAGATTTTCGCGTTTTTCATTTTTTGTCAAATTTTCCTTATTCATTTCATGCTGAAAACGACATTTTCTGCAGCAGGAAACTGCATTTCGTCGAACTGTGTCGTTTACTCAAAAAAAAGCAACGAAAAAAAAGAATATCAAAACTATACTTTCGCGGGCATCGGGTCGATTAGAGTTATGGGGTTATTCACGGAACCAGCAAAAAAAGCGAAAAAAAAAATCAGCAAAAAACATTCCCAAAAAATTTCAGATCGAAATATTGATTTTAAAAACTATCAATTATTATTTCTGAAAATTTTCAAAGATCGATATTTTGGTCTGAAATTTTCTGGGAATGTCCGAGAGTATTTTTTAAATGATTTCTCAAAGTTTCAGACCGATCAGAGCATTCTCTTAATTTTCGCTGATTTGTTTCTATTTTTTGATTTTTTTTATGGTTCCGGGAATAACCCCATAACAAGATCTGAATTTTCTGGATTCAGATTTGGATTTCCAATCATTGTAAGAAATGAGTTGCCTAACATAAGAATTTTCAAAAAATTCCAAAGTATTTATCAAAACTAAATAATTTCAAGATCGTTCAAAATTTTGGCGGTTGCGAAGAAGTAAACGAGGAAGAAAAGTGGCGAGATGTTGCTCGTGAATATCTTCCAGCCGAACGAATGACTCGCGGAGTTCCAGCTGCTTTCATAAATCTCATTCGATCGCATTACAATATCCATATTGAACCGTTCAATCGAAATCTGAAAGAAAAAGCGATGAAAAAGGATGATGAGAGTGATGATGAAATGGAAGAGTTGAAGCATAAGTGAACATTTTTTATTTATTTAAGAGAATATTTTATAATCTGATTAACTTTCAGGTATCAACATCATCACGGCACGATGCGACATGACATCGAAAAAGAGGAAAAGTCGGATGTTGAATGGACCGAAGAAGAGTGCCCGATGTCAATGCAAAGTGGACGAAGACGTGCGAAAAATAAGAAAAACAATACGACAGCGAAAAGAATATCTGATAGCTCAAATGCCTCCACATCCTCTTCAAAACGAAGCGCTTCTTCTTCTTCTTCTAAAAATGCACCAAAAAGCAGGAAAAAGTGGAAAAAAGAAGCGGATGAAGAAACAGAAGAAGATCCGATGGATCAAGTATATTGCATTGCATGTCATCAAGGAAAAGACGAAGATCTTCTACTTCTCTGCGATATTTCCGGATGTAACAACGGAAGACACACTTATTGTTGTGATCCTGTGCTCGACGAAGTGCCGGAAGGCGAGTGGAGGTGTCCTAAATGCATTGAAACTGAGGACGCTAAAATTGGACTCGACTGGGGATTCTACGACGCTGACACCGAATACAATCTGAACTCGTTCACCGATTTTGCCAACACGTGGAAATGCGAGTATTTCGGCGTCAATGACCCGTCCGATGTTTCTTGTGATACTGTCGAGAAAGAATTCTGGAGAAACGTCATTTCTCAAGAGAGAACTGTGGCCGTCAAGTACGGAGCTGATTTGATCACAAGTCGCGTTGGCAGTGGATTTCCACGAAAAGAGGATAGACATTCGGGATCGGATTGTAAATTGAAACAACAATATGCTCATCACGCATGGAATCTCAACAATATGCCTGTGCTCCGTGAATCTGTTCTTTCTCATTTCAACACTGGAATTTCCGGAATGATGGTCCCGTGGGTTTACGTTGGAATGTGCTTTTCAACTTTTTGTTGGCATACCGAGGACCACTGGACTTATTCCGTAAACTACAATCACTTTGGCGAACGGAAAATTTGGTACGGAGTTGGTGGCGACGACGCTGAAAAGTTTGAAGATGCTTTACGAAAATTGGCTCCTGGATTGACGGGAAGACAAAGAGATCTGTTTCATCACATGACCACTGCTGCCAATCCAGCACTTCTCCGATCCATGGGAGTTCCAATTTATTCCGTTCATCAGAACGCTGGCGAGTTTGTTATCACTTTCCCACGAGCCTACCATGCTGGATACAACGAAGGGCTCAATTTCGCCGAAGCTGTCAATTTCGCACCGATTGATTGGCTCGCCAAAGGAAGAGAATGTGTTCATTCTTATTCCTCTGTTCGCCGTTACCTGGTTTTCTCGCACGACGAACTCGTATTCAAAATGGTGGAATCGATGGATAAACTCGGATTGTCAATGAGTTTGGCCACTTATGAAGAAGTGAAATTGATAAAGGAGAAGCAAAAGAAACAACGACAGGCTATTGCTCGTCTAGGAATCAATCAAAAAGAGCACGTGATTTTCGAGAAAATTCCAGACGAGCAGAGGTCGTGCAGATTCTGTAAAACAACCTTTTTCATGTCTGGAATATCATGCAAACACAAGAAAATGACGTGTGTCGAGCATTACGGTCATCTCTGCAAAACGTGTGTTCCGAAAGACTGCAAATACCAATACCGTCATGAAATCAGTTACCTGGAACATTTATGCGAGGAATTCGGAAAACGAACGGTCGATTACAGCGGATGGAAAGAAGAATCAGAAGAAATGCTTGAAACTAAAGGAAAACCAGGTCTCGAACGGATCGAGCAATTTATTGATGAAGCCAAACAAAACAAGTATCCACAAACTGACCAAGTAAGTAAATTAATGGGCATCCGACAGACAGCCAAAGGAGCGATCGAGAAGGCAAATCAGCTTCTGTTCAAGAAAGTTCGGACTCGTACCAAAACGAGATGTCAACGCGCAGATACTCGTACGGATGCGGAAGGAGTTCGCGCTTTGATCGAGCAAATGCAAGCAATGGATTGCAATTTGGCATTTATTATTGACAAACTTGAGCGGTGGATGGAAAACGTTGATTCGTGGAGAATAAAAGCGAGAGAAGCCATCAGCCATGAATCGGCACATTCAAAAGAATCATTTGACAAATTGATTGAAGAGGGCGACGAGTTTGATATCAAAATGGTCGAGATTGACGAGTTGAAGAAGGTGATTCAAATGAAGGAATGGGTGGTCAGAGCCCAAGAAGTGACATCGTGGACGGTGACAGCAGATATGGAAAAGGATCCTGAATACGAGTATAAAACACGGTGGACTTGCAGTGACATACTTTCGTGAGTTTAAAAATTATTTAAAAAATTAGCTGGTGAAAAATCTTCAGATTGATCCGAGACGGTTCACGTACACCAACGGAAACGACATCTCAATTGACTGCCAAGTTGCAAATTATGCTCCGCGAGGCAAATATTCGAGAATCTGAAGCCACGGAATTCATGAAAAAACCATCGCTTGACACGTTACAAGATACTTGGAATAACGTCAGAAAATCGGATTGGTTCTCAGATAGCAGTAAGCTTTTTTTTTCGCTTTCTGAATTGTTGATTTTTTTGTTCAAAAAAGTTTTGCGATAAAAAGAATACCGTATAAAAAGGCAAGCCTTCTATTTTTCAAAAAAAAAGCGGAAAAATCTTTTAAAATATTTATTCCCTGGTTTATTGCTGAAAAGTGGAAAATCACGAAAATTTTGAAGAAATTTGAATTTCAAGCCGATAAAATTGTAGGTGCCCTTCTAATACAGTAAATACGGTAGTTTTAATGTAAATTTAATGAATCAATTATTTTTTGAAGACGTTGCGAAATATTACCGAGTCGCTCTTAATGAAATTATTCATGAAAATAAATTTGCGAATCAAGGGCGGGACAAAATAAACAAAAAAAAATTTTTTGTCCGCAAAAAAATTACCAAAAAAACATTTTTGTACTGAAAAAAAGATCTGCGACGCATCGAAACAAGATGTTTTGAAAATTGAACGTTTCGAAACTAGGACGATTCGAAACTTTATTTCTATTTTTGGTGACAAAATTCGGCCAAGGATAAAATAGTTGTCGAATCTTTTTCCAGTAAATTCGGAGACATTTTTTTTAAGTTTACCGATAAAAATGTACTAGAGTTTCGAAACGTTCCAGAGCCAAAACAATTTTTTTTCGTCCCCAAAAAAATCAATTAAAAAAAAATTTTTTGACCTTAAAAAAATTCCAAAAGGAAAAAAACAAAAAGAGTCGTGTTTCTGCCAGTTAAATGCGAAGTTCCCAAGTTTTTGTTAAAAATTAGAGTTTTTGTCAATTCGGAGCATATACCGACTAAGTTTTTGTCCAAAAAAAGCTGTACAAAACAATTTCACCAAAAAAAAAACCGAGAAAAACTTTTATTTTCACCCCTAGTGTGAATTGAATAAAATTCAAAAAATTGCATTTTTTGATAACAGAATATCATATTGTCGAACCGCCAAAATAGTCAAACGCGCTCCGCTGAACTTAACGTTATGCGATTTTCATTTTGGTCTTCAAATCATTTCATTTCACGTATAAATTCAACGTGAAATGAAATAATTTGGAGAACAAAAAAAAAATCACATAGCGTTGAGTTCAGCGGAGCGCGTTTGACCATTTTGCAAGGCCGACAATACAAATATCGAAAATAATTTATGGGGTCATTCACAAGATAACAAAAAATTCAGAACCTGTAATTTTGAAAAATAATGCCAATAATACCGGACATGCCCAGAAGATTTTGGACCGAAATATCGATTTAAAAAATTTCATTTTTTTTCTGAAATTTTTTTAAATCTCAATTTAATTAGTTCACTGGAGTGTTTTTGACGTTATGTTTCAAAACTTCAAGCCAATCGGTAAATTCTTCGAGTTTTACCATAATTTTTGATACTTTTCCGTGAATTAATTTTTTTTTTCCTGAAAACTGAATGAAAATTTTGATATGGCGCCTAAATTTCTCCATTTACAGACATTGATACTCTTCGCACTGAAATTGTAATGGTGATGAAAATAAAGACCTTGATAGACGCTGCCATTCCAAGTCTCTCGAAGTTGGACCTCCATTCACAGCTTCTCCAATTAACAGAAAGCGAGATCACTCTTGCCAACATTCTCGAAATACTGAGGACTTGTGAGCAATCAATATGTCTTAACGGCTCCACTTCGCATCTTGCATTGAATGAAGCGGCCGACAAGATTAAATCATTTACGGAAAGAATGTCGAAACTTTTCAAGCCGATCAACGCATATCATAATTTATTTGAGGTCTAGTAGAATTTTGAGTTTTTCCTTATTAAAATTAAAATTTTGCAGATCCTGTCAGAACGCGATGATCTGACGCCGCTCGCGGAAGGCCAGGTGATACCACTGTACTATCAAGGAGGACCAATCGAACCTTCTGGAGAATGGCATCAAATGGCCGAGTTTGACTCTCTTGAACAAATGCTTCAACATCAGACATCGTTGCGTGAAATGCAAACCCGTATATTCGAAAAGGTTCACACATTCAATAGAACACGTGGAATTGATGCTTGTTCGTGCCTCGGAACCGCCAAAATCCATCCATCGGAACCGACGCTCACTTGTATGCTCTGTGAATCACAATTCCACGTCAAATGTTGTGAATGGTCCACGTTTCTCCAACGTCTTCCACAAGGATGTTTCTTGTGTGTCAGATGTCTTCGTGGACGACGTCCTGTTATAGATGACGTCACCGCCGCGCTAAATGGAGCACCGTCAGGATGCCTCGAAATAAATCTCGTTCGGAATCTCATTCAGAAAGCGAGAAGTATAACTCAAAACTTGATGGATGGAGCGAACAAAAGAGCATCTGGAGAGCCGCAAGGAGAGATCATTTGCAAACGAGCGCTGTCCGAATGGCTGTCTTGCGAGATTTTGAACATGAATGGGCTTCCTAAAGCGATTGAACTTATTAAGGAGTTTTATGCAGATTACTTACAAAAACAGTCCAGGTATAATTTTTTTTTCAATGAGAAAGGGGAAAATGGGGTCCGAAGAATGATCCGATTGGAAGATTACTTTTGGAAGTAATATTAAAAATACTCCTGAACAGGGGTGCGACAAAATTGTTTTTTTATTATTCAAAAATTATCAAAAAAAAAATATTTTTTCGGTTAATGGGGTTATTCACGAAATAGCAAAAATAGCTAAAACCATCAAGAAGTTCAGCGAAAATTTGGAGAATGCTCCGATTAATCTGAAATTTTGGGAAATATTTCCAAAAATACTCCCGGACATTCCCAGAAAATTTCAGACCAAAATATCGATCTTTGAAAATTTTCAGAAAAAAGTCAATAATTTTTTTGTTCTTAAAGAAAAGTTTTTTCTTAAAAAATTTACCAAAAAAACAAAAAAAAGTATTTCTATTGTGTTTTTAATCGACTTGCGACATGAAAACGCCAGACTCCGCCCACTTATTTGTGTCGATCTGTCTGCGTCTCTTCAAATAACACTGTTTTCGCGTAGTCGCGTACAAATAAGTGGGCGGAGTCACGCGTTTTCATGTCGCAAGTCGATTGAAAACAGATTACCAATTTAAAAATAATTTTCCATGTTTTTGTAAAAAATCACCGATATTTTTGCCAAAAAACCCCAAAAAATAAAGATTTTTTGTCGCACGCCTGCTCCCGAACATTAAAAGTTGAAAATGCATCAATTAAATTTAGAATTCAATATTTTAGTTCAAATCTTTCCATATCAAAATACTATCAAATTCACCCATTTTATTCATGCAGAAAGGTTGAAAATGGCGAAAAATGCACCCCCTCAGCTAACGGCATTTTTTCCATAGACCATCTTCTCGCGAGGGGGTACTTAAAATCACAACTCGACCAGTTTTTCAAATTTTCCCATTTTTTATTTTTTAAACAGTTTCTAACTGTTGTTGTAAGCTATTTTATCGTTTGTCAGCTATTCTGAAACGATTTTTTGGTCAATAGACCATCCGCAGAAGTCTTTGGACCATCCGCTGGGAGACCCCATTTCCATTGCGTTGAGGGGGTTGGAAAAATGTGCGAAAACCGTTTGCGAAACATCTCGTACACTGCGTACTCTAGTCGTTAATCCAAATACTTTCTTACCAGTCTTTGATTTTTCAAAAAAAAATTTCGAAAAACAAATCTATGCGAAAAAAATCCAAAAAAAAAGCGAAAAACTAAACAAAAACGGCATCCTTGATCTGTACCGTATCTTTTTTCACTTTCAGTGCATCACTTGCTCTTCAACACAGCCTAGTCAGCTCAACGCCAGCCTATTCGCTATTCGACCCGAAAATCAGCACAAAACGGAAACGAAACAGCGCTTCGCACCGAGAATTCTCTTCGAAAAGAACGAAAAAGCGAAGCATCCAACACTCGTCACCGAAACAATACTTTGATGAAGACGAAGCCAAGTTCAAGTTGTGTCAGGCTCGAAATTGTCTGAAACCATACGGTGATGCGCTGAATTGGGTGATGTGCGAAGCAGGCTGTAAGAATTGGTACCACGTCGTGTGCGTCGGCTTCACTCTTAAAGGTAACGGTTTTGTTTTCTAGGCTCTGGGACGTTTTGAAACTTTCGTTCGCATTCGGAGAATTTTTCGAAATTTACCGCTAAAAATGCACTAAAGTTTCGAAACGTCCGAGAGCCGTTTTCTATAGTTACAAATGAGATAAAAATGTTTTAAGAAGTCGAAAGAATGCATGAATTTCGATGCACCTCGTGCCTCGATCATGCCGATTCGCCGTCTTCCAGTGCTTCTTTTGATTGATTTACACACAATTTGCTTTCCAATTTACTCAATTTTTTTGTTGAATTTTCTACCCAAACCCAACCAAAAATGCACATCAAAAAATACCCATTTTCTTTTCTTTTTTCTTTCTTTCCAACATACTTTTATATTAATTATTATACCTTTAAATATCATATCTTTCTCTCAAAAACCCTTTACCGTATTCGAACTCAATTGAAGCTTTCCATTTCCTCCTGAAAAAAGCGTATACACACACCACCAGCCTCTTTCTCCCTCCCACCTTCTCCTTCTGCATTCTCCACTTTTTCTCCTCTTAGCTGTTGAATCTCGGGTTATCACACCCAACCAACTACAGAAAACTCCCCCCACTTTCCAATTATCTTGCCGGTTACTGTAACCGGCAAGAAATTTGTCTGAAAACATGTTAGTCCATTTTTTTTGTTCGCTTTTTTTTATCTGTCCAGATTTTAGTTTCTATATTTGTTCGAGGAGGGAGTACTAAGGTATACAGCTCAATTACAGGCGCTTCTATACTGTAGTACTCCCTTCTAGGATCAACAACAACAAAAAAAGACAAAAATTTAAATATTTATCTGTGAAATAATTTCCGAGCTGTAAATTTCACATGTAACTAAAACTATATACCATGCACCTTGCCTGGATTTGAGACACCATTTAGCACTAATAAAAAAGTCGTTTATGCAAAAAAAAAGTGGATATTTACACAGAGAAAAGGGTGAATCGATAATTTAGACAATGATAGATTACAAGCTTGGTTCGCGAACCCGTCGCTGCGAAAAGTTTTAATAAATAAAATCAACTATGATATTTTGGGCGTGACAAAAAAAGCGTTTTTTTTTCTCGTGTTTTAACCATATTCAGAATTTCAAGAAAACATTTTCCAAATAGAGCCTTAAAAACACAAGTTTTTGCCACGCAGCTGAGCAGGCGCATGAGATAAGTTTTACCAAACGATTCCCCATTTGGCACTAATCTCTTCAAACTTCTTCGTCTCTGTAGGCACCGAAACGGGGCGAGCGGCCGTGGAAACGTCGAATGGATACTCCTCGCCCCAGGCATCGAACCAGACACGGCGAAGTCGTCGATTTACCTGAAAAATACAGAATTCAATGGTATTTGCGGACTCGAGTTAGTAAAGTTTTCCGTAAAATTTTTAGAGGATTTCTTCTGTTTGAGCTTTTTCTTGAATTTTTTCAAAACTCCTCCAGGCAATATATACCGTAAAAACTCTATTATAACGGCATGCCATTCTATTGTTCGGGACCTTTGTTTGGGTGCCGTTCTAATAGAGTTTTTACAGTAATTATATGGAATTTTCAGTAAAGTAGCATTTCAGAAAAAAAGTATTTCTCGATGTGAAAATTACCGAAATTAAACAAAAACTTCGCAACTTTCGAATTTTGCGAGCTAATTTCTGCTTTTTTTTAATGCCGCGTCCAAAGTTCAAAGAATTCCTGAAATCAGGAGTTTTTTGCAGTCCAAAATGCCACAAAAAAATCCCAGAAATAACGGGTGGTGTCAGTTGAAACCGGCGTTACCGTAGTTGCTTCGCTGCGAGACCTTCTATGTTTGAACTTGAATTTTGCCGCAAAAAAGAAAACATTGAGCAACTGTGGGAAAATTCAAGTTTAAACATAGAAGGTCTCGCAGCGAAGCAACTACGGTAACGCCAGTTTCAACTGTGAGCGCATGATATTTCTAGGATTTTTGTGGCACTTTGGAATGCAAAAAACTCCTGAGGCCGTATTCATGAACGTTTACTGCGTAAATCGATTTACCTAGGGGAATATTTACTCCGTAAATGGCACAGTAAATCGTTTACTGCGTAAATCATTTACGGTATTCACAACGACATTTACGGTCCGTAAAAATTTACCGCCTGTTTATGTGTGGTTTACCGTGGGTTGACTTATTGATTTTTTGTACTTTTTTTCGAAATAGTGGTTTTTATGAATAATATCTGTCCAAAATGAGTTTCCAATATGAGCTACAGCAAACAAAGAAGACAACGTCGATCCGTTCTTCATGTACCATACATAGGTACTGCGGGTCGGGGGTACGACCAAAAAAAAAAATAAAAAAACGTGGAAAATTTCCTTTTAACTGGCAGAAATACGCCTTTTTTTAAAAAGATTTTTTTGGTAAATTTTTCGTGGACAAAAAATTGTTTTGTTTTTTGGTAATTTTCTTTGCCTTTTTTTTGTTTGTGGAAAATGTTTTTGTCCCACCCCTGCTGCGGATCACTGTTCTCTTCATACTCGGACGACTGTTGGTGTACCGTTCTAAGTCTGACAATATTTAAGTCAATTTCTTGCTGGGGAAACGCAGATTTTTGTAGATTTTGCGATTAATTAAAAAAAAAAAACAATTTTCATGACACGAAAAATGATAATTTGTTCCAAATTTAATTACATAACAAACTTAGTAGCAATAAAAATAGACGGGGCTTAAATTGCGCCTAAATTCAAACAGAATTGTTCAAATATCACAAGTTTAGCTTTATCTATCAATACCATCAATTCCGACAATTCGAGTACTAAAAGTTACTAAAAAACATGAAAAACGAGCCAATAATTTGAAAAAATATTTAAAAAAATAGACGGTAAATGTCATTTACTGACCTTCATGGTGAGTAAATCATTTCCTCTCCGTAAACTGATTTACGGTCCGTAAAAGTTTTTCATGAATACCGAAAAATGCATTTCCTCTACGGTAAACCATTTACTGTTCTCATTTACCGTACGGTAAACGTTCATGAATACGGCCTCTGATTTCAGGAATTTTTTGAACTTTGGACGCGGCATAAAGACAATTTTTTGTCCCACCCCAGCACTGCGTTGTATTCAATTTCGATTTTCACACAAAAGAAAGAAGGCGGAGTTCGACAATATGTAGTCGCACTTAAAAAAAAAAACAACATACCGAGTTCAATTTATCATAAAACTGTTGGCGCTTCGCATTGAACTCCTCCATCTCCTCCATCATTTTCTCTGTGGAGATCTTTGGATACGATGGCACGTACGCCTGATGATTGACTTCCATTCGTCTGAGACGAAGACTTTCATCGTGAAGAGTGTCAATCAACTTGAGAAGCATGTCTTGTCTCGATTGAGATTCCAAAGTTATTGGCCCAGAAATGAGACCCGGAACTGCAGCGAATCGTTTCGAACCCGTTTGAGCGAGCTCACCGGTGAGCTTTCGAACTTCCAGTTCTGCTCTTTTCCGAGCATCCGTTTGTTTGTTGAGTTGTTGCTCGAGGAAGATGACTTCTCCTCGAGTGGCACCACTCTCATCGGATGGATTCGGAAGAACCGATGGGCCATTTGTAGAACGGGTTTCCATCGATTGAATGTTTTTCCAGAGAGCCTCTTTGCTGATTTTGTTGGCTCTTTGTTTCAATTCTACATTGTCCGTCTCCATTTCTTTCATCTCGCGTTGAAGGGCGTCCATTGTCTCGTCGAATTCTCTGAAAAATACAATGAAAAATTGATATAAACTTGAATTTATCAACATACATCTGTTTGCGTCTGTGATCTGCCACCATCTGGTTGATCTTCTCTTCTAGATGTTTCACTTTGTCTCCTTCAGCCTTATCAGAAGAGTTTAGCCTTGATTCAGCCATGTCCAAACGCAGTTTGTAGTTGGAGACATCTTCGATTCTTGCCTTCACCTGCTTTCGCAATTCCAGCATTTCATTATCCTTCTTTTCCATTTGCCAACGCAGTCCTTCCGCCTCTTGAGCTGCTTGTTTGCGATGATGAGCACGATCGAGAAGTGGTGGGAACGCTTTCTTTTCTGGAGCCACGTGTTCCATCTTTGCCGATTCCAAAGTGGAGTGCACCTTCTCAAGACTGTCCCGAAGAGATCTTATGACCGATCTGATGGGATCAAAAGCATTTTCCATAGCAATGTAGCCATTATATTTGGCAACGACGGCATGAATCATTTCCTTCACTCTTCGATCATCCAATCCTTCCGTTTCCGATATGCCACCGAAATTGAGAGCTCCATTTGTGCACACTTCTTGAAGAGTCGACGAAATTTTATCGAGCTGAGCGATAGAGTTGAGCAGTTCTTCCGTGAAATCAGGTTCCAGCTTTATAATCTTCTGTTGATCTGTGTTGGCGGGTAGAAGACGTGACGCCTTCAAGATGACTGATTCACAAGAGGCGAATTCGTTGTTCAGAGATTGAAGCAAGTCGAAAACTTCACCAGTCGTGATGGACTCCTGAAATTGGAACAAAATTAAACACCAGGCTTGGGCAAATCGGAAAATCTGGTTACTGTATGATTTAGAGATTTGCGCCTTTTTAGTTATGAGCGGGTCTCGAGTGAAATCGGACTTTTCCGAGCTTGTTTTATGTTTCACTTATATGACAGTTTTAAGGCATTTTTATTTTCAGACTGGTAATTTATTTCAAAAAAATAGGAAATTTAATTTACCGAATAAAATTTTGAAAAATATCGGATATCCGATTTTCCGACCAATCCTGATAGACACTATTACTTAAACAAAAGGATATTATCTTCTATTTTCAAAGGTGCTAATCAATTTTTCGACAAACCGAAAAAATCAGTAAAATAATTTCTTTTGTGATTTCTTGCTGAATGGTGAAAAATAAAATAAAATAACGAAAAATGGGAACATTTTGGAGAAATTTTGAATTTCAAGTCGATGAAAAGGCTCAGGGACGTTTTGAAACCTGCCACTTCAAAACTGGGACGTTTCGAAACTTTTGTGCATTTTTGCGGCAAATTAGTGGATTTAAATTTAAAAAAAAAATGATAAAAACGAAAAATAAAAACTATGTTTTGGTGTCAATGGGTGGAAAACGCTACTCAAAAATGCAAAAAAGTTTCGAAAAGTCCCAGTTTCGAAATGGCAGGTTTCGAAACGTCTCAGAGCCATTTTAGCACTAAATTTTCTGGTAAATTTTGATAAATTCTCCGAATTTACAGGTAAAATATTTGAAAACTATTTTATACTTGACCGAGTTTTGTCAATAGGGCAAAGACGGCGACGAAAAATATCGGCTCCGGGACGTTTCGAAACATGTCATTTCGAAACTGGGACGTTTCGAGACTTTCTTGCATTTTTGGGTAGCGGTTTTCGCCTAATGACATCAAAACACATATTCCGTTTTTTAAAAACTATTTTAATTTTTTTGGGAATTTAAATTCAATAGAATGCCGAGAAAATGCAAAAAAGTTTCGAAACGTCCCAGAGCCGAATACTACTGCTTGAATATTGCACTAAACACAAATTGCGGCGAGCCCCACTTTCTTTCTTTTGTGTGAAAAACGAAATTGAATACAAAATCCCTAAAAGCGAGTCCGCAAACATGGCGACTAAAAATAGCACTAAAGTTTCGAAATGTCACAGTTTCAAATCGTCCTAGTTTCGAAACGTTCCAAAAAAAGTGAGGATAGAATACCTGCAAGAAGTAGGAAATCCGTTGGGTATTGATGCGACAAAACGCCAAGCCATCAGTGAGTGAAGAGCAAATTGCAGAAATCCATTGAGACGCATTGAATCCGTCACCCGCAATGTGCAACGAGAAAATGTTCTGGAAGTAGACGAGCGGGCGGACAAAGTTGTCGAGCGATGTGTTTTCATCAAAACGGCCAGTTTTGAGAAGCTCCAAGTACTGATCGACAGTCTTCTCGTGGGTTGCTATTTCTCCAAACGACTCTGTCAGTTTGATGAGCACTTCAACAGTTGTCTCTCCGACGGCACTGAAAAATAAATAATTTGTTCAAAATTTTGCTGATTTGGGTTCACAGAAGCTCTACCCACTGAAGTTTTATATAGAAAAAATCACCAAAATCTTTCGAATCAGCAAACCGAGCAACATCATTAATTAGACAATAATAATAATAATACCTTTCAAGCTTTCCAATTGCAGCAATAATGGAGCTGGAAAGATAAGAAACACGAGCTACATGAGCCCATTGCTCTCCCTTGTGTGACTTGGTGATGTGCTCTCGACGCATTCCTTTAGGAACTTGTGGGTACTGAAGTAAACACGCCTTGCTTTAAACTATTTATTTCAAATTAAACTTACACATTGAGCAGCAAGACTAGCGAACAATTTCGTCTTTGCGGAAAGCCTTGGAAGCAAGACGACGAGAAGAATAGAGTCGTATTCTCCTCCAACTCTGGAAAAGTTGTCGGGCAGGAATGCCTTCAGATAGCCAGCCTGACGGCGTGCATATTCCGCTTCAATAGCGTTAACTTGTCGTTCAACATTCTCTGAAAAGTTCTTGCTCGCAGAAATCTGCAATTGATTCACCATCGACGCACGATCGTTGTCATCGGTCAAGTGTCCGTGAACTTGTTCTTCCAAACTCAAAATCAAATCTTTTTGATCTTGAATTTGAGAATTCAAGTTTGCAACACGTTCTCGGAACTTTAGAATTGTCTGGGAGAGCTCCACGGCATGCTTCTGCTCATCACGAATGCGTCCATTCAGTTCGTGAGAATGGATTTTAAATTGCTCAATTTCTTTCATCAAATCTCTTTCAGTCTGCCTCAAAACTTCAGTCATTTGCTCGTCGAGATCTTTCATTTCTTCCATTTCTTCAATTGTCTCTTCCAGAGCTCTGAAGAAGACGTACATAATATTTAAAAATGTGCTTATGAGGCTCTGGGACGCTTCGAAACTTAACACTTCGAAAATGTAACGCATTTTTATGGGGATATTCTCGAAACCAGCAAAAAAAGCAAAAAATAGAAAAACACCAGCAAAAAATTCAGCGAAACTTCGGAGAATGCTCCGATCGGTCTGAAACTTTGAGAGATAATTTAAAAAATACTCTCGAACATTCCCTGAAAATTTCAGACCGAAATATCATCCTTATATATAAAATTCCGTTTGGGTCTGTAACTGAGTTTCTTGGTGTGTCTGTTTCCAAACTGCATGGCGGAAGCGAACTGAGCGCCCGAGACCAACACAAAAACTCGAACCTGTGTCGTTCGTTTGAAATGCAAGCGCTTAACCATCTGCGCCACAAGGCACACGTAGGAAATGAAAAAGAAATTTGAAAGAAAGTGAAGAAAAAACATTTTTAAAAATGAAAAGAAATCAAAAGTAGCTTTTGATGCAGCCAGGCTTGTTGATTTTTAAAAATATAGACTTTTATTTCTGAAAATTTTCAAAACCGATATTTTGGTCTGAAATTTTCAGGGAATGACCAGAAGTATTTTTTAAATAATTTCCCAAAGTTTCAGATCGATCGGAGCATTCTCCGAATTTTCGCTGAATTTTTTGCTGGTTTTTTGCTTTTTTTGCTGGTTCCGAGAATAACCCCATTAGCGGAAAACTTCGAAAAATTCTTCGATTTTACCGCTAAACTTTGTCGACAACTGTTTTATCCTTGGCCAAATTTTGTGAATAGTGCGAACACTGCGACGAAAAATAACACTAAAGTTTCGAAACGTCTCAGAGCCGTTTATGACATACTGAATTCTTTCCTCCATATTGAAATTCTTATCCGACAACTGGGTGACCATAGCTTCTGCACCCATAGCCGCATCAATCTGAAAGTAAAAGTTTCAGTAAAACTTGTGACAAGAATTCTGAAAAAGAAAGCTTTGGATAGGTGGCTCGAGCGTGCAGCACGAGAGGGACAATCACATCTATCGAAAAATGTCCATAATTACGTCACTAATGTTTTTTGTTTAAATCTACCTCTTCCCACATATTCGCAAACTCTATCTGAAAGCAAGCAACACAATAAGGCAATTTCGAAGACGTGTGGATAAAAAGGACAATGGGTGTAGAGCAGGCTTGCTCGGAAACTTCCGAAAAGTCGGAATTCCGTCGGAATTTCGATGTCGGAAATCTCCGATTCCGGTTCCGAGGCAGTTTCACTTCCGAAAATAATTCCGTTTCCGTCGGAAATAATTTTTTCCGATGTCGGAAAAAACATGTTTTTCTGTCGAAATTAGGTACGAAACATCTTTTTTTTTTTGGAAAAAGTTCAACCATGTCCGTGACACAAACTCCCAAATTAAAACACGAGTCATCGTATCTTTCCACAATTTTTTAAACTTTTTTGTGGATAACTAAAGAGTTCATGGGCCTATTCAGGTTCATTTCCGATTTTTCCGATCGGAAATCGGAACGAGAATTTTCTATTTCCGAATTCCGACGGACATTCGGAAATAAAAATGAAAAATTCGGAATTCGGTCGGAACATCGGAAGAGAAAATTATAAAATCGGAAATTTCCGACGGAACTCGGAAGAGAAATTTTTATTTCCGAGAAAGCCTGGTCTAGAGAGAGAAAGAGAGAGCGAAATATGAAGGAATACCTGCTCTTGGAATCCGGCAATTTTTGACTCGGCGAGTTCAGCCTGTCTCTTGAGTGTTTCAGCAACACGAACAAGCTCCAGATTCTCTGCTTTCAGCTTTTCCGCCTCTTCAACAGCCTTTTGTTTATCCAATGTCGTTTGAGCACTGAGATCACGAAGTTTGATGAGTGCATCTTTGAGCTTATCATTCTGCTGCTCAATTTGCTTCATCTGAACACTGTTTCCAACTTGAGCGGCCCCTCCACCATTCGCCATTTCCTCTTTCAGAATTTCCAGCTCTGTCTCCATCGACTCAATTTTCTCGGTCAATGTCTGAACTTCATTCTGCAATTCATCAGCTCTCTCTTCCGCCAATTCTTTCTCAATCGTTGCCATTTCCATCATTTCCTGATGCTCACTGATCGTATCTTTATTGTTTTCATGCCACGCTTTCAGATCTTCCGCCGCCTTTCTCTCTTCCAAAAGATGCCGTTCCAGCTCAATGAGCTTTTCGTTTTGGCGACTTTTCACCTCTTGAAGAGTACGATGTTCAATCGAAATTCTCTCATATTCCATTAATTTTGCATGATCTTCTTTTCTTTTCGCTCTAGTAGTCTCGAGTTTTTCGGTGAGTTCTTTCACTTGAAGTCTCAGATATTCGAGTTCAGTAGAGTGATCGACGGCTGATGACGAGATAGAAGTCGTGCGAGGATGAGCGGCGGCAGAAGTCGTCGATATTGGGGACATTGGAACGGCCGGACCAGTCTGAAAGGACATGAACTGTTTAAATATAGAATGAAACCATTTATCTACCAGGGCTTTGATTTTACGGGTTTTTTGAGGCACCGCAAAGTTTTTACGGATTTTGTAAAAATTTAAGAGCTATTTACTTTCATCAGTTTAGTGAGAACAAAACTGGTTTTTTTTTTTGCATTTTTCCCGAATTTTTTCAACTTTCAGTCAGTAGCATTTTTTGCCAATTACGGGCGTGATTTCAGACATTTTCACAAAAAAGTTTTCCTGCTTCTTTTTTGAAATATTATAGGTTTGTTTGGCACTATTTATCGCAAAAAATACAAAAAAGTGGCAAAAAACAGTGCGATAACTCGGAAAATGCTCCTCGGAAAATGATGATATGCTCAGAAAATTTATAAAATCGATATTTCGGTCCAAGTCATTATGAGCATATCTAGGAATATTTTTTCCCCTTATTTTCCAAAATTTCAGGTCAATCGGAGCATTTTCCCAGTTTTCGCGTTGTTTTTTGATATTATGGTTTTTACGAACTTTTATCCGTAGATTTTACGTTTTAGGGAGTCCGCAAAAAATCATTTCCAGTCATAGAAATACCAACAAAAAAACCACAGACAATATGACAAAAAAAGTTGGGAATTGTTCAAGTGGCTTGGTTCCGTTGAATTCAAAAAGAACATGGTTTCAGAATAATGGGACCGCAATTTTTCCCCAATTTCAAACAAGCTAATATTCAGATCTTGAATCCCATTTCTTTTAAAGGGAAACCAAATATCAGAAAAACTTACATCGTCAATTTTTTTGGCTCTAGAAATGACACTTTCAGTTGGAAGTTCAGTTCCTGATGCCGTCATAATTGGAGGTGGCAATTCACTCGGCGGATCGACAACTTCTGGCTCTTTTGGTTTTTCTTTAGCAACCACTGGAGCTGCAGTTTGTTTCAGCTTCGAGGCGGCAGATGGAGCAGGTTTGGCAGCAGTCGCTGAAACTGCATTTTAAAACCGATTGTGGATAAGATTAATACATACCGTTTGAAGTTTTTTTCGGCGGTGCAAGACTTTGTCTTCTGGCCGCAGCTGCATCTGGCGCCGCAAATGATTGCTGAAATCAGAATTTGGTAAATAAATGATAACGGACTTGTTTAGAGCGTGACAAAAAAAACGATTGATGGGTTTTTTAAACCCTATTCATGAATAACTGCGGAAAAATAAAATTCGCAGAAAGATCTGATCAGCCTAAAACTTTGGGAAATAATGGCACAAATACTCCCAGACAGTTTCATAAAATTTCAGACCAAAATAAAATGTTTCAGAAAAATTCGATATTTTGGTCTGAAATTTTCTGAAAATGTCAGTGAGTATTTTTTCCATTATTTCCCAAAGTTTAAGGCCAATCGGAGCATTCTCCGAATTTTCGCCGAATTTTTTGCTGATTCTACTGTCGGCCCGCCAAAACGGTCAAACGCGCTACGTTGAACTCAACGCTATGCGATTTTCATTTTGGTCTCCAAATTATTTTATTTCACGTGTAAATTCAACGTGAAATGAAATAATTTGGGAACCAAAATGAAATTCGCACAGCGTTGAGTTCAGCGGAGCGCGTTCGACCGTTTTGGCGGGCCGATAATAGCTATATTTTGCAAAATGGTGAATAATAATCTTTTGAATTTTGCCCATCTTTAAAGACGCATCACAGTATTCCAATGGGGTTATTTTCGAAACCAGCAAAAAAAAGAAAAAACCAGCAAAAAATTCAGTGAAAATTAGGAGAATGCTCCGATTGAGCTGAAACTTCGCTCCTATTGAGCTGAAACTTCGACAGATCATTAAAAAAAAATACTCTCGGACATTCCCTGAAAATTTCAGACCGAAATATTGATTTTAAAAAATATCTATTTTTATTTCTGAAAATTTTCAAAATCGATATTTTGGTCCGAAATTTTTAGGGAATGACCGGAAGTATTTTTTAAATGATTTCCCAAATTTTCAGATCAATCGAAGCATTCTCCGAATTTTCGCTGAATTTTTTGCTGGTTTTTTCTATTTTTTGCTTTTTTTGCTGGTTTCGAGAATAACCTCACAACGCTTTTTTCGGCCCAAAGGGTTCTTTTTCCATAGTTTAAAAACTCCTTCTCAGCTATTTTGAATAGGGTAAAAACAACAAAAAATGCCTTTTGTCACGAACCAAATGTGTTAAAAAGAAACAAACAAAAAGCACAAAAATATGTACAAACCCTAGACTTAGCAGCAGAGACACTAGCACGACTCGAAGCAACAGAAGACTGCGATAGGTTGGAGAACTCGCGGACCATTCTCGACTGAAAAAGCACAAAGCTAATGGGGCTTATAATCATGAAATTTCATTCAATGTCGAGAAATGGCGAAAAATGGGACGAAAATTCGAGCATTTTTGAAACTATTTCCAAAAGTTTCAGACCAATGGGAGCATTTTTCGAATATTCGTCCTTTTTTTATTCACATTTTTCAACAGTTAACAGAAAAAACTTCTATGATTAAACCCCATCCATTAAAAAACAATAATTGGTAAGTAGGGAAATGATACATAAGCAATGAAGGCCATAAAAAATAATGCAAACTGAAGCCATTCATTTTAAATAGAAATATAAATATAAATATACCGTTGAGTTTCGAGGTGCTGGAGACCTCGTTGACCGTTTTTTCTATAAACTTCCTCTCTCCGCTCCGTTATTCTTTCTGTTTTTTTGTTAAATCAAAGTTAAGCTTACCTCATTTGGATCTACCAATTTCGACATTGATCTAGGTCCCATTCCAGTTTGACGACCAGTCAACTTCTCAGAAGACGCGGCTGGAGACATTCCTGGACTTGACTGGAAGTTAATACAAAATACATATACATTCCAAACTCAAATAATGTATACCCCTGGAGAGGCTTTTGAGCCAGCAGACCTGCTCATCACGCTGGAATCTTTCCGGATGGCTGTAGCGACTGGAGCTTTCAGTCCTGATCTTTTCCCATCTTCCAATTCAACCGCAACTGCTTTCACAAAAACTCCGTAATTCGGTTCGCACTGGAAGTATTGCTCTCCTTGAACAGTTCCATTGTTCTTTCCGGTCGGCGTATCGAGTATTACACCAACCCACTCGCCTTCGGCGAACTTCGTTTGGCCGCAGAACATTACTTTTCCATTTCCCGAACTTGCTAAAACAAATGAAGTATGCATTTGTTTTATCTTTTAAATGTTCAAAATCAAGAGAAATCTCACTTTTAACTCTGGTTCCTATTTCGAACGACATCTCGGTCCGGCGCCGTTCGGACTTGCCGATTCCGATTCAATCACTTAATCACTGGAACTACCTGAAAGTCGAGTAAATCAATGAAAAATACGGATATGTCGAAATACGCGGAGAGAAAAGAGAAATGAGCATTGAAAAGAGTGGGGAATTGATGACTGGCGCATTTTGCGTGCAGTTGCCTCCAGTTTGCGCGCTAACACGTTAGTACACCATCATTTTCGAATAATTTTGAACGTATTTATTCACATAAAATTTCCTGTAATTTTAATCCAACTTAAACCTGCATTTTAAACAAGCTGATATAGAATAATTAATTAAATTTCTGGTTTGCATTGAATTAAGATGACAGGTGAATTCACGCGAATAGGTCCATTACTGTTAAATAATAAAGATTAAAAATTTTGAAAAAATCTGTAATTAATCTTTTTCTATAGAAAAGTTAATTGAAAAATCGATAAGAATGATTTTTAACGCAACTCCTAAAAACCGTAATTCAAAGGCGCGTTTCCAAAATTTTTCGCGGGTCTCACAACGAAAACTAAATTTTGTTTTTTCAGTTTTGCGAAATTTTCTTCAATTTTGCCCTCCACAACAAACAAATCCAGCTTCTAATTTATAATGTCGGTAAGTATTTTTGTAAATTTATAATTAGTGTTCAAAAAAAATTGTAATTAAATAGGCGCTATGCGGGTTGGGGGGGGCCACCCAAAAAAAATTTTTTTTTTCGTTTTTTTGTGCGGTTTCGCATCGCTTTTGGTTTGTTTCATATATTAATCTCATTCTGCATTATTTTTTAGCCAGGACAGTTCAGCGGCAACGCGCCGGAAGCATGTGTGATACTTTTCAAATATGCGACCGGAGGGAGCTGGGCGGAAGCTTGCTTTGACCCTTTTGAGTGTTTAATCGGCTCCCAGTAACCTTTTCTTATCTTTTTAGGCTCATCTTTAGACTTTTAATCACAAAAAATCATCCCGCAAAGCATGCTTCCGCCCAGCTCCCTCCGGTCGCCAATTTGAAAAGTGTCACACATGCTTCCGGCGCGTTGCCGCTGAACTTTCCAGGCATCGATAAATGCTCAGAAACGAATATTCAAAGCGTGAACAACAAAAAAAGTGCAAAAAAAATTAGTGAAAAAAAAAAATTTTTTGGGTGGCCCCCCTCAACCCGCATAGCGCCATTAAATAAATAAAGTGTGTGCATTGCAGAAAGAAGAGGGAAAGCGAAAGAAGGAGTCTGTCGTCGATCTCACCAGATTTGTCGACAAAGAAATCCGCGTCAAATTTCAAGGAGGACGTGAAGGTATTTAATACTTTAGTTTTTAAATACAAAATGAATATATTTAATTTTTGGGGTTATTCGCAAAACATCAGGGAAAACTCGAAGAATGCTCCGATTGGCCTGAAACTCTGGAAAAAAAATGTCAAAAAAAAAAAATCAAAAAAAAGTCCCAACCATGCTCACAAGGGAACTACAAATCCATGAGGGTTGAGAATTTTACCAAACTTTCAGGATCGGTACATTTGAGTACGGTGATTACGAATCTGAATTCACTTTTTCCCCAATCGATCTGGCTTTTCAGAAAATTTGTCTTAAAGTTGGCTCAAAAATTTAGTTGTCAATGGAAATTTATAGAGTGCAGCGCCTCACTGAGAAATAGAGGAGTCCGCGTTATAGTGACTAGCCTTCCGAACCCTTGTTTTCAACAATGGATGGTTCAGTGGTAGAGTGGCCGCATGGTAAGCAGAAGGTCTGGAGTTCGAGTATGCGCTATTTAAAAACTATTTTGCAATTTTACAACTTTCTTTTTTTCTCATTTTTTGTCGATTTTTCACAAGTTTTTTTTTTCAAAAAAATTTTTTCTCGAAAATGTTCCTTGTTTATTTTTTCTCGGTATAGCAGGTTTCTGAGGTTCAAGTTTTTGGCTGGGGCCATGTATTAAACGGGCCATGGTATATTATCCGACCCCAACAACAGAAATGGGTCGTGAAATGGACCTTTGGGTAATTGTAAAGAATTTGACCCCAGACTAGTATTATTTCCAACCCCAACTGCACATTACACTTGGCAACCCCAGAACCTTTATTACCATCTGAAAAGTATTTCCATATCTACCCACAATAGCTGAAAATTGTTAAAGTTCAGAACTTTGCTATACCGAGAAAAAATGAACAAGGAAAATTTTTGAGAAAAAAATTTCTGAAAAAAAAAACTTGTGAAAAATCGACAAAAAATGAGAAAAATAGAAAGTTGTAAAATTGCAAAAAAGTTTTTAAATAGCGCGTACTCGAACTCCAGACCTTCTGCTTACCATTCGGCCACTCTACCACTGAACCATCCACCGTTGAAAACAATGGTTCGGAAGGCCAGTCACTATAACGCGGACTCCTCTATTTTTCAGTGAGGCGCTGCATGCTATAAATTTCCATTGACAACTAAATTTTTGAGCCAACTTTAAGACAAGTTTTCTGAAAAGCCAGATCGATTGGGGAAAAAGTAAATTCAGATTCGTAATCACCGTACTCAAATGTACCGATCCTGAAAGTTTGGTAAAATTCTCAACCCTCATGGATTTGTAGTTCCCTTGTCAGAAAATTTTGACCGAAATATTGACCGAGGAAAAATCGATATTTCGGTCCAAAAATTTCGGAGAATTTCAGGGAGCCTTTTTGACATTATTTCCCGACATTGGAGACCAAGATTATTGAGATCATAATAGAAAAAAGCCGTTTTGACATGAATAACCCCGTTTTTCCTTTTTCTTTCAGCAAGCGGTGTGCTCAGAGGTTTCGACCAACTTCTCAACATGGTGCTCGATGATTGCCGCGAGTACCTTCGTGATCCGCAAAATCCATCCGTTATTGGAGAGGAAACCAGGTGAATATCTAATCTTGACAAAACTGAGGAATATGCTCCGCCCCCTTTTGCAACTGCTGTACGTTTTGTCATTTTTCCCCAGGTTTTGTCTTCCAGGGTTTCATGTTTTTCCTCGGATTTGTCAAGGTCTCAACCAGGCTTTCTCGGATAAGAAAATTTCCGAATTCCGACGGAATTCCGATTTCGGATTGGAAAAATCGGAAATGAACTTGAATAGGTCTATAAAAACTTAAATTATCCGCAAAAAAAGTTTTAAAAATTGCTGAAAGTTACGTTAACTCGTGTTTTAAATAGGAGATTTGTGTCACGGACATGGTCAAATTTTTTTCCAAAAAAAAAAATTTTTGATACCAAATGTCGACATAAAAAACATGTTTTTTTCCGACCTCGGAAACAGATTATTTTTGACGGAAACATTTTCGGAAATCATTTTGTCTCGGAACGGAATCGGAAATCCGACGGAATTTCGACTTTTCGGAAATTTCCGAGAAAGCCTGTACTCGATGTCTCGAAATGTCCACCTTCGAAACATCCGAAAGCCTTTTTTATGAATATATTGTTCTCTCAGACCTCTCGGCCTAATTGTTGCTCGTGGAACGGCGATCACGGTGGTAAGCCCGGCGGATGGACTTGAGCAGATTGCTAACCCGTTCGCCACTCAAGACGACTAGTTTTTTCAATTATTTATCCACATTCATCATCGCACTTTTCATTGTTTTCCTCCTTCCAATTATTATATGCACGAGATCTCTTGCAAAAAAAAAAATAAACAAAAAACATCGAAAAAGTTTTTATTCAAGTACACAAAAAACGGGAAAAAAAATTGATCAGAATCGATTGGTTTTGGGGGGCGACAAGAGAATTCAGTTCAATGAAGCAGTCAAAAAGTCCATAGCAGAAGTCCTAGAAATAGGGTTTGGGGCAGTAAAAAAGATTCTCTATGATCTTTAAAGACTCGCTAAATATTGAACTATTATTTTTTTTCTTGTTTTTGAAAGAGAATTGAAAGAAAATAGTAAGAAAACAACGGTTTCAAAGTTTCAAAACATTGAAGAATAAAAGCCAAAATGCGGAGAAGAATTCGAAAAAACATGAAAACTACACGATCAAATCCGTTTTTTCCAGAAAACATTCGTGGAAACAAAACGGTAAGCGAATTTTTGACATTTTGGGTATGCAGAGGTGGGAATTTGCGAGAATGCGAAGGTCCAGTCGTTGGCGGGCGTCAAAAATTAAAGTGTGGCAGGAAAAAAGTGCGCCAATACGGCCAACGGTTAGCGACTTGACAGCTTTTTAAAATTTTGCTCAAAATAGTAGGGAGGGGTTCTTGCAGCCTGAGAAAGTGAAAACATGTAGAAAAAAAGAAGCAAAAGACCCCCACTTTACATGCTATTTACAGGGGAAAAATATACACACAAGTTGGAGAGTGCAGCGAAAATGAAAAAAAAAAAGAATAGAAAATTGGATAAAAATGTTACAATTTGTGGCTGACTCAACAATTATCCGAACGCCGGTTGCGACGTGTACACCATGTAAACGAAACCGTCCGGATCGCGCTCTTGGCTGTACAAACTAGACATGCTCATCGAGTTTGACACCATCGAGCGTTCATTGACAAGCAAAAAGAAGGCTTGTTGTGGATGAAGTTGAAGGCGTCTTCTAACGATCGACATGAGTTCGGCGACTGTAATGTGCTCCGGAACGAGAAACTTGCAACGATCCATCAGCGGCAGACTGCGTTCTCCATCGAATCGCTCGATGATCACGGGCACTTTGTTCGGTTGCTGGTTGCGAATTTCCTCAACGTCCTTTTGGCGTTCATCTGGAAAAGGAGAAAATAAAAGTTGCAAAGATTAAAAACAATTTACAAGCCTGCTGTGCTTGCTGGTATTATGGATTCGTGACGTAGCACGGCGTGCTAGAACCTACGTAACGGCAAACGCGCCCTGTCGCATTAATCTGCGTCTCGATAGTCACATTCTGCCAAGTTTTGCTAAGTGCGTGTAAAACTAGAGACGCAGAGCTTTGAGAGAGATGACCTCCGAAATTTCATTTCCAAAAATAGTTTTAAAAACGTAGTCTCCAGCACGCCGTGCGTAGCGAGACAGCGTGTCAAGTTATGCGTCAGCACATGTTGCGTCTCGCCACGATTCAGCTATTGAAGGCGAGAGAGGAAACAATAGTTTGCAATTTTTTTTCATTTTGATGGCGCACAACTTGCAGCAATGTGTCGCTACGTCACGAATCCATAATAGCTTATTTTTCTCATGCCATGATTTGAATATTAAAAATTGCGAAAAGAAAAGTTTGTTGAAATAATGTAATGCGCCTTTAAATACAGTGCGTTTCACATTTATACGGTCACCCTTATTTTTGAATTTCACGTGGCAATCGATGAAAATTCGTACCCGGCGACTTAAAAATCGGATTCAGGGCATCAAATTACATACCCAAAATAATTTTTACAATGATATCTAAAAAACTGCCCGAACTAGGGCACTCTGACTGAAAAATGGTAATTTGCAAGCGTTTCACATTTATACGGTCACCTCAATAAAAACCGAAATTTTTATTTCCATTCGAGACCAATCGGCTTTAAATGAGTTATTCGTCTTTAAATTAACAGTATGACACACTTTATCTTGTTTTTCTTTTCTTTATTCATTTGTGTACGATGCCACGATGTATTTTGCTATCGTATGCCAAAAATAACTTCAATTCGGGCTTTTAAAACTGCGGGAGGGTCGAATTGAAAGGTTTCCCGCCATATTAATTGTTCCAAAGACTGTGTGAATTGTTTTCTCTTAAATCCTAACAGAACCAAACCCTCCAAGAAGACTTGTTAGAAGCCGAAGTTGGATACTTGATCCCAACGTGTCATCTTGAGATCCGCATCTAACTCGATGAAATCGTGCAACGATCTCAAAAAAGGAACTGAATGTGAATGTAAGCAAGTCGACTGTTTAGAGAGCTCTCAATAATTATAAAAACCTCGTTCGTCAAGTTATGCGCCCTGCCCCGAATCTCACCGACAATCACAAGTAGCGCCGCCTCAACTTCGCCCTCTCGAACATGTCTACTGATTGGAATAAAGTCCTTTTAATCATTATTATTAATCGGAAACCACTTATTTTTGTCAGATTACCTTCTCGGATGAGTAAAAATTAAACATCGACGGCCCTGATGGATACAAGTCATACTGACATGACCTTTTCCAAAAAGAAACTTTGGAGGTGGATCTTGTATGGTCTAGGGAGCCTTCTCGTCCGCCGGTTTCCTCGATCTGGCGTTTGTAACTTGTTGGATGAACACTTCGGACTATCAAGAAGTCCTGCAGGACCATCTTCTTCTATTCCGCCGTCGTTTCAGTCGTCGTCATTTCATTTCTCAGCAGGATAATTCTGCTATTCACGTCCGTTGCTCGACTACAGATTGGCTTAGGGCAAAGAACGTCGACGTTTTGCTTTGGCCAGCATGTTCGCCCGAATTGAACCCTGTGGAGAATGTTTGGGGAGAATTATGGAACAGTTGGGGACCTAAATACGGCTATTCTCGACAGATAAAAGCTTCCTCCACGAATTCAAGACAAAGGACACTCAGTACCTTCCAAATCTTATCTAATCTATGCCAAATGGTATTTTTGATGTTATTACTTCGAATGGTGCTGCCATCAAATGTTAAATTGTTTTTGTTTTTGCGTTTTTGTTGCTTTTATTGGGGTGACCGTATAAATGTGAAACGCTTGCAAATGACCGTTTTTCAGTCAGAGTGCCCTAGTTCGGACATTTTTTCAGATATCACCGTAAAATTTATTTTGGGTATGTAATTCGATGCCCTGAATCCGATTTTCAAGTCTCCAAGTACGAATTTTCATCGATTGCCACTTGGAACTCAAAAATAAGGGCGACCGTATAAATGTGAAACGCACTGTACATTGGGGAAAAAGTTCTTGTAGAAAAAACCGTGTCGCAGACTTGCAAATTTTTCCCCGGTTTTGTCTCTCAAAAAAGTGAAGGGTTTGTCATATTTTTAAAAAGAAATATTTTCTAAGGACGGGTCTCGACAAGAAGGGTTATTTTCATATATCTGCGTACTGTATGTTTTTTAAATTTTTTTTCCGAAATTCTGAATATTTATTAGCGTTATTCAAAGAAAACACAATAAAGGCTGATTTTCCATCTACTGAATAGGCCCCAAAAAGGAAGAGATGAAAACTATCGCAGAGAGGTGTTTTCCTACACTGACAAAAAATGTCTGAAATCGTGGAAATTTTGCAAATCTGCGTCAGTTTTTTCCTGCATTCTATAGCACTTCCTGCACAAAATTCGTGCTGCAGACTTACAAAAGGGGCGTTCCTCGGTTTTTTTCGGCTTTTTCAGGGTCTCTTTATATTTCTTACGGACCTATTCGGTCGGCACAGGAAAAAAGAAATTTCGTGTTTTTTACCCTATGAAGAATTGCGCCAAAACCATTAAAAAATACAATAGCCGGAGGTTTTTGGCCTAAACAACCTGTCGTGTCCAGACCGGCCGATGGAATAATTCGATGCGCCTTTAAATTTCGGCCAGACTACCATTGAAAATTAAAAGAGCATGACATTTTTTAACGGCGGGTCTTGACGCGATTCTCAGTACGGAGCGCTGCAAATTCGCTCCCTTCGCAAAATAGAGGACGCGGCCACGTTAGCGACGAGAGAGAGCAGAAAATTGAGAGAGCGTGGCCGATGTTTCGCTCTGATTTCTCTGAATCTCACTCCAAATGCATGCGCAATTCATGGCGATTGGAGCGAATTCGCAGAGCTTTATACCGAGTATAAAAAACACGAAAACGGTATTTTCCTGCGCAAAATGGGTCCATTATGAAAGTGCAACAGACAAACAGACGGATCTACAGATGGATCGACGCACTTTGTGAATCCTTCCTTTCACCAAGTGCATATCGTTCCATGTTGACCTTTTCATCAATCTTATGACTTTGGACCTTATCTTTGTAACACACAGCGAGCCCTCTCGCTTCCAATTATTACGCAATGTTCAGTGTCACCCGGCGCTTCTCTTTTCACTCTCTGAAGTGAAATCAGCTGATTTTCACATGCCTTGTCGCATTCGTCCCTCTCATTTTCTCGCATTCACTCGCCAGCACGCATGACACTTTCTCTGCGTCTCTGACCTTTTCTCTGAAGTGATGAATGACTGAAATTTGCAAGAGAAACGCAGAGAAACACTAGCTGAACAAAGGTTAACTTTTGGAAACTAGAAGTATCGAGTTTTTACTCTAGAATTTTTTTTTTTGAATAAAATGATCTTCCTTATTTTGAGGAAGGCATTTTTTTTTACAACAACAACAACTGAAAATAAAAAGAAGCATTTTTAAAATAGACTTACGAAACGGCCGCCGCTCTTTGAAAGACGGGACAATCCCGGAGATGTATGATCCTCGGCTGCTCATCCCTTGATTAGTGAAACTTTGAAGCGTCGCTAGCATAAAGTATTTTGGTGTTATTGTCGGAATGCAGCCCCGCTGACGCCTTTTTTGCACTGAGACCCGATTTTGATCTGAAATAACAAATGACTTCTAAACGGACTGAAAAAATGTAAGGCTATCTATCGACAGGTAAAAGGAGAAGAAGAAGAGGAGAAAGACACGGCCATCACAGCCTCTGTCTGCCCTCCCTCCATCCATATACCACAAGATCGACATCGAGGACACATGACCGCGAGATGCGAGACGTCGGATGGGAGACACAAAAGAGAGAGTCATGTGATGGCAATGGAGAGACGGAAAAGAGAGAGTAGACTACCGTAGTTCGATGCGCAGGAGACGGAGGGAAAAAGAAAAAGCAGAGCGAAGGAAATACATTTTTTTTGAAACTGGCAGAGAACTGTGAAGTAAATAAATAGAATAAGAAGACGGTGCGACGCGACGGGCGGGAGTGAGTGAAAAGTGTGAGGGTCGACGAGAAGGCAAACATTTTTGTTTTGAGGACAACGTAAGCAAGTACTAATAACTATAGTTTTTATAATGTATTTACTGGATCAGAGTTATCTCGAGCTGGGGTGCAGTTGATGCCGAGAATCAAGAATGAACCTCGACGAATTGGATAAATCGGGAGGCAGCTGTTCTTCCGTAAATTGTCAGGTGGACTGCACTGGAAGATCATGTGCCCTTTCCTTTCTTTTATACGAATGACTTGCCCTTCGATGTCTTTAGCATCAGAAGAAAAAATGAGAAAGAGAGAGAGAAATTTGGAGAAGTGACGAAATGTATAGAAATACATATTATATAGTATTTAAGTGTGAAAAACATTTTAGGCTAGAAATAAAGTAAGAATATATTATCAATTCAATATTCTTGCCGGCTACAGTAAGCACTGGCGCGAAAAATCGAGGCTCCGCCCCATCAGGTCTTTTCAACAGAATTCAACTGAAGGTACAGTCGGCGAATACATGATCATCTGCGCTCTATGGAGACTCCTCCCTGCGAAACCGTGCCGCACTTGCAAAATTGGCGCGAATTCAAATTTCAATATTTTTTTCAACCTGTTTTAATTGTTAAAAGGTTATTTTTGCGAAAACTTAAATGATAAAATTAATGTTTTATGTCTTTAAAATATGTTTATTAGTAACAATGCTGATACACAGCTTTCTGGCGATTTCGCCACCTCATTTTAATTTTTTTTTTACCTTATCCAAAATATTAAACAAACCAAAAAAATTAATGACAATAGAATACAGAATATTTCAAAATAAACAAAAATTTAAGAACAATGAATAAATTATAAGTCGCTAAAAGCCCTCCGTCTTCGAATGCTCCGTTGCTCTGAAACAAAAAATTACAATTCTACCGGATATGGTTTTCAGCATTTGTCACAATTTTTCTCAAAGATTCGCGAATATTTGTTGAACTAAATTCCAATTAAAACGGCGTGCATAGAAAACAGAAATTCAGAAAACGCAACACCGGAAAAATTCACATTTTTCTAATTTTTTCGTTTATCGAGCACACAAAAATTTATAAACGCTCGATATTTACTATTTCAGTATTAAATTTATTGACCATGACTTGCTACATCTTTAAGATGTTTTTTTTGTTGAATTTGCAGACCAACAAGAGCATTTTCCGATTTTTTAGCTCAGTTTTACGGTTTTGCTATAATTAGCGGCAGTTCTTGAGCACCGTCATGAAAATTGACAAAAACTAACGTCGCGAAATGAAGAATGCTCCAATTAGTCTTGAATTTCGAAAAATATTGCCGAAAACTTTTGATGGAATGTTCAAAATTGCGTGTTGAGCACTTCCGCGAATAGTTCGGCAATATTTTTTTCAATAAACGATTTTTTCAATGAAAACTCACCGTGTCCTTTTCGTTTTCGTTTCAATTCCGGCCATTTCGCAATAATCGTCGCCGTCGGGCCGTTTCCTTCATCGCAACCATCGCTTTTCGCTGTAATAAATTAATAAATTACAAAGAAAAAATTTATAAAAGCGTCCCTACAAATAAAAATGAAAAAAAAAAACTCAGTAAACGAAAAAAATAGAAGGAGAAAAATGGAGAAAAGACAAATCGCAATTCAAATGTGAATTTTCGCGCCGAGAGAAGCGCGCCGCATTTGGCAAAACTGGAGGAGTCTCAATAGAGCGCAGTTGATCATGCATTCGCCGACTGTAGATCAAAAAATGTGAGCGGGTGTGTCGCTCGTTATGTCTGCGTCTATTATAAAACTTTCGCGGGTAGCCGGCATGTGGTAGCCGGCAAGAAATAGGTGTGAAATTTCGAAACGACGAATGTGTGCAGCAAAACAAATGAGCGGAGCAATAGCAAACGATGGTTACGTTCGAAAAATCAATAAGCAGGAGCGATATTTCCGATGGTTTGCGTCTTTCCCACTCTCTCGCTCATTAGCGCTCATGGAGATGTTAAATATTACTCTCGTCTCAGCAGCTGCTCATAAACATCGAAAACAGCCAATTTTCTCACGAAATATCTCGGAGCGCATTTTGTGACACAGTTGAAATGAGTGCGACCGTAATCCATTAAAAATATAAACAAGTTGAAGAAAATAACGAAAAACAAGAAAAGAGAAATAAAAACAAGAGAACTTGTTAACATGTTTAAATGGGTTACGGTTTCACTAGTTTCAACTGTGTCGAAAAATGCGCTATTACTGCGTCGCGAAAACCAGTCAGAGAGGAGCGCGCAACTGGGCTGTGGTCTCGCCGCGAAAAGAGGGGGTCACAGCCGAGTCACAGCAGAGTCACAGCAGCGTCGCACGCCTTGTCACAGCAGCGTCGCGCGCTCTGCTCTGACTGGTTTTCGCGACGCAGTAGTACTTAAATTTGTTTACATTTTTAATGGGTTACGATCGCAATCATTTCGAAAAGTTAAAATTTTGGCGCATTTCGGCAAGTTGGTGGAAAAAAAAACAATAAATTGAAAATAATTCACAGAATAAAAAACGAGACAAAAAATTTTGAGACAACGACTTTAACGAATACTGCGGAACATCGAAATAAATTTCGTACGTGAACAGATAATACTCTTGTCACAGCTGGTAAGAGCAATGGCCTAAAATAATGCAAACTCTTCCACAAGTAAAATCAGCACGATCGGACACATCTGAAACGAGTGTGACCGTAATCCATTAAAAAATTTTAACGAGATAGTAAAAATCAGGTTTTTATGAAAACGAAAAAATTGTAGCGCGGTGTTGGCTTATTTAAAAAATTCAAACGAAAATGATAGAAATATTATGGATTCGTGAATGGGCGATAAAACCGGGTGAATTGTGGGGCAAAAGATGGCTGGTCTCACCACGATTTTGACAGACTACGGTTAGCGCGAAAATATTTTTTTTTATTCTTTTTTTTTTAATTAAAACTCATTTTCATAGTTTTTTTCTCAACAAAATGTGTTTTTGAAACGAAATTACCCATTCCAGGTTACACAAAAAATTTTAATAGTGAAAAAATGCTAGTCAAAAGGCAAAAAATCGCGTTTTTATTAAAAACAAAAGAAGAAAAAATATTTTTCGCGCTAACCGTAGTCGGTCAAAATCGTGGCGAGACCAGCCAACTTTTGCCCCACAATTCACCGCGTTTTATCGCTCATTCACGAATCCATAATAACATAAAAAAAAAAGAAGAGAAATGTTCCCATTTTCGTTTGAATTTTAAAAGTACGCAAACACCGCGTTGCACGGTTTTCGTTTTCATACTACTCTCGTCTCACAAGGGAAGTCTTTTTGGGCACCGTTTGAGATCTTTATGAAACTTGGGTCATAGGTACTCCAGACCCTCCTGAATCGAAATCAGTTTTAAAAAACTGCGGGTTTTGCCCCCTTCTGGAGTTATGACGTCTTCAAGATGGAGCGAAAAGGGGTGCCACCTTTATAAGCGCTCGCCTCCCCTCTTCCAAACAGCACAGGTAAACCGCAAATAGTTTAAAAAGAGTCTCAAAAGAGTTTTGGTGCGGAAAGAGCCCCAAAAGAGTCTAGGGTGAATTGTGAACCGCAAAAGTGTATCGAAAGAGTGACATTCTTATAATTCAAACGGATTCTTTTCAGAATCTGTTGAAATTCTTTTCAAATTCTTTCTGCTTCAGAGAATTTGAGAAGATTATCAAAAGAATTGCAAAAAGGCATGCGCTACTTGCAAAAGGGCGGAGCCTAAATTATCGAAATTTTTTTTTGCCATTTCTTCTCATTTTTAAAAATTTTTGGTCATTTTTTCCTATTTTCAGCCTTTTTTTTATTACATTTTTGCCGGTAGATATTATTTTTGAGATTTATAAGCGGTGTGTAGAGAAATTTCCGAGATTTAGGCGCTATTTTTGTTGAGACATAGAGTTGCCGATTTGATCGATTTTGTAAGTCCGCTCGTCGAAACATGTCCGGTCGTTAGTGCGTCGGGCAGTATTACTTAACAAGTGCTAATTCTTTAAAAAAATTTAAATGTTTCGATACATTTGAAGTCGCATTTATTCAAAGTTGACAAAATGCCGAGATTAATCGTGAGTTTTTAAATTTTTTGTGAAAAAATATGAGCACTTGCTGAGACGAGAGTAATAAATATATTCGATTTTCATCACCATTTTTCTTTTCTTCCGCTTCAACCTATGTATATTTTTTTTCTTATTCTCCATCGCTATATAATTTTTTAGAGACCATCGGCGCAAGCTTTCGACAATGACCATTACATGGGCCTTATGGCAAATTCGTGAAGCAATCCGGCCAACGCGCAACAACACCCACATGTAATGTATTAAGGTTCGCATGGATTTTTAGGAAAATAATTCCAAAACGGTTTTCAGAAAAGTGATCTTGCGATGGCGTGAGTGTAAAAAACGACGGACATGGCCGCTGGTCAAAGCCGGAGATGTAAAGGACATTCTCTGCTCACCGGTGCGAAATCTGATCCAAGATCATTTTTATTTTGCAAGTGAGTAACTGCTTTAAATAATGTGAAAACAAAAAAATCGCGACGCGGTGTTTGCGTACTTTTAAAATTCAAACGAGAGTGGGAACAAATCTCTTCATTTGCTATTATCGGCCCGCCACGTCGGTCAAACGCGCTTCGCTGAACTCAATACTACGTGGATTTCATTTTGGTTTCCAAATTATTTTATTTCACGTTGAATTTACACGTGAAATGAACAAATTTGGAAACCAAAATAAAATCCACGTAGTATTGAGTTCAGCGGAGCGCGTTTGACCATTTTGGAGGGCCAACAATATGCTATTTTTCCCATTTCTCTTCTAATTTCAAAAATAAGCAAGCACCGCGTTGCAATTTGTTTGTTTTCACAATACTTCCAACAAACATTAGTTTTTAGTGGTGTTTCACGTCGGATTTGGAATGGGCTCAGCGACTGGGAGTACGAAAAGTTCACGCTAAATGTTCAGTGAGTTTATTTGAAATTTCGTACCCGAAGAAAATCTTTTATATGTATTTAGCGATCGATCGACAGGAAAAAAAAGCAGCTCGGTTTGGCTCAAAACGAATGCAACCACTTTCTGAAAATGTTTGTGTTTTTTTTATAATCGTCTAATGAAGATTATTTTCAGAGACTCGAGTCGAATAAAATTTGAATTAAACACGAAACACATCACATCGACAGTGTTGTACCGAAATACGAGGAACCATCGGATTCCAGACGACTTATAAATTGCGTCTCTATTTTGTTAACTGTTTTCGTTGTATGTATCACCGGTGTGTTTGCAGTAAGTTTTTCAAACGGAAAAATGCTGTTTCGTACTCAGAGAGATTATATCCGGCGCTATTATGAGTTCACGAATAACTGGTGCTGACGACGCTTCAATGTTCTGCAGTTTTTTCACTGCGGTCTTGTAGCAAATACTGCACAACAGTGAAAAACTGCGGAACATCGGAGCGTCGTCAGCACTAGTCATTCGTGAACACATAATATAGCTCGGCTGAGTGTTTAACAGTGTTTTTTCCGTTTGAAAATAATTTACGGGCCAGCACACTGCATTACTTTGTTGTGTTCGTATTTTTCATTAATGATTTTCAATAATTGAAACGCTTTCAATTGAATAAAAATATCGGCGAATTTGTTGCAAACGAACGATAAAAGGAGCCCAGCGGAATTAGCAATTTGTCTCAAAAGAGTTTGAAAAGAATGCGCAAAAAGTGTGGAAAGAGTTTCAACAGATTCTGTGAGACGCTTTCTGTGCACTTTTTAGAGTCTACGCCCGCACTCCTTTTAGAATCTGTTGAAACTCTACGCGGTTTACCTGTGGGGGTGAGTGCGCGCTCTGTGAATCTGACGATGCATGTTCGACCCCCACGCTCTGGCTATTTTATTTTTTCTTTTTTGCTTTCATGACATCTTCACTTTTTCGAATATTTAGGAAAATTTATGGTATCATTACTGATTTTCGAACATTTCCGGTGTGTTCAAAGACCTATCGATTGTAAATGGCTATATTAAAAATGTGTCGATGAACAAGTTATAAGTGGCCTGTCATACAAGTCACATCATGACAAAAAAAGTAACGATCGAATTTTTTAAAGATGCCCTCCATGCCAAGCATTATAAAATACAAAGAAGATAATTCACAGTATATGCATTTGATGAAAGAAGTTCCGTTCCAAGCTTTTGATGAACAATCAACAGCCATGTTATTGGTGAACAGAAGTTCTGCTGGAGGTAAAAATCCTGGTGGGCGAATGATGTGGTTTCTCCAGACATTCCAAGCGTACTGTGCTCATGGATCCGACTTCGGATGAAAAATCTACCTGTAGACCACCAAAAGTATTTGTAGACCGCCACAGGCATTTCTAATGTTTCGTCTTTCCGGTTGATTTTGCAGGCAATACAATTGTATTTGCCCACTAATGTATTTGATGACCCTTTCGAACCCATAAAAAATGCCGACGCCCAGAACTTGAATGTTTCTCGTGCAGCCGGGTGGTATGATCATAGTTTTGCACAAATGGGTTGATGGGGTCACGCTGTCAAAGGCAGCTTTACCCTTCAAATTGCTCATAAATCAACAACACAAATCAACAACAGCGAGCGCTTGTTAACCGCACGCTCTCTTCTTTCAAACTATGACCACTGATGACCGAACGTTTACGCCAAATCTATCTTCTTCTCTCTCCCAAAATTTTTTTTATTTCACGTGTACTATAACCACATATCCCTACAAATTCCTTTACTCTTTCTATTCCGTTTCTGAATCTTCTTCTATACCTTTACTCTATTTTTCACGTACCGCAATGGGCGTATTCAAATAAATAAATAAATAAACACATGTGTGTTGATTGGCATGAAAGATTAGAAGAAAACGTCTTTAAAGAAGTAGATCGTCAGTTTTTTTGTCATGATGTGACTTGTATGACAGGCCACTTATAACTTGTTCATCGACACATTTTTAATATAGCCATTTACAATCGATAGGTCTTTGAACACACCGGAAATGTTCGAAAATCAATAATGAGACCATAAATGTTCCTAAACATTCGAAAAATTGAAGATGTCATGAAAGCAAAAAAGAAAAAATAAAATAGCCAGAGCGTGGGGGTCGAACATGCATCGTCAGATTCACAGAGCGCGCACTCACCCCTCGGCCACCACCTCGCTCACAGGTAAACCGCGTAGAGTTTCAACAGATTCTAAAAGGAGTGCGGGCGTAGACTCTAAAAAGTGCACAGAAAGCGTCTCACAGAATCTGTTGAAACTCTTTCCACACTTTTTGCGCATTCTTTTCAAACTCTTTTGAGATATTTGCTAATTCCGCTGGGCTACTATTATTGTTCATTTGCAAAAAATTCCAAGTATTTTTTATTCGATTGAGAGTTTCAATTAAATAAATAAGAATAAACATTAATGGACAAAATAGAAACGCGATTGAAAAGTCTTCTGGATTCCGCAACAGATATCAAAAAGATCGTGTATCAGATTTCCCAACGGTGAGCAGAGAACGTCATTACCATCTCCGGCTTTGACGACGAGCGGCCATGTCCGTCGTTTTTGACACTCACGACATCGCAGGATCACCTTTCTGAAAACCGCTTTGGAATTATTTTCCTAAAAATCTATGCGAACCTTAATAAATAACATGTGGTCGTTGTTGCGTGTTGGCCAGCTTGCTTCACGAGTTTGCCATACGGTCCATGTAATTCCCATTGTCCGAAGTTTGCGCTGATGGTCTCTAAAAATTTTATATAAAATGGAGAATAAGCAAAAAAGGTGAGGCGGAAGAAAAGAAAAAAAGCTAATGCAAATCAAATTTATTTATTACTCTCGTCTCAGCAAGTGCTCATCTTTTTTCACAAAAAAATTGAAAAACTTACGATTAATCTTGGCGTCTCGGCACTACTTTAGTCAACGTTGAATAAATACGATCGGTCGATATTAAATGAGAGAGTGAGAGAAAGAGGGAGTGATGAATAAGAGTGAGCAATGGTATTTTACTTTCAACCTCTCTCTCAAGATGTGTTAAATACGGTCGCACTTTATTCAAATGTATCAAAACATTTTAATTTTTTCAAAAGAATTAGCACTTGTTAAGACGATAGTAATACTGCCCGATGCACTAACGACCGGACATGTTTCGACGAGCGGACTTACAAAATCGATCAAATCGGCAACTTTATGTCTCGACAAAATAGCGCCTAAACCTCGAAAATTTCTTTACACACCGCTTACAAATCTCAGAAATAACATCTACTGGCAAAAATTTAATCAAAAAAAGGCTGAAAATAGGAGAAAAATAACCAAAAAATTTTAAAAATGAGAAGAAATGAAAAAAAAAATTTCGATAATTTAGGCTCCGCCCTTTTTGCAAGTAGCGCATGCCTTTTTGCAATTCTTTTGATAATCTTCTCAAATTCTCTGAAGCAGAAAGAATTTCAAAAGAATTTCAACAGATTCTGAAAAGAATTTGTTTGAATTATCAGAATGCCACTCTTTCGATACACTTTTGCGGTTCACAATTCACCCTAGACTCTTTTGGGACTCTTTCCGCACCAAAACTCTTTTCAGACTCTTTTTAAACTATTTGCGGTTTACCTGTGCTGTTTGGAAGAGGGGAGGCGAGCGCTTATAAAGGTGGCACCCTTTTTCGCTCCATCTTGAAGACGTCATAACTCCAGAAGGAGGCAAAACCCGCAGTTTTTTAAAACGGATTTCGATTCAGGAGGGTCTGGAGTACCTATGACCCAAGTTTCATAAAGATCTCAAACGGTGCCCAAAAAGCCTTCCCTTGTCAGCTAATGCACATCCTTTTTCAAAAAATGGAAAAAAATAACACAGTTGAATCAAGTGCGACCGTAGCACATTCAAAGAGAGAGAGAGTGAGCGAAAACAAGAGACCACGTTGCTCACTCTTATTCATCCCTCCCTCTTTCTCACACTCTCTCATATTGTGGCATTTATTCAAATTTGGCAAATTCGTGGCGAGACGCCGAGTTTAATCGTGAGTTTTTCCCATTTTTGAAAAAGGATGTGCATTAGCTGTGACTAGAGTAATATTATGTGTTCACGAACGAGTTGTGCAAACGACGCTCTGATGTTCCGCATTTTTTCCACTGTTCCGCAGTATTCGCTGCGAGACCGCAGTAATAAACTGCGGAACATCGGAGCTTCGTTTGCACACCTCGTTCGCGAACACATAATAATATCATCCTTATATATAAAATTCCGTTTGGGTTTGTAACTGAGGATCTTTGTGTGTCTGTGTCACACAGGTTTTGCGCGATAGGCCTATAATAGGTTGCGCGATAGGCCTATCAAGTACCCGCGAAGGACCCTATAGTAAGCCTATTATAGGCTTATCGCGGCTCGTCGCCTATAATAGGCCTATAATAGGCTTATCGCGGTTGACTCTCGCCTATAACAAGCTTATCGCGGTTACGAGTAAGCCTATTGTAAGCCTATAATTGGCTTATCGCGGTTATTCCTAATTCAGGGATAGGCTTATTATAGGTTATCCCAGGCCAATATACGGGCTCTTTAGGCTCAAATGTACATACATTTAAGCCGGCATATCTGTAAAAGCTACACACTAAAGAAACATAACATTTATTGGTAAATTCTGCTATTCCAATATTTTTTTTCTAATAAAAATGTGACAAAACAAAAAAAAACACTTAAAATAACAACAAATAGAAAAAAAAAAACACTTTAATTGACGGTGTCGTCATTCATCGTCACTTCCGAATCCACCACCGCCGCCATCCTCGCTATCGTCGGAATATACGACCCCAACACGAGCACCGCTGCTGCTCGGAGAGAAGAGCCACGAACTGAAACGAATATAATTTTAAAAAATGTAGACATAGGCACTATGGCGAAAGCGCTAGAACATATTTAAATATAGCTGGACGTTGGGTCCAGGCTTTCTTGGAAAATTACGCAAAACATTTATTTAAATATTGTTTTAACGTACTGAAAACTGGTCATTTACCAACGTTGTCCGTATTTCTGTGTAGTATTATCAATCTAAAAAAGTTCCACCGGGTGCCAATCGCAACCTACGCCATGCAGAAAAAGGCTGACGGCGAAATTCGTATTTTCTACGTGAGAAATTGAGAGACGCGAGACGAAATGCGGTTAAGTCCGCAGTGCACGGTCTGTGTGCGAGCGGTGGAACTCTCAGAGATGGATAATATAATGTATTCGTGACGGAGTGACATTTCACGTGAAACTGGGAGACGAAAAATCTCTTCATTTATTCAGTTATTTTTTCATTTTTTCGAATTAAAACGTGAAAAAAATTGTCACTCCGCCACGAATCCATTATAGTATAAGTGAAATAGAATACTCACTTTTCTAATCCATTTTGGCAATCCTCTCGCAGCTTCGCAGCATCATCTTCGGGGCTCGCAGCCACGTCCGACTTTTTGAGGCTGGTCCTTTTTCTCGTGCTGAATCCGTTGATTTATTAATTTTTTTTTGCGGAGTCTTACCAGAGATTGGTTACAATTCTGTTGGAGACGTGCCTCACGTAGGATTTTACATCGTCCGATCGTTCCTGCCCGAAACCATCGATGGCGAATTCTATAAACGAACAGAAAATTCAACCATATATTTTTTAATCCTACCATCTATCGAGTCTCTCAATTTAGAATTCAGCGAAATGTACACGGAACCGGCGTCGGTACCGGTGTACCTGTGAAAACCACCATCTTTGTCGGCAAGCTGTAAAAAAAAATATTACATTTTGAATGAAGCTTTTCAAACTCTTAAAAAAATTTTTCTAACAAGAAAGTTGCATAATTTCAGGCTTCCAGAATTTTCTCCGCGTAATCGAAAAAGTGCACCCTTTTCCAGATTTCCGAGTTCTCCCACCGCTTCCCGCTAAACGGGGTGTTGAGAGGTACGTGGAAATTTAAATTTCGCGGGAAAGTTGCCGCGTCACTCGAGAAAAAATGTTTTTCGGTAACGCACACTAACCGGTTCCAGAATTTTTTTTTTAATTTGTAATGGCGGAAGAGTTTTTTATTTCGGAAAATGTTCAAAACTTGATATTGTGCTCAGAATAATTTGGGGAGTGACCGAAAGTATTTTTTAATGATTTCCCTGTTTTACATCGATCGAAGCATTCTCCGAATTTCCGCTGAATTTTTTGCTAGTTTTTTTTATTTTTGCTGGTTTTTCTCGTTCTTTGAAAACCCCCATTCCTAGTGTGCGTTACCGAAAAAAATTTAACCGCTAAGACATGATTCGAAAATTTACCGGTAAAATTGTCAAATCTTTACCGATAACGCACACTAACCAAAACCACACCGCTTTCAATTGAGTCCCAGCAAAACGCTGATTATGTGCACTCAATGTTCAGAAAACTCTGGAAGCCTGATTTCAACTCCCTAAAACCTGTCGTCGAAAGCCTAGACAAACAACATGAAGCAATAAACTGAAGAACATCCGTAGGTACACTTTTCAAGAATCGCTTTAGCTCTAATTTATAAGAAATCTACATGAAAATAGTCAAAATGGGTACCTGGAATTTCCTCGTCAGCTGACTGATTTGTTCCGTTACTATCCTCATCCTCTTCGAGTGCTCCATGTGCAATGAAGTCGCAATCAGATTGTTCTTCAATTCCTTCCATTTCCGTGCCAATCGAATCAGCGTTCTCCGCCTTCTCTGCGGCATTCGAAACGTCATCTAAAAAAAAGTAGTGTTAATGATATTTGCACGCATCAGTTGACCTGAGAAAAAGCGAATCGCGGGTTCGGTTTGAGGCCTCGAAGCGGCCCAAAACCTCGCAGCGCGCCTGGGCGCGCTAGTCTTTTAATGAACAAACTGACCTGGTCTATTCTGGTATAAGAAATCCGCCGAGAATGTTCTTGGCATCGCTTGAAGAATATTCGGAAGAACCCAAACGATTATTCCTGAACAAAAATGGAGCAATTTATATTTTTATAGACAATTTTCGGATATAACGTGGAGAAGTACTTATTTTTTACACAATGGATTAAAAAAACCTATATCAGAATTCTACAAAATATATTAATTTAGAAATTTTCGTTATCAAAAATAATAAGAAAAGGAAGCATATTTGAAAGAAAAATGAATGAAAACGCATGTTCACGACCTCGGCGTCTTCATTGCTCATTCTGATGTAGGTGACAATAGGTCGCTTATCTCTGAGAAATTCACACTCAAGATTTTCTTTTTAATTTTCACCGATAAAAAGGTTAATATTTCAAAAAAATCATATTAAATTGAAAAATTTGAAACGAAAACTTTTGCTCGCCGGCCTTCTCTCCGCCGCGCGCTACGAGACCCATTGAAGCTTGAAATGCTCTGCGCCTTTAAGATCACACTTGCATTTTACCACTCGATTGTGTTTTTAATCAAGATGCATAAAAAAACGTGAAATCCCGCACAATTTTTCACGCGAAAATTAAAATTACACTAAAATTTAATATTCGCGTGAAAAAATCGTGCGGGATTTCACGTTTTGATGATGCAACTCGATGGAAAAAAATGTTATGTAATTATTAACCACTGTGACACTTCGCAATAAATTGTGAGACAAAAATATTTTAATTTCTTCAGATATTTCTTAAATTTGATTGAAAATGTATCATTCATTTCATCATGCATTTCGCAACTTATGGGGTTATTCACGAAATGGCAAAAAATGGCAAAAAACGGCAAAAAACTGCGCGAAAACTCGGAAAATGCTCCGATTTACCTGAAATTTTGGGAAATGAGGGAGAAAACTCTCCCGGACATTCCCACAAAATTTCAGATCAAAATATCGATGTTTAAGAAATATTGCTTTTTTTTCTGAAAATGCTTAAAATCGATATTTTGGTCTGAAATTTTGTGGGAATGTCCGGGAGAGTTTTCTCCCTCATTTCCTAAAATTTCAAGTCAACCGGAGCATTTTCCGAGTTTTCGCGCAGTTTTTAGCCGTTTTTTGCCATTTTTTGCCATTTCGTGAATAACCCCATTAAAAAAATTCGTTTCCTTTCTTTTTTATCTGGTGCTTGCATTTTCTGCCATATTCTTTTCATGCGGAAATGACATTTTCTGAAGATAAATGCACAAAATGGCGTGCCGTTAGGCATAGAATGAAGCAGACTCACTCATTTCTTTTGTGGACAATTTGAACATTTTGTATTCTATTCAAAGAAATTACAGGAAATATTACGTTCCGGTTCTGAAAATTTGTTCAGAGGTAAAATAAATTGAAAATACTTCGCTTTAAACTATTACAAAAACTTTGCTTGGTGAGGATTGAACGTTGGTCTGAAAAGCGATATGTTATGATCCCAAGATTGAAACGGCAACATGGAATCAGCATTCTTATTAAAATGAATTGAATTTAAGGGAATTTGATTGAAGAATTTACCTTTTTTCATTCTTCCTTCAATTTGTGCGCATATATTAGGTTGGCAAGAAAGGGGGTTCTTTTGGATTGGAAATTCGACAAAATTGAAATGTCACTTTTTGAAAATTGCGTGAAAATAGAAATCCACGAAATAGAAATGTAATAAATCAGAAACGTAACAAAACGGAAACGCGTGAAAACAGAAATGATCTCGATGATTGTGGTCCCTTTGTGCTTGCGTGTAGCCTAGTGTGGTGTTCAGCCGTGTGTTGTTGAGTGAAGACTTAGAGAATGGGGAGAAGATCGCTTGGCCGTGCGAGACGCAGACGGTCAGACAAGTGAGCGCGCATATTGGAAGACTGAAACTATGGCTATATAGCATTGTGTCTGAAACGGAAACATTAGTGACGTAATAACGCGTGGATTTGAGTAACAAAGGGATGATAAGGGCGAGTTGCGTGAGTTTCACAGATAATAGCTCATGACAGAGCCCGACAAAAACAAAAAGGTTAATTTACTGGGTATATAAGAAACCTACCTTAAGGGTACGACAGAATAGAAATAGGCGAAATAGAAATGCTACAAAATAGAAATGCTACAAAAAAGAACTGGAAAAAATAGAACGGCTACAAAATAGAAATGAGCGAAATAGAACAGCGCGAAATAGAAATGTGACAGAATAGAAATGAGCGAAATAGAAATCGGTGCGATGGAGCGCGTTTGCATTATTCTTCGAATTTTCTGATTATTATAGGGTTTTTCAGTAGTTTTCAGATATTTTACGCACTTAACAACATCGAAAATGAAGAAAGGTATACAATCAATGCAGTTTCAGAAAAAAAAAGGAAAATCGGCGAAAAACTGAGAAATTGAGAAAATGATGCAAACGCGCTCCATCGCCCAAAAATTTCTATTTTGTAGTATTTCTATTTTGCTCATTTCTATTTTGTAGCCGTTCTATTTCGTAGCATTTCTATTTCGCTCAGTTCTATTTTTTCCAGTTCTTTTTTGTAGCATTTCTATTTTGTAGCATTTCTATTTCGCCTATTTCTATTCTGTCGTACCCCCCCCCCCTACCTTGTTGACAATAGCATCCACTTCCCCATACTGCTTCTCTCTCTCAAACCCCATGGACCATTTCAGTCGTGACCGAAATCGCCTACGACTTTTCATTATTATTGGCCCGCCAAGTCGGTCAAACGCGCTCCGCTGAACTCAATACTACGTGGATTTCATTTTGGTTTCCAAATTGTTTAATTTCACGTTGAATTTACACGTGAAATAAAAAAATTTGGAAACCAAAATAAAATCCACGTAGTATTGAGTTTAGCGGATCGCGTTTGGCCATTTTGGCGGGTCGAAAATATCTTCTTTTTTTCTATCCAACTTGAAAGTGCCGAAGGTTAATCGCCGCCTGTTGCAAGTTTATAAGAACGAGGCTCTTCATGAAATGATCATTCGCATTTGGTTGGGAAAATTCGAGAACAAGGACTTTTCCTTTGACTTTTCTCTGGGTTGTCTGTAGTTTGTCCATGGTGTGGACGACTGGGAACTTCTGGACGAAGGCAAAACTAACACGGCCAAATACTACTCTGCCCAACTGCAAAAGGTCAGGGCCCAGCTCAATCTTTCCCCACTAAAAGGTCTCAGAGTGCACTACCTTCAGGATAACGCCATTCCACATGTGGCTTTTTATTTCATTTAATTTCAGAAAACGCTTTGTGACTTATTATCTTCCTTTTTATATTTATTTTTTACCTTCTTTATTTTCATGTTGCGTCTCGCCGCTAGACCTACAAGTAGGCCTACCGCGGTCGCCGCACACCGCGTCCGCGATAAGCTTATTACAGGAGGGTAGGCGCTGCCGCCCGCGATAGGCCTATTATAAGCTTATAATAGGCCTATATTTGGCCTCAACCTATTATAGGCCTATCGCGCAAAACCTGTGCAAAGGCGCATGGCGGGGGCGAACTCAGCACCCGCGGCCAAATAAAATCTCAATGGGCAGGCGTGTAACCGCCTGCGCCACACGGCACAACTGCAGTGAACGCTCTCGAGGAGTACATTTGTTCGCGGCTGGCAACATGCCGTTGCGTTCGCCTCTGGGTAGAATATAAGGTCAAATAAAAAACAGTTTAGAGATGAGAAAATATCAAAAATAGTTTTTGATTCAGCCAGGCTTGTGGTTTTATATGTTTTTGGGGTAGTCGTTAAAATTTTTCTCTCTCTCTCCCTCTCTCGTTGAAATGTTTTGATTGGATTACGGTCTCACTCTTTTTAGCTGTGTCCGATCGTTCTGAATTCACTCGCGGAAGAGTTTGAATTTTCTGGCCACAGCATTCACTAGCTGAGAAGAAAGTAATAATGAACAATGGGTTACCCTAGTTGTCTATCAGTGTTCAGTGAAAAATGATTGGTCGTTTATGAATGATAAGAGGGACACTTTGTGATAATCGAGAAGGAGAAATTCTATTTTTTGAATAACTAGCTCTGTACAATCTGAAATAAAAAGTAAGACCTTACACATTTTTGATCGCTCTGATACTAATGTCAGGACAAGACGGATTCATCATATCGATGATTGGGTAGGAAGGTCCAGACTAGCAGAATGTACAAAAATTATACATTGTTTAATTTTACAAAAAAAAATTGAAGAAATGCACATACATAAAACAAAACACTGATAAAAAATAAAATATTTAAACCGTAATCTACCAGAGAACTTGTACATATACATTTTTTGAAATACGAAGTGCGCTGGAGCGTGTTTGCAAAAACATAGCGTTAAAAATCTCGTGCTTTATCAATTTCGGAGGTCACCTTCGAATTGCCGATATAAAACGACAAAAAAAGATGAAAAGAGGACAAAGAAACAAAATTATGCGATCAATGATGGAAAGACACACAGAATGGGCATTTCCACTGCACCGCACCCAGCAAGACACACTCTCTCGTCACACGGTCCAATAGAGATTCAGACAGTGAGAGAGCAACATACAAAGTGTCCCAATGTGACTGCGAGTCTGCGGACATCGAGAGTTATTTGGCACTTTGTTTCGATTGGGAGACATGTCGTATCGCTTGTCTAGACTATTAATTTTTTTACACTTTGTTTTACACTTTTACAGCTGCACTTTTCAGTAGCACTATTGATTTAAATTTCGCTTTGTAATGTACTTTGGCTCGGAAATTTTCTACCTTCGAATAAAAATTATGATCTAATTTCAGTTCGCGAGTTGAAGAATGTAATGTCCGTGCGCCGACGAACCCATTCCGACGATTATGTGCATTTTCTGGAAAAGACAAGGAGACCTTCAAAACTTAAAAGTTTTTATTGATGGAAATTAACTTTTTAAAGCTTTTTTTTTAGTAGTTCAAGGAAATCCCCCTCTTCCACCTCAAAACTACTCATTAAAAACCGTTATCTTCGTATCGATAGTAGTTTCAATTAGCTTCCAAGTTTTTCTTCCTTTTGTCATCTCAGGCTTAAAGGAAATAATTGCAAGTAAGAATCCAGTTAAATAAATACACAGTATACTTTAAAATTTCAGATGCTCCTCAAGCAACTAAAAAGCCCAGTTCAAATCGTCTTAACATCGGTTTCATTAGCAATTCAATCTCGGAGAGCTCGAAATATCCTCCTGCTATTGGTAAACCCACATTCCTAGTCGATCCCATATATGATGAAAAATGGAAAGGGGTCCAGACTGCAATTCCTGTGATGACGACGGAAGCGGAAGAGAAGCGAGAAAATGATCCAGCAAAAGTTAAAGAAGCTCTTTTGGCGGCAAACGCAGCAAGCAAATCTCGTAAAAATGGCAATTTTGAAAGAGCTATGACAATCATGCAACACGCAATATCTCTTGCTCCAAACAATCCTCAAGTTCTCATCGAAATGGGACAGATTCGTGAGATGCACAACGAGCTTATCGAGGCCGACCAATGTTATGTGAAAGCACTATCTTTCGACCCAGAAAACTCGGAAGCTTTAGTGTAAAATGACGTCGAGAGTTTTGAAATATATATAAAAAACTGTTTAGACTACGTGCTAAAACCATGCCACTGGTTAGTGCAATCGACAGAACAATGCTTCGAGCCGTTCATGATCTTCGTGACGAATTTGCTGGTTTACAACATTCCACAGCTCTTCGAAGAATGATGAGGTGGACATTTTTACTGACGATTTGTCTATTTAATGTATCTTTCAGAGAAACGTACTTCCTCTACGTCTATCATACCGTCGCTATTGAAGGAAACACCTTATCACTCGGCCAAACACGCGCTATTTTAGAGTCTGGAATGGTTATTCCTGGGAAAAGTATACGAGAACATAATGAAGTTATTGGAATGGACGCGGCACTTCGTTTTCTCAATTGTTCGCTTCTCTCGAAAGAACATGACGAAATTTCAATCGAAGATATTCTAGAATTGCATCGAAGAGTTCTCGGTAATGCGGATCCGCTTGAAGCGGGTCGGTTACGAACTACTCAAGTCTACGTGGGAAGATTCACTCCAATTGCCCCGGAATACGTAATGGAGCAAATGGCAGATCTTGTAGATTGGCTGAATGATGAGAGCACGATGGCGATAGATCCAATAGAAAGGGCAGCAATGGCTCATTACAAACTGGTGCTCGTCCATCCGTTCACAGACGGAAATGGAAGAACCGCCCGACTGCTTCTGAATCTGATTATGATGAAAAGTGGATTCCCTCCAGTAATTCTTCCAGTCGAAACAAGAGCCGAGTATTACGCATCGTTACACGTGGCCAATCTGGGAGACCTTCGTCCATTTGTTCGATATGTGGCAAAACATTCCGATGCGTCGATTCGAAGATATATTGGATCCATGAAAACGTCGTCAACGGGAAGTGGAATAAATGGAAATGACCTCAAATTGACACCAGCCGAAGCGGAAGTCAGTGAGAAAATTGAATCAGACTGTCGTGCGGGTATTGAATAGGACTTTATTTTTATCTTTATTTTTATTGAAAATTGTGAATGTTCGATATTTTTCCGGGTTTTAAAAACAGAGTTTTATGAAATATGGAATATATAAATGCATTTATTTTTACATGTGTTAAATGGACATCATTAAAAAAATCACTAGGTACTAAAAATAAATAGCAGAGCAACTTCTGGAAAATTTTTTCTCGTTTCAATTGCCGTTTGCCGAGGCCTGTAAAATGCAAGATCGGACACACCTGAAAAAGTGTGACCGTAATGCATTTCAAAATTTTAAAGAGACGGTAAGTGAAAATCAGAATATTGTTTTTTGGGGATTTGTCGCTTAAATGTTTTGAATTAATCAGGATCATACTCATTTCAGCTGTGTTGGATCGTGCTAAATATAGTACACACACGCCAAACGTTGCTGAGACATTTTCAAACTTTTTCGGCATAAAATCGGAGGGTACAATGATTCGGTACAATGAAAAGTATGTTACCACTGAATTGATTGCCCGCAAATAGGGTTGGCAATGGGTAGTTGGGGAGGCTTTTAAAGTGAGTAAACTACCTGAGTGCTTAAAATCGGATGTATGTTACTAGTGCAAAAAACAGTGGGGCTCCCCATTGCCAACCCTACCGCCAAATCATGAATTTTGTACCCCCGAATCATTGTACCCTCGGAATTACCGTAAATACTGTATTATAAGCCCATGGGCTTCTATTTTTCAAAGGGGTCTTAAGGGTGGGCTTATATTACAGGCGGGCTTCTATTACAGGGTGGGCTTTTATTTTTCAACCCTCTTTTTTATCCACATATAAAAAACTTCAAAAAACCAACAACAATTTTCATAATATCAAATTCTGATTGCGAGTCAGAAGTTCTAATTCAAGCACGAACAACATAAAAAAGATGTTTGTAACTTTAAAAATAATAGTTTTTGTAATCCAATGCTTTATCTGCTTTTATATTACAACAGTGTAACTTCATAACATTTTCCGAAAAACAGAAGTTATTCAAGATGATTTTTGAAAAAAACTCAACCTATTTCTCGATGTTAACTACCGAAACTAAACCAAAAATTGCAGCATTGCTTTATTTTTGTCGTTTTCATTCAATTTTTGATATTATTACCGTATTTCCTCTAATATAGGCGCATGCGCTTCTGTTTTTTCATTTCTTCCCAACTGCCGGGTATTTAGAGGTTTGCACACCAAACTTCGGTCGTCTCATGCCTGCTTGGTTAGAAACTATTTTGGCGAGTTTGGTGTTCAAGCCTCTAAATACCCAGCAGTTGTGAAGAAATAAATCAATAGAAGCGCATGCGCCTATATTAGAGGAAATACGGTACTCGTTTTAGTAGTCAATTTTCTTTACTGAACTGTGGAATTCAAAACTTTACGATTTTTTAAACCCGTACATGTTTTTTTTTATTGCGTTTTCAATCGAGTTGCATCATCAAAGAATGAAACCTACACTTTTTTTGCGTAAAAATTCAAAATGTACTAAAATTTAACATTCGCGTGAAAAAAGTGGGCGGGATTTCTTGTTTTGATGATGAAACTCGATTGAAAACACAATATGAAATCAGTAAAAAAAAATAAATTTCCTGGTGGCGTGTTTGATGACTGCCTCCATTAACAGAAATGTTTAAAAACAGGTAAAAATATTGCGAAATTGAACACATCGCGATGAAATGCGCACAATTCCAGACCAATAATCAATGGTTCCCAGACTCTTTGGGCACGATTGATTTTCGAGTAAGTCTGCTTAGGGTATCAAATTTGTGTACGGCCTCTTTGGGTACGATTGCTCCTTAGTTATGGCAACTTTTTTTGTATGAAATTTGCGAATTTGGTACCCAAAGAGCAGCCGTAACCATAACAAAAGGTCCGGGACCAGTCTCAGCAATCAATTTATTCAATTAAAAAATGGCTATGCAATGAATTTACAGTAAAATTAAATTATCCCTCGTGTTGAGCCAAGAAGAAGTTTCCCGCAATTGGATCACCAAGCTTGTTCTTCTCAATAAACTGTTTCACATTGAATTTGGCACGAGAGTTTGGCTTTGGAACACTGATTCTTCTTCCTTGATGCTCCCACAACAAAATCACGTAGCGGTGGAGATCGGTACGTGGTCCTGGAGCTGGGCTTCCATAGGCCATTTGATGTTGTCCTGAAAACAGCAACAGTGTTGGAAATGAGTTAGAACTATTTATTGCTCACCTCCATTGATTCCATCGATGATATTGCTCGCAGGAATGTTACAAACCAGCCAGTGAAGCCATTCGGCCACAGATGGATTCTTGCGGGAAAGATTATCCGGATCGATCATGACGAGAGAGTAAGTGCTCTCTGGATCAGCTCCCGGAAGAGCCCATCTTGGAGCATTCTTGAGATTTCTCACCTGCAGAGTCATTCCTGGCTCCACCTGAATTCCATCCCAGCACAACTGAAACAGTACATTTTGAATTTTAAATTGAAAATTCTTGTGACTTACGTGAAGTTTCTGTTTTGGAGCATTGTCAAGAATTTTTGGAGTGATCTCATGTTGAGCAAAAGCGGCAGGGATGTCGGCCATTTTCTGAAATTGAAAATGAAGGAATATCTGGCAGACGGGATAGATAAAAGATAGATCGAAACAACAGGTGTTTTCCAGCGGTTTATGAGCAGACAACATGGGCGGGGAACATATAGAAAAAACAGAAAGGAAAAAAAACAAAAATAAAAATAAAAATAGAAGAAAGAAGCGAAGAATAATGAGGATTTGCTAGTGTTGTGACTGGCGTGGCAGAGTTTTTTTTTTAATGTGTTCTTCTGTGAGCATACTTTTGCCATAGATAAAGTTGGAAATGAAGAGGCTGGGAGCCAGAAAAGTGAACTTTTCTTCTCAAATCTGACTAGTAGATCTGTGCCTAACGTTGGATATTCACTTCTCGGATCACACCATTGCCAAACCAAATCAGAGAAACCAATTATAATGAAGTCTGGTTACATTTTTGGATTCTACGATTTATCCGCAACCTGGAAATGCTCGGGTACGTGCCTGACCCGCTTAATAGGCGGGGCGTTTTTGGAGGTCTGAAGGAACGCCTCTGCCCTCTAAACAGGGGACGGCGAGACGCCCAATAAACTTAGGAGTTAGATTTTTCTGAATAGTATCCAAACAATTTCATTTGTGGACCAACACGGCGTGCTAGGTCCTACGTAAGACCAAACGCGCTCTATCGCATGTCTGCGTCTCCACAGTGGCGTTCGGCAAAGTTGAGCTAAACGAGTGCAAAAATGGAGACGCAGAGACACGAGATATAGCGTGCAAAACTCGCCCTTTTGTGAGCAAATCCATTATTTAAATTGCGCTGATCCAATAAATATTTATGTTTTGTTGATTAAAAAAACTTGAGACAACTTCTATTTTCAGTCACCAAAACACAATTCTTAAAGGTTATGTTTATTTTCATATCGCAACGAAATAAGAAAATCTTGGTGGAACAGGTTGATTTTCGTTAAAGAAAAAACAACAATTTTGCAGCCTTATATTCTAACCAAGGAATTTTTCCAAATGTCAAATGGTTCTTGAACCTTGGCAAAATGTATTTGTGTATCCAATGGCTGAAAGTTCGAACACATGGAAAATATTAATCGACAGCAAGAGTACATTTAATTAGTCATAGATCTAAGAAAAAAGAAAAGAAAAATGAAAAGAGCAGAAATTTCACGACCAGAAAATAAAGCCCAAAGGCAGGAAACGTGGGCTCAAGATCACCTAGTTATACGAACCCTTCTGGCAAAGATGTACTACTTATTACAGCACACAAGGGCAAGAACTTGGTTTACACTTTCTCTATGAATGTGTTGTTCTTCATCTTTTCGCCATCACAACAACAGTTGACCGCCCCCATCGAGCTCTTTGTCTCTCCCCGGAATCAATGCTCTTTCCCGCCGCCTTGTCATTACTGTGGTTTTTGAACGTTGTGATGTAATGAAGGAACCGAAGATCCTTGGGAATCGTGTCTGATCTATTTACAATTAGATATGCGTAAGATTGTCATTGCCATTTTGGTTTTCAATTTGTTTCGCAAATGAAATGAAATCAAAAAAAGCAGGAGGACAGGTGGAAGAGAGGGTGAAGAGAAAACTGGAGTCAACCCGTTTAATCATAACCGACTACTCATTCCACTTTTTATAATTTCTCAAAAAACGACACATACACAGCATACTAATTTTCCCGAGCCGCTGATTGCTCCAACTCGTACTGAACCCAGTCAAAACTTACATTCAAATGGACACGTATCCAGAGGTCACTGTGGATATAAATCCACCATCAAGACTTTTGATGTACTATCGTATACATGGAGTCTTTGCATTGTTATTCAACTTGTTAGGAGTGTTTTTGATTTATAAAAATCCACGAATTGTAAAGTTGTATCGAGGTTTCATGATCAATATGCAGGTAAGATTAAATCGTTGGTCTGAAATTTTGAAACAAAATTTGGACTGAAAAACTAAAACTGAAAAATTAATGTTTATTTCAAACAAAAATAAAAAACTTTTCAGTTCAGTTTCAGTTTGAAAATATTTTCCAAAGTTTCATTTCTATAAAATCATTTCTCAACATTTTTATGAATAAGTCCTTTTTATTGCTTCAAAAATTTTTTTGGGGAGGTTTTTAGTTTTTGAATATTCTAGAAATATGCGGAAATTCTTTTTCCACTTGTGCCGTTTCACTTTCCCATTTTGCCCTAAAATTTAATTTTGAATCTGTTGATAAAAACATTCTTAACAGTAACGAACGGAGTGACATTTCACATGAATCTGGGAGACGAAAAATCTCTCCATTTCTTTTGTTATTTCTTCATTGTTTCGAATGAAAACGTAAATTTGAATGTCACTCTGCCACGAATTCATCATACGTACGAGAAATCCGCGAGCTTACTGTATTTTTTTTCCCATTCCATTTCGAGAATTGCTTGAAATCAAAGGGTTTCAACCATAAAATAGTAGTATCAGTAATTTTGTTTTAACTTCTTCAGAATCGATAAAAACATTTTTTTTTGTTAAGAAGTTTCCGGCTGATACTCGCTATGATTTTGCGAATTTTTTTTTGTTGCATAATTTGCAATTGCAACTGCAAAAGAAATCAGAGACAAAGTGCTGATTTTGAAAGCAGTCTTGTTGCAGTCTAGACTAGACGAGAATTCCCTGAAAGGATTAGAGCTCAAAACCAAATTATCAAATTCACAATTAAAAAAAATTGTGCAACTCATACATTTTACAGTAAAAGTTCAAGTCTGTCTGGATTTAGGGTTCAAATACACACGATTTTTTTTTCACATGATTTTTGAAATTATAATTTTTTTGTAAGTTTTGAGTTTGTTTGTCGTTGAAAGCATACTGTAACAGACCAGCTAAACAAAAAATTTCAAACAAAGTAGAATTTAAGTTTCTCAATTTATTTACAACACCCTCAATTTCAAGCGATTCCATTGCAGGTGTTTTCCTTAATCGCTGATGCACAGAACACTCTACTCATGCAACCTGTCTATCTTTTCCCAGTGCTCGCTGGCTACACTAACGGCATCTTGTGGCACGTTTTTGGAGTTTCTTCGCATATGCAAATGGTAGGAGCAGCCCCGACATAAAAGTCAGAAAAGTGTTGTGTTTCAGGGAGTTTTCTTGTTGCTTCTCTACCTACAAGTCGCTGCAATTGTATGTGCCATTGTGACTAAATACCAGGTCTTGGCGAGTATCGGGAATGTAAGACAATTGTTTCTTGATTTTGAAAACACCTTAAAAGTTTACTTCTGGAATATCCACGGGGTAGCAAAAACAAAAAAACAGAAAAATAGAAAAAACAAATTTTTTATTTTTTGCTAATTCTTGAATAACCCCTTTATATAATTTCCGAGATTCAGAACACCTATCGCCCATTTATTTTCTGGCCTTTCGTATTTTTGTATCACAGTTTTGCTTTTCTTATTTTCATCGTGTTCACCTTTTCATGCCTTCCGAAATCTCAACAAGAAGAACTCGTCAGATTGGTAATTTTTCGTAAATAATTTGAGATTTCGAAAAAGAATATAAAAAAATACATAAAATGTTTTTTGCAGAAATTTCCAAACGCGGTGAACATTTTAACGATCCCAAGTGTGGAAGTTTATGATTTAATGGCTAATAAATGGATGTTGGTAACTTCTTGCCTTATTGTCGTCATGCTAACAGTAAGATTTTGCATAACGTACAATTAAACAAATGTAAATACCTTGAAAAAACAAACAATTTCAGAGCTCTATAGGGATCACCATCGTGTTTTCAGTCTTTCTGATTCAAACTCTGAAAATGAAAAAGAAAATCATATCGGCCCGAAATTACATGTGCCATCGGATAGCAGTTACAAGTCTAATGGCTCAATCAATTGTTCCATTTATAGTAATAGTGTTGCCAATCGGTTGTTTAGTTTATTTTTTCTTTCATATAATACCAAATACGCAAAGTAAGATCCTTCAAAGTTGGGAAAAGTTTTTCTTTGAATTTTAGACATCGCGAATAGTCTAATGGCCACGTATTCATTTCATTCCACACTTTCAACTGCAGTTATGATATTAAGCAATCCACAATATCGCAAGTTTATAAAACGGAGATTTAGGTAAGTACTGGACAGTATGCCTAATCGATAGAGTCAAAATTAATTTAGCGATACAATTTCGAGGTTTTTTGCTTTTTGTTTTAAACTAAAAATAAGCTTAAGCTAATTAGCTTTTTCAAAAAAAAAATTGTTCTAATTTGTCGGACAAGAATACTTCGAAATTACGCGCAGTTAATTTGTCGATAAGACACATTGGGGGTGGATATTTATCTTTGTCTGTGACAGTAATTTTTTAAAATAATAATCAGCAGCTACGATTTACAAATTTCTTGAGTCATACTTTTAATGTTTTCTTGGATTGAAATGATTCACAATTCACGTGAAACTGGGAGACGAAAAATCTCTTCATTTCTTCAATTATTTCTTCATTTTTTCGAATAAAAATGTGAAAAATTGTCACTCCGCCACGAATCCACTATAGAAGGTCCTCGGCGGATTTAGCCGATGCAAAGCTGGAAAACCCTGAATGCTTTTAGTTTACTACCTTTCAAACTTGTCCGATTTGAACCAATTTTTTTTCCAAGTTTGGTGCTAATCGGTCTAGTAGGGGCTGAGAAAACGCCGGTGACACTTCTCCCCACACACAGACAAATATCTACGCTGATGAATATTCAAAAAAAAAACGCAATGTAAAAATCTGAAGGGCTATTATTCAGATGTTTTGCCTAGCTGCTTACTGTAACCGGCTGAATAAAAATAGACAACATAATAAGAATGCTAAATTTCACGTACAGTACCGGACAAAAAGATATCATATTTTGGTTTTTGGAGTATAACTTTTAAATGGAGATGGTTATGGTTCTGAAAATTTGCATGAATCTGTCCCGTAATGTTTTTCACAAGCTCCAAAAATGGATTTGGTCATTTTTAAAAACTGCAGATTTTTCAAAAAATTTCAGATGCCAAATTTTCGACCCAAAAATAATTTTTTTTTCAGATTTTTCAGGACTCGAAATTTATTTTTAAAATAAAGTTTCAAAACTAAAAATACAATTTTAATTGACTATGGGTCGATCAGACGATTTTCAGCTGACTTACAGCACTTTGAATATCAGGGTCCACATGGGTAAGTCAACTATAACTTTTATTGAGAATCACCAAAACCGAATAAAATCAAAAAAAATTTGTTTTTTAACAGTTTTTATCTAATTTGCCATAATTTTCTTTGGTTTTGGAGATTCTCAATAAAAGTTAAAGTTGACTTACCCATGTGGACCCTGATATTCAAAGTGCTGTAAGTCAGCTGAAATTCGTCCGATCGACCCATAGTCAACTAAAATCATACTTTTAGTTTTGAAACTTCATTTTAAAAATAAATATCGAGTCCTGAAAAATCTGAAAAAAAAAATTATTTTTGGGTCGAAAATTTGGCATCTGAAATTTTTTGAAAAATCTGCAGTTTTTAAAAACGACCAAATCCATTTTTGGAGCTTGTCAAAAACACTACGGGACAGATTCATGCAAATTTTCAGAACCATAACCCTCTCCATTCAAAAGTTATACTCCAAAAACCAAAATATGATATCTTTTTGTCCGGTACTGTATACTAATCTTAAAATGTTTAGAAAAAGGACCGTTACCACATCTCCTCCACAATTGACAAATATCCCCAGACCAATGCCGAGCGGGATTCGTTTAAAAAAACTCTCGGAGCCTGAGATTTGATTTTCGGGATTACTTCAATTATTAATAATTTATTTGTTGTTCACTTTTCGGGTTTCATTAAAGTTTGAATCAGTACATTTCAAATATGTAAACAATCATTATTTAGGTGAAATGAGCAAACAATAACAATGAAAATAAAATAGAAAAATAAATACATGTAGGATTTGTAGATCGGAGTTGAACTATGTGTTTTGTTTTGTGATTTTTGTTGACAATGTGAATGGTATCAACAAGGAAAAATAAAAGCGAGGAGAGGAAAAAAATCAAACGTTTCTAAAGTCCTGTTGAATTGACGCAATATCACTCAACCTGAAAAATTATTTTTAGACGAAAATTTAGAAAGAAAGATGCAGTCAAACTCACTGTTTTTTCTCTGAAATTTCGGGAAACTGTCCTCTTTCCAAATCAAAATCATCCGACAACTTATCAGATGCAGATTCCGTTGGGTCATCCTGTATGTGGAATCCAATGAAAATCTCGTATGCCCATGCGCCAAGAACTCCTCCAATCATAGGGCAAACAATTGGAATCCAGAACCATGTGTAGTTCCGGAAACTAAAAACGTCCCATCCATATCCAATAAATAAAGTGAAGAGACGAGGAGCAAAGTCTCGTGCTGGATTGATGGCATATCCAGCATTTAGAGCCATTGACATTCCGATGAAAGATAGGAGACCACCGATCCAGACTGGTTGCAAGAAAGAAGGAATACCATTGCGGCGGTCAGAAATCGCTGCCACTCCAATACAGAGAACAATTGTTCCAGCGATTTGATCCACTACTGCGTTAAACGTTCCGAGGAACGGTCCAGGGTACGTTGCAAAGATGGACGCGGTGGCGGTTGGTCCTGTGACTGTTCGGTTTCCGCCTTCATAGGCATTAATGGCGTCTGAAAATAAAGACATCTCGTTGAAGGAAGAATAGTGCCCAAAGTTCCCCAAAAACTTACCATAGTAGACACAAAACACTCCAAACGCTCCCAGAAATGCGCCAATATTCTGAGCGACGACAAACACGAAAAAGCGGACGACATTGATCTTCCCTTGAGTGAGTTGAAAGAACGAGACAGCTGGATTTAAATGAGCACCTGATATCCGAGAGCCCATCATGACGGCGAGCATTAAAACGAGTCCCCATCCGAGTGCAATTCCAATCCATTCATTGTTCTTTCCTTTCGAAAGAACGTATTGGGCATTCACACATTCTCCCCCGAACTGGAAGAAAAAACACAATGCCTATCAATGGTTTTATGTCAACTCACAATGAGGAATCCCATGCAAAAAATCTCTGCGATAAATGCGCGGATAAGTTCGTTATCGATAATGAATTTAGATCTGACTCGTTCAACAAGGTTCATCGACTCCTGAAATTGATCTTTATCACTGTTTCAAATACTTTGCTGTTTACAAAATTAACTCTATTCTGAAAATTTAAAAAACTTACCGTGCCATCCTGTTGTTTTTCAAATGGTGGAGGCCGATTCGTGTGATTGGAAGACTTTTGGCTTGGCGCAATCTCGACTGGCATGTCTGCTATGATCGAATTTTCCACTGATTTTCTACCCAATGCGATGGGCGGCGATCCTGAAAACAATAACAAAATGCGTTTGGGCGGTGTTCGAAGCAGAGAACGGTCGGTAAAAATGGGCAAAAAAAGACGTTTGGAAGAGAAGGGAGGAAAGGCATCTTCGTTCGCTTCCGTATGATTTCCACACCTTGACGCTTTGCCGAAACAGTGAAAACCAAACCAAACAAAATCAAAAATGGAAAACATGGGAAAAGGGGATGAAGAAAGGAATGGATACTGTGTCGTCAGAAGCAAACTTTTTTGTTATTATTGTTATTGTTGTTGTGAATTTCGCTGAAATTCCCAAGATATGAAAAATTGCAATACCTGGTGGAGAGTGCAAGGCTACACTAAAAGGATTCTCGATATCCGGTTTCGGTAGATCTTGAACTGCCAATCCGTGAACGGAAGGAACATCAGAAGTGTCAAATGGAAATTTGAACGACGACGAATGATCCGTCGAATCGGAAGACGTGTCGGACAACATCACAAACTAATGTGAAAAAGGAGAAACGAACGAACAGAATACTACTCCTTTCCTGCCAACTTTCTTCTAGTTTTGGTGAAAAATCAGAAATAGAATCAGAATGGTATCAAAAACACGACGCGTCACCTCTTCCACTCATTCGTCTTCATCAAGGACGGAGATTGATGTTTTTTCTTCACTTTTGATGCACTGTGGTCTACAGTATCACAACAACTATCTTGTCTTTCAAAAGTTATTGTCAATACGTCTTAACTTTTAAAAGATACAAAGTAGTAGACAATCAAGGAAGTGAAACCGGTAGAGTGTTCATTGGACAATATTAAGATTACAGGCGGTCTCCGTCTCTCATCCATTCGATTTAAATATATAGGAGAAAAAATAATAATAAAAAATACGGGGTTTAAGTTTTAAGTTTTAAAATTCAAATTAGAAATTTTGAATTTTAAAAACAAAGCAATAGGATTGTTGGTTCTTCGCTCTGACGGCATCATCGGGTAGTGGAAATGCACTGTTCATTGGAATTTAAATACTAGGAAATTTAATATATTCAAGTACCAAAGACAAAATCTAGATCGAACAGAAAAAGTTGAACTCGAATGGGAATCGTTCACGTGTATTCCCACAGGAACAGCGAACGAACGTCCAAAACTTTTTTATTGACAGACTTACATACGCTCATCGAAAATCAGTTTTTTAAGGATTGAGTATTAGCCGCCGAATTCGGGACTAATAGCCGTGTTCGATGACGTACTCCCGCTTGTACACCGATCGCCCACGATTTGTTGACTCGTACTAACTGCAAACGCGCTCTTCCAAACTTTGATTCTCAAAGGAGTAAACAAGATTTCTGCGGGTAGACGATTTTAAAAATGTTTCAAGCAGCCTTTAATTTCTGTTTTTTAGGGAAAATAAAAATAAGAAGAAACTCGTAAGCGCTAATGTTGCCAGTACGGCATGGTTTTTCATGATTTTCCAATAGAGCGAGGATGATGATGAATTCCCCGACTATATTAAAATAAAGTTGATTTCTTGTTTTCTGGCATGTAACTGACTAGGGAAGTATGCCACCACGACCTTCTAGGATATTCAAAAATTGGAGCATAGACTGATTCAGCTATTCTGAATCCATTTCTGAAGTCAACATCTATTCGACCTGTAGAGCGAATGATGGTTCCGCAAAATTTCCGTTTTTTTTTTGTGATAAAGCGCTGTGAGTGATCCCCATAGCTTCCGCAAAGTGAACGGAAGCTTTACCTACTGCGTTATTCCAACCACTTTTGTTTTTCTGTCTGAGGGCATATGCGAATGCGCCGCTCAGAACGCTTTATCACTAAAAGACGGAAACTTTGCGGTGTCATAATTTGGTCCACAGGTCGAATCAGCAGATTTTGACTTCGGAAAGGGATTCAGCATAACTTAATTAGTCTATGCTCCAATTTTTAGAACATCCTAGAAGATCGTGATCGTATACTTCACTAGTCAGTTATGACATTTCCTGTCTTCTCTTTTCAATTTCTACGCTTTTCCAAAAGCTTATAACGTTATAATCGCGCTTGTAACGGCAATTTTAGAAATTTGAATGATTTTAAAAATGTACGCTTCATTAAACCGTGAGTAGCTATAATCGGGCCCCATAGGCGCCAAACTCGCGCCAAACATATGCCGATTATTGCCGAACTTTCGCCGATCGCCGAGTATATTACCCATCAGCCATATTCGAGGGCTAACAGCCATTTTCAACGGCTAATATCTGACTATAATCACCATATCCACGCCTAAAATTCCCCAAGTCAACTGCATCAAACCTACCGCAAAAGAGGATGCACACATTTTTCTCGACCTTAAAAAGTCCAGATGTCCATCGCGAGTTTATGAAATTTCAAACACACCGAGTGAATAACACTGCAACAGAGCCTGTGACGCTTCCAAGAGAAAATGTTTATGAAAAACCAAACGATTGATAAAAATTGCAATCTACACGTGACAATCAACCACTGAAGATACGAAAGTAATTACAAAATGAGTGCGAGCATAATGTAATGCTCTTTCGACCCGAGTGCGCCGTGTTCTGGGTACAGATAGAAACGAAAAAAAGTCGGAGACAGGCAGTGCACGCGTACCGCATCAATTTGAATTGCCAATCGTGGGGACATTTGAATAAGCTCGGGTCTACAGTACGGATTAGCTGGGTTTTCAATTTCAGAGTTTAACTGGAATTTAAACCTCTAAATGGGAAAGGAATCGAAACAATTGTTTTTATGTCAGAAATTTCAGTACCCGGATGGAAAAACGGGCAAGCTCAGGCGATGATCCTCTAGATGATTCAGTGAACCAAATAATCGTGTTTTGTTGATTTTTTGTTTGTCCAATCAAATGACGATATTTTCAGATTTGATCTGTAGATTGATCTATGGAATCAGAATATTTTTTGCAAACAGTGGATGAGAATAAACTTACAAACCGGCAATTTCAGGAAACTTAGAGAATAAGGATTTGAAAAAAAGAAAAGTTTAGATTCTAGGTTATTGAAACCGCACTATATCATTCTGTTTAGGAAAATCTTTGAATTTTTAAATATTTGTCTATCGGTACTCAACTTTTACTTACGTACTTAAATAATTACTTAGTCGATCCGTTCTTCGATCATCTGTTGTGATCGCGGATCACAGCAATCCAAGCCTTTTGGTTCTTGGCGATTATCGAACAATGAGTTTTGAGTTGCTTGCAATGCTATATTGATGTTTCCTTTTGGAGGGAGACGCTCCATCTCATTGGTGGTCTTCCAACAGGTCGCTTCTCATCTCTAGGAATCCATTCTTGCATCAGCACCGTTCATCTGCAATCGTTTCTTCGCATTATGTGCCCGGCCCATCAAAGCTTCTTTTTCTTGATGACGAGTAGAGTCACGGACATTCGAATTTGCTCGGATATCTCCCCTGTGCAGATTTCTATGGCGTTGTTCCAATAGCGAGATTCCGACTAATCGCATTTCCAATGATGCGTGGTTCACTCGACTCTTTCAGAAAGTGCCCTTGTGAAGGTCCAAACTTCAGAGCCATACGTGAGAGCCGGCAAAAGATTGAATCGAATTAAAATAAATACCTATTACATATTCGTACAGGGGCATGAGCCAAGAGTCAGAAAATGCGCCCGAGCGCACATTTAAGACGTCTTCAATTATGTAGGATTAGTGATTTTCATGTATATTTTTTGTTGCTTTTTTCATCTAAAAATGTGAAAATAATGTTAAAATAAATGTTTTAATCGGGTTATTCACGAAATATAAAAAAAACAGCAAAAAAATAACAAAAAACAGGGCGAAAACTCGGAAAATGCTCCGATTGACCTTAAATTTTAGGAAATACGGACAAAAATTCGTTCGATTTTAAGAAAATATTGATTTTTGTAAATACTTTTGCCATATATCCCAAAATTTCAGACCATTTTTCGATAATTGAAAACACAGCTTTATACAAAAGAAATCAAACGAATTTATGTCTGACAATTTAAGTCAAAGTGTCACGCGGGGGCAAATACGAAATATTTTATTTTTCCGATTAAATATACCGTATTTACTCTAATTGTCGGGTACCTCTAATTTTTTTCCGGTTTTTTAGACTATTCAGCAGTATCCTATGCCAGTTATCGGCGTAATTTCAAGCATTTCAAGACACGTTTTCCTGTTTCTTTCTTGAAATGTTACCGTATTTCCTCTAATTTAGTCGCATGCCCTTATATTGTTTCATTTCATTACAACTGCCCGGTATTTAGAGGTTTGCACACCAAACTTCGGTCGTCTCATGCCTGCTTGGTTAGCAAGTGTTTTGCCGAGTTTGGTGTGCAAACATCTAAATACCCGGCAGTTGTGATGAAGTGAAACAATAGAAGGGCATGCGCCTAAATTAGAGGAAATAATGCTTAAAAAAAAAATGCTTATTTGGTACTGAAATGCTTATTTGGTACTGCTTATTTAAATGCTTATTTGAAATGCTTATTTGGTACTGATTATGTTTTTCACTTATACTTGTTTGTATTAATCGCCTTTTAACGTTTTATTTACAGTCTTTTCTTGAAAAAATATACTGCGAAAAACAAGCCTGCAGCCTCTAATTTCTCGGCAGCCTCAAATCACCCGGCATCCAATCAGGGGGTTAAAAAATATACCGGAACGCCGGGCAAATAGAGTACATACGGTAGTAAAAACATTCCTTTCCGTACACTTTTGATCATTACTGTACATTTTCAGTGCCTAACATTTTCTTTTGATGTTCCTGAAAAACAACACGATTGCCCATGTTTGCGATGCCAGATCATCTAGGCCGCGTCATTTTGTGTTTTTTGTTCTGTTTTTTGTTTTTGCCATCAATCATGAACCGACCCGAAATTATCAAACATTTTTTTTAAAGATTATGCAATACTTTTCAGTTTTCCTTCCTCATTCATACCGAGAAGAAAACATCATTTTTTTGCACCGATTTTCTTTCTCAGCAAATACGCAGCACATTTTTTTTGGAGTCAACACACGCGATGATAAGAGAACACAGTGTACCCACGATGGGCGGAAGAACGAAAAATCAAAAGTTGTCGCTCACCTGAATTAAATTGCATACATATCATTAACTGCTGGGTGCAAGCGGGGAATTGCGAATTGCGAATTGTAAATTGCAAATTGCAAACCAAATAAATAAACAAAAATTAAAATATTCAAATAAATACGTAAAAAACAACACGAGTGAAAAAAGCTTGCGTGGCCTTGGAAAGATCCATCTTTTTAAATGTCATCCATCCACATCATCAGGCCCAGAATCCAAACGCAAAGAACGGGCGGTTGGATTTGGCGGTATTTCAAAAAAAGAATTACTTTTTATTTCGCCAATTCTTAAAATCTACACTTTGTTGGCGTGCACCAATGCAAAAACCTTTTGACGATTATTCGTTGAACTCCATCTCATACTCAATGATTCAGACGGAAGAAATTGACAATGTCCGTTCTGGTGAGTTCTATTTTAGATGATTTCTTTGTTTTTCCACAGGAGCATGAGCCGGAAGTGGGCAAACGTGCCCCACCGATAGTTCGGGACTACACGATTCAAAAAAAAGCAATATTTTGAGCCTCATTTCTCGCTTCTACGTCTCCATTTTTGCATGCGATTATTGCCCATTTGCGAAGAAAGCGAGTGCGCTCCACAAAACTTAGTACGTCGTGGATTTCATTTTCGTCTCCAAATTATTTCATTTCACGTTGAATTTATACGTGAATTGAAATAATTTGGCGACGAATATGAAATCCACAAAGTACTAAGTTTTGTGGAGCGCACTTGCTTTTTTCGTGAATGGACAATAGCTTAACTTAACAGAACGTCATTGTGGAGACGCAGAGAATGCGATAGGGCGCATTTGCGTTTACGTCTCGCTTTCCACGAGGTTCTCACGATTGCCCTCGCGAAAGGGCGCTCCCTTGAAAAAATCTTGTTGTAGTGCTAAATGCGAGATTAATTATTTGCGAAATGATTTTTTTTACCCTGAAAGCATGTCGTCAACGAGACGCAGGTGAGAGACAGCGTTGGCACGCGACGCAACCGCAGCGCGTCGGGTTTTGGCGTGAAATTTTCAGAATGATTATTGCCAAGGGAACATTCTATTAAAACCACCGAATTATTCTGATATAGCCCCCCCCCCGCATAAATATTGGAATAGGAAGTTAAATTGGAAGAAAGTCGTCTTCAAAAATTTTAAACCAATATTTTAACATTTTTAGGTTGACAAAAATCCGACAAAATACATGAAAATCATAAAATTCTAATTTAGGAAATCCTAAATGTCCGTCCGGGCGCGTTTGCTGAATCTTGGTTGATTCCTCTGCGTTTTTCATGTTTTTCATATCTTCAAATTAAAACAATCTTATTTAACGCTTAAAAAAAACAAAAAAAATTCAAGCCAAAAAAAGAGAGACTGGTCAATATTGTAAAGCTAGTGTTCTGATAAGAAAAATTAGGTTTATGAATTTTCTAGAAAGTTCGAGGAAATACTGAAAACCTAACAAAAAATAGAAATGAATTCACATGGTTTGGTCGTTTTTCTGTTGTTTTGAAAAATAGAATCTGATTAGAACATTGTTCAATTTTAGGTTTCACGGAATAAGATTATCAATCTCAAAATAAAATTTTTGGTTTTCAGACGACTCGTGCACTTGTGGGCACGATGAAGGCGCCTTTGGAGACGGACATTTTCAGTTGAGATTTAAAAAACCATTTTACACCCAATTTTCAATTTCCAGACACCGCTACCCTACGAAAAAAGATCCATTTTCAAAACTGGAAAGTACGAACAATTATGGCACGGCGACGGAACACGAACTGCTCAAACCGTACCCAAAACAAGTGGCGGATCGGTTCGAAGCCGAGTACGATTACTGTATGCGCTGGGCAGCTGATCACAGATTCATGGCCGCTAAAGTGATTCCATTCCAGTCGAATTTCTATTCGGTGGTTCGGCTGATGTTCAAGGGAAGAAGTAAGAGAGATTTCGGAAATACAAAACACGTTTATTTCGCTTTTTAGATTGGGTGCTGGATTGTGCAAACTTTGACGGTCAGTACGACTATTGTGGATGGTTGCCCTCAAGTTCTCCAACGTCTCTAGTCAAGCAGAAAGCAGTGAAACCACCAAAGCCACAAAAAGAGGAATCGTTGATGTCGGACTCTTCTGAATTCACCAGTTTTTGTCGTCAAGAAGCGGGGAAATCTCTTCGTCCCTCGGACACTGCATTTGGGCTGAGAAGTCTGGTTACGGATTACTCGGGTGATTCGTTCCTCACCAAGGATCCTATTGGTATGGTTTAGAAATTTAGGGTCTAACAAGTGTAAGTTTAGTATAAATCATACTTTTGGTTTTTCAGACCCTAACATCTACAACATTGTCGGATTAGCATCAGACTCTTGTTCCCAAATGCAAAATTCATTGCACCAGACTCTTGATAATCTCTCACCAATTCCTCCCCCAGATGATAATCAACAAGAAGATATTCCTGTGAACGAATCAAACAGTGTATTTTCCGTCTGCACCTCCGAATCTAGTCTGAAAGCTGTTTTCCATGATCTCATCGAGTTGGAACAGATGCTTGCAAATCAGTTTGATGAGGCACAGCGGACTCCTTTGGATGAATATGTCAGCTGTCTCACCACTGCTCATTCCTTTTCTGAAAATGCCTTTACTACTGTTACTGGTAATTTGAAAATTATTTTTTTTAATTACAAGTGCATATTAGTGCGTCATGAGGAACAGACAGAACGTGGCAAATACGCATGGCAGCGCGGCGTGGGCCTCGCCCGGACAGTATCGATTTACGCCCAGTTTTTCCGAATATACCATGGGCTTCTATTTTTCAAAGGGGGTCTCAAGGGTGGGCTTATATTACAGGTGGGCTTCTATTACAGGGCGGGCTTCTATTTTTCAACCCTCTTTTTTATCCACATTAAAAAAAACTCCAAAAAACCAACAACAATTTGTATAATATCAAATTCTGACTGCGAATCAGAAGTTCTAATTCAAGAGCACTAACAACATAAAATATATGTTTGTAACTTTGAAATAGTAGTCTACTTAGGGTACCAAACTTGTGTACGGCCTCTTGGGTACGATTGCTCCTTAGTTACGCCAATTTTTTTGAAAGAAATTTGCAAATTTGGTACCCAAAGAGCAGTCATAACCATAAAGAAAACGTACCAAATGGGCGAGGAAACCAAAGGTCCGGGACTCAATCAGTTTTGGCTACAATTGCAAGATGGGCTTTTATTAAAAGGTGGGCTTCTATTTTTCAAAAGGGTCTAGAGATGGGCTTATATTACAGGGTGGGCTTCTAATACGGGTGGGCTTATAATACAGTATTTACGGTAACAATTTCAATCAGCTTGAAAACAGCTTGACACACTGTTGCGGTGATACCCACGCCACGCGAGTTTTCCACGATCGGCATGTACCTCGTGACGCACTAATATATACTAACGTACATTTTTGTTTCAGAAATCTCGGATAGCACTGGTCATCCAACGTCGTCTTCAGATTCCGAAATAGTCGATGTGGTGAAGCCTCCAACAATATTGTCACAGTTGGCGTGTTTTGCTGGTCGGAAGATTACGGTGGCATTTTGGAAGAATTGGGCAAAGGTCATTAAGATGTGATTTAATTGTTTTCTTTTTCAATTTTACTGTTCGTTTTTTTTTTAATTGATCTCTACAAATTCTTCTTTTTCTCATTTTTCCATTTCTCTTTGAGCCCATCTTCATTTCCCCAATTCAGTCACGGTCAAATTGCTTTTCCTTTCCGTTTTTTTCACACAATTCAAGGTTTTCGGAAATGTGTTTTGTCGAGTTGAAAGAGCTGTCTGTCAATGCTCGTTTCTGAAGTGACAGATGTTCGTAGCCAATCCCACCCCCATAAATGGAGGGTTCATGTGAAAAGGAGGCGGAAAATAGCTTTTCTTTTTTCTTTCCTGTTGGCAAAAAAGTGTTTTTCTCCACCACACCACACCCAATCTAGACGCTAGATTATTATAGCTTGGCGGCAAAGAAAAAAGAGGAAAACTGTTTGTGATGGTTGGGAAGTAAGTACTTCGCTTTTCGTTTGTTTTGTCTAACTTTTTGGCACCGCAAATAAACGCCGTGTGCGCGCGCGAGCATATATCTCTAGCGCAAAGAGTTTTGAACGTGCAACCGCGTGAGAGAAAAAAAAACGAGTGGAAGGAGGAGTAGAAGTAGAAGAACAATGTTTAATAAACTACGGAAATAGAAATTTACAAATGACTGGTTTTCACCAAGGTGTATAGCAATTTATTGTTGTTCACTCCAACTCCAGCTCCAAGAAACCACTATTTTGGAGGAGGCGTTTTTGCTTTTTTTCTGGTTTATGGACTTTTTGTGCAACATGTTGACTCGGAGAGAAGAGAGCAGGTGATTCAATAGAGTTGGATGGCAATTAAACACCAAATTTTGTGGTGTTGGTTTTGGTTTCGTAAAGTTTTTTGGCTATTGCTGATGTGCAGAACTGTCTTGTCTTTTGTTTGTCTAAAAATAAATAAATAAATAAATAAATAAACAACTTTTGTGACAAAAAAAAGGCAGATGCTGAAATTCTGGGAAACTATTTTCCTGGCTTGATTCTTGAATTTGGAATCAAGCCTCTGGATTCAAATCTAATGAGGATATCACCTAGAAATATTGAAATTGCTTCAATTAGCATGAAACTTTGGAAAATAGGGCCGCAGACAAGATGAAACATTTTGGGACGGAATAATTAAATTTTAAATAATCCATCTTTGATTAAAAGCTTATAAAATCGATATTCAAATCCAAAAATTTTTTAGAAAAAATTTTTGAAGTTATTTCTCAAAGTTTCAGACCAAGTTCAATTGTTTGTTGTTTTTATTTTTTTAACGAGCAAAACCCCGTTAAGATGTTCCGCAAGTCGCCTATAAATTTTTTGAAATAAACACAGTTTCGAATTTCGCTCGTGAACACATGAAATTGTCGAAACACAGAAACGGCTTTTATCCCCAACGCTCAATTGAGAAATAGCGTTTTAAAAATGATATTTATAAAAGAAGTTATTGTCCATTCGCGAAAAATGCAAGTGCGCTCCACAAAACATAGTACTACGTGGATGTCATTTTCGTCGCCAAATTATTTCATTTTACGTTGAATTTACACGTGAATTGAAATAATTTGGCGACGAAAATGAATTCCACGATGTACTAAGTTTCGTGGAGCGCACTTGCTGTTTTCGCGAATGGACAATAGTAACGTGACATTGAGAAAACAAAGACACGCAGACGTGATCTCGGCGGTGCGCGTTTGCAATTTCTATTGCCCGACAATATCAGTTTTAATGCTTCCTCTAGAACTTCAACGCTAAATATTATTTTTTTTTTTTACAAAACTCAATTTTATTCTACCAGTTTTCATTTTTTTTTCATTTTCCGAAAATTTGAAAAAAAGTTGGTTCTTCTACTCTTTTTTTTTTCAGAGAAAAAAAGCATTGCTCTTTATTTTCACATTCTTTTGAGTTGGTTGCCATTCATGAATTCTGTAGACTCAGTTGATCAAATAAAAACTGTGTGATGACACATTGAGAGAGGAACATAGAGAAAGAGAAATGGAAGAGAGAGGGATAACAATCAAACTTTTTAGGTTTTTGTGAGTGTGTGTGTCTGACTATGAGTTTTACGAATTCCCCCTTGAATCATGATAATTGTTGCATACTGCTAACGTGCTATTTTCAGAAACTGGGAGAAAAAAAACGTGATAATGAATAAGTTATAGGGAAAAGAGCACCTTCCATTAGTGCGTCATTGCTTGCTCACCAAACGAAACTCTTCTAATAGTCCATTCTCAACCCATAAATCCTTTGTTTCCTAAAACATTTTCTTAACCTCGAATCCATCATCATCATGTGCATGACAAGGTCGCTCCATTCTATTCTATTCATCCATTATTTTCAATATATTCTAAACGGAAAAATTATTCCTGTTCCCTTTCCATTCATTTTTTTTTCTTCTGCACAATCCCCTTGCAAACAGTGACACATTTTAATGATCTTTCTCCAACTCTTTCACTCTTCTTATCAATTTCACCTACCTTTCAGCTCTTTCTTTCTTTCCTGTGCTTTCATCTGATATGGCAACATTCTTCATGCGTTCTTTCATTGTCTTTTCATAGTTTCACTTTCCTTCACTTCCAACGACACAACTGATAAAATGAAGCAATCCGCTCCAGAACTTTTCGCAATCAGCACAATTGCAATACGCATACAACTCGTTAAATTGAATGTGCAAGTGCTCCAAAAGGTATTTATCGTTCATCTGAAAAAGTCGTGCTTCTTTTCTTCACGGCGACGCAACTCAATTACATCGGAGCAAGAGGGGCATTCATGTACATCCACGTTTTTTGTGCACCCATTTTTCTCAGTTTTCCTTTTTTTTTTCCTTCTTTTTCTATTTGCCTAAAGTGAAGCTATTAGCGAGTTGAGCAGTTTTCTTCTTGTTTTCCGCATTTTTTCTGCATCATCTATTTTGATTGAGGTGAGGTTCCGGGGGGCGTTTTTTTTCTTCTCAATAGACTATTACGTTTTTTATTGTTTGGTTTTTTTTTCTAATTTGCAGTATCCTAAGGGAATTTTGTAGGGCGAATTGCTCACTAGCTGCCCACTCGCTGCCTGAGTCTTTCAGGCAAATTATTCAAATTTTGTTGCAATATTTTTAGACGATATCTATGTGTAAAGTAAGCCCGCTGAGCACGTCTAAATAAGCTATAAAAGTGTTTGCATCATGTTTCAGAAGTGGTTCACCAAAAACCGACAGCCACTTTTTCCCCCCTTTAAGAAGCTTATTTTCTGTTCCAGAAGAAGATTTTAAAAATCTAATCTTCTGAAATAAGATAAGCAAGCCATAAGAAGTGTTCGTTCTGGATGGATGGCACAATTAGAGAGGATAAAAAAGAAGACAGAAAGGGAGAGAGAGAGAGAGAGAGAGATAAGTGATGACGCCAAAGGTAACCAAACGGATCGAGTGGCGACCTTGAACAGTTCGTTTTCCTTCTCTGGCCACTGACTATTTTACTCTCGACCATTTTTTCCCGTATCGCTCGATTCGAATCAGCAATAACCATACGCTAACTAGTTGGCCGTACGCCAAATCCAAACCGCCATGCCCAGATGGTCTCACTTTGAATTGAAACTCGCGATTTTCTGTTTCATTTAGTGACTTAAGAAAATCCGTTACAAAATTGGGAAAAAATCAGTGAGTGAATTCATCGTCTCGGGACCTTCTTCCTTTGCGTTCTCTCAAAGTACAGTTCGGCGGCATGTTTGCTCGACTTTTGGTGCCCTTTTACTTGTTTCATGTCTGCGTCTCGCCGACCTCTTGTGCAAAGTCTCCTTGCTCCGTTTATTCACCCAAACAACCTCTCTTACCAGTTTTTGCTCACTCCTCCCACTTACTCAACTCTACTTTTTATCAGGTTGGGCCAACTTTTGTGGGGAGCGGCAAGGCGCGTGTTCCACTTGCCATTTAGTTGGATATTTTTCAATTTTTTAAACGAAATTTCCAAAATTGTACTATCTGTCAAAGTGTATTTAATTTTTTTTTAATATGTAAGCTTTTAACCTCCTTTCGCTGCCAATATTTTTTAATACATGATTTAAATATACTTTGTTGAAAGGTGGCAAATCTTATAAAAATGCGAAAATTTTAGAATTTTTTTTATTTCAACCCGATTAAAAGCGCTAAAAATAAGTAATTGCGGTACTTTCATTCCCTGTAATGGTTTTATTTGTGGTGAGAAACCTCTTCCCGCCATTCTTTATTCAGACATGCAAAAAAGGGTTTTCTTTTCTCATTCTCAATATGAATTGCCCCAGAAAATGGTAAAATATTGAATGTACGAATTTTGTGAATTCAAACATGTATCGCCAAAACTTTTTTACAAGTATATTTCCAAGTTCTGGCCTCTAACCCCGCTCACAAATACATAAAACTTGATTTTTTTTGCCCCTAGCTCTCCGAGCCGAGTCCCTCTTCCTTTTGCTCTTTGTCCAAAATAGTGTCAATTCAATTTGATTGACAACGTCTCATCCGCATCTTTTTCGCTTTCCTTCTTTCCTTTTCAAACTTTTTTTTTCAGTTTATCCGCTGGACGCGTTGCCTAATTAGTTCGTCGTCCGGCGAATAAACAACTATGTCTTTTTTCTTTTTCCTCGTTTTTTTCCCTCCATCTGGAGACGTTCCTGTGTAGAAGTACGTGGCAAAAAGAGCACAACACTCGAGACAGTAGTTCTTTGTTTTCTTTGTCTCCAGAGCCTGCTCCATTTGAAATGTTTGAACAGCTTCTTTCTCTTCCGAGTATTTTGTGAATTGGACTCTTCGTAGTCAAGCTTTTTATTCTGCCACCCGTTGGTTTTTTTATTTCTATTCCAATTTCAATTTCCTCGTTGTTTTGAGTCGCTAATTAGCTGGCTAGATATCCAATGGGCAAAAATAGGTTTTTTGTGTTGTTTTTCGGGTATTCTGTTGTTGTTTTTTCATACGATTGTAGAAATTTATTATTCAAACTTGTAACGTAAGAAGTTAGCACTATGAGTCTTAAATTGAAAAATATTATGAGCGCTCAAAAGAGCATGGTATTTGTATTTTTGATTTTTTTTTGTGATCCAAAAGTGCAGTGCTCGGCGAGTTTACCAGACAGAGATAAAAGTTCAAAGCAGTAGGGCATAAATGCATTGTTTTGAAGCGTTCTCAATTTAGTACTTACAGAGTTCTAGTCTTGCAAAGTAAAATTAAAAAATATATATTTATTGTAAAATAATTTATTCAGAGAATTTTTGGCTATTAGCCAGCAATCGCACGACGAGTTTGGGGCTACGGTTCTGAACATTTTTTTGAAAACGATTTTTCGCGGGGTATATCTCTAGTCTCTGCGTTTTCCTTTTTGTACAAGTTTAGCTAAAATTGACCGAACGGCACTGTGAAGACACAGAGAAGGCAATAGTGCGCATTTGCCTTTGTGTAGGATCTAGCAGGGTAACGGCTAATAGCCATGTAGATGCCTGTATCCATTATATCCCAGCCGAAATTTCTCTGAATATTGCCCAAGTTTTTACTCGCGGTTTTTTATTTCTTTGGCACACTTTTAGCTGGTGGCCAAAAGTCCAAACTTGCTCCGCAGAGTACTTTCAAAGTCAAGATAAAATTTTCCAAATTCTTTAAGCCTGTGAAGCCTATACGTAAATAAAATATATTTTCATAACAGAAGATCAAGCGAACTTTATTCTCTAATCCTTTTCATTTTTTTTGTTGATCAGTAATCTTTTTCAAAAAGATTTGGCTTGCATGAATAAGTGAGTGCACTCTGCCAATGAATATTCGGTGGCGTACATACATATAGACAAAAAAACATTAAAAATACGAAGCATATAAAAAAATACTCTGCTCGAATGATTAAAACATGCTCTTCTCTGTAGTTACCAGGCGACAAATTTCGCTATACGAAAAAAGGCTCTTCGTAGTTTTGCCTTCTCGTAAACTGAAAGAAACACTTTGTTCTTTTTTTTTCCTCTTCTCTTCCATTTTCCGCCCTCCATGCCATTCTTTTCATCCCCTTTGAACCACTCTTTTTTCTTTCAAAAAAAGCGCTTGAAAAGGAAAAGAAGAAGAAAAAAATGAAAGCAATAATGCCATCTCTCATGGATTTTCTTTTCGCGCACTGCTGCTGCTCGCCGAGAACCACGACGTGTGAAAACGAGCATTTTTGGGCTTGAGGGGCTCAGCGAAATTAGTTTTTTTTCCACGAAAGACGACGGATAGAGCTAGAGACCCACCAGGTGCTCACTCTATAAGTCTGAGACCAAGTGAGTACCAGTTTTAGTTCCTTTTTTATCCACTCGCCACATCTTTTCGCTCAGTTAGTTTAGTTTCCTAGTTTTGACAAGTTTCACTCTCCACTTGTTTTTTTTGTTGTTTGTTTGTTGCATTTGTATGAAGAGAAAAGATTTTGTGGGGAAGATTATTTTTAAACCTGATAAATCCTTAATTTCATGATCACTTGCTTGAGCAAGAAAGCGCAGTGAAAAATTGGATATTCAATTTGCAAATCGGATCAACATTTGATTTTTCCACACATACTCAACTTGATATGTATTTATTTTGCAAACATATGATATGAATTTTCCCACATTTAGCCAGCCATTCGTTAGATTACGGTACCTTATTCCACTTCCGCAATATCTCGTAATGGTGTTTGAACACCGATTGCTTCACCTCTCTGTGTCGCGGTCGCAGTTTGAACCGTCTCGAGGACAATGGCGTCGTTTCTATTAAGGGGCCACGAGAAGGTCGTTTGGCAGATTGTAACAGGTGTGTCAGGGACCGAAAGACGCAGAAGAGATGGCGGGACGAAGAGAAAACAGTGACCGAAGAAAAGGAGTCGTAGGGCGATGTGCCGATGGCTGGCAGTACCTATCTTTTCTGAACATCTTCTGTTTCCGTTTCTTCTCTTTCCGAAGATAGATTCTGCCAAATGTAGAACGGTTCTGACCAAATACATACTACGGCGTACGCCCTCGAATCACGAGACAAAATAGAACACGATCAAGAATAAGTAGAGAAAGGGGAATGCCATATGACTCATTTTGGAACTTTTCGCGTGGCAACATGTATAAATTAGATTTTTCTAGTATGAGTCTCTGTGCTGCGCAGTTCAGGTGGGCATGAAAGAGAGAGAGACAGTAGTCAGCAAATGCGCCCGAGTGCACAATTTCAAACCTTCAAATATTTTTTGCGTTTGTTTTTTCAACCTTCTTTTTTTAATCAATTGAAATTGTACACTTGGCGCATTTTCTGACCCCCGTGGATTGGTGATGGGAAATTTTTCGACAGCGAACTTTCGCGAGCCATTTCTCGCGTCTCTGCGTCTCCATTTTTGCACGCTTTCAACTAAACTTCGAAGTACGACACTGTGGAGACGCAGGCATACGATAGGGCGCATTTGCTTTCACGTAGGGTCCAGCAAGAGACGCAGACAGAAAATTTATGAAACAGCGCGCAAGGAAGAGAGAGTGGCAGAGAAAGAGTGAGTCAAAAATGTTTTGGCAATTTTAGCGACAAAAAGAATCGCAAATTTTGAAAAAAAAAAAGAAGCGAAAACAAAAATGTTTTCTTGCAAAAAAAATTATATTAACTTCCATTTGAAGACCTAAAAACTGTTGTGTTATTTGATCGTTTCAAGTAGATCAAAAAACATCAAAAACAATTTTTTTGACACTCCTGGTCTGAGGTTATCAATTTGATTTTTGGTGTTGAGCACCTAAAATTATGTACTTTTAAATTTAGACGTATTTTTTCTGAAGCTCCTTATTTGACATGCTCCTTTTCACTCAACACTTTGAGATATCACGACGTGCTAGATTTTACGTAAAGGAAAACGCGCCCCATCGCATTTTCACAGTGGCGTTTTGCCAAGTTCACTTAAAAGCGTGCCAAAATAAAGACGCCGGAAAACCGTGTATATTCCTACTGAAAAGTATTCATATAGTTATCCTTCTTTAATACTAAATATTAAGAGAGCAAGCACAGTTTGCGTGCGTGCGAAACAAACCAGTTGGCAGTGATGATGACATGCCTGCCCAATTTGCCAATGTATTGCCATAACTTTTTTTTTTGTATTATTTATTGAATCTGTATCCCCTCCTCTCTTCCGCTCGAGATTGCGTAACGCAATTACATATAATTCATCTGTGAAATCTCTCTCTTTCCCTCATTATTTTCTCTCTGTTGCTCAGTCAGCCGTTTTTACTTTTTATCAAATTGTTTTTTGAATCCGCATAATCCGCACCATGTTAGCACTTTTACTGAAAAGAGTTAGAGCCGTGAGAAGATGAAAAAACTTTGCGAAGAGATGACAAATGTTAAGCTCTCTCATTTTTTTTTCGTTTTCTAGAGGGGGAGTGGAGTGGCAAAACATGGATGCATTAATCAGGCGAGCGGGTCGGTCTATTGGCAAAAAAGATGTAATATTTTGTAGAAAGAAAAGTGGCCCCCCCCGTTCGAGATTCGAATGAGAGAAAAGTGAGCTCATGTATACTTGAATGCTCATCCCAAATGCATCATGCCACCCGCACCGCAACGCGTGTTTCGGACTACGTTTTTGAAAAATGTTTCGCGGGTCTTTGCTTCTCTGCGTCTCCACTTTAAAACGCTTTTGGCTAAAATTGGCTGATCTCCACTGGGGAGACGCAGACATGCGGTAGGGCGCGTTTGCCTTTACGTAGGGTCTATTATGGATTCGTGAATGGGCGACAAAACCGGGTGAATTGTGGGGCAAAAGATGGCTGGTCTCACCACGATTTTGACAGACTACGGTTAGCGCGAAAATATTTGTTTTATTCTTTTTTTTAAATTAAAACTCATTTTCATAGTTTTTTTCTCAACAAAATGTGTTTTTGAAACGAAATTACCCATTCCAGGTTACACAAAAATTTTAATAGTGAAAAAATGCTAGTCAAAAGGCAAAAAATCGCGTTTTTATTAAAAACAAAAGAAGAAAAAATATTTTTCGCGCTAACCGTAGTCGGTCAAAATCGTGGCGAGACCAGCCAACTTTTGCCCCACAATTCACCGCGTTTTATCGCTCATTCACGAATCCATAATAGATACTGTGTGACCGCTGCAAAGGCGCCCCGCGCACTACGTATTCTTCTGAAAATTCTTAGCAAGAAAGTTTTAGGGTAGATCATGGTTTTTGAATGGTCTAATGTAATTAATATTTAAAACTCGGTGATTTTCTAAATTTTTTTTCTACTTTTTAGTATCGTTGAGGTAACAAAATTTTTTCCATGTATTTTCAATGAAAATTATGTTTGATTTGTCGTAAGTTTCATCGCTTGCACAGAAATCCCTACACGGGGTGCTGGCCACTGGTTCGTTGAACACTATTATGTGTTCACGAACGAGGTTTGCAAACGACGCTCCGATGTTCCGCAATTTTTCCACTGTTCCGCAGTATTCGCTGCGAGACCGCAATGATAAACTGCGGAACATCGGAGCGTCGTTTGCAAACCTCGTTCGTGAACACATAATATGCATTTTCCAGGCCGAGAGTGTGTAAGCGATTAGACTTAGACTGCGAGGCAGCGTTGCCAAGCGACGCAACCGCAGCGCGTGGGCGTGAGCGTCGGCGTCGAAAAAGGCAGCCGCCAGCACCCCTCCCGTGAGCCTAATGTTTTATGTGGGCCGCTACTCAGTCGGCAATTTACATTTTTTGAGGGTACTTTCTTAATTCTCTGCGTCTCTATTTTTGAACGACGCTGACATTCGGTAGGGCGCATTTGCCTTTAACCAGGGTTCAGCACGCCGTGCAATTTTTCGCAATTAATTGTTTTTTTTTAAACGTACTCCCCGTGACCCGCATTTTGCTTTTCACTTGTCCTCTTTTGCTCATAGAGATCAAGAAGACTTATTTCACCTGTTTACGAGAGAGAAAAAACGAGGTTTCTCGGATTTGGAAATCTTATCAGAGTGATTACTACTTTAAGACCGGTGGTACCAGTCTGGCACGCCAATCCGTTCGTTATTAGCTTCCCCGTTCTACTTTTTTTTTAGAATTTAGAATTTTGATCATACAATCAGGTCATAACTTTTAGAGGAACAGCGTGTGAAGCGAATTAAATTTTTGCGTGGCGCTTTTAGCTAAATTTGACAGAACGCCATTGTGGAGACGCAGACAAACGCGATAGGGCGCGTTTTCGTTCACGTAGGATCTAGCACGCCGTTTTTTAGAAAGTTTCAGTCTTTTATTATTTTTCTACTCACTCCTCCTCCTCGTCCTCGTCTTCTTAATTTTCTTCCCCTTCAGCTACTTACCATCCACCCCAAAAACGAAACGTTTCTTTGTTTCAAATGACCCCTTTGTCCCCGCTCCTCCACCTCGTCTGTTTTCCCTCTGACACTGTCAACTTTTCTCCCTCTCTCTAATCACACACTCTATAGTGTCCCACTAACTTTTTTGTTCGAAATTGGTTGGTTGAAAGGGGAGAATCGAAAAATTGCCGTCTCCTCTTCTGTTTGACCATTGCTGAAAAATGGTCGCTTGATTTGCTTCGATGAAAAAAGAAAGGGGGCGGAGCGTGTGATATTATCAATGCAGAGGTCACTACTGTACTGCAAAATGTCCTTTTCTTTCTTCTTTCGTTCCTTTCTTCCTTCTGTCGTTCATACCTACCTACATACATACATACCTTTATTTCTTACTTACTTTCTCATTTACTTTCTTCCATATCAGTCTGCCCCTTCATTCATTCATTCAGTCTGTCGGTGTTTGGTTTGCAGTGCACCCTTTGTTTTTTTTTTGTCTGTTTCAATGATCGGTTGGCATCTGGCCAACTTGTTCTTTTCTTCATCTCGGATATCATCATCATCAGGAAACAGAGGAAAAAAGAGAAGCACATAAAGAAGTATAACGCGTGTTTCTCTCTCTTCCACTCTGTTTCACCTCTCTTTTGCTCCAGAAAGCAGTGCAGAAAAAAAAGATGCGAGAAAAATCTCTTCCCATTCCGTTTCCATTTTTTTTTGAGTTTACGCAACTTTTTTTTTGCTTTTTCTCTCACACTCGAGAAAAAAGGACCTTTTTGTTTCTTTTCTTTCCTTTATTTCTTTCTGCCGCCTCATGTGATTGACTAACTGACTGACATTCTCAAAAATCCATTGGAGGCGAACCAGTTTACCTGTTTATTTGTGCGCCGCCTCACTCTTTGTGTCTGCGTCTCGTCGACCTCTACACTCTCTCGCTCGTTCGCTACTGTATTTGCCTGAAAAGAAGTCAAAGAGGCTGGGATGGTGAACAAAAAGTTATCAAAACGTTTCAAGTGACGAACGAGAAGGGCACTCGGTAATGGACCTATTCAGTGGAGGAAAATACCGTTTTTCTGTTGTGTTTTTAAGCCTATGCAGGTTGTCGAAACTCGCTACTGTATTCAGGAAAATAAATATTTGGCTAATAATCATTCGTGGCACGCATTTAGCGCACGCCCTGAATTCGATGGTTACTAGCCTTTTTCAACGGCTATTAGCCAAATAGCTGCCTATACCCGCCATATTCGCGCCAAAAATTCCCTGAAAATGACCAAAATTAGAAATGCGAAAGAAGTTGAGAAGAAATGAAAAACGGCTAATAGCCATATAATTCTGGGCGTGCGCCAAACGGATATGGCACATGACCCGAGCTCGATGGCTGTTAGCCGTTTTCAATGGCTATTAGCTTAAAATTTCCAGAGTATCGTTTTCTTGTTTTTCCGCACTTCTTTCTAGGGTAAAAAAAATTGAAAAACGGTTTTTCTTAGGCTGTGTAGTTCCATTATAGTGGGTCCAAAAAATTAGAAAAAAAGTAAAAATGAAGGAAAAATGGGTGTCCGAAATCGCATTGATTTCACGTGTACACATTAGCAAAAGGGGTGAGAAATAGCATTTTTGGACGCACCATTAAAGAAAAACAATATACCTAGACAAATCTGATTGTTGTAAATATTTATATTCCGGATTTTACACTATAATCTTTATCCTTCATTTAATTTTTCCTCTCTTCTTCAAAACAACAGCACGCTTATTTATGCTCGTTCCAGAATAAATACATATTTTATTGGAAAACTTCCTCGAAATTCTTTTTATCTTCTTTTCGATAATCGACGCACTCAAAACCGCACCGATATCTCTTCTTTTCTTCGTTTCTTGCTCATGCAATGCTCCAAAAACTCTTTCGTGTCGTTGCGTAATTCGAGATGCCGTTTTTGCTTGCTGCTTCTTTCTATTCCTTCATCACAGAGGTCCCCATCACCGCTTTTCTCTACTCTTTTATTCGAAACTTTTTTTTCTTTCTTTTTTTTTGGTTGCTGCCAATTCGGTGATGATGGTGGTCCTTCTTTTTCTCTTTCTCTCTCTCTCTCTCTCTCACTGTGATGTGTCAATGTATGCGTAAAGAGAAAAAGAGAATGGAGAAAAGGGCAGGCACTGATAATAAAAATGTGATGTACATATTGTACATGAATATGTATGCGTTTATTTTGCGGAGGTTTGTGGGTAAGTAGATACAGATACAGATAGATGCCAACCCGTATGTTTAGAGCGAGAATCGAACCCAACCAACAATAGCAAATACTTTCTTGTATAAATATATATTTTTTAAATCTTTCCTTCTTTGTCTTTTTCTTCCTCTCCACCCACTCTGTTATCATCATCCCTAACTTCAGAATGTTCGCGTACGATCGTCTGGCACTCGATCTCGCCGTCTTCAACTTGAAAGATCCGGTCGACTCGAACTCGACGTCTTCCAGCGAGAGGTCTTCTCCGCCTACGAGAATGATCACACAGGTACGTGCTTTTTTGATGATTGCTCAATGAGAAAAAGAGAACTACGGAAGTGGTCAGGTAGGAAATGGAAGACTGTTTTCACTAGTTGCATGGAATGTGTGTGAGTGTGTGTGTGTGAGTGTGTTTTTTCTTTCTTCCTTCCTTCCTTCCATTCCATCTATATATAGAATCAGTCAACATCACCTGCCCAACACATCCCACCTCGTCTTCTCATTGAAATTGAATCAAGAGTTTTCAGGCGCAAAACATAAACGATGAGTCAGGTAGCAGTGGATACGGTAGTCCGACACGAACACCTCTCGCCTCGCCTTCAAACGATATATTCAGCTGTATGTACATATGAATAAACAAAATGTACTCTATTCTTCAACATTAAACTTTTCAGCAGGTCTGCCACTCCAAGTGCAACGAGCCTTCTCTGCTCAGAGCGCCGCAGATGTTGCTCGGCACTTTGGTGTCTCGCCAAGTCCACAGACAGTCCAGCCAGTTCCAGAAGCGCTGCCAAGTCCTGCGCAGAGCGCTTTGACTGCTGCACAGGCTCTTGCGATTGAGGATGGATTTTCACAGGCTGAGATCGCTGGATTTGCAGAGCTTTTGTCTTCGCCAAAGAAGGTGAGGTTTTTAATTATCTAAACTCGTCTAAAAGATAAGTTGCGTTGTGTAGAATTTATTTTTCTTCCATTAGTTTGTTTGTATATGTCGTCGTTTCGGTGTTTGCGTACTGGTTTTGCGTACAGATTTATTTACGAAGCACCGCCCACTTTTTTTCGCATGATTTTCCTCATCTTCGCCGATTTGGGGGTAAATTTTTCAATCTAAAATCAATAATCAATTTAAAAAAAAAACGGAAAAAATTACCACGAATCGATAAAGATGGAAGATTTTTATCGATTTTTGCACCATCCGGAATTTTCCTCTTTCCTCGAGTTTTTCGTCCAATTTCCATTCGAATGCGATATTTATCATTCTAAAATCAATAATTTATTTTTAAATTGGCAGAAATTCAATAATTAAAGCGAAAATCATACCAAAAAAAACAGGGCAGTGGGCGGACCTTCGTAAATCCGTAAGCAAGGCCAGTACGCAAACACCGAGGGCCAATTTAAATAAAACGACGATAAAGGCAACTCATATAGTAAATTTTCTTCAACAAATTTCGCTAAAGTTGGTTTAAAAACCGTAGAGATATAAGGAGCTTTTGCTAAATTTTTCTAATAAACTGTGAAAACTTTGCTCCAACTTTCACCTGACTTTAAGCAAAATTTCGCAAAAATTAATTAGCATTTTGTAACAATTTATAGTCCAGTGGCAGGTTCGACAAGCTTTTTTGCCGCCATTCTCTATTTCTTGCACGTTTTTCCCGCAATATTCAAAAATTGCATTATTCCTTCCAGACACCCCCACCACGTTATCAGTGCCACATTTGCTACTCCACCGGCCTCCACTACATTTCGGATTGCCCGCAACGATTCAACTCTCCCTACGATGAGCTGACTCCGTACCAGGGCAGGAAAAAGTGTTATGGAGAGTTCACGGCGAGTAATTTTTCCAATATAATGTGTTCATCGCAGCGACCTGCAAAACATCGGAGTGTCGCAACTGAATTTTGCTCGTCAACACAAGGCAAAAAGTCTAATTTTTAACTTTTTTCAGTGCCAACTGTGCAAGCGCAAGTGGAACAGCCAGAACAGTGTGGCGAATGAGCCGCAGAGTTGCATAAAGTGCCACGTGCCAGTGTTTCCTCATAAGCAGGTTAGTGTTGTCAGATTGAATTACCGTCATTTGTGATGCAACAATTGAGGGAGAAGTAAGAAGAAAGAGAGAAAGAAAGGATAAAGAAAACAATTTGTTTCTTTCTTCTGTTTTTTTTGACCTACAAAAAGGTTTAACTGTATTTTCTTTTCCCCTCTTTTCTTTCTTTCTTTCTTTCTTTCTTATTTTCTTTTTTTCATTCCAACTTCTTGTCAGCCTCTATTGTGTTTTCAATCGAATTGCATCATCAAAAAATTAAACCCCGCCCACTTTTTTGCGCGAGAAGAGACGCAGGCAGAAAAGTGTATACAGACTCATATTTTCATGATCTAACTCGATTGAAAACACAATATGCCATCCATTAAAACTGACCACGAGAAACCTGAACTCGAGGTGCAGTGGTTCACAACTAACAAAGAGAGCTAAGAATTTCTTGAACTTTATTCAACAACAAAAAACCAATTTTTTCGATCGCAAAACCATAAAATCCGTAACTGTTCTGGTTCAAGGCTAAATTAGATAATTACCCCTTATCACCCCACCCCACCCCTCCCTTCCCCGAAAAATCACCTTTTAAAAAAATTAATTACAGCTACCAGTGGAAAAGGCAGTGACACTCGGTCTTATCAAAGCTCAAAACGTTGCGAAAGTGGCGCCGATTGGGCATGGAAGACCTCCGGCGAGAAAACATCACGAAGAGATGTCACGGCGACACTGATCACGTGACGTCACGTATGCTGTCATCTTCATCTAGTCACTATAGGAGCACATTTTTCATCCTATTTGTATCATATTGTTCTTTTTCTTTTTCTGTTTTTCCTTCCTTTTTCTCACTTTCAACCCCTTCTTCTCTATAGTCCGAGAGCTTTCATTTCAAATACTGAAACTTTTCAAAAGTGTCCCTGAATTTAACCGAAGTCTTCTCCTGTGTGTACATCCGTAACTGATTATCAATTTGTTTCCATCAACTCGACATCTTCCTGTCCAGGTACTACAAACCATTCTCTGTAAATGTCTATTCACCAGTTCTCTCCCTCCACAAATCTTTCTATATATTTGATGATGATTGTGTCTGTGTCTGTATTTTCTTCCCACCATTCTTCAAAAAAAGAAAAAACAACTTTCCGTTTTGTTTGTCTGTGTAAAAATGTCCCCGCCCCGTGTCTTTGTTTTTAATAAATAGGTTTTAGCGTAAAAGAGTAATAAAAAGTGTCGTGAAAGCAAAAGTTTTGAGAAAAATGCATAAAAGTGAGCCGCAAACGAAAGATTTAGAAGCTATTAGTAAGAAGTTCACGGAAAACGAGCAGGTGGAAGGGAAGAGATAAATCAAAGGGAAACACCGAAAAGATAAGTGCGTCGATGGGATCTTCCTGCACAAGAAGACAAAAAAAAACGGAAGGAATTTTTGTTGAGAGAAGAAGAAGAGCAAAAGAGATAATAATAATTAATTGGGCAAAGCAAAACACAAAGGTCGTGAATTTATATTACACAACATTTGAAGAGGGAGGGGGTCCAAAAAATCAAATTTATTGAACAGAAGGGCATTCGAGTTTATTTCTCATTTACAGAAATTCATGGGAAGAGTACATACATTTTGAAGTTTTCAAGTAAGTTACTGCAATTGGCAGATGCTTCATTCTTACTCGTTCACACTACTACAAAAGCAAGGCTGAAATCGAGGGAATTTATAAAAGCAAAAATACATTTTTTTTTTTCTAAGGCTTCCATTCGGACGAAAAAAAAGCGGACGAATTTCGTCCGCTCGTCCGCGGTTCGTCCGGTTCGTCCGGTTCGTCCGGTTCGTCCGAGGTCGGTCCGGTTCGTCCGTTTTTTCTTCTTGTTAGTTTTTCTTTTTGTTTCTGTTATATGTTGTTTTCAAAAGCTGTTTTTGTTATTTTTTCTTTAAAATATCAACAGAAATGTCTTGTTTCTGCTATCGAAAATTCGGAAAAAAATTAAAAAATTTGTTTTTGCAAAGCTAATTCTACATTAATTTGCAACCGCTTACATTTTCAATGTCAGAATTTTTAAAGAAAGTGCCATAAATTAAAATTCCCGGCCAAATAGAGCGTGGCGGACGAACCGGACGAACCGGACGAACCGGACGAACCGCGGACGAAGCGGACGGACGGCGGACGGACGGACGAACGGACGGACCGGACGGACGAAAATTGGTCCGAATGGAAGCCTTATTTTTTTCTACTCTAAGCGATTTGTACTATAAGTTTCTTCTGGTTTTTGTAATTTCGCTCGGTCGCCGACCAAGAGGTTCACAGCGATAGAAACCAAAAAAGGGGCTAAGAAAAATACTTTTTTTTAATTTTTAGATTGCCACAGATTGGAAAACAAAAAAATAGCGACACGGTGTTTGCGTACTTCTGAAAATTCCAACGAGAATGAAAAGCTTATCTTATTTTGCTATTATATTTCTTTCATTTTCGTTTGAACTTTAACAATTACGCAAGCACCGTGTCGCTACCATTTTCTGTATAAAACTGCACATAAAGGATGCGTATTGCAAAAAGTTGGACATTTTACAAGTTTTGTTATATAGTTTTTTAAAAAGGTAATTGAAACATGTGCCCAAATTATAAAAATCGAAAAACATCAAGAAAACAACTAATCCGTCTTTTTCACATGCACGCCTTAGCGAGACACGTAACCCGCGAGCTGTCGGTACATGTGGTAAGTGACCTGTCTGCTTATCGCTTTCACCTTAACTCTGGTTCCTCTGCATTTGACCGTGAAAATCTTTCGCCTTTTACTAAAGATTTCCGTGCAAAGGAGCAAATATTGAGTATTAAAATCAATTTTTGGAGTCCCCTTGGAAAAGCGGGACAAAAATAGTATGTCTTAAATTCATATGCTGATTCCTTTAACCAGAGCTGGGATTAAGGCTTCCATTCGGACCAAGCTGGGATCCATGTAACAGAAAACGGAATTTACAGGAAAATGGGTTTGTGTGTTTCTCTGCGTCTCTCAATACCATAATATTGTCGGCCCGCCAAAATGGCCAAACGCGCTCCGCTGAACTCAAAGCTATGCAATTTTCATTTTGGTTTCCAAATTAATTTATTTCACGTGTGAATTCAACGTGAAATGAAATAATTTACAAGGGAGTTCCAAATGGTCAGTGGTTGGGAATTTTCTATAAATTGGCTCCTTTGTACTTTAAGACATGGGAAAACGATCTAGCTAGGTCCCAGCCTGCGAATTTGCCTGGTTTTCGAGAACGGGCGGTTCAAAGTTTTTGGGTCGATTTTTGAAATCCCAACATGTGAGAAATGCCATTTCGCGCGGTTTTATCACGTCTCGTTTGAGCCGCTGATTTCGACGGCAGCAGCGGCGCAGTGGGTAGAAGGCGGCAGCAGAGAGCGATAGGTCGGGTGTTCGACCCCGTGATGCTGCAGGTTTTGGCAAACCATTTTTGCAAATTTTTTTTTCACAAAGTTGTGATTTTTACTGTCAAAAAAAAAATTTTCCGTTTAAATTTTATTTTAATGTTGTAATTTTTCGAGTTATCCGTTTATGTTTTATATTTTTCAATGTTTTGTTTATTTTAAAAAATTTCGTCTAGCAAATATGGTTCGCGCTAGGGGTGGCAATCAGAGTTCGATGAGTTTAAAGTTTCTTATCCGTAAGTCGGAATTTGGAAGTAAATATTTTTATACTGAAGTCGAAAGTGAAAAAATGGTCGTAAGTCGCAAGTCGGAATCCCGTGAAATTCTGGTGGCAATCGGAGGTGTAGAGTTTTCAGCTGCACTTTTTAATTGCTTGAATTAACTATTTATGGACCTATTCATAGGAGAAAAAAAAAACAAAAAAAAATTCGTTGTTTGTCGTTTTTTTTTACATCTATGAATAGGAAAAAAAAAAGTTTTTTTTTCTCCTATGAATAGGTCCATTACAGCATGACAAACATCTTCTCGGCCACTTACCAACGGCAGAAACCAACGATGAATCAATGTGTGGTGACACTGACACTTTGATCAGTGCACTCAACTTTTTTGCTTCCTGTTCACGCCAGAGTATTACGTATTCCCGAGTACGTGAGATGTCGTAAAATGGGTATCGCCACGATCGGTGTATGCATACTTGTAAACAATCTACAGTACTTGGGATACTGTATATTGTTTACATTTTTTCGACATGCGTGAATTGGAAAAATCCTGTTATTTTTGAAATGAATAACCCCCAATTATAAACAGTTCTGATTCAATACCCAGTTTTGGTTTCAGAACAGTTCTGATTCAGAAACGTTCTGGGCAACATTATATTAAAACCCCCGCATCATTGTGATTAGTGTGCGTTACCGAAAAACTTTAACCGGTAAACGCATCTTTCGGTAAAGTAATCGGTAAATTTACCGAATTTGACAGTAAATTCGACAAACTTATTGGTGAAGTTGCCGGTAATTTTGCGAAAATTTTACCGGTAAAATGGTTTTCGGCAAAACTTAACGTGGCGTCAAGTTCGTATATTAGAAAAACAAGACAATTTACCGATAAAGAATCGACAAAATTTGCCAAATTTAACGGTAAAAAATTTTAGGAATGGTTTCTCTTTTTCCGAATATTTATCGATAAAATCGTCAAATCTTTACCGGTAACGCACACTAATGTGATATAGCCCCAGGAGGGAGTTGGATAGAAGCATCCTTCGATTCAAAAAAAGGGCAGCTTGGATTTTTCAATGGGGGTATGTCAGAATTGTTGTTGGGGGTGATCTAATAAATCATGGTGATGGCTATAATAGAAGGTTACCCCCTTACAACCATTTTTTTCACTTTCGACTTCAGTATTAAAATATTTACTTCCAAATTCTGATTTACGGATAAGAAACTTTACACTCATCGAATTCTGATTGTCACCCCTAGCGCGAACCATAGTTGCTAGACGAAATTTTTTAAAATAATCAAAACATTGAAAAATATAAAACATAAACGGATAACTCGAAAAATTAAAACATTAAAATAAAATTTAAACGGAAAAAATTTTTTTTTTGACAGTAAAAATCACAACTTTGTGAAAAAAAAATTTGCAAAATGGTTTGCCAAAACCTGCAGCATCACGGGGTCGAACACCCGACCTATCGCTCTCTGCTGCCGCCCTCTACCCACTGCGCCGCCGCTGCCGTCGAAATCAGCGGCTCAAACGAGACGTGATAAAACCGCGCGAAATGGCATTTCTCACATTTTGGAATTTCAAAAATCGACCCGAAAACTTTGAACCGCCCGTTCTCGAAAACTAGGCAAATTCGCAGGCTGGGACCTAGCTAGATCGTTTTCCCATGTCTTAAAGTACAAAGGAGCCAATTTATAGAAAATTCCCAACCACTGACCATTTGGAACTCCCTTGTTAGAGGCCAAAATGAAATTCTCATAGCGTTGAGTTCAGCGGAGCGCGTTTGACCATTTTGGCGGGCCGACAATACAAAATTCATCAATTTCCAAAATTTTTTTTCCAGAAAATGGTTTTTCTCTCATTTTCCAGTTGCATGGATCCGGCCTCAGAAAACCCGTCATCCAGAAATTGTTTTTCTGCATCTCTCGCCATTATAATACGAAAATCAGCACTTTCCGAAGTTGGTTTTCCGGAAACCGGTTTCCTATTGTTTTTCAGTTTCCGGGATTGGGCTTCTGAAGAGCCAGCCATGAGTTTGCAGAACAGTCTGCAGTTTGATGGTAGACTGCTGTCGACAAGAATGCGTATTATAATACTATGATCCGTCTTAAATTTTTCTGTTCGATTAAAAATAATTTTAAAGTTTAAAAAATAGTTTTCAAGCACTTATTTGGCAACCTAAAGTGGGCGGGGATTTATATTTTGATGATGCGAATCGATTGAATACACAACAGATGAGAGACGTTTTTGGTTTTTCTAGGTAAAAAACATGGTAGGTAATTTAGCCGACTCGGCAATGTTTCCAAACTTCTGTAAAGAAATTTTTAGAAAAAATGCACTTTTCTGCAAAATACGTTTTCTCAATCAGCACAGCCTTCTAAAGAAAAACTGTAACTAAAATTATTTTACACTTTTCGAATTTCCCAGAACGTCACCTTGCAGATACGTACAAACATCATACAAAACATATAAGTAAAAGGCAATAAGCATGGAATATTACTCCACCCACCCATCCGTCTATCCAAATTTCTATTTTGAACCCATTTTATTTGTTCTCCCATTATTCCGAAATTTCCCTTTCTCTTGTTTTTTTTCTTCATCTTCTTCGTCTGACATCATCGAGCTCAGAGCTCAGTTTTTGTCGATCGCAACACTCATTCTTCCATCCACGACAACGAGGCCACGGAACGATGTTAATCGAATCAATTGCGACAAGATTTCTTCCTTCTTTTTCGAGCAGACGGCTTCTTTTCTTGCCATTTCTCCGTTTTTTGAGCATCAGGAAAAGTAAAAAAAAAAGCTCGAAAACTGACAAGCTTCTTTCTAATATCTTTTTTGAGGGGAGCGGGGCAAAGTATCAAATTATATTTGCCCACAATCTCATATTCAATCGCGAGAGAAACAGACTGCATCAACTATTTTCATCTGGAATACGTATAATCCAATCTAATGTCACCTTTTTCATGTTTTCTTTCACCTGCCACGTGATTTTTGGCTTTTATGGATGACAGAAATCAGAAAAAAAGCATTGGCAAACTGTTTTGTAAAATTTGTACAGTAATCCAATTGGCGAAGCTTCTAAGTCAGTTCGAACTGATTGTGAGGCCTAATCCATAAAACTGGAAATGAACATTAAAACCGTTTTCAGAAATTTTTTCTTTGCGTCTCTCACCGCCATCTCATGAAAATTAGCATTTTCAAAATCCGTTTTCTTTTATTTAACGAAAAAGTTATGTTGTACTAGAAAAATTACAGCAGCAGTCCATTAATTATCAATGTGTGCTTTTGGGCTGAAAATTTCGGAGTTTTTAAGACAAACTTTTTGGCTAATTGTTTTTGTGCTTTTTATCGTAACCCCGCGTACTTTTTTCAAAATTTAATCAAAATATAAATAAAGGGGAAAAAGTTTACTGTATGTTTTGGCGCTTTTTAAACGGTTCCTAGCTTCATTAAATCTTAACGATACGCTTTGTAATATTTAATTTTTGCAACTATTGGTTCATTCCGGTTCCAGTAATTTCAAGGATTCCGATAAATGCCTACTATTTGAATTTTTGAAAAAAAAAACATCTTGTGCTACAGTACTTTTTATACCGCCCTATTTTTTTTCTGTGCTCAATTTAATTGACCGTTACTGTAGATGAACAATGATCGCTTGGATTTGTTTTCTTTATCCCCAAATACGCTGCTAATCATTCCGGGAACGCTGTGCTGTCCTAGCCTAATTGAATATTGTTTCCCTATTTTTCATGTCATTTCCTTTTTTCCATCCACGTCACACAATTTTCGTCCACCCCTTTTGTTTTTTTTATTCGTTTTCACCCGTCAGTTCGCCTTTTTCCCATTCCGTTCTTATTTTTTCTTCTTCCTCTTCTTCTTCTTCCATATTTGGGTAGACGCATTCTTCAAAAAAAAAAAAAGAGCCAAAAACGTTGAATTTTTGGCACATCTTATGCCTCTAGAGACGTTTTTCTGTGCTCCGCCACAACTACCCCATATTCTTGCGGACGACGAAGACAAATGAAGAGGATAGCGAGCGCTCGACTTTTTCAACTTTCCATCTTATGGGATGCATCTCCAATGTGAACAGAAAATTATATAAAAATGGAATGAAAGTGAAGAAAGAAAACGAGGAAGAATGAATGAAAGAAAGAAAGGCAAATGGCAATCATCCGAAGAGTCAGCGGTGCGCGAAATCGTTGTACGCTTTCAACAATCGCAGAAGAGCAAAAAAGAGAGAAAATGTTGACACACACAGCTTCACCGTTTTGTGCTCATAAATAATCAATCGGTCTGACGGACCTTAACAAGCGTCTAATCGTTGCTCACTTTAAGAACTAGTGTTGTATTAATCATTGGTGAGGGTGTGAGTATATCACACGCTCCTGACCAATTGGAAACGAGTAGTGCTAAAAAAAGAGAAGAATGGGGGTGTCACAGTGAGAATGACTCGTTCTGACGTGGCATAGATGGAGCGGAAGATAGAAGAGAAACGACGGCGAAAAGGAAAAAGACGTCAGCTGGAAAAAAAAACGGATAAGAGTACTTCCGGAAAGCTTTTATTCGTTCAACGTTTGTTTTTTCTCACTCGTAGCGTATTTTTTCTTCGTTTTTATTGTGCAGAGTGTGAAAGAGCGATTCAAATCAAGATTATTTTCACCGCCATGCAGGTTTAACTGTCATCGTTTCGTGACTATTGTGTTTTCAATCGAGTTTCTACAGTACTGGCCAAAAATAATGCTGCTTTCTGTTCAAAATTATCAACTTTGTGTGTGTGCCACGAACTCTGAAAGTGCACTACTAATTTAAAAATGTTTGTGTTGAATCTTCCAACCTAGGACTACATTTTACTAGTTGATAACTTTTTCGTATGACTACTTTCAAAGGTACTGTAGATCGCAGAAGCGATAATCTTCAAAAACTGTTGCAATTTGTGCACATTAAGTAGTCATACGAAAAAGTTATCAACTAGTAAAATGTAGTCCTATGTTGGAAGGTTCAACACAAATATTTTTAAATTAGTAGTGCACTTTCATAGTTTGTGGCACACACTCAAATTTGGTCATTTTGAACAGAAAGCAGCGAAACGCGCATTCTTTTTGGCCAGTACTGTATGTGGAAAAAACCTCGCCCATTTTGGTCGCGATCCCGCAATTCTAGTTTTAAGATTTTGATGTGGTTACTTGATGGTAATCACAATATATTGCGGCCATGGTCATATCCTAGAAAATCTTATTAATGAAAAATCTTGTATTTTCAAATTTCTTGGCAGTTTTGATAATTTTAAACACGTCTTCTCTACCGCTATCTTTAAGCATCCTCGGTCCGCATCTCGTAGCACAGTAATTTTTATTATGTTTTGAATTTTCTTGTCGGTTACGGCAGGGAAAAAGACTGCAGACACAAAACGCTTATAAGATTACTGAACTGTGTTCAGTGGGAAAATCTGAGAAGGCGCTGACATTGTTTCTCTACGTGAACTGCCTTAGAAAAAATAAGACTGTACTGAGGTCGGATCCATGAAACTGGAAAAAGACAGGAAAATCGTTTTCCTGAAAATGATTCTTTGTGTCTCTCAATCGTTTTCCAGTTTCATGGATCCGGCCTCTATTTAAACAAAATTCGTAATCTTTCAGCGAAATTAAATATTAATTTTTTCTAAACACAATAAATACCATGTCACAGCAAATTGCGTTTAAGAAAATTGTATCCACATGAAGGATACATTTTTATTCCCATTTTGAAAATACAATTTTTGTGTGTTTTGATATTTATCTCTTGTTTCACTTTATATTGGGCGTGCCACTTTACTAGGAAAGTATTTTCTTTTGGGAAAGTTTTGGAAAGGAAATTTGTAGAAAAACCAGAGTAATTCTATAAAATGTAACTCATTTTTAAGACGTTAATAAACATTCGGAAAAATGTTCCCAGAATAGTTTTTATGACTCGTCAAGCTTTTGCTCCTTTCAAGGCACACGATGACCAGAATTTGAAATTTAGCAGTAGTTGAATAGTCGTCGAATTCAAGCCGTGCGCCAAATGCATTTGGCACACGATTCGAATTAGGTTTTTAGTAACCGTTGAGTCTTAGACAAACAATTCTTAAGAATTCCTAAACCTAAACTCATCTTTGCCCCGCTCATCGAAATGTCTACCGTTTGTTTTTTTTTTACAATTCACGCGATTGCAATGCTATATCAGGGGGCTCTACCTGTATTTTTTTACAAATCTCGACATCGCTTGAGTTGAAAAAAAAAAAACAAAAACAAACCGTTTTTTTTCTAGTGTATAACCCCATAACTGATGTACTCTTTATCCTAAACGGATACTAGAAAGGAACTTTTTATTTTTGATTCTTTGATAGGACTCCCAATCCGGGATGTTTGTCTAATTGCCGTCGATATGGGGCGCATACCAGATCCAAATGGTCCAGTCCCCGAAGTTGACGGGAAAAAGCCGTTTTTGATGCCCGAATCCCACTATACTCGTGCGACTACGTGTCAAATTTTGCTCCGATTTTTTGTCAATTATCGTCAAACTCGAACCGATTGCCGATTTGACGCAAGTTGTGCGTCAGTAACGGTTGTTTCCGGGCTAACGTTCATTAAAGAATAAAAAAATTACAGTAATCTTTCATATGAAAAGCTTTTTCTGAAGCCGTATTCCAGAGTCTCATTTATCAGCCTTTGTCAGCTCGTAGGGATTTGGCTGTACGTCGTTGGGCTTTGACAGAGAGTCTAATCATCGGGTTAAACACCCGTCCGTTTGCCAACCACCGAAGGCCCCACAGAAGCCGACAAGACTCTTTTCCCGGCTCCGGGGCGTTTCAAAACCGGAAGTTCCAAACCCGAGGCGTTTCAAAACCGTTTTAACCTAGGAAGGAAAAATATAGTAGAGAGCACGGCACCCCAGCCTTCCAAAATTGTTTCCACCATGCGCATAGGCGCATTTTTAAAACCCTAAGGCTCGGTCATTTTCTGACAAAAAGGTCCTGAATATGCAGATAATGATTCGAATTTCTCAAAAAAGTAAATTTTCGAGTGAAAAAATAATTTAATTATCCGACGAACTTGGTGGCGCATTGGACGACGGGGGAGGCGTGGAGATTCGGATTTAAAACCATGAAAATGTCAAATTTGTGGATGACTAGCAAGTAGTTGCCCGATTTCGACCCCATACGTGTTAACATGGTTTTGAAAAGTCCCGGAACCCTTTTCCCTGCTGTAACTTTATTTTGAAGTAGATAAAAATGATATTGAAGCCCCAATTTCCAGTTTCTTCTTTTTGTTGTGTTCCGATTTTCTAGTGGTTTTTGATTTCATCCAGTCCATAAAATCCGATTAGAAATTCTCGTTTCATTCCATTTTTTTTTGACTCTAGAAGCGTGAACATTATCATAGCTGTTTTGCATACATATACATGCTTCTCAATCGGCTCTTCCATCTATTTTTTAACTTGCAGTTCTTCTTCTTCTTCTTCTTCATCTTCTTCCAGTGTATCATTAGCCGCCTCTTCCAGAACCGGACCGCCCGTACATCTCTCTCACATCTCTTCTTCACATCCCTGTCTCTCTCTATTTCTGTGCCTGGCCTAATTCAGTGTGTGTGATGCCGTTGTCGCCGGCCTATTGATCTTCGCACTGCTTCTGGTGTGTGCTCCCGTGCTCTCTGCGTCTCGTGCTCCGCCTCTCTAATGCATGTATTTCCTAGTGAGGTCCCCCCTCCTTTTTCCCGCTTCTTTTCCGCGTGTGCGCTTCGACCAATTCGCGCCAACAGACTCTGACTGCTGCTTCTCCTCTTCTTCCTTCTCCGTCTTTTTCTTCTCGTTTTTGGGCGGCTCTGTTGTCTTTTTTCATGTGAAACACTTTTTCCCTTAGCTCATTCATTATCTATTTTAAATATGTACTTCCACACTAAATTAGCATGCCAATACATAGTTTTAGTTGAAAGGGAAAAGAAAAAAAAGATGAGAAGATGAAGCCTTTGCGGTTTTCTTTCGTTTCTTCCAGTCACTTTTCTTCGCCCACATCAAAAATTTTATGCGCCCTTTTCCGTCACTCGTTTCTTTATTTTTCAATTTTCCCTTTTTTCATTGTTTTTCTTTTTTCTTTTTTTTTCTCCATTCCATTCCACTCGCTTTTTCCTACTTTTCCACCTAATTATAGCTTTTTTTTTCTTCCTTTCTTGTCTGCAAAAAAGCGGGAAAAGTCATAATCATTGGGCGGTGGAATATTAAATGGAGGTGAAATGCATTTCTAATGATCCCCAGGGGGATAGAAATGGAAGAATAAAGAGAAGAAGACAAATTTGAATTTATGTAATTTTTAATTAATTTTTCTTGAATTAGAAATTTATGAAAAATCCATAAAATTGTCATTTTAGTTTTTCATTTTTTTTCATTTTTTCCTATTTTTATGGCATTCTTATTCTACAAAATTTTTCTGAAAACGCGGTGTAAAAAAGTTTGATTTTTTAGTATAGAATTTAAAAATCATGAGAATTTCTAAAATGTCCTTTTTTGAAAATTTTAAATTTTCGAGAAAATTTTTTTTTTTTTAACAGCTAGAAAAAGAAAACCAAAAGCATAATTTTTGAATTTTTAGAAAAAAAAGTGTTTCTTTTTTTTTCTTTTTTTTTATTGAATGCTCATTTTTGGTGGGGGTTATTTTTATATTTTAGGTAGTTTTTTTCAAAAAATTATTTTAATTTTTAATGAAAAAATAAAGTAAGAAAAGGAGAAACATAGCCCTAATTTTTGAAGTTTTGAAAAAAAAATTGTTTCTAATTTTTATTGACGGTTTATTTTTAAGGAGATTTTCTTTGGCGTTTAAGAATTTTTTTTCTACGAAAATTCGTATTTTTATACCAAAAATAAAGCTAGAGAAAGAGGAAAAAACGCCATTATTTTTGAATTTTTGATAAATTTTTTATTTGTTTTTAAAAAATTTTCAATTTTTATTGAATATTTAGCAAGTTTTGCTAATTTCTAAAGCATTTTTTGAACCAATTTTGCAGAAAACTTGTATTTTTCTATTGAAAAATTAAGCTGGAGGCCGTTTTTTTTTTTGGAAAATAATTTTTTTTAATTTCTTAATGCATTATAATGCTTATTAAATAATTACATTTTTTTTTCTAATTTTTTGAGAACATTCTGAAACAATTTCCAAGAGTATTTCATGCCCAAAATAAAGCAAGAGAAAAGGAAAGAAAGCCATATAACATTGACCACCATCCGTTTATTCTATTTATTTATTTATTCAAAAATTTTTCAATTTTTCGTTCTTTGCATTACGAAATATTATTATGTTTTGCTTTTTCCGTTTTTGGCTTCCACACCTTTACTCTCCGTCTCAAATCTGATTATTGGGCGTGACAGCTGAAAAAGTGTGACTCACCTGTCTTTTTGGGGGCTCTTCTTCCTCTTCTTTTCTCACATTCTCTCAATGTCTAATCCTCTTTTTCACTGCTCTTTCGCGTTCATTTAGAATTCCAACATGACAACTTTTTATTTTTTTTTTGGTCAATGTTTCGTTTTCGTAATCCAAAATGCTTCTTAGGACTTGGCTCCGTCTGTGTATTATACTTTGTGCTCCTCCGGATTTGACGATGCCCCCTCCTTTTTTTTCTTCTTCCTCTTCTTCTCATTCCTTTCACTATTTTTATTCCTATTCTGTCCATCCATCCATCCATCCATCCATCCATCTAGCCATCCTTCCGTCCTTCCGCCAGTTCGGCCGTTCTCAAGCTCGCAAGCTCATTCCAATTCAATTTCCCTATATTTATGTGACATTTTTATTCTTCTTTTTAGCTCTGAAACATGTAAAATGTCAAGACAAAAGGCAAGCTTTCATTTCAGAGTGGAAGAACATGTTAGGAGCAAGTAGTAGTGAAGAGGAGGATGACGATTTTCAGGATGATCACGATTCGGTGAGTTGTTTACTTTTAGAGCGCATTTGCACTTCCCACTGCCTTTGCAAAACGTCGAAATTTCATTTTTTTTTTTCTTCATTCCAAAACGAAATTTCCCATAATTTGCCCTGATTTTCATTTTGAATTGACGCTTGCTCGCTCGGTTGCTCCGCTCCACAAAAACATATTGGCTCGAGATGGGCTCGAAATTGCGAAGCGAAGGAGAAGAGGAAGAAGCAAAAAGCCTATTCCTCCCTCTCTTGTGTTGCCCAACACATACACAACAAAAAACAAACATTTTCCCATTTCTATTGCCATTTTGAACAAATGGGTACGAATGTATGGGAATAACAACAATCTCTCCATGTTTTCCTTCTTTTTTTGCAGATGCCGATTTCACAGGTCAAAAAACGTTCGCTGTTATCGGGGGCGTTGACGCCGCGGAGCAGCTCGCCGGCTCCGTCCGACTCGATATCGCAGACGAATTCGTTGAAGAGGAACAATTCAAATATGGGAAGGAGGAAGGATTCGGTACACAGTCAGACACCTGCCAGATCGGTTAGTAAAGGCAAAAGCGCCCTATCGCATGTCTGCGTCTCCACAGTGCAGAGCGTTCTGCCAAGTTCAGTTAAACGTGTGCAAAAATGGAGACGCAGAGATGCGAGAAATGGCGCCCGAAAATTAGGCTTTCAAGGTATGAAAAAAAACGCAAATAGTCTCGAACACGCCGTGAGGACTTCGGAATAAAGCAATTTTTATTTTGGCCCTGATTTTTAAACTTGGAAAAAAATGTGTACAAACCGGGAGCATTTGAAGAAACAAAAAATGTAACATACCATAAAAGCACCGGAGTTTCGCCTAGTTTCTAGGAATTAGGGACACAGAGAATATAAAGATCTTTAGATATATTAAATTTGGATAAAAATATTATAAAATCAGAACTAAATCTCTTACTCTGTTCGAAACTATTGTCGGCCCACCAAAATGGTCAAACCCGCTCCGCTCCACCAAAATGAAAATCGCATAGCGTTGAGTCCCATTTCGGCGGGCCAACAATATTAAAAAAAAAATCGATTTTGGGACGTTTCGACACTGTACTGCAATTTCGCTCTTTTAGCGAATACTGCGGAAATTCGGAGCGTCGTAAGTCCCACTCGTTTGTGAACAGATAATATTAAACAAATATTCAACATTAGCTGGCTACCCTATGCGGTTACGATAACAATTTTTCCGTTTTTTTTTCATAAAATCCCCTAGAGAAGCTCTGAACTTCGCATCAGCACGGTCTAGGTATATGAAATGACCATAAGACCCCTCCCCATTTTTTTCAAACTCATCCCGTTAGTTTAGCCGATGAGAATGAACGCTCCATCGCCGATGCCTCAGGTAAGTACTACCCATCTGTGTGTAGATGTCACTTCTAGAACTCACTTTTCCTCTAACAACTTTATTTTCATTTTCTTTAACCTCTTGCAACCAACCAAAAAACCAACCCCTCCTCCTCCTCCCTTTCTTATTTTCTCAATGCTCGAAACTGCCTGTTAATTTTTTTTTTTTTCAAAACCTATTCTCATCATAAAATCTTCTTTTTTCTTCTCTCACAAGGCGTGCTTGCTTATTTAAACGAGAGAATTATTCAAAAACATTTTTGAAAAGAGACAAAACGAGTCACCACCTCACATGCAATTTTGAATGCTTTTTGAGCACTTGAAGTGAGAAATTAAAGGATCGTTGAGCTCAGGTGAATAACAATATGTACATAAATATTACATACTAACCTGGATTGTTATTATAACTTAAACATAAATCAGTTATAAACAATGTATTTATTTAGCATGTATAAATATATTTTTCAGAAAAGATACAATTTTAAACCCATAAAAATTTTAATTTTAGTCCCGAACAATGTCAAATGTCTCCAAACCAAATCTGCACGAGTCACAAGAGTTTGATGCAGATGAGGATGGAGAAGAAGAAGGATCACAAACAGTTGTTGCTAGTGATGATGGAGGACCAGCATTGAGCAAAGAGGAACAAGAGAGGATAAAGTAAACTTTTTCCTTTTTTATCTTCTTCTTCTTCTTCATATCTGATTCCCCTCCTTTCAGAGCAGAAAAAGAGGAAGAGGACCACAAGAAGAACCTCCAGATGTACGTATTCTTGGCAAGATGCATAGCTTATCCGTTCAATGGACAACAAACTGGCGATATGGCGCGAAGACAGATGAAAGTTAACAAACAGGAACTCGGAAGGATCAGAGATCGATTCACTGCTTTTCTGAAAGGAGAGACGAATATTGCGGCAGATGAGGCATTCACAAAAGCTATTCAGAGCTATTTTGAAGTTTTTCTGAAATCAGAAAGAGTTCAAAAAGTTGTACATGCCGGGGGATTTTCTCAACACGATTTCCGGGAAGTGTTTCGGTTAAACATCGAGAAACGGATAAGAAGTTTACCGGATATTGAGGGACTTTCCAAGGATACTGTATTGAACTCCTGGCTCGCCAAATTTGATGCAATCATAAAAGGAGACGAGACGGATCAGAATAGGAATGCTAGGTAGGCAAATGTGTTAGAGCTACTGTACAGCATAATAGGAAGGGGAGGGATGTGTGATGCGAAAATAGGAATGCTTGGAAACTTTGCAGCCTAGTATTTATTCAAAATACAGGAAATTTAAATTAAAACGGTTTCTTGAAACTATGCATTTGTTCCAAAAACTTCAGCAAATTTCTTACTTTACTCCCTAAACTGCAAAGAACTGTTATCATTTCAATTTTCTTGCCAGTTGCCATGAGCTCCTGCGCAAAATTTGGAGGAAACGCAGAGAGAAGACAAGGGGACATTCCCTCTCGGATTTTTGCGTTGCCTTCAGTTGAAAACCCTGATGGGCAGGATTTAAACTGTAACCAGCAAGAAAATTGAGACAATAATAGAACTGTACTCGATTCGATTTAAAACTGCTACAGCTTAGAACTGTTACGAATGGAGAAAAGTTTATTATTTCGGTTCCTCTAAATAATTGGTGCATGTATATAAAAGTTATCATTCGAGTGCAGTTCTATTTTATTGAAACACTAATGCTCCTGCAGCTCCCAACAATTTTTCAAAATTACAGAGGCCGTTCTCGCAATCCACAAGGCGCAATGAGTGCTGACGCAGTGCTCGGAAAAGAGCAACTGTATGACGTGTTTCAACAGATACTCGGAGTGAAAAAATTTGAGCACCAAATCATTTTCAATGCTCTTCAACTCGATAATCCGGATGAGCAGGCAGCGGCAATCCGGAGAGAGTTTGCGACCAGGGAGGAAGCGTTAAAGGATCCGATGAAGGTGGGTAGTCAAGGGAAAGGGAAAAAGAAGTGAATCATCTCTGGAGAAACAAAACGGCAGGGTGCCGCCGGCCCGCGACTCTTCTGCTACATCCATGCCATCTCGTGGCTATATCCATGCCGCACGCATACTGCACTGCGGTAAATCTGAAAGGTGCCGAACCCACGTTGCGCCCGTGCTAAACTTATGCCACACCCTTGTCAATTTTCAACCTGACAATTAGAATTTGCAATTTTCCATTTCTAATTCCAGATGAAACGGCTCACACCGAAATTCGTGGTGAAAGACATGGAAACGTTGTACATGGATGAAGTGAGAATGTCGATAAACACGCTCATTTCCAACCTTGAGACAGTTCCCGTAACGACACGTGGACAAACTGTCGGCAAACGGAAGGACAAGAGTCGGTGAGTGATTGAAAAAATGAGAAAAGAGTCTCGTTCCACTAGCACTAGTATCAGTTTATTCCCTGATTGCCAATCAATGTCTTTATATTTCATCCACCACCATTATCTTTATCATTATCATTACCATTATTCTCCCGTTTTCAGCAACCAGACCAAAAACAAACGGTATGTGTACTTGAACTAATTGCTACGATGTACGCAGTGCACAATCAGTTAACTTTGGGATTTCTTAACTAAAAAAAAGAATAGAAAAAGCCTGTAACTACTACTTCTACCACTTTGCCATGCCAATTATGTATAGATAGATGAGCGCACTTTTACTAACTTCTACTTTTTCAACCTGTCTTATTGTTTCCCTTTTTTGCACCAGATTCCTTCCGCTTCTACATAGTTCTTCTCATCTATGCTCTTTTCTTCTTCTTCTTCTAACTCTTCTTCTTCTCAAAATTCTCTCACTCAGTTCATGTCCTCACCTCGTCCATCGTCCTCGTTTCGCGACTGATTCATTCACACCTTCACCACACACACACACACACACATATACACAAACACACATGAGATGAATGAAATGCTGCCACGTGTCACTGTGCCATTTCCCTTTGAACATTTTTGATAATCTTCTCTTTTTTAGATCACGCAGTATTGAGGATTTGTCACTCTTCAACAGGTTTGTTTTATCCATGCTCCAACCAACCAGAAACAAAAAAATGCTTTATTGTCTGTTTTAATTCTGTTGGAATTTGGTGTTTGAGGAGCGGAAGCTCCGCCCACTTTTTCAGAAGTTTTTGGCTGATTTTCTAGTCGACTACGAATTTATTTCAGAATTTGGAAAATAAGATATTTAAACAGTCCATTCTCGTTTTTTTAACAGTTTTACTTTCACGACACTCTTCATCTTTTTTTGATATTTGTTAGAATTAAACGTTATAATAATTAAACTTCCACAGTGTGCTGGCCGGAACGATATTGATAATGCGCTCCACCGAAAGGAACGCTGCTTGTCTGCGTCTCTTCGGCGACAGTCGGTGGCAGGTTGCCACAAAACAACAATATCCCGCGCACTCTGCTTCTCTGCGTCTTCTCGGGCATTGTTTTCGTATTCGTTTAATGCGACTGACCTGGCTATGCAGATAAATGCAGCCTACGGTTGAAAAATGTAACCACCCACGCTTACGATTAGGCCAGAATTTTTTTCATTTTTTTTCAGGAAAAAGCCCAAACAGTTAGACTGTTTTCCAACGTTCCGGCCAACACTCATTGACAGTGAATTCCCAATTAAACCGTAATCGACTAAAAAATCCACAATGCCTCGAAAAAACCCCCGAAAAAGAGGCGAAACTTCCAAGTCCGCAAACACCGAGTGCCGACAGAGTTACCTTCCAAAACTTTGCTTTTTTTCTTTTTTTTTCCGCTAAAAAAGTCATTTTCCTATACTTCCGCTTTTCCAGTTTCACTAACTCTTTCCTTTTGCCCTGTCCCATTGCACGATTACTGACTGAAAATGTACAGAATAAGGACACTTTCCCGCCCGAATGCAAACGCGCTCCGCTGATAACCACTGCCTATCGCCTGTGATTGTCAATCGGATTTTTGCATCTCATTGAATCGCATCGCATCGCATCGCCTAAAATCTCTACAGTTGTGATAAAGAGATACCACGCAACTCAAAATATTTAAAAAAAAAAATGAATCGCGATTGTGATTGCACAGCGCCCGATTTGGCCCGACTATTGCTTCGTGCTTGTCTCGCATTGAAAACGTGTTATGTATCGCTTGCCGTTTTCAGTTTGAAACGAAGAACCAGTTCGGGAAGTTTGAATAAAGGAGACAGTGATGATGGTGACGTCACACTCACCAAATCGGATGTGTCTCTTGCACTCAGTATGGAGGTACTGTACTCGCAGAATGCATGAGCACTCACTTCACGTCACATTTTGCAGGTTGTGGTGATGGAAGTTCAAGGTTTAAAGTCGGTACAGCCTAGTAAAATTGTATACTGTACAATGGAAGTGGACGGTCGAAAACTGCAAACAGATCATGCGGAAGCTTCGAAACCGAAATGGGACACCCAGGGAGACTTTTCCACGAAAAATCCACTGCCAGTGGTGAAAGTGAAACTGTACACAGAGGTCAAAAGTATTGTGGCTTTTGAGGATAAAGAATTAGGAAAAGTCAGTTTTAAAACTACATATAAAAAACGTTATTTTTATAAATACATACTTTAGGTGATAATTCAACCAACTCCAAATTGCTCTCGAAGTCCCGAATGGTACACGATGACATTGCCTAAAAATAGCCAGGATCCAAACTTAAAGATTAGAATAGCAATTCGAGTAGAAAAACCACCAAATCTCAAGTACTGTGGCCATTGTTATTGTATTGGGCGTAGTGCTTGGAAAAAGTGGAAAAAGAGATTTTTCTGTCTAGTCCAAGTGTCACAATACGCGTTCGCCGTGTGCAGTTTTCGACAGAAAAAGGCCGATCCGACAGAGTTCATTCAGCTGGATGGATTCACTATCGACTACATGCCCGAACCAGATCCAGGTAACGATTTACTGTGCACAACATAGGAACGCGCGGAGGCCGCGGGGTGTCGGTACATGTGGCAGGTGGCCTGGCTGCCAATCTCTTATACCATAACTCTGGTTCCTCTGCATTTGACCGTAAAAATCTTTCGCCTTTTACTAAAGATTTCCGTGCAAAGGAGCAAATATTGAGTATTAGAATCAATTTTTGGAGTCCCCTTGAAAAAGCGGGACAAAATATTGTGTTTTCAATCGAGTTGCAGCATGAGAACGAGAGAAAAAAACACATGTTTTCTCTGCTTCTCTTCGAATCGAACTGTGTTTGCGTGGTCGCGCGAGAAAAGTGGGTGGAGTCACGCGTTCTCATGTCGCAGGTCGATTGAAAAAACAATAGATGAGAAGTTTCCAGTTGTTCCCAAGAAAATCGATTTTTTTTTCGATTATGATTTTTTTTTAATAACGCTCGTTTCCTTATTGTAATTTTCGACCTCGGACCAGACCTGCTCGAGACGTAGTAATATCGTCTATTTTTTTCTATTACAGTAGACAATCGTTTAGCTCAAAAACCCTAGGAGAGTGGGGTTTTAAATTTTCTGGCCATATTTACTGTAAATGGGAAGAAAATTTACTGGTTTTGCTGATCAAATAGAAAACATCTATCTTATTCATTTTGTCCCGCTTTTTCAAGGGGACTCCAAAAATTGGTTCTAATACTCAATATTTGCTCCTTTGCACGGAAATCTTTAGTAAAAGGCGAAAGATTTTCACGGTCAAATGCAGAGGAACCAGAGTTAAAGTTTGTATGATTGAGATGGAGTTAGGCAGCCACATGTACCGACACCTCGCGGGTTACGCGCCTCTCTAAGTTGTGCATGTGAAGTGCGTGATCGTGGTGGGTTGGTTACAGAAGTTGTCTTGATGTTTCTCGATTTTGGTTTTTTGAAACATTTTTCAATTATTAAAAAAAGAAACTATTAACAAAATTACGATTTCCAACTTTTACAATGTACAGGTTTCGACAGAAAAGGGTCAATTCGAAAGAGTTAACTCAGTATTGACGGCATGCCTGAACTAGATTCAGATTGTCTAAAAACGTAGAAGTACCGTCAAAATTGCACGGAAATGGAGGTTTTAGTTTTGGGTATTTGAAGGCGTATTTTAAAATTTGAATGTTGTTGGACATAGGATTGAAAAATTGATTTTTTTTTTAAACGGAAAATTGAATATGGTAGGAAATAGAAAAGCATACATCGATTTATTAGGTTTTAAAGTGAGTTGCTTCATCAAGAAATGAAACCACGCTTACTTTTTTTCACGCGAAAAAGCAAAATACACTAGAATTCAATATTCTCGTGAAAAAAGTGGGCGTGGCTTTATATGTTGATGTAGTAATCTTACAAACTTTGTTAATTTTTTTCTGTGTGATTGAAACATGCCAAAGATATGAAAGTGGTATTCCGTCAAAAAACAACTGACAACTCGGCGACCGCCCACTTAACATGCACTTCTTAGTGAAACGCGTAACCCGCGAGGTGTCGGTACATGTAACTGCCTACCTCAGTGTTTATCACTTTCACTTAACTCTGGTTCCTCTGCATTTGACCGTGAAAATCTTTCGCCTTTTACTAAAGATTTCCGTGCAAAGGAGCAAATATTGAGTATTAGAATCAATTTTTGGAGTCCCCTTGAAAAAGCGGGACAAAAAAAACGCACTGAAAAAGAAATAATTTTTCAGAATTGACTGCACAAGGGGGCAAGCATTTCTTCACAGCGATTAAAGAAGGAGATGAGTTGAAGTTTGCCACAGATGATGAAAACGAAAGGCATCTTTGGGTACAAGCATTGTACAGAGCAACTGGTCAGGCATACAAACCAGTTCCACCAAAGCAGTCTACAATAGCTCCGAAAGCTCAAGGGTTCCAAGACAAGGCTAGCAAGCATGGAATGGATGCGTTGATTCAGGCAGATTCAATAAATCATGATCACGATCACTTTTTCTCGGAAATTCAACAACAGACACTAGATTTCCGGATTAATGAGCCGATTTGTTCTTTGGTGAGCAGATAAAGAAAAGTGGTGTGACTTGTCTATAATCTATAATTTCCAGGGTTGGTTCTCTCCGGGTCAAGCATTTGTTCTCGAAGAGTACTCTGCTCGATACATGGTTCGTGGATGTTTTCGCCACGTCACACTACTTTCCAATCTTCTCGACAAGGCAGATGATGGACTGCTCATTGATCCAGCCCTGATTCATTACTCGTTCGCTTTTTGTGCTTCCCATGTTCACGGAAATCGATGTATGCCAGATAGACAAGGACCAGAAGGAGTCGGAACTGTAACACAAGAAGAGAAGGAAAAGTTTCAAGAAATCAAAGAACGACTACGAGTCCTTCTGGAGAAACAGATTACAAATTTTCGATATTGTTTCCCATTTGGACGACCTGAAGGCGCATTGAAAGGAACTTTAGGCTTGTTGGAACGAGTTTTAATGAAAGACGTGGTGTCACCAGTGCCTCCAGAAGAAGTACGAGCTGTTATTCGAAAGTGTTTGGAAGACGCAGCATTGATAAACTACACAAGGATCTGCAATGAAGCAAAGATTGAACGTTCGTTGTTTCACACTATGCAAGCGCGCTCTATCGAACATTTTGTTTTTGCAGAACGAATGGGAATTGATGTGAGCCCAGCGCAACGAATAGAAGATATGATAAGAGTGACAGAATTCTGCATTGATTTGCTCAAAGAAAATGAGGAGCATCATGGAGAAGTAAGTACCATTTTTTGAGAGTTTTAACTTTGGTGAATGCAAAAACTCTTTCCTATCTTTCCTAAAAAGAAACTAACCCAAAAATAAAAACGTTTTAGCAACTTCGATCGGTATGTTCCAAATAAAAAAACGACTAGCGACCTCTTCTATTCGTTTGTTTCCCTTTCCCTAGCTGTTTTTTCTAAACTTTTTTCCTTTTTCGCTTTTTTCAGTTTCAATGCGTTTACTTACCCTTTTGCTTTTATCCTGTTGCCTGGATTGTGCGAAATCGGAATTTTAAAATATGTTTTATTATTTCATCCGTTTCGCACAAAAATGTCGTTTATGTGCTTGCTCCAATTTAGTTAATTTTTCCCTTTAAAACTTTTTATTTTCAGTTTTATTTTTACTAACAGTTCAATTTTATTGACACCCGGTTTTTGCAGACTCGCGCTGCCTACCGTAATCTGATCCCAGAAACCCCGCACACTTTTAGCAATTTTTTGACATGTTTTATTTGAAAAAAAAACCCGTTCAATTTTCTTGATCTCTTGTGTATAAGTCCTTGACTTCGTTTCTGTAGGAGACGCACTCTCGCTTCGGCAGAGAAACGAGAAAGTTCGTTTCAAAGGAAACCAGACTTATATTCCAGCGGCCTTATACGCAGGAGATTATGGTTATAAAAACATTTAAAAAAAAACTTTTGAAAACAATTAAAGGGGCGGAGCTTTTGGGATCAGGTTACAGGCTGGAGTATACATTAACCTGCAATCACGGATAATATAAAACTACCAAAATAATTTGAATTTTCATGTAGTTTCTTTTTTCTAAATCTCCTTTTATTTTTAGCCGTGGCGTAATTTTATTCTTTTTTTCATATTTCAGAGTGAACAGCTTTAAAAATACATGTTGTTTTTAATATTAATCTTGAAATTTTCAGGCTTTCGCATGGTTCTCCGATTTGCTATCTGACCACTCGGAAATCTTTTGGTCGCTTTACTCGGTCGATCTGGATTCAGCGCTGGAAGTTCAACCGCACGATAGCTGGGATTCGTTTCCGCTTTTTCAAATGCTCAACGATTTTTTGTTATCCGAACGTACGTAATCTTTAACCACATCAATCAGTCTTTTTCACACCTATTCTTTGATTTCAGCAACTTTAAAAGGCGGAATTTTCCACAACAAAATCGTTCAACAATTCCAACCGCTGGTCGTTCGATACATTGATCTGATGGAACACTCGATTGCTCAGGCTATTGATAAGGGATTCTTGAAAGAAAAATGGGAATCGAGAAAGTGAGTATATGCCCTGGATTGCTGAAAGAAACTTTCAAAACTTGCAGAGAAGGATGTGCAACTTCGGAAGACATTTACTGGAAATTGGATGCTCTTCACACTTTTGTTATCGATTTGAATTGGCCGGAAGAGGATTTCAGAAAGTATCTGCAGACAAAAATGAAAAGTTTGACTTCGGATATGATTTCAAAAGTTTCTGATTGGTAAGATTTTGCTGATAAAACTCATTGTTTTGGTTAGGGAAGTGTATTTTTTTTACATTTTTTTTAAATAGGGGGAAAGAAACACAATGATCATATAATTCAAGGGTACCATACTTCTGGGGTACACTAACGTGGTCCCAATGATTCGGGAGTACAAACCAATTGATTCAGAGGTTCAAATTTTTGTACTACAGAGACCTTGAATTTGTTACCCACCAAATAATAAATGTTGTACCCTCGAATCAAATGTATCCCTTGTACCCCTAACACCGAACACCACAAGCACAAGCCATCTTTTGCATTGCGTTCAGTCGAAAAATCTGATTGAGTGTGGCCATGGCTTTTCCGCTTGAACTCTTACTGTATGTGGCAAGAGGATTTAAATCGCAATAAAAAATTAGTGTGTTTTTAGTCGGAAAAAACTGGAATCTAATTAGACGAAATTGCAGTCTAATAATATCAATCCCAGAAAGTTCCACCGGGGGCCATCGGCTCCTATGCCACGCCCAAAAAGGCCAACGGCAAGATACCTATTTTCTAAGTGGGAAATCGAGAGGCGCGAGACGAAATGTGGCAAGTCCGCAGTTCACGTGGCTTTTTCGAGCTGCACGGTGTTCAGGATTTGAAATGTGGGCGGAGCCTAATTTGCTGGCGCGTCAGCAAACTTCCATGGTGCACTTTCGGTGCTTGCGCATTTTTATGTGCCGACGCTGTAGGGCTGGTGACCCAGCATCGGACATGGAACAGGAATGGTGAAACTGGAGACTATTTATTAAAACAACAACAACTAACGAGAAAGTTCCGTAGCCGTTGCGGCTTCGACGAGTGCGCTGTCGTGGGGAACTTCAGATGTCATCGTGAGTCGGGTTGCGCGGAAGACGGTGTTGATTCCGTGGGTCGAATGTCTGAGAGCGTGTGAATGGGCGAAGCTTCTCCTTTTATAGTGCCGAGCCACGTGGAAGATGTTATCGCATTGTTGGTGGTCACGTGAGTGGGATGAAGATTGTTCGACTGTTGGAGATCGCGTGAACGACTCGATGCTTTCATTTCTTACTAAGCTTCGGGAGGTCACGTCAGCTTCTTTCTTCCGCTTCTTCCCGTAGATCGATGTGTCGGACACGTGTTCGTTGTGTTGGTTGTTCATAGTTGTGAAGATAGAAACTCTTCTTCCACAACACTGGGGGGAGGCGAGAAGAGAACCGTATTGGCGGGTTTTTTTTTTGAGGTTGTTCATTGTGAACTATAATTTTGAGGTTGTTCATTGTGAACTAAATTTATTCGGAGCTTGTTGTGAGCTCTAGCGGTATAAGTTGGTTTACTGCGCGTTCAATGAGTGTGTTGTTGCATCGGACGATGACCGATCTAATTTTTCCATCTTTGGATGGGAGAAGTTGCATGATGCGTCCAAGTGGCCACTTGTAGCGTGGGACTTTGGGTGTTTCCACAAGGACGATGTGATTCGGTTGTGGTGCAGTGGTGGCGTGTGCTTTGGATTTGTACTTTGGTGCAAGTTTTCCAGTGTAGAGTTCATTGTAGAACTCGTCCCAAAGTTGTAGGCGAATGGTGTCGAGATGTTTCATGTATTCTCGTGTTTGTTTTTCGGTAGGTGATGGTTTGCCTGATGATTGGTTCCCTGTGTGATTGGGAATGGATATGTGTGCCTGTGGGAGCAAAAAATCAATTGGGCGGAGAGCCTCAGTGTCCGATATGGTGATCGGATTTGCCGTTATTGGTCGGCTGTTTATAATGCCTTCGCATTCTATGAGTAGTGTTTCGATTTCAAGGAAGGGCAGTTGTAGTCTTCCGATGATTTTATAGAACATGGTTTTGGTGATTCCCACGATTCTTTCATAAACTCCACCTTGCCATGGGGCGAATGGTGTGATTTGTTTGACCTCGATATCTTTGGATGCTAAGTACGAAGTGAGTGTTTGACTTGAATTGACCATTGTCCGGATGTCGGCATTGATCATGGAATACCCGAGTGTGAATGCGGGTGCGTTATCTGAGAGTATTGTTTTTGGTGTGCCTCTGCGGCCAATGAATCTCCTCATTGCAAGGAGGAAGCTAGATGTGGTGTTGTCTGGGACCACTTCTAAATGCACCGCTCGAGTTACGAGACATGTCGTGAGCATTGCCCATAACTTTCCTGTGGAGCCTGTATCGGTCTTATACCCGATAGGACCGAAGTAGTCTAGGCCGATGTGTTGGAACGGTCTGCATGCTTGGGTGCGAACTTCGGGCAGCGCCGTGGCAAATGGGTATGTATATGGTGACCCGTGTTTCCTTTTACAGGTTGTGCAGCCACTTCTGACGGATCTGGTGAGTGATGTGATACTTTTTATCCAATATTTGCGTTGGATGTCTGATGCCATGTCTTTAGGACCTTGGTGTAGGAGACTTTTGTGCGAGTCTAGTGCGATCAGTCTGGCTAATCTGTGCCTGTGTATTATGTAAATTAGTGACTTTGGCATATTTGGATTTTTCTTATTCACATAGGAATTGTGGTACTGGTAGATTCCATCTTTTTGTTTTTGAATGTGATGGTGATAAGGCCGGGTTTTCCGTGAGTAGTTTTAGCGCTTCGCTATCCGACGCGGAGAGTTGGCTCACAAACGCGGACATTTTTCGATAGCAGCTTTGAACTACGCTTAGGAAGTCCGGAGCTTCCGGTTTTGCCAAGATGGTGGCAACCTCTTTGATGAGGTTTTTGGCCTTTGTGGCCCGCTTTGTGAAGCGTGTTTTTGCTGGACCGAGATTGGTCCATTTTCCGTATTTTGACTCGGAGCCAGATGATTTGGCCGAGCGTGGGGAGCGATGGTGTCTGCGTTCCTTTGAGAGTTGCGTCGTTCGCCGTTTGGTGCTCCGGGATCTCGGCGGACAAATCGTATTCTCTTGGAGATCAGCTGAAATGATCTTTGGTTATAAGAGTAGCGGAATGCCATTTGTAAGAAGTTATTTGCCTATGGACTAAAAGTTCATAGGTGTAAAGAGAAGTCGCTTTGTTCTCTGTGTTTATTATTTTTTAACCGAACAGGATCGGTTAAGTTCCGACTCGACTGTTTTATCGTCTCTTAAAGTACGGGTGGAGACGGGCAGGAATCTCCGGAAAGCTCTGCAGTCTTCCTTGACACAAGGAGACCGACATTTTCTTGATTGCCTTCCGCGGTGGCTGAGTGCAAGCTGAATGCTGACGACCGTATTAGGGGTGACGCCATTATCTCCCATGTGGGGGATATGCTTGTTTGTTTGATGAAAATGCCGAATTGCTGGTCACTCTCGTAACATACCACAATTGCCGTGGGCGCCTTGGCAACTGATAATGTCATGATAGTGCATCACAACTTCCCACCTGTTGCAGTGGACTGCAACAATTTACATGATAGAAAAGCTCTGGTTTTCAAAGCTGAAGCAGCTTGTTTTGTGCAAAAGGGTTTTTGCGCTGCTAATGAATGGGAAGCTTGTGACTTTCCCTATGTTGGACAAGATTGTGTATCTTGCATTGGTGGTTCAGATAAATGTGTGTTTTCAGCTATGGTGGGTGCTTTGTGCACCACTGGTTGTGCTGAAATTAAAGCTTGTGTGCTTTGAATGACCGTTGCTCTGTGCCACATCTTCCTCAGGGAGTGTCCCCTCGGAAGACCCGGAGCAAGGTGGCTCATGACCCCTACTGCTAATAGATAGCCAAGTAGCCCCAATCCTGTCACCAGTGGGTTGTGACCACGGTCGATGCACCATGTGCCGACGCTGTAGGGCTGGTGACCCAGCATCGGACATGGAACAGGAATGGTGAAACTGGAGACTATTTATTAAAACAACAACAACTAACGAGAAAGTTCCGTAGCCGTTGCGGCTTCGACGAGTGCGCTGTCGTGGGGAACTTCAGATGTCATCGTGAGTCGGGTTGCGCGGAAGACGGTGTTGATTCCGTGGGTCGAATGTCTGAGAGCGTGTGAATGGGCGAAGCTTCTCCTTTTATAGTGCCGAGCCACGTGGAAGATGTTATCGCATTGTTGGTGGTCACGTGAGTGGGATGAAGATTGTTCGACTGTTGGAGATCGCGTGAACGACTCGATGCTTTCATTTCTTACTAAGCTTCGGGAGGTCACGTCAGCTTCTTTCTTCCGCTTCTTCCCGTAGATCGATGTGTCGGACACGTGTTCGTTGTGTTGGTTGTTCATAGTTGTGAAGATAGAAACTCTTCTTCCACAACATACCATACTTCTGGGGTACACTAACGTGGTCCCAATGATTCGGGAGTACAAACCAATTGATTCAGAGGTTCAAATTTTTGTACTACAGAGACCTTGAATTTGTTACCCACCAAATAATAAATGTTGTACCCTCGAATCAAATGTACCCCTTGTACCCCTAACACCGAACACCACAAGCACAAGCCATCTTTTGCATTGCGTTCAGTCGAAAAATCTGATTGAGTGTGGCCATGGCTTTTCCGCTTGAACTCTTACTGTATGTGGCAAGAGGATTTAAATCGCAATAAAAAATTAGTGTGTTTTTAGTCGGAAAAAACTGGAATCTAATTAGACGAAATTGCAGTCTAATAATATCAATCCCAGAAAGTTCCACCGGGGGCCATCGGCTCCTATGCCACGCCCAAAAAGGCCAACGGCAAGATACCTATTTTCTAAGTGGGAAATCGAGAGGCGCGAGACGAAATGTGGCAAGTCCGCAGTTCACGTGGCTTTTTCGAGCTGCACGGTGTTCAGGATTTGAAATGTGGGCGGAGCCTAATTTGCTGGCGCGTCAGCAAACTTCCATGGTGCACTTTCATTTTTCGACTCACGCATTGTTTTTATTGATTTTATTTTTTTTCTTTCAGTAAAACCTGTTTTTCTTTGTGGAATGTATGTATTGTTTATTTTTACAACAACAACAACAAAGATTACAAAGTCGGCGGCGGTCACCACTACCGGCTGCGCTATCCACCCCCACCCCCCCCCCCCAATACCATTAAATTGCCCAAACTTTGCTTTTCGTAAAGATTTATCCTGCAAAAACACCAAAAAACTCAAAACGAATATTTCGAAATGGTGGCTGAACCAAATTCGACGTTCTTAGGCTTAAAAAATTTCTAAAGTCCTCAGCTATAAATCCGTTGGAGCACATGTGAGAAAAAATTAAAAATTAACGCTTTTTTCCCGAAACACTTAAAAAATGCCTCAAAATTTGAATTTCGCGCGAAAAAATCCAGTGGGGCGCGTTTGCTCGGCTCCGCCCACATTTCAAATCCTGGACACCGTGAGCTGTGGAACTTTCAGAATTGAATAATACGAAACTGATTTCAAAACAGATATTTATCGCAATTTAACGAAACGCTCCATTCTTGAAACCCTGTCTAATTAGAATAATTTTAAGTCTACATAGTTTAGCTACATTACAATTTGGTTTGGACAGTATTAGGCACACAAAAATCATCCAAAAAAAAGCCCTTTCACATTCTGTTGACCACCCGGAAAAGTGGGAAAATGGCTGAGAAATAGGAATTTGAAAATTAAGGCCTACATTACCCGTTCTGTTATCCATTCGGAATTGATCAAACGTAAAAAAAAATCGTTTTTGCCGCTGATTTCAGAAAAAACCCCCTAACATTCATTATTCCAGCACATTCCAAGCATTTGACGGTTGGATGCAACGGGCCAAAAAGTCCACCGACTACATGTTGCCATCAGAAGTTTGTGTGCAAATCAATGTAATGTTCAGTTCAAAAAGTCGTGCAATCCGTGTCACTGTGGACTCTGGAGAGTACAAATATCAATCAAAACTCGACGAAACTCTGGAAACAATGCTCAAAACGATGGAATCGTGCATTCAAGAGAAACTGCTCGGTGTTTTAGAATCAGTTCTTTCTCGACTCGCTCGTTATGACGAAGGAAATCCGATTGGTGCTATTTTGAACATTGCTCCAAAGCCGGCGTCTATTTTCAATAAACTGAAAACGATGGCTGGTGATACTTCAGCCCAAACTGCAACTGCAGCTGTAAGCAAGAATGAAAAACGGGGGTTTGTTTAAAATGTGAATTTCAGCGTCAACCTCTAACAGCTCAACAATCATCCGGACAAATCGGAAATTCGTATGTCACATTTTTCCGCGGATGCACGGAATTGTTGCGGCAAATTGTCATTGATGAGATTTGGGTTAACTGCCTTTTCGAACACTGGTACGATTTGTTTTGTATTTTTTTTCTCTGCATCAAAGATTTTTATCAAAAAAAAGTCGTGTGTCTTCAAAGTTACTGTATATAGAATTCCGGGTATCAAGCCCCGTCCCTTTGCAATTCTGTCGTGTAGAGGGGGTTCATAGAAAACTGAAATATAGTGCCACAAAAGGGGGCGGCGCTTATTCTCCGATTTCGTGCTTACCCAGTATTGTCAGGGTCTCGAAGAAGTGAATTTTCAATTTGCCCGTCATAAAACTGGTACCCGCTTCTAAGCGCACAACTTACTTACTTGATACTTGTGAGGTTCGACCTCAGTTTCCATCCTGGATACTGCGAACCAAGCAACGCCAAGTTGCACGATCCCTTCCGACAGTGGACTATGCTCATTTTGCCTCGAATGCCTATGCCAGAAAAAAAAATGAATTTCAGGTATGATAATCAGATGAAAGCAATCAACGAGTGGCTTACCGAACGACTTCAACAATCGCTGAGCGCCACACAATTCATCTCTCTCTCCAATATTGTAAAGAAAGTTTACGGAGACTTTGAGTTGCAAGGAATCGATGAAGAACGGCTAAATAGTAAAACTTATCAGTCGATTTCGCGTCGTTTACAACTCGAAGAATCGAATTCGCACATTCAGGAAGGTAATCGAAAATTGCAATTGATTTGAGCTCATTTTTGTGCGTGTTGAGTGGCTTGATTTGATCTAACTGTTTGAGGTTATGAAATGAAATGAAATGTATCGTGTTAATGTGTGCGTGTTTTTTTAAAAGTCCATTTTTGATTTTCAAGTTTTTATTTTTAGAAATGTAAATATTGTCGGCCCGCCAAAATGGTCAAATGCGCTCCGCTGAACTCAACACTATGCGATTTTAATTTTGGGTATTCTCAGTACGGAGCGCTGCAAACGCGCTCCCTTCGCACAGTGGTGGACGCGGCCACGTTGCCGACGAGAGAGTGCAGAAAATTGAGAGAGCCGTGGCCGATGTTTTGCTCTGATTTCTCTAAACCTCACTCCAAATGCATGCGCAATTCTTTGTTCGATTGGAGCGAGTTATCAGCGTTTTATACCGAGTATATCAAATTATTTCATTTCACGTTGAATTTATACGTAAAATGAAATAATTTGGTGACCAAAATGAAAATTGGATAGCGTTGAGTTCAGCGGAGCGCGTTTGACCATTTTGGCGGGTCGACACTAGAAATGCAAAAAAAGTACCAACAATTGGGAGAAATCCATTGGACTGAAAATTTTTGATTATGTCCTTTTTACCCCAGTTGTTTGTTTTTTTTGTGCATTTTACGACATTTTTATCTTTACCATGGGACGTTTTCATCATGACGATCCGGAATTCCGAATGACCTCATGAATACGGTTCCATATTTTTTACTTTCATTTTGCATTTTGCACCTGATAGACTGATCGGTGCGCGAAACCTCGCAATTAATTTCCAGCCTCTTGTAGATTTCCGTACTAACGTGCATGCCCTTTTATTCAGTTCCTACTTCTACCCCTTCTGTAAATTTCAGCCAGCGCAAACGGATCCGCTACCAGTTCTGTCTTTCCATCTTCTCTGGGCAACGCGACGGCCGCCGTGTCGAACATGTCAAGTATGGTAGAAGGAGCCGGAGCAAAAATGTTTTCCCTATTCAAATGAATTTTCTGGTTTTGCATGCCTTTTTTTCTAGCTCTCTTTTTTGACCATTTTTGGCCACACACGAGTATTTCTCTTCTCATTTATGAAAAAATTTCCTCTTCTAGCCATTCTATTCTAGTCTATTTTCTCATACTTCATACTTCTTCGAAATCAAAATCAAAATTAAAAACCTCGTCCAAAAACTCTGTATTCGTCTTTCGGTTTTCTTTCTTCAAAACTCACCAAAATCTATTATTTTTTCTTTTGTTTCCCGTTGTTTTCCACTCACTTTCATACCGGTTGCACCCTTTTTCTTATAGCTTTTCATGTCAAATCAATCAAAATCCCACTTGCGAATTTCACTTATAATCAGCTTTTCAGCGGAGTAATTCCTGATTAATTGCTCCAAAAACTTGTGTATCTTTTAATTAATGGTGGTTTTTTAACAGATTTTTAAACATAATTTATTTCTTGAATTTTCATTATATGAAGCTTTTTCCACTTATCGTTTCATAAAGTTTCAGATATTGTTGATTCTCCTTGTGAAAACAAACGGTGCTTTAATTTTTGCTAGATGGGTCTCGCCATGGTTCCAATAGAATGTTACGCGGTATGATGAAGAGTCATTTAGGTAGCAAGAAGTAAAATTGTCATACTTTTTTGGCCTTTGAGTTACTCTTAAAGAATTCGCAACATCACGAGCAGCTATAAATTGAAAATTGTTGAGCTGGAGAATTGAATTGAATTAATAAAAAGTATTTCCGATTTCGTTTCCGTCTCATAAAATGATAAAATGCACTGTAAGGGGTCTTGTCGTCTTCACTACCTAATAAACAGTCGAATCTTTTTATGAGCACTTAAATTCGAATCAAAACCGTGTGCTTCCCATCGATAGGCAATATGCAATTATCGTACTTCATGTTTATAATCGTCTTCTTTTTTTTTTCATTTTTCCGGATTCCGGAACAAGTTCCTCGAAATTATTACATCAGTTTTGTTTAGCGGTGTGGTTGAATATAAAATAACTTTGCTCAACGAGACGATTGATCTATCAGTTGATACTTTTTGAAAATGATCAAGCTGACAAGTTGATCATGAGCCATTTCGTTGTATTTGAACTTCACTTCATGACGGTACTCAGTATCAGACCGACTTTCAAGCTTGTACAGAGTTCCGAGGCCGAATTCATCAACTGGAAAAAGATAGGATAACGGATTTCCAGAAAATATACTTCAAAAAAAAAAAAAATTTCATATGATGAGGGTGAGAGACACAGTGAAACGTTTTTCCAGTCGTTTTCATGTTTCATGAATTCGGCCTTTCGGTTTCCTAAAAAGGTCATTCCGGAACAGCAAAGGTTAGTTTGCTTAAACTAGAGACGCACGGAATTCCGATGTTCTTCTTTTTCGTATTCTACTATTTTCCATTTTGTGGAGACCAGGGGCCGCATTCATGAAACTATTCGGAATTCCTAACGGGTTCGGAAAATTTTATTCCGAGCTACTAAAACTTCCGAATGGGAACTATTTTATTTAATTTTGATAGACCACTATTCCTAATGCACTAACAGAAAAGAAAACCGTTCCCATTGGGAATTCCGAATGGTTTCATGAATACGGCCCAGAGGACGATTTTTGTCCCGCTTTTTCAAGGGGACTCCAAAAATTGGTTCTAATACTCAATATTTGCTCCTTTGCACGGAAATCTTTAGTAAAAGGCGAAAGATTTTCACGGTCAAATGCAGAGGAACCAGAGTTATGGTGGAAGCGATCAGCAGACAGGTCACCTGCCACATGTACCGACACCCCGCGGGTTCCGCTCATCACGCGTTGAATGCGCGGAGGGCTGATTAGCTGCTTTTCGATCTGTTTTCCGCCTTTCGTAATTTCGGCACATGTTTCGATTTCCAACGATTTCCAACTTTTCCAATACGCATTCGTCATGTACAGTTTTCTACAGAAAATTGTCCTTTCAAGGAAGTTAATTCAGTGTTTACTGCATGGCCGAACCAAATCACCGCTGTACATATACTCGGCGAATGCATCATCAGCCTCGCTCTGCGGCACTTTTCAATTTTCAACAGTGTAGTGCGCCTTTTTTGAAGCAAAACATCAAATTTTAACTGCGACTCGTCGTGGATAAGTCATTTTCCGTCGAAAAGAAGTATTAAACTAGAATTCGAGTTAATCTTGCAAGTGCAACACTGTTTTACAGGATTTTTGCAGTAGAGCGAGGTTGATGATGTATTCGCCGACTATATAAAAACGTATAAACACAGTCAAAGTTGCACTGTAATTAAAGTTTTAGGATTACAATTAGGTGTTGGAATACGGATTTCTAAAAAAAAGTTTAGGTAGTGTATCGAAAACGGAAAGAAGAGGTGCACCCCCTAATTGAAGCGCACCTCTGTTAAAGACTCATCAGTACTCAATTGTGCGTTAAAATACACACCTTACCGTATTTCCGTGAAGAAATGAATTCCCCTCTTCGTTTCCCAAACTTAAAACTCCCAAACTTTTATGCCCCCGTTTTCCAACTGTTTTCCAAAATCCGTCTTTCATTACCCAAAACCAACACGAAAATCTTGATACTTAATGGGGTTATTCACGAGAAAAAACTATTTATTTTTGTTTTTTCCCAATTCACACGACATGGAAGTTTGTAAAAAACACAGGTAGAATGAAAACATCTGTGTTTTTAACATATATCGACATCGCGTGAATTGGAAAAAAAAAAAACAAAAACCAACAATCTTTTTCCTCGTGAATAAGCCCATAAGTAATACATAGCTACCGTAAAACCTGTAATAGAGGCGCATGCGCCTCTATTTTCAACCCTTCCTTTTCGATGCTCTTTAATTGCAAAAACGCTTAAATGTGAGGTGCTCGCATATAATTTTCACACTGAAATGGTACAATTTTTAAAGCTTACTCCTAAATGATATACTATTAAAAAGAGCAATAGCAACAGGGAAAGTAATAGACACATAGAAATGCGCCTCTATTAGAGGGGCGCTTCTATTACAGTTTTTACGGTAATTGTGACAACTTTTCAACGTTATTATTTATCTTACAAGTTAGATATCGCTCGGCCATGTGTTATGGATTCATTTAGAATTCACAAAATCGTGGCGAGACCAAATAACTTTGCACCACAGTTTAGAACGAAGGGTCGCTCCGCAATGAATGCATAATAGCCTTACCACTCAAACCACTTTAGCTTAACTGTAAAATCCACATATTTTGCTTTCGTTTTTTTTTTTGTTGTCTAAACAGCTCTATTCTTTCTCAAATATCAATAAACGCATTATTATTCGCCAAAACTGAATTAACTTTGACAGATCAGTCATTTTCTGAAGAAAACTGCAGATGTGTATTTACAATACTTGACGTTGTCACAAAAATCGGATTTTATGCTGATACAGAAATTAAGGGCCTTCTGCTCTTTCCATTCTGATGTTTATTTCTTTTGGGCTAATCCTTCTTTTATGAGATTATCCATGTTGAATTAAAATTCACTAATGTGCATTTACATGCGAAAAAAAGAGTGGGACTGTACAATTTCAACTCCGTCAGCCTGTATCTAATACTCCTTCTCTTTTTAAGGATATTTCATACTATTTTTGTCCCGCTTTTTCAAGGGGACTCCAAAAATTGATTGTAATACTCAATATTTGCTCCTTTGCACGGAAATCTTTAGTAAAAGGCGAAAGATTTTCACGGTCAAATGCAGAGGAACCAGAGTTATGGTGAGATAGACTGGTAGGGAGGTAACCAGCAACATGTACCGACAACTCGGGGGTTACGTGCCTCGCTAAGACGTGCATGTGAAGTGGGAGGTCTTTGTTGTCTTATTGTGCATCTCTATTCTCTCTTGGCCAATCCGCCTCCATTTTCCGGAAAAAAAAACAATGTTTTCAGATGAACATTCAAGCAATCATTTGCAGCTTTATTTTGGCAATTGGCCTTGTTCTAATCTGCGTCTCCACCAATACGTAATCACTTGATTTTTTATTGCTGTGACAGTAATTTTAACATCTCGAACATTTCAGAGCCGACGACGATTCAGAGTTCACAAAAAATACGTATACTGTCCTTCAATGTGTCGGTGGTGTCATGATTTTTGTTGGAGCAGTCGGATATATTTACACAATTTATGAAGTTCTACAACGTATGCGGTTGAAATTTCGGGAAAGACGGTTGAGAAAACTGAAGCAACAAACTGTGAGAAGAGTAACGATTGGCAAAACAACAGAGATTGGATTGGAGAGTGGAAAAGGGGCATCGATGAATGGAGGAGTTGTGTAGCTGTGAGAAGAAGAGCATATTTTAAAATTTTCTATTCCATTTTGATAAACACTCTTTTCCTGTACGTGTGTTCAAGAGTTTCCGATTGTAGACGCACACAGATAAGGCATTTTTATAAACGATTCGTCATCGTTGCGGTGCGGTGCGCTCTTTTATTATTTATCGATTCTTATATATTTCCTGAAGTTTATTTTCACTTTTCGGATGAAATGTCCGCTTTGGGGATCACAAAACAGCGAAATAGTGGGTGAGATAGAACAAAATGTATTTTCCAGAAATGTCTCAAAAAATAAAAGTTCTAGAACCCGCCACCGTATTTGCGAAAGGTGCCAAGAAGAATTGGAAAAGGACGAACCATATTTCCTTTTGGGAAAAGCATCCTGGCATATGAGATGCTTTTTGTGAGTATTTTTCTTTTTTAAAAGCCCTACATATGCGCTGCGGTGTTATAAATGCCCATTGAGAATCGTGGCAGAGAGGAAAAAGATATCACAGCCCCACTGTGCGAAATTTAATATATTTTATTCCATTTTTTTTGTAATCATGCAACGTATTCTTAACCGTATTTTGTTGGTAATTGAGCGTTCTTGTTGAAAATTTCACAAATTTAATCCACTTTTTCAAATTCAAATGCTTGTTTGTAAAGCCTGAATATGTCCCGACACTACTTTTTATTTAAGGTCAACTAGGAAAACTCTAGATTAATTCATTTGTTTGCAGATATGCTCAGTGTCATGAACCAATAAAAACCAGCAATTTAGTGGAGAAATTACGAAATAGGAAAAAATTGTCCTTGAAAATGAGGGTTTGCCAAAAAAAAACTGAAAGAACCCTATAAAAACATTTTTATTGCAAGAAAACTGGTACAAAAATTATAAAATTTCGAGACTCCACGAAAAGGGGGGAAAGTGTCGAAATGTAGGAACGATAAGGGGGAAGATGGGCCGAGCCTAATTTTTTTTGCTTTTTTTTACGTAGGATTCGATTTTTTTAGTTTCAAAAATATTAAAAACGGCCAATTTAAACATTTAACTATTATTAGAAAAAATGTCGCAAGGGTTTGCGGCACTTTTGCGGTTGGGTCCGCCCATTTTCCCCCATTTCGTTCCTACATTTGGACACTTTCCCCCCTTTTCGTGGGGTCTCAAAATTTCGAAAGACGGGCACGATTATCAATGTAGCACCATTACACCACAGCGTATAGAGCTTCCTATTAGCTAATTGCAGATGTGCTCAATGTATGACTCCACTTGTTGGAATCACATATTTTCAATTCGAAGGTAGAATTTACTGTGAACATGATTTCCATACACTCTACGCACCGGTTTGTGGCAAATGCAGTATGTTATTTATTTTTATTAAGGCTTTCTGATGAAATCCAAAGACAGTATTCTTCCAGATGAATTCGTGGTGGGACAAGTTGTTCGCTCTGCAAATCAATCGTTTCATTTGGCTTGTTTTAATTGTGAAGAATGCGACACACCGCTAAATTCTTCTGGAGCCTACCGGACTAACGGAACCCTGTTATGCTTCAATTGCAATCAGAATGCACCAAAAATGAAAATCTACAATTGCACAAAATGTACAGTCTTTTTTTCATTTAGAAACAATTCAAATGTGCTCTAATGAACTTTTGTCATTCAGGCAAGCAACCAGTGGAAGAAGCCGATCTTCTGATGCACGATCAAAACCCTTTTCATGCTTATCACTTTAACTGTATTACTTGTAAGAAATCACTGGAATCTGATGCCAGAACATGGAAAGGCGATTTATATTGCCCGAGATGCTTTGATTTTCAGTGCGAAGTTTGTGCTGGATGCAAAAAAGCAATTGATCCTGACGTGGAGAGAAGTATTTTCAGTATGAATAGACATTGGCACCTGGAAGTGAGTAGACAATGACGAATGTCTGTTTTAATACCATTTTCCGTTAGCATTTTCGTTGTGCCACTTGCTCTCGTCCATTTCACGGCCACGAACACTATGAGAAAAAGGGAAAAGCCTATTGCAAGAAGGATTTTCTCGAGCTCATCGGACATCATTGTTTCATTTGTGATAAAAATTGCTCAGGAGCAATGGTTCACGTGTTTGGAAAAGCATTTTGCCCGGACTGTTATAGATGTAAGGGATGCGATCGGGTTCTCCATCATAAGTTGGTTTTTTTTTCTTAAAAGGCTTTACATCACTGAATTAATGAAATCCTTAAATTTACAGAGACAAAGTGATGGAGTTGGATCTGCTTCCGCTTTGTAAAAAGTGTATTGGACATAAGAATTTTCAAAAAGCTCTTAAATACAAAAATGGCTAATAATTATAAGTATTTACATTCGACTTCATAATGGCAAAAAAAAGAACGATTTTTTCTCCGATTTAGCTTTACAGCACACCAAAGGTTGATATACTGCTTTCCCGGGAACCTCAAAAGTCTATTTGTCAATAAAGGACTTTAATATTTCTCTTGTTAAATATGGGCACTATAAAAGTCACTAGTGCTCAAAGATTTCTTAATTTGGGTTTAAAATTTACCGTGTACGGAATAAATTGTAAACCACGATCTTCAATCCGAAACCGGAACCAAAACTGTTTAGAAGAGTTCCTCCGTAAAGCTCTGATTCCGATGTCTTACGGGGTCGGCCAGAAATTACAACACCTGTTGAAAGAGGGCGGAGTCTTAAAATTCGTCATACCGAATTTCAATCAGAAGTGGTTACAGTTTCTGGGAACGTTATTGTCTAATGTGATGCGATTAGTGTTATTCAATCACATCAAGTGGACAGATTTTGTCTCCCCACCTTGAAGAACACGTCAATATTGTTTTGTGACAGAACAGACAACCTAATTCAACATCGTTGGCGCGATGCCAGGTAATTGTCGATGGGCGACTTGGCTGTCCTTGGAGCGACGCTGGCTTGGCGGGACGACACCTTTTCTCTATCCACTTGACTCGCCCTTCTTCCAAGATTCTTTTGTTTTGTGTCCCACCTTATTCGCCTCCCGTTTTTATATCCATTCCACTGTTCCACCTCATTTCATTCGTTCGGTTTCGTTTCCATTATCGTTTTGCCTCTTCTTCTGCTTCTTCTTATCCTTCTTCGTTTTGCTTCAAATTGCCAGACGACGTGTTCGATCCAAATATAACCTGACATCCTCGTGAAGCCAAAGAAAACAAGTGTTTGTTTCGGTCGACACGCTCGCGACCAGATCGGATTACCTGCTTGTTTCCAACGAAGAATAGAGAAACAGAACGTTTCGACCAATTTATGGCATTACATGCCGCTGAATTATTCATTCATTCATTCACTTTCCGTCAACTTTATTGGTTCACCTCGTTAGAGTGAGAGTGAGTGAATGAGTGCCTCCGTATGTCCACAACTAGCTAACAAGCTTCATTATGCATCTCAAATTGAACTTCTTCTTCTTTTACTTTTTATTCTTCTTCCTCTTCTTTGTCGTCTTTTTTATTTGATGTTGAAAATAGATTGGTGTTCCGTGTAGTCATGAGTAATGAAAACTTTTTAGTTTCAAAAATTATCCCATCGCCACATCATAACCACTCTGACCTCGTTGCCCATCAAGAGGTGCGTGCGTGAGAGTGGATAAAGACCGTCCATCTCCCCTTTTGCCTGTCTTTTCCCTTGTCCACGAAGCCAACTTTAATTGTAGGTGCTGGTCATGTTCAGTGACCTATCCTTTCAACTGCTTCTTTCTTTTTTTCTCCTAGTACATCTACAATATTGATGGGAAACGGTGGAAGATAGGAAGATGATTGTTTTCTGTTCTCGGGTCGCGTTTCTTCCTTTTTTGTCTTCTGCATCATTCATCTTCCGTTTTTTTTTTCCGCTCGCACGATTCAATTTCGAAGGCCGGTGCGCTCTATTCGCAGTGTTGTGCTAAGTAAATCTTGCCCTTTTCCCGTCAAGTGCCTTCTTTTTCTCCTTTTCTCACACACACACACACACCCATCTCTTGGAGACTTTTGATATCGAAACCGTTCCGTTTCTGTACTTTTGTACTTCTCCTTTCTTCTGGTTGGATGTAGATCAAACCGGATAACCAATGAATGTTTCATTCTCCTTGTGATGACTAATCGAATCGAAACGAACCTTTTACAAGCACCGCCACCACCACCGTAACAGTTATCATAAATTAGCTTTGTCCGGAACGACCTCTAAACCGGCCGGAGTGCTCCCATGCTAGAGAATGCGAGGAGATGAGAAGCAGACATCAACTCGTTTATCTTCGTGTGTCGCACCGGACACCCCAACGCCCTCTTCCGTCGAAGTCGTTGTGATATTTCACGAATTTGCACTTGCAAGTTATCCTCTTTTTCCTTTTCAAGCCTGCTGCGCATTTTCTTATGCCCACGCCCAGCTAGGCGGCCTTCTATACGAACTAGACTTTTTCTGTTCCGCTTGCCGGACATATTCGAAATCATACACGCATCATAAACTTATCAGCCCTCCGCTTTGAATCTTCACGGTAGAATATTTTTTCATAAAGTTAAAGTTGTTGTTTCCCTTTCATACAAATTGTTGGCTTCAAAATATCCATTGAAAATGAATTAAAAAACAATGAACAAGAATCTTTAAAAAATATATTTATGATTAGTGAAGCCTCCAGACAGCTTTTGCAAAATTTTTGTTTTTTTTTCAATGGAACATTCTCTCATTGGCAAATGCTTACATATTTCTGATCTTTTATTGAAAATTTCCGCCACAATCGGAAACGACTAGTTTTACCAAAACCTTTTATTCCTCATCGATATTACTAGATCTTGACGCCTCCACAGAATCTAACTACTTCGCGGAAATATTCTCTGCTCATTTTCGACAAAAATTTTCATTTTTTTTTTATATTTTCCAACTTCCGTTTTCTGCAAAAAAAGCTTCACTATTGGGGAAAAGTGGAAGTTTTTTACGACACCCCGAAGTGACGCAAGTGAGACTGATTATCGTAACCGGAACCGATTTGAAGGAGGTGCCAATTTCTTGGGGTGAGTGGCTTGAAATGTAGTTTTGGGTGGGGGATTTACGAATATCACATTATTAGAATCATAAAAAAATTACTGACTTTTGACGAATGTGACGACCACGTGGAGTACACTAGCCGCCGGTTTTCTAGCCCGCTGTCATAGAAAGCCGACGGCCGCAACTTCTATAAAATTCCAATGCGTTTGAATTTACCTTTATTTCGTGTACTCCCTGTGGTCTTCTATTTTTTTGTTAAAAAAATTTTGTGCGATTCTAATGTGATATTCGTAAATCCCTCACTCAATGATGTATTTTTAACGACTTTCCACATAAAGCTGGCACCTCTTTTAATTTTATCGAAAATGTCATTTTTAACGAGTTCGTACGACTTTTTCCTCGTTTTTGCAGACAATTTTTAAATTTTCAGAAAAAAAAACCAATTTAGAATTTATTTAAATTTCTTAATTAATTAGTGCAAAGCATATTCCCGATATGCATGCCCGTTAAACAAAATTAAAAAAAATTCCAGCGCTTTCTCGTGATGATTGGTTCTATTCTCCAAGGGGCATCCAATTAGTAGAAACTGGTGAATGGGAAATTTTTATAATGCATATTATCGAAAAGAGCAAAGTATATTAGGGGCAGTATCTTACTATCCCAGGGGGCAACAGTTTTATTCTTTTAATGAACAAAAAATTATAAAAATTTTCGTGAAATTCAGTGCCTGGTTGCCCAAAGCAGAAAAGTGTTTATTATTAATTTTCTTTGATTATAAAACTTAAAATTAGAGATTTTCCTTTTTTACGACTTCAGTTCAGAATTATCAAAAGAGAACTGATTAGATACTCGGTGAATGCATCATAAACCTCGCTCTACGGCACTTTTTAACTTTCAACAGTGTGGTATGCCTTTTTTGAAGCGAAGATCAAAATTAAACTTCAACTCGTCGTGGCGACGCCATTTTCCGTGGAAAAAAATTTATAAAATCGAGCTATTATTGCAAGTGAGTCACGGTTTTGCAGGAATTTTGCAGTAGAGCAAGGTTGATGATGTATTCGCCGACTATACTTTCTCACATAATTTTTGGCAGCTATTGGGCAGATGTTTGGGCGATAGCCCCATGCAAACGGCCGCTTCGCCCACTGGCATGAGCGAAGCTGCCGTTTGCATGGGGCTATCGCCCATTCGGTGTGGCAACTTGCCCAAATGACGGGCGGCTCGCCCACCGCTCGCTCATTCAGTTTCCTTCGTGGTCCTACTCTGCCAAAAACAGGCTAAACAGCGCCAAATGACATGGAGAATGGTACTAATAGTAAAATAAACATTAAAATTTGAATGGCGGGCGAATTTTAAGGATCCGAAAGAGTTTTCCGTCAACTCACGGAATTGCCGTTTGGGCGAGCCGCCCACTATTTGGGCGAGCCGCCCGGCATTTGGGCGAATCGCCCGGCATTTGACGAGTCGCTCGCCATTTGGGCGAGTCGCCCGTCATTTGGGCAAGTTGCCACACCGAATGGGCGATAGCCCCATTTGGTTGGGCAACTAGCCCATGAATTATGTGAGTTTAGACGATTACTTTCCCAGTTTCAACATTGATATTTTATTAATAAAACTCGCTCTCCAAAAATCACCGTCGTCAGCGAAAATGATCCGTAAGACCCCTAGAAAATTACATACTTTTAGCTAGTCTACCGTGTAAAATGGATTAAGCATCCGAAAAGACCTTTGGGTTTTAATTTTAAGAAAATCTGAATGTCTAACCTTATGGACCTATTCTTTTGAATTAAAATGAATTTTTATGTCACATTTATTCAATGCATTACAACATATTAATTAATTAATCTGAATTTTCCTGAACCATTGAGTTTGAGTTTTTCTGAAAATCGCGCCTTTTCATCCTGGTCAAAAAATGCATCTTTTGTCATCATTTTTGTGTACTCGGAGTAAATGTTTAAAGGCACATGCATGTATTTGTTAATAAGTTCACTTATTTGACCAGGATGGCTAGGCGCGATTTGCAGAAAATCTCAAACTCAATGGTTCAGGAAAATTCAGATTAGTTCATTAATATGTCGTATTGCATTGAATAAATGTGACATAAAAATTCATTTTAATTCAAATGAATAGGTCCATTACAGTAGTCGCCATTAACGAACAATCTAAAAAAATATTTCATGGAATTCTTCCCCCTAGAAAAATTGTTCCCTCCCAATTTAATGCCCCTGCACACTGACAGTGTGCCCATCTTTGGCGGTGATCATCTGAAGGCAGAACGAGTAAAATATACATGAATACAAAAAAACATTTCTTTTCATACCTAAAAGATTGCCCTATTTCCTACAATACACCGTGTGAAGAGCACGGTGAAGTCAAAGGCGCGAGAAACGAGGCGCGACGAGGTTCCCATTTTGGCTTGTAGAATTGAATGGGCTTTAGATTGACTGGTTCGTCTTTTTTTCATGTGAACCAGAGGTAATTTTCGGAAAAAAATGAACATTCTCTTCATCTTTAGGCCCATGAAGCAGTGCATCCACCTTTCCCATGACGATTGGACATGTGTAATAAATAAATCCACAAGAAAAAAAAAACGTTACTAATTCGATCAAAAACAGCGAAAAATAAGAAAACAAAATAATTAGAAACATTGAAAATGTTGCGAGACCCGCAAAACTGTTGCAATGCGCTTTTAAAATATACGGTATTTTATTTTTTCCGAATATGACATCCTGACAAAACCGGCGAACAAGCTCCGCCCCTTTTGCAAGTCTGCGACACAAGTTTTGTAGAGAATATGCTATAGGATGAAGGAAAAACAGTGCAGCAGAGTTGAAAAAGGGGCGGCTTGTTTCCCGGTTTTGTCAGGGTCTTGAAAAAGGAAGCTTTCGGATCTCTGATTTTTTTTTCCGCACACCTATTCTCTGAACGACTACGTATTTTTTTAATTTTCAAAGCAAGTGAGAAAACGCAATCGGTTTTCGTTGCCGATTTTTGGTGCAGTTGGGCGAAAGCAAAAAACAAAACAATTCACACCAGATTGAATGCCTTAATGTCTTGTTGACCGTTGCCAACTTTGCTTTCCAAAAGAGCATTCCGTTTCAATGGGTGACAGGTGCGAAAAAAATATTTCCTTTTTGAAAATGTTATTTAAATACTTTCTCTAAAACTTTGCTCGTTTCGTTCGGCCTTTCGCACTAATAACTTCGTAAATATGGCTGAGTAGAAGCTCGTGTGCCACTTCGGAATAGAACTGGAGCGAAATAGAACTAAATTAGCCATGGAGCGCGATTGCATAGCTTGATCATTCTAATTGTGGCACTTCTCATGCGCGTGTTGTTTTTTCAACAGTTTTATATTTGAGCTATTCACCCAAAATGGTTTTTTTTGTTTGTTTGAATAAACTTTTACCACAATATTGTCGGCCCGCCTTGACCGTCAAGCAATGCAATCGCACTCCGTTCCTAATTATTTCCGAAACAGTTCTATTTCGCGCGAGTTTTATTCCAAAGTAGCACCGAAACTCGTGAGATGCAAATTTAAAACTTACTTAAAAAAAATAAATAAACGTTTCATAAAAAAAAGAAAGATATTTTTCGTGAAATGAAATTATTTTTAAAAATGTAAATCTACAGTGTAACTTTTTAAGTTTTCGTGGCGAGACCCGACAAATAAAAAGAGGCATGCGCCTTTAAATATTTTTTGATTCATTTTGAAGTATTGTGTTTTCAATCGACTTGCGACATGAGAACGCGAGACTCCGCCCACTTTTTTGTGCGCTACCTGTCTGCGTCTCTTCAAATATCACTGTGTTCGCGTGGTCGCGCACAAAAAAGTGGGCGGAGTCTCGCGTTCTCATGTCGCAAGTCGATTGAAAACACAATAACGATTTAATATTTTTCAAACTTTTTTTAAAACATTATTTAACTTTCTTAGGTTTTTGTCATGAATATTCATACATTTTACCCTACCAATTCCTACCCGCGAACAGATGTCTAATCAACTTTGTGACGTGGCACCCTTTTTTCCCCTTTCCTTCACAATTTTATCAATCCAATCAACTTTCGTTAAATACCAATCTGGCGCGGAAAAGTGGGGGAGAGAAGTCGTGTTTGCATGCTTTTGTTATCACTTTGGTTATTCTAATAACCGCCTTCGCAGCAGGGCGTCTCATATCACCCATAAATATCAGATGTTTATTTTGCTTCTTCTTCCTTCTTCAAACTTTATTTATGTTTGTTCAACTATTTCTTCTTCATCTTTCGTCTGAAAATTTTTAGTGTGCATTTTCTGGGTTCAGAGAATATTTTTCACTTTCATTTTCTTCTTTTGCTTCTCTCTTTCGTCGTTGCTTTCAAGATTTTCACATATCAGCGGAGACAGGGACAGGACAGAGCACACCGAAAACAAAACGTAATTTTCTTCGTCTCGTCATAGCAACCGCGTTGTCTCACAGAAGAATTAAGATGAAAAGAAAAAGAAGAAGAAGAAGTAGGTGTCATTCTTATTTTCCCGTTTTCAACCACTTTGGATATTCTGGACCGTTACTCTTGATCTCATTAGCATTTGCATTTTCGCTCCGCTCTTTCTCTTTCATCAAAACATCTTCAACCACCCTCTAATTTATACATCATCTTATCCTCGCCTTTTTTTGTTTCCGCCTTCTTACAGATTCTCCTTCTTTTACTCCTCATTTGCAATCAGCTGCCCATTCAACCATCCATTCTTTTTTCTTTCATTTCTGGCTGTGTGTGACGTGGTGATAGCACCACGCCTTGATGATTTGCAATAAGTGAAAAGGCAGGATTAGGAGAAGAGGAAGAAGAAAAGACAAATGGGGTGTTCACTTTTAGCAGCATTTGCCATCTTTATTCTTTTCGGGAAAAGTTGCTAGCTTCATTTAGTCGCAATTTTCCTTCCCACTTGTCACTTTCTCCCTTTGCCACACACAGGATACTATCTTTTTTATTTTATTTTTTTTTCTTTCTCTCTGAATTCTTTTCACTCTTTTCGACAATTTCCGAAAGTTTCGATTCACTCAGTAATTACGTCATCAAGGTAGGAAGTAGCAGCCATAGTCATCATGCGCATAATGTTCCGACTGTTCCGATTTTTAATCTACCTCGATTCTACTCCTTTGCTAAACATTTATTTACCCCTCCGGAAGTCTGTCTTTCCGTCCTCCGACCTTGCTTTTGACATAATACCCATCTCATGTGGTATTCTATCATTTTTCTTCAGTTGCATGAGATGTTCAGATTGATGTTAAAGATAGTGGGGCGGTGTCCGTCGTGCACGAAGGTATTAACCCATCTCATGCCGATGGCTATCTGTGGTTATTTTCTCTTCGAGACCTTTTGCTCTTTCTCGTGTCCTTCGGCCAATTCAACACATTCCAACCCCATTCTCACCGGGAGAAAACACATGTTCTCGATTCGCGATAATGAATCCATAAAGTTAAATTTGCATATGTTTTTTCTCGACTTTTCTTCTGTTCAATTTGAGCTAAAATTTACGAAAAACTGATCTTCTTTTTCTAAAATTTTGGGAGAAAACATTTGTGGACCTTCGTAGATTGATTTTCCTACCCTTTTATTCCTAAAAAAAACATTAATTTTAATGCATTTCCTGCATTAAAATGCAAATTTGCATTAGAATAAAATAAAATGGCAGGAAAAAGATGTACATAGTCGGGCATGAACAAAAAAGTCTTGGACCAAAATATTGAATTGGAAAATATATTTGACAATTTTTCCGCCCAATATTTTTATGCATGTTCGAGAGTAATGCCGCGTCCAAAGTTTAAAAAATTTCTGAAATCAGGACTTTTTATAGTCCAAAGTTCCAAAAAAAAAATTCCCAGAAATAACAGGCGCTCACAGTTGAATCCGACGTTACCGTAGTTGTTTCGCTGCGAGACCTTTTATGTTTAGTGTTGAATTTTCCTGTATAAAAAATTTGAGCAATTGTGGAAGAATTCAAGTTTAAACATAGAAGGTCTCGCAGCTTACAATTAGCAACTGCAGTAACGTCGGTTTCAACTGTGATCGTCTGTTATTTCTGGGATTCTTTGTAGAACTTTGGACTGCAAAAAACTTCTGATTTCAGGAATTTTTAAACTTCGGAACTTCGGACGCGACATAATTTTTCAAGGTTTCAATGTTTTCGCTCAATTTTTGTTTTTTTTTTGTTGAAATTTCAGGATTTTTTGATGAACCTATTGTATGAAAACGGAAAGATATCAAACAATTGGGAGAAAACTCGGAGCGATTTTTCTCCCAATTCTTTGATTTTTTTTAAGGAAAAACCGAGGTCCTGACAAAATCGGGGAAACCACGAAACCAGAGAATATTCTGCAAATCAGTGGAACTGTTTTTTCATGCATTTTATAACAGTTCCGGTACAAATCTCGTGCCGCAGTCAAAAAATTTTTTTTTTCAGAATTAAATTTAAAAAAGAATCAAAAAGTCGAATAAAATTGCTTCCCGCAGCAGTTTTATCTAAGAAATAAATTACTTTTAAGAACATTAAAAGCGAACAAAAACCACAATATGCTTTTTTCAAAAGGAAAAAAATTGAGTAAAATCAAATTTTAAAATGATTATGGGCCTATGCAGATGAACTTTCCTGTAATTTTATTTCTATGCAGCTGAATTTTAATTAATTAACCTGCATTTTCCTCCGTTGAAATAAATATAGGTTTGCATGAAAGATGACAGGGAAATTCATCTGCTTAGGCCCACAATCCTTTTAAAATTTGATTTCACTCAATTTTTTCCTTTTAAGAAAAGAATATTGTGATTTTTTTCTCGCATTTAATGTTCTTAAAAGTAGTTTATTTCTTGGATAAAACTGCCGCGGGAAGCAATTTTCTTCGACGGACTGGCGTTTGTGCACTTTTTGATTCTTTTTTAAATTTTATTCTGAAAAAAAAGTTTTTTGACTTACTATTTCACTTTTCACCTCCCTCCCCTGTTAACGCGAGATGTCGCAGTTTCGAGATGTCGCAGAGCCTTGAAAACGCCATACGCCTATGATACAGTATTCTCAAAAAACTTTAACGCTGCTCCGATTTTTTCTTCATCGTTTCCGAATTTCCAAAAAATCGTAAATAAAATGTCTTATCATTTTCAGAAACAAATGCTATAACGGATGAGTGATCTAAC